>JAODXP020000026.1:7148840-7150474 GCA_027497455.2 Sardinella longiceps | reverse complement strand
CTGTTGGAAACCGAAATTAAGATCTGAAGTTACATTGACTCAATGTAAAGTGTTTCGCGTTTGTGTTAGGTCTATGCTGTTTGAAATTCTTTCATTTCATGCGAAATATATTGCTGTTAGAAGGCTCGTGCAGCAGGTCTATGCTTAAACTTATTCCGGTATTTTCTTTTAAGGCTAGGGGTGTGAGGATTTAACAGGCAGTGCCGCCAGCTAGCCGAGGCCTAGGCTAGCAGTCATCCGCTACATCTCTCCCACACACATTAATACAGTACCACTCATGTTCACAGATGTTGGGGTCCCCTATTCTCCACACACACACACACACACACACACACACACACACACACACACACACACACACACACACACACACATACTAAGTCCACTCACGTTCACAGATGTTGGGGTTCCCTATCCTACACACACACACACACACACACACACACACACACACACACATACTAAGTCCACTCACGTTCACAGATGTTGGGGTTCCCTATCCTACACACACACACACACACACACACACACACACACACACACACACACAACTAACTAAGTCCACTCACGTTCACAGATGTTGGAGTCCCCTATCCTCACACACACACACACACACACACACACACACACACACACACACACACACACACACACACACACTAAGTCCACTCACGTTCACAGATGTTGGGGTCCCCTATTCTCCACACACACACACACACACACACACACACACACACACACACACACACACACACACATACTAAGTCCACTCACGTTCACAGATGTTGGGGTTCCCTATCCTACACACACACACACACACACACACACACACACACATACTAAGTCCACTCACGTTCACAGATGTTGGGGTTCCCTATCCTACACACACACACACACACACACACACACACACACACACACACACAACTAACTAAGTCCACTCACGTTCACAGATGTTGGAGTCCCCTATCCTACACACACACACACACACACACACACACACACACACACACACACACACACACACACACACTAAGTCCACTCACGTTCACAGATGTTGGAGTCCCCTATCCTACACACACACACACACACACACACACACACACACACACACACACTAAGTCCACTCACGTTCACAGATGTTGGGGTCCCTGATGTGGCGTTCGGGGTGAAGGTAGAAGAAGGGTTTGCACTGCTCACACTGGCGGCCCATGGTGTTGTGCTGGCACTCGTCACACACTCCTCCGCTCACGTTCCCCGAGGACATGTACACCGCCATGTCAAAGTGGCACGAGTGAGCATGGTGGTTACACTCACATCCTGGGGAGGAGAGAGAGGGGGAGAGAGAGAGAGAGAGAGAGAGAGAAAGAGAAGTAGAGAGAGAAAGGGGGAATCGATAGAGAGAGAGAGAGAGAGAGAGAGGGAAAGAGAGAAGAGGGAGAGGGAGGAAAAGAAAAAAAGAGACAGACAAAGATGAGAAAAAGACAGAAAGAGAATACTTACAGTATGTGAGTTTAATCTAAAGAAATGTTTGTAGATTTAGTTGTAATAATGTTTATCAACTGTGTCTGTTTTTGCCTACAGTATGTCTGTGCATGTTTGTATAGTGTGTGTGTGTGTGTGTGTGTGTGTGT
>JAODXP020000026.1:7136340-7138840 GCA_027497455.2 Sardinella longiceps | reverse complement strand
CTGGGGAGGAAATGGCTCTTAGAGAGAAGGAAATTGAGTTAGAACGCTCTAAGCTTGAACATCAGCGTGAACTAAAACGCATGGAGTATGCTGAACGTGAGCAAGAACGGCAACATGTGCTTGCCATCAGAAGGCTTGAGCAGGAAAGGAATATAGTTCAGCCTCCTATCTCCGCCCCTGTAGCTGCACCTTTAGCTGCCCCTGTTGGTCCCCAACCGCTTAATTTTGATGTATGCAGAAATATTCGCCTCGTCCCACCCTTTTCAGAGAAGGATGTGGATCGATATTTCGCTCACTTTGAACGAGTTGCAATCACCTTGCATTGGCCCAAGGATGTGTGGCCTTTATTGCTTCAGTGTGTGCTTACTGGGAAGGCGCGGGAAGTGTTTTCGGCTCTCAGTTTAGAGCAGGCTCGTGAATATGACACTGTTAAAACTACCATCTTGCATGCATATCAGCTAGTCCCTGAGGCTTATAGGCAGCGTTTTAGAAACTCCAAGAAGTCTGAGGAGCAGACTTATGTTGAGTTTGCCAGAGAGAAAGAGACCCAGTTCGACAGGTGGTGTTCTGCTCAAGAGGCTAAGTCTAAAGAAGAGTTGAGACAACTTGTTCTCCTCGAAGACTTTAAGAACTGTCTCCCTGAACATGTAGCGATGTACCTGAATGAACAGGAAGTCAAGTCTCTAAGTGAAGCTGCTGTCTTAGCCGATAAATACATATTGATACACAGGCGTTCTCCAGGGGTACTTTGGGATAATGGCCACAGTAGGAAGGACCAGTTTAGGAGAAGGAGATTTGAGCCAGAGCCTGCACCTCATACTTCTCTGCCGGCTGCTACTAGTTCTTCTGCAGCTCCTTCACTTGGTAATCCTAGCCATTCCTCTGATAAGTCCTCTGTTTTCGTCAAAAGGGTCATTACCTGCTTTTATTGTAATAAGCCTGGTCATAAGGTGACTGAGTGCCCAGCTCTTGGTCGGAAGGGTGAAGAAGCGAGTGTGGGTCTAGTTACTACTTTTATGCCTGGTCAAGTTCAAGGAGTGTCAGATGTCAATCATGCTGGCTGTTCATCTTTTATTTCTGAAGCAGTTGTGTCTTTGCCTAATCAGGAGCATGGTGTGAATGTGCGTGTCCTTAGAGACAGTGGGGCTACGCAGTCATTGCTTTTGGATAGTGTGTTGCCTCTATCTAGTCAGACGGCTACTGGAACGAATGTTTGGGTTCGAGGGTTTGATGCCTCTTTGCCTGTTCCTTTGCATCACATTCATTTAACATCTCCATTGATTACTGGAAAGGTTGTGGTTGGCGTGAGGCCTTCACTTCCTGTTCCAGGCGTAGCGCTCATCATTGGTAATGATCTTGCGGGTGATAAGATCTGGGGGAGCGCTAATGTGGCTGTGCCACCTGTGAGTGTATGTGTGCCGGACGTGTCACTGCAAGGTAGTGGACGTTCAACAGCAACGCCGCCCTGCAGTCATGTAGAGCGATTAAGCCCATCTCCACCCGCTTATTGCAGTGTTGAGTCTATACCTTGTAAAAGGATCTCCGCAGCGCCACCTGTTGGTCAGGTGGGGAATGTTAGTAGTTCTGATGTGAATAGGAAATGCTCTAGTGTGGAACATTATAAGTGTAGTACTGCTCTGGGAAAGGGTGGTCTAGTGATGCACTTGTTGTTACAGTTGTTTTTCTTTGTTTTATGTGCCTGGATTTACATCTGTGCGGTACAGGGTGTATGTTTGGGGTTGGCGCCACCTTCTCAACACACCTGTCCTGTTTCGTTGGCCCGCGTTGTATTGCAGTCCAATTCTTATCCTGCGCCATCCAGTGGTGTGTGGCATAGTGACTGTTTAATGGAGGCTTTGTGTCTTGGTAAGCTAAGCAGTAGGGGTTGGCCTGATTCTACCTTACATGTGTGATGTGTTTTGGTACCATCTTTGTGTGTGTGTTTATTTATGTATGTTCCTGTGTCCCATCTTCCTTCAGTCCTAGGGTAGGAAGGTGTTGTTTTTGAGTAGACCACAGGAGGTCTTTGTTTTGTGTTTTGTTTAGAGGTTTTCCTACAGCAAACCTCTTTTGAGGTTGGGAGGTGTTACGACCCTCTGTGGCCTCCTCAGGCCATCCCATGCCAGTGCACGGGCTGGGGTGAATCTGTGTGGGTTAATTGAGTAATTGGGTACACCTTAGCTGTGGTGAAGGTATTTCAGGGGGTTGTCCTTTCATTCTCGTTGGGCACTTCTGGTTCTGGGCACACTCTTTTGCAGGCACTTTCTTTGTCTCTCTCTGTCTCTCCACTTGTGTTTTGTCCTTGTCTTTGTCTTTTCTATCTCTCTCTTTATGTTATTCATTTAGTCTCTCACATACTGACTTCCATCTACACATAGCCTACATGCATACATAGCACACCACCATTCCCACTCATTCCCCTAGACATTTTGGTAACGTTGCTATTTTATTAATATTCTACAATAAAATTATTGTTTGGAATCCTGTTGTCCGTTTGCCT
>JAODXP020000026.1:7121340-7123840 GCA_027497455.2 Sardinella longiceps | reverse complement strand
CCCCCTTACCTGGAGTTACATATGTGGGTAAAAGCATTTTGGTCTCAGTGCTTGCATTTACCTAGAATGGCACCCCCAATTTCCCCCATTTTTTTAGCTTTATCTTAGCATAAGCACTAGAATGTTATGTTGCCAGATAGCAACTCTTTGGCAACTTTACATTCCAGCGCCTATACTAAGCTAAAGGTAAAAATGGGGTAGCCAGACTAGGAGAACGCATGCACTGAGACCAAAATGCTCTTACCCACATTATGTAACTCCAGGTAAGGGGTGAATAACCAATTTTCATACAACGGTGAACTATTCCTTTCAGCAATGCAGACGAAAAATGTGCCAATGAGTTGCCATTGGCAGAAGAAGTGCTTACTTTGCTGTGGCCTACAGAGTCACAGTCAACCAAAAGATGTCTCTTCTTCCCCAGCCAGCATAGAGGCACAGCGGCAGACAGTTTACAAACTCTGCAAATTATGAAATTACCGGCACTATCTACAAGTGCAATGCTACAAGCAATAGCATGACGTGCCAGCCAGCTGAGTAATGGCGCCCCATAAAAGTTTTGATAAAAAAGTTACCTTTTTAAAAAAAAAATCCAATTATTGCCAACAGTACAGGGCTAGAACTCTTGTGCTACCTGCTGCCTGGTCTGCTTCCAGGAACGGGTCTCAGGCTCCACAGCAGGCCCATGGGTTCAACTCCAACATAGGTCCCACCACTACTGGCATCCTCCATGACTACAAAACAAATGTTAGAATTCAGAATTCAGACAGAATTCAGACTTCAAGTACTTATTGTCATTGTAACAGGAGTGCAACGAAATTACGTTTGGAGCATCCACATTCACTTCCATGTCAGTTAAAGAGCATACCGGTAGTTGAAAGTGCAAACCCAAAAAGAACCCCTTAAATATGCCTAGTGTAAACATGGGGGGATATTTAAGGGGAGGGGGGATATGTTTAGTTCACAAACCCCAAGCCCAGGGGCTGGTTCTAGGCAGAAACAAACTAGGTGACCTAGGCCTAGGGAACCAAATATCAAGGGGGCATCGCAATATTTTTGACATGTTTTCTTTAGTTTTTCACTTGTAGTAACCCTAACCCTAAACTGGGGGGAGTAGTGCCATGAGGGCAGTGTTGCCTGGAAGGCAGCGTTGAGGACAAAAAATACCAACAGTAGCCTAATCGCCGGCACACAGGGCGGGTGGGTTTTGGGTCGCGACTCCCTGGCGATGGGAAATTTTGGATCTCAGGCCCAGACCCCAGCATTCATTGAACTAGTTTTTTTTATAACACCAGTCTCATACGTCACTCATAGTAATGAATGGGACCCATTGAGAAATCGTTTCAGAACGTTGCGATAGCTGAACTTGGCCCAGCTTAGATTGGTCACGTTCCTTGCGTAATCGTAGCCGACTCATGCGAACTTTGGTGCGTGCCTGCGTTAGTAAGTGATGTAAAGAGTCGGGCTAACAGTAAATAAACACATAATGTTACACCCCAGAGAAAACTAGGAATGGTGATACGACTTTCATGTTTGACAGCAAACTTAAAAAGGTGACTTTATAGAACTTACCTGTAACTGTTCCATTTTCGTCGCTGATATAATGTCCGAACGCCTCCCAGTAGTCGTTATCGTCAGAGTGATGTAAAGAGTGAAGCGTGATCTCCTGTTTAGGGAGTAAATTTAGGACAACTATCTGAAACTTCTCGTCCACCAGTGCCCGGAGAGGTTGCACCGACAACACGGGGTTCATGGCCACTGAGCTCGCCCCAAGAACACCCACATCGGCAAAAACATTCATCTTTACGCTCTTCTGCAACAAACTGACATTTTCTAACTTCCACCCATACCATCCACCTCGCTGTAGCTCCACCTATAAAGTTGCTGTTTTATGGAGACGTATGGGGACGTATGGGGGTCGTTCGTATTGCCTATATAAGTGACGTACCCGGCCAAAGTGCTAGGCTACTTCCTTGTGCAGCCTGGTCAGAGATTTTTTTTTTGAGAGCGTGTTCAAACGTCACGGTCCACTCCCCCTTCACACTTGTTAGCTCGCCTGTCAGGTCTGCAAATCACTCGCCACTGCAAAGGAGAGGAGAACGTGACGCGCGTGTGTGTGTGTGTGTATGCTGTGTACGAAGCCTAATCTCAATCATACAAAACCAAATGACAACAGGGGATACAAATCACATTCATTTATTAACTCAAAGTAAAGTGGTGAATAAGTTCCTGCCATGGAAACAGACTGGACTTTAACAACACAAAAATTAATACTCATCTGATCACCTGTACGTCAGATCTTACAGTCATCCTTAATTTTCACTGTGCCTTAAATTAATAAGGCCTATACAGCTTGTAGGCGATCATCAGTTTGCTGGACTTACAATACTGAGCAACTCCTTCTGACCTAAAGAATAAAATCAGTCTGAGAGTCAGGCCTATTCCTATCCAATTATAGGAATCAACACCAGTGGCACCCCAATAGAGGACATGATCAATATGA
>JAODXP020000026.1:7111340-7118840 GCA_027497455.2 Sardinella longiceps | reverse complement strand
AATGGAAACTCAGATTATTCAAAACCAAAGGTAAGATTGAGGTTCCAGTGACTCAGTGTATAGTGCTTATTCACCATTTTTTTTACGTTCGGTCTATGCTGTTCCAAATTCTTTCATTCCGTGTGTATCAGCACTGCAACACAACAGACAGGTAAGGAGGATTGTTCTTTTTGTTACGGTTGATGTAAGAGGCCAAGGTAATGTGGTATGGCACGTGTGTGTGTGTGTGTGTGTGTGTGTGTGTGTGTGTGTGTGTGTGTGTGTGTGTGTGTGTGTACCTTTTTCCTTAAGATGTGTAATGAAGTTGCTGAAGCGGATGTGGGGTGTGTAGGGAGGTTCTATCAGGTGACCTGCACCTGGATACGACAACACCGTCAGCAGGTGCCGATTCCCAGACCGCTCCATCATCTGCTCTATCTGTGTGTCACACACACACACACACACACACACACACACACACTAACTACATACATCACCTGCTCTATTCAAAATAAATAACAACTAGGGCAGGGCAATGATTAAAAATGTTTCGCATTTCTCGATGTCTCGGTGGAGGTACAGTAACTCCATCTCTTCTGCTCCGTGCCGCACACATCTGCAGAGTTCTAGAGCTCCACCTCGCCATTGTCTCTGTAGAACCGGTCACCTCCTCGGTCGTTATTCCTTATGTGTTTCTAACAATCTACCAAAGCCTAGCACCACAACAGCAGTGAGCAATAGACTTTAACAGTAGGGTAAGAAGAAAAATAATTAAGTGCATTAACACACGATAAAATAATTGTCAGCGTTAATTAATTAATTAACGCTGACAATTATTTTATCGTGTGTTAATGCACTTAATTATTTATAATTATACCACTGCTTGGTCAAATTTCCTATTGTGATGCCCTATTTAGAACGTGCATTATTTTTCAGGTAACTGCACGGCTATGAAGTAGTTCCACTTTTCCGTCCATATTCAGACTTGCATATCAATTCGCCCAACTCGCCCTGACTTTTAAATAAACTGTCACGTTAACACAAGCTCACAATTTAGTGACCCGATCAACGTTCATGACACAGCAACATTGTAACTTGTGACCGCGATGGTTTTTTAACTCTGTCACACTTTGTTTGGAAGTATGGGAGACGGTGAATTTACAGAGCCCAAGACATGTTAGAATCTTTGGACTTAGCGCTTGACAACGGGAGATGGAATTAACGACTGACTTAGCAACTGTACATTAGAACTAGTAACGGCAGTTTATCTTGGTAAGCTTTGATTGAGACGATTTGTGGCGGAAAGAAGTAGTTCTGACAACTAGCTTGTCTTCAACCATCAGCTAGCCACCTAGCCATCAAAACGGGCATGTTGTTAGTCAAACCACATAGTGGAGAAGTGGCAACAGTGGTATAAGCAGGATAATGAACTCCACGGCGTGCACATATAGAAAAAATAATGCACGGGTTCGAAGTTAAGCCCACTCCGCTACGCGTCGTGGGCTTTTAGAACTTAGAACCCATGCATTATTTTTCTATATGTGCACGCCGTGTCGTTCATTATCCCTTACTTAATTAATATGTTATGCAATAGTAACTAACTTGCCCTGCCCTAAAAACATATTTTTGAGAGAGAGAGAGAGAGAGAGAGAGAGAGAGAGAGAGAGAGAGAGAGAGAGAGAGAGAGAGAGAGAGAGAGAGAGAGAGAGACTCACGTCTTCAGTGGACTCCACTGTGGCCCAGTTCTGATCATCCTGTCCAATCACAATCAGCAGAGGACACTTAATCCGGCCCACCTACACACACAAACACACACACACACACACACACACACACACACACACAGAGAGAGAGGTTAACAGAATGCCGCAATATTAGAAATAGTTGCTCTGGACAGAGTTTCACCTCAGATTAAATTAGATTAGGTGATTAGAGTTTCACCTCAGATGTCAGATCAGGATTTTCTTTGTCACATGCAGAAAATTACTGGGCAAAAGAAATAATGTATTCACAGTACTCACACACACACACACACACACACACACACACAGACACATGCAGACAAACACACACACACTTACATCCACTTTAAGGTCTGGTTCAGTTGGAATGGGCAGAATAAGGTCTTTCCAGATCAAATGATTATCCTCATCAAAACGTGCCTTTGACATGTTCCTGAAGAAACACACACACACACACACACACACACACACACACACACACACACACACACACACACTATATGTCATCAACCAGCATACTGACAGCAAAGTGCACAACTAGAACTTGACATAAGATCTAATTTCTAACTTCAACTTAATGGAGAACTCCCATCCCAACTGAAATGATCTCAGGCAAATGGACTTACGTTAATGATGCTAACAGTCTGGCTAGATGAGAGGGTGCTGTACACACACTCCGCTTGTGGGTGGTTTCCCCCCTAATTTAAGTATTAATTTTTAGAGTTTTAAAAATGCTTTTAGATACCTGTTTACAGGTATAAATTAGTAGTAATGTCGTCTGACATTGTTACGAGGCAACCGACATAACTGAGATTTCAACGTAATTTCTGGCCGTCAGCATATCCCTTCTGGTCTTCACCGAACTATACTAGCCTTGCTGGCCTGCCTGGCTACTTCCTGCACTCTGGGCTGCTATGATGAGGGTCCCTAATGGAAATGACCCAAATAACTGAGATATTTCGACTGATACGTCTTCATCAGAGATGACTCTGACGAAGACGTATCAGTCGAACGTTAGTCAATTTTTGCACAAATAAAAAAGACTGCAAGTGTCATCAGTGTGCTCCTGTCCTTTCCCTACAAAGAACCTAAGTCCAGATGAGATGCACCTGATGTTGCAGAACTGGGATTGATGCGTGGAGTGCCCTACCCATATTTTATGTAGCATTCATGCACTATACTTTTTTTTTTTTTTAATCTTTTCTATTTTATTTTAGTACTTTCTGTGCTATAGCACTAGGTCAGAGTATGTGCAATATGTAGGTTTGTATTATTCCTTTGGATGACTCCTAGGGCCTAAAACTGGAACGTTGAGTGTAACACTAACAATGGTTGTCTGTTAGCCTGTTTATATGTCTGTTACCCTGTTTATATGTTTGTTTGTGTCTTTGTGGTCCTTAAGTCTGTTGTGTTGATCTGATGTTAACTGTGAATCACACTTGCTCATGTCCACTCTGAATTTCTCTCCCGAAGAGACAATAAAGGATAATCTAATCTAATCTAATATGACCCAAAAAACTGTGAAAAGACCCAGAACTCACTGTTGTATCTTCGTAAAGACCTCGTAGAGGGGCTTGTTAAGAGGGTGAACATGGCTTCCACTGATGCACACACAACACCGGGGCTGGAAGAGAAAATATTTGCTATTTATTTATTTACTTATTTATTAGGGTAAACATGATGCATACACAACAGCGGGGCTGGAAGAGAGATTATTTACTATTTATTTATTTACTTACTTACTTATTTATTCATTTCTTTATTTACTTATTTATAGTGCTGGCAAAATTAACTGATTAATCACGTGATTAATCCAAAAAAATTAACTCGGATTAAAAAAATTAACTCAGATTAATCCTGATGGATATGGTTCCAAATTCATGACATGAATTATGTTCAATTTCAGATAGAAAAAGGCTTGGCTATCAAGTCAAACTATACAAAGATTATGGCCTAGCTCCTGACTGTCCAACAACATGTTTGGGGAATCCTTGGGGGTAGGGGCAGGTGTGAATTGCCCCATTTGACACGAACAAAGCAAACTCAGGGCCTTTACAGTGCAAAATAAGGATCCAGCATATCCTAACATCCAAATTCTTACTGGAGGAAATGAGTTGCGATTAAAAGTGATTAATCATGATTAATCATTGAAAAATTTTGTGATTAATCAGATTAATTTTTTTAATCGTTTGACAGCACTACTTATTTATTTATTAGGGCAAACATGATGCACACACGATGCACACACAACACCGTGGCTGGAAGAGAGAATATTTACTATCTATTTATTTATTCATTCATTCATTCATTAGGGTAAACATGATGCACACACAACACCGTGGCTGGAAGAGAGAATATTTACTATTTATTTATTCATTTCTTTATTTACTTATTTATTTATTAGGGTAAACATGATGCATACACAACACCGAGGCTGGAAGAGACAGCATTAGATACTGTATTTACACAACTGAACATTACTGACTTTAGAGTACGCTGCAAGAGTGAGTGTGACCAACAGACACACTTTAGAGTACGCTGCAAGAGTTAGTGTGACCAACAGACACACTTTAGAGTACGCTGCAAGAGTTAGTGTGACCAACAGACACACTTTAGAGTACGCGGCAAGAGTTAGTGTGACCAACAGACACACTTTAGAGTACGCTGCAAGAGTGAGTGTGACCAACAGACACACTTTAGAGTACGCGGCAAGAGTTAGTGTGACCAACAGACACACTTTAGAGTACGCTGCAAGAGTTAGTGTGACCAACAGACAGTCTGACTTTAGAGTACGCTGCAAGAGTTAGTGTGACCAACAGACACACTTTAGAGTACGCTGCAAGAGTGAGTGTGACCAACAGACACACTCACCTGTACAACTTTGGAGTGCGCTGCAAGTGTGAGTGTGATAGAGGTTCCGAACGACAGTCCAAGCACCGCTACTCTATCTGCCAACACCTGGGGATGAGTCTGCAGGAGCTGATACGCCAACTACAACACACACACACACACACACACACACACACAGAGAAGAAACAGATGATAGTATTTAAAAAAAATTGATGATGAAGATTCACAATTGGTTGACTAATAATATCATTTCCATAAAATGAACATCATATAAGCAAATTCATACATGATTATACATGTATGTTCATATACATTAATATAAATAACATGAACACAAGCCTTATTCAAAGGTGTGTTACACCACTGTGTGCCATTAACACTGATTTAACAACTAGTGTGTTAACTACTACTACTACTACTACTACTAGTTAACTACTACTACTATTAGCAACTACTACTACTACAGTTATAAAAATTAGAAAAGATAAAACACACACACACACACACACACACACACACACACACACACAGTGATGTGTAACAGACTAAACTTTGTCCAGGTTGAGTAGACCAAAGACAGCAGCACAAAGACACACACACACAGACACACACCTCAAAGTATCCAGTCTCAAGTTCGAATGACTGCATTTCTTCAGCGGAGATGTATTCCAGCGCCATGGCAACAAAGCCATGTGATGCCAGCAGTGCCGCCCTGTATTCCACCAGCCCCCCTCCCCCTCCCCACATGTCCAGCACTGCAGGGAAGGGCCCGGGACCTGAACACACACACACACAGACACAGACACACACACACACACACACACACACACACACACACACATATTATACACGCATACACACACACATACATGTATATACTCCACCAGCCCCCCTCCCCCTCCCCACATGTCCAGCACTGCAGGGAAAGGCCCGGGACCTGAATACACACACACACACACACACACACACACATATTATACACGCATACACACACATATGTATATATTCCACCAGCCCCCCTCCCCCTCCCCACATGTCCAGCACTGCAGGGAAGGGCCCGGGACCTGAACACACACACACACACACACACACACACACACACACACATATTATACACACATACACACACACATATATACATGTATATACTCCACCAGCCCCCCTCCCCATCCCCACATGACCAGCACTGCAGGGAAAGGCCCGGGACTTGAAAACACACACACACACACACACACACACACACACACACACACACACACACAGCCACAGCTAGACGCACAAACACACATACACCCACAAAAACAAACACAAATTTACATAAACACACACAAGCATGTGCACATGCACGCACAAGCACACACACACACACACAAACACACACACATTTTTACAGTGAGAAAAACCTCCCCCTTGAAGGACCAAACTCTTTCACATTGCAACGAGAGGGCAACCTGAACTCTCCTAAGTGTGCATGGTGTATGTGTGTGTGTGTATGTGTGCCTACCTGGTGGTATGAAGAGCGTGCCTCTAACTCCTCTTTCCCTGATGTCCACTCGCTGCACACCTGGCGCCAGGTACCATCTCTCTGTGACAACCGTCGCCAAGGCATCTTTCTCAGAAAAGCCTTGGTTCATGTGCCCTTTGTACACGGATATATTCACCACCATCGGGGACAGAGCATCTCTCTTTCTCAATCTGAAACAACAGCAGATAACATAACATCATATAAGAGAGTCTTCTTGTGTTTTTTTGCTTGTCAGTAAATAAAGAAATAATGACATAAATAGCATTGAATGTTAAGAGAGTTTGTGTGTGTGCTTAGGCCTATATTATGTTAGCATGCGTGTGATTATCATGTGTATTATGCGTGCATGTGCGTGTATATTATATTTGTCTCTGTGCATGTGAGGGGAAATAAAGACTGGCAAAAAAACGGACAGGAGCTGTCTACTGGATATTAACTAGTCTACACCACCTGAGTCCTGTCCTGCTACCAGGAACGGGTCGGAGGCTCCACAGCAGTCCCATGGGTTCAACCCCAACGTAGGTTCCGCCTCTGCTCGTATCCTCCATGACTGCGGGAAAAGAAGTGAACGCAACTCTGCGTAAATCTAACCAGCATCAATGTATCTATCACCAAGCCTCGAGTCCTCCTCGGCTAAAAGTATGTAACTGTTGCATTCTCGCTTTAATGATTAACTTTTGGTTAACTTCTGCGTTGTTACCTGCAACGGATCCATTTTCGTCACTGATATAATGGCCAAACGCTTCCCAGTAGTCTTTATCCTCGGACTGGTGCAAGGAGCGGAGAGTGACCTCTTGTTTAGGCAGTAAGTTTCTAACAACTATCTGAAACTTCTCGTCCACCAGTGCCCGGATAGGTTGCACCGACAGCACGGGGCTCACGGCCATTGAACTCGCAAACCTACGAAGACCGACACCGGCAAAAACATTCATCATTCAAAAACATTCATCTAGCCTTCCTCTTCGCAGGAACAACACATCGACCCTAACTTCCTAGTCTATTCCATCGGTAAAGTAAGCAACTCTATACAAATCGGTGATTTTGCGCAGACTCTCAATATCAAGTTGACTGAGTTGACTGAAGTTGGAGCTCCGCCCATTATACAGTGACGTACCTACCACTGAGTTTCTGCGACCCAGTCAAACTGAAAAAAGAAACAAAACTTTAATGATAGTATCTGATTCGCGAAGACCTTCCTGCAAGGCCAACAATACGCACACCCACCACACAGGCAAATGCCAACGCCATGCAACACGAGCCTTATTCAAAGTTTATGCAATTAATGTAGCCTAGTGTAGGCTTTGCATGTGCCTACAGTTATACTGCATGCTACAGCAACAAGTGCAACTTTGTAGAACCTCAAAAAACATTATTGGAAGGTAAGTGCTCTAACAGCCAACCTCA
>JAODXP020000026.1:7088840-7108840 GCA_027497455.2 Sardinella longiceps | reverse complement strand
TCATATCTGGTTCAGTTGGAATGGGCAGAATGACGTCCCTCCAGATCAAATGATTATTTTCATCAAAACGTGCCTTTGACATGTTCCTGAAGAGACACACACACACACACACACACACACACACACTGGTACTTACTACACAACATTGCCAGTCTTTACTGCATGATATTACGAGTATTTACTGCACGACATTCCCAGTACTGACTGTAAGATATTCCCAGTACTGATTGTGCAATATTCCCAGTACTGACTGTGCAATATTCCCAGCACTGACCATACAACATTACCAGTACTGACCGTACAATATTACCAGTACTGACCGTACAATATTCCCAGTACTGTCTGTACAGTATTCCCAGTACTGACTGTGCAATATTCCCAGTACTGACTGTAAGATATTCCCAGTACTGTCTGTACAATATTCCCAGTACTGACTGTACAATATTCCCAGTACTGACTGTACAATATTCCCAGTACTGTCTGTACAATATTCCCAGTACTTACAGTACAATATTCCCAGTACTGACTGTACAATATTCCCAGTACTGACTGTACAATATTCCCAGTACTGACTGTACAATATTCCCAGTACTGTTTGTACAATATTCCCAGTACTGACTGTACAATATTCCCAGTACTGACTGTACAATATTCCCAGTACTGACTGTGCAATATTCCCAGGACTGACTGTACAATATTCCCAGTACTGTTTGTACAATATTCCCAGTACTGACTGTGCAATATTCCCAGTACTGACAGTACAATATTCCCAGTACTGACAGTACAATATTCCCAGTACTGACTGTGCAATATTCCCAGTACTTACTGCATGATGTACTGGAAGGCCTCATACATGGACTTGCCTACAGGGTGAACATGGCTTCCACTGATGCACACACAACAGCGGGGCTGGAAGAGAGATTATTTACTATTTATTTATTTATTTATTTATTAGGGTAAACATGATGCACACACAACAGCGGGGCTGGAAGAGAGATTATTTATTTTCTATTTATTTATTTACTTCTTTATTTATTAGGGTAAACATGATGCACACACAACATCGGGGCTGGAAGAGAGATTATTTACTAATTATTTATTTACTTATTCATTAGAGTAAACATGAGGCTGGGGCTGAAAGTGTGTGTGTGCGCGTGAGGGTGGGAGGGAGTCATCTGTGTTACCTGACAGTATGTGTGTGTGTGTGTGTGTGTATGTGTGTGTGTGAGGGAGGGAGTCACCTGTGGGATTTGAGAGAGAGAGAGAGAGTGTGTGTGTGTGTGTGTGTGTGTGTGTGTAAGTGTGTGTGAGGGGAGTTTAAGAGAGTGTGTGTGTGTGTGTGTGTGTAAGTGTGTGTGAGGGGAGTTTAAGAGAGTGTGTGTGTGTGTGTGTGTGATGGCGTTACCTGTGCGACCTGAGAGTATGCTGCCATTGTGAGAGCAACTGACGACCCAAAGGACAAACCAAGCACTGCTACTCTGCCTGCAGACACCTGAGGATGATTCTGCAGGAGCTGATAAGCTGTCTGCAATACACACACACACACACACACACACACACACACGTACACATACACACAGACAGACGGACATACAGTAACATGTCCATATAGACAGAAAAATGCACACACACACACACACACACACACACACACACACACACACACACACACACACACACACACACACACACAGATTTGGGCTTTGCCTACACCATTAAAATCTATTTTTACTGAAGCTCCACAGTAACATGTGCATATCTGCTATAGAATGATCCAAATATAGTAAAACACACACACACAAACACTGAGGTAAATCTGAGTGACAGTTTATGAACTTAACTTTTTAGTTTATTTGACAATTGTTCAGGCAGATACTCACTTACACACACACACACACACACACCTCAAAGTATCCTGTATCAACATCAGCGTCCCGTTTTTCATTTGCAGGGAGGTACTCCAGCGCCATGGCAACAAAGCCATGTGATGCCAGCAGTGCCGCCCTGTATTCCACCAGCCCCCCTCCCCCTCCCCACATGTCCAGCACTGCAGGGAAGGGCCCGGGACCTGAACACACACACACACACACACACACACACACACACACACACACACACACACACACACACACACATATTATAAACGCATACACACACACACATACATGTATATACTCCACCAGCCCCTCCCCCTCCCCACATGTCCAGCACTGCAGGGAAAGGCCCGGGACCTGAACACACACACACACACACACATACACACACACACACACACACATATTATAAACGCATACACACACACATACATGTATATACTCCACCAGCCCCCCTCCCCCTCCCCACATGTCCAGCACTGCAGGGAAGGGCCCGGGACCTGAACACACACACACACACACACACACACACACACACACACACATATTATACACACATACACACACACATATATACATGTATATACTCCACCAGCCCCCCTCCCCCTCCCCACAGCACTGCAGGGAGGGCCCCGGGACCTGAACACACACACACACACACACACTTACATAAACACATAATGCATACACATACTGTAGAAACACATACAGTATACACAAGTACCTATACACATTGCACCCTCAAATAATTGCTGGATGATGTGCAGGCAAAAACATGTTACATAAAATTCAACGGAACACTTTTCCTCAGTTTATGTGAGCTTGTTAATAGCCTGTGCGTATAGAAGATCATGCTTGTTAATATTACATGAATAAACACACTGTCTGTGTAGCCGGTGGCGGTCCGCACCTCACACAGGTCTCGAACCCGCCACCCCGCAAGCTACAAACTCCCGGCGTGGGAGTGGAACGCTCTAACCAACTGAGCCAAAAGCCCGAGCTTCTAACTCAACGTGTTAGAAGCGCCCATGGAATTGGGTGATGAGGATCTACACACTACCGCCGCGCTAGCTGGCCTCCGTTACATCTGCATCACATTGAAAACTCTGGACGGAGTGGAGGCAATGCACCTGGTGGTATGAAGAACGTGGCTTTAACTCCTTGTTCCCTGGCGTCGACACGGCGCACACCTGGCGCCAGGTACCATCTCTCCGTGACAACCGTTGCCAAGGCGTCCTTTTCAGAGAACTCTTGGTCCATGTGTCCATTATAGAGGGATATATTCACCAACATTGGAGACAGAACATCTTTCTTTCGCAACCTAAGACAGCATACAAAGACATTTAGTAGTATAAATGAGTGTGTAAAGTGGACATTATTCTACTTTGTATAGTCTCATTGTTTATGTTATTCTGTCTCGTATTGTCTCAGTGTGGACGTTATTCTATCTCGTATAGTCTCAGTGTGGACCTCATTCTGATGCAGATGTAGTATCATTGTGGATGTTATTCACATGAATGATAGTCTCAATGTAGATATCATTCTATTTCATATAGTCTCAGAGTGTGGATGTTAATCTGGTTGATACTGTGGCTAGCTAAATCACCTGAGCCCCTCTCTGCTACCAGGAACGGGTTGCAAGCTCCAAAGTAGCCCCATTGGTTCAGCTCCAACATAAGTCCCGCCTCTACTTTCATCTTCAGCAACTACAGGCAAAGAAGGGAAAGGTGTTTAAAAATTACCCTTGTTTGCAGACAGAGCAAGGTCCCTACGTATTAATAACATGTCAACTTTGTTTACAAAACAATAACATTGGGACGGATGAATCGTCAATCATTTGTAATTTCCACCCAGACAATTGACAAAGTGTACCAAACTAACACATGAGGCAACACATAAAGTCATAACGTTAAAGTAACTTCCATTCAGTCAGTCACCTGTAGGTAGGTTGGTTACAGTGTAGCCTAGTGAATGATCATTGACAGTTTAAAATTACCTGTTACTGTTCCGTTGTCGTCGCTGATATAATGGCCAAATGCCTCCCAATAGTCTCGGTCATCCTCGGACTGGTGCAAGGAGCGGAGAGTGACCTCTTGTTTTGGGAGTAAATTTCTAACAACTATCTGAAACTTCTCGTCCACCAGTGCCCGGATAGGTTGCACCGACAGCACGGGGCTCAAGGCCATTGAACTCGCCGACCTCCGAAGACACCAACAAAATCATTAAAGTTATCAGTACTATAATTCCAGGACAATATACCATCATCTATCTGACAATGTGTCTTCATAGTTTCCCACATGATATGCTGTAGCTGTGGTTGCTGTTACAGTAACAGTTGTGCATTCATTCATTTAGTATCGCGATAGTTTAGACAACAAAGTCATACTTCGAGATTAACTCTTCATGGGGAAGTCTGTCCACTGCATAAAGGGCAAACTTTAGTGTAGCCTACTGAGTGAAAAGATAAGTTGTAACCTACAGCTGTAGTATACAAAAGAAGGGACTTTGGACGTAATGTAGCTTACCTTGACCATACCGGACGTTGCTTTGTACCCGAAATGAATCTTCGAGAGATCTTCTGCGCAAGAATGCAAACATTTCTGAAAATCATGCTCTCTCACTCTGTTGCGCCAATGTCAGAATGTTGAGTCAAATTAAACTAATTTTATAGCGTAAGCCTATGTGCCTCTTTCACATGTCCTCGTCCTTCAACACCGTGTACGCTTCGTTTTTGCGCTCCTTTCCGAGGACATTTAATGCAGCAAGTCTGTGAAACTAGTCAATAGGCAAGAACACAAGGGGGCGTGCAGTCCTACAACCATAAACACTCATGACTGTAAAAACTGCGCATTTGAAGCGCGGCTGTAGCCCAACTAACCGTTCGATGATGATGAGTCCACAATATAAAGTTGTCTCAAATATGTCTAGAAACAGTTATTCGATAGAAACAGCCACATACTCAGTTGGCTTAAGTGCGATAGCCCTGTAATTTGTCCCAAAATCTGAACAAAAAGTAGTGATCTAATTCTAGGTATTTAAAAACGCACATGGATTTCCATGGATTGCAGTAGGTTATCTAAAAACATAAATTTACATTTAGATTTACATTTACATTTATGCTTTTAGCAGATGCTTTTATCCAAAGCGAAAAGAGGGATAACAATCAAACTGCAACACAATACAATTGCCCACTAGGAGTGCCGTTTGCTAATAGGAGAGCAAGTGCAACAGTTTAGAAGTGCTTGGTCAGTGTATTCCAGGTAATTTAAAGGATAGCTCCGGAGTAAGTTTAAGCATAGCCCTGCTGCACGAGCCTTCTAACAGCAATATATTTCGCATGAAATGAAAGAATTTCAAACAGCATAGACCTAACTTGAACGCGAAACACTTTACATTGAGTCAATGTAACCTCAGATCTTACTTTCGGTTTCCAATAGTCAGGTCCCATTGATTCAGTGTAAAGTGCCAGTTCGCTTCTGCGTTTGCGTTTGGTCTATGCTATACCAAATTATTTTGTTCCACTCGCTAACTAGCGCATTTAGCAAGCTCTTTCAACAGGGCTATGCTTGAATTCACTGCTATCCTTTAAGGAACTAGGACAACAGATACTCTTGAAAGAGTCTTCAAGACTCTCTTGAAAGTAGAAAGAGTGCCTGTTGTTCTGATAGTCTTGGGAAGACTATTCCACCAGTTAGGAACAATGCATGAGAAGAGCCTAGATTGACCTGTGCGGGGTGTTGGTCGTTCTAAGTCAGCGATCCTTGGTTGAGCGGAGTGATTGGAGGTTAGCATATGGTTTGATGATCGCTTTCAGGTAGACAGGAGCAGTTCCATCCAGTAGGCTACTCTGTAAGCCAACATAAATAGGAGGTCTAACCATTTTACCACACATTTATTGCCATTATGAAGTCTTATGCAACAATTTTCATGGTTTCAGGCACACCTTAAAGTGCCTCAGGTACAGCACACCCTCTTCAGTGCATTATGTATGGAGTATTATGGGCGTTTAGGACCCTGTTCCCACTCAGGGTCATTTACACTCAAGGTCAACTCCAAGGTAGACGTATTTTAGCATACAGAAAAGGGCTTGATTTTGTTTTAGTTTTTATTAAGATGCTGAAGGAGTGCCAGTACAGGGGCCACATGACAGATACATATTTTGCCTGAGCATTATGCCTATTTACAGATTACAATCACACAATTAACATAAGCCAATAACAAGTAGGCTAACAAAGACAGAAATAAGTGACAATCACATTTGAAAAAGTAAAATGTTTTAAGAAGGTGGAAGGAAACTTGTAGTTCAGTTACTTTAAATCACAAATGTGGAAAGATATTTCAGCTGGCATGCTCTCGTGGTAAGATTTTTTTCCCCCATACTATATTGTTCTATCATATAGGCTATATTGTGTTTTTACCTCCGCCAAGGAGGTTATGTTTTGCTTGGCATGTGTGTGTGTGTGTGTCTGTGAGCAACATAACTCGAAAAGTACTGCACGGATTTGGATGAAAATTTCGGACAACGTCTGTATTGGGACAAGTAAGAACTGATTCGATTTTGGTGGCGATCGGTGATCCAGAACACCATCTGTGACCACATTGTCTTGGCGGAGGTCTGCGCTCTCTGAGCGCTTGTCTAGTTTGAGAATTTGATTACATTTGTTTTTGGCTAGAAAATGCTGTATTGGATGGTATGCTTTTAATATTACCCATACAATCTACCCATTCTTATTTTAAGTCATCCAGTGAAAACTCCCTGTAGACAATCCGTTTATGAGTCGACTTACATTTCATCAAACACGCAAATCGACACTCCTCCTCACATTCACATTCCATCAAACATGCGAAGCGACCCTCCTCACACGCGGTCAGGTCTGAGTAGCCGCCCTTCCCCTGGTGAATGATGTAGGGGTCCCACCAGGGGTTACAGTCTCCGTGCCCGCCATCTTGAAGAGATTTTCTCAGTCGGACACCCAGATCCCTTCTAATATAATCATCCTTCTCCCCAGGCTCCGGCCCTGAAGTTGGGTGGCTGAAGAGCAGCCAGGTGGATTTCTTATCTGGGGCAAGGAAACCTAAAACGCTACCCTGGCATCCATGGGGCGTCTCCTTCAAAGAGAGACTCTGCAGCTTGGTGAACCACTTCCCCATGTTGTCGCTTAGTGACTCCAGGCGCGGCCCACACTTATCTCCAAAGGTGCGTGCGTTGCAGTATAGGTACTTGTAGAACTCTTTTCCCTCTGCGACTAGAACCTCCGCCACCTGGCACTCGCCAGACTCCTGTGTCAGCTGCTTACCTGCATGCCAGGTGTGCCCAGCGTCATCGCTGTAGAAGACCAAAGCGTGGCTTTTTGAACCATGTATAACATAGGCTGGAATCAGTAGCCTCTTGGTGGCGTCTGTGCTGGGTGAACCAGGTTGATTAACTTCTGCTTCAATACCGTGGCCTGGACCCACTGCAAAGGTTTTGTAACCTAAAAGGTCGATGCCGATAATTTCTTCTGTCACATCTTTCAGTTCACTCCAGTTCTTACCTGCATCCCTAGTGGTGACATAGCATAGACAGGTATCGCCACATTCAAGTTTTTTTCTTCGATTTTCCCTTTGATACAGATGAAAAACAGGAAGAGTGTTTGTGTGCTCGTCTCAAATACTGGACAAGGGTTCATGGTGCGGTAGCCTCTCTTAGTTGCTTTCTTCAGGTCTTCGGTGGCTGACCACTGAAAGCAAAGTAAAGGATATGCATATTAGATATTAGGCCCATTCCCCACAACATGCCCTGTCGCCAATCCGAGAACCGGCCCTTGATCTTCTAAATCCTGTGAATGTATGCAGAACACCGATGGAACTAAACTGATAAGCTGTAATCTAAAACAACTATAAAATATACTGGTATTATTTTTTTGGGAAATCTTTGAAATTCTTTCCACTGAAATATCAATTACAATAGCTTATCTTCAAATACCAGTGCAACTAACACTATCCACACAATTCTATTCTTTTGTGGGCATGGTGAAGCAAAAGTATTAGTGTGTAGTGTGGTCTATTTTACTTTTGTATGGATTTTTGCTTATTAACATGCTTAAGACATATCTTATTTAGGCTACCGTTAGCAGGAGCCTATTGTGATGATTTTTCACAACCCACAGCTCTACGCACAGTGCGTTAGTCATCTGTGGTCAAGTTCAAATGTCACTTACAGTTAGGTAAATACTAAGGTACACTTAGGTAAATATTAAATGACACAGATTTTATGGAGTTTGAATAAGATCAACATAGTTGGATAATGAGTCACAAAGACACAAAATGATTTATTAATCCTGGGCTGTAATACTCTGTGTACAACTCGACCATCTGTTACCTGCGTGTGCGGAGCCCTGGCACTGTTGGAGGAAATGTAATGCTAAATCAGCAAGGCTAATTCCTTTTAAATATCAAGTGTACTTTACATCTTTTCTCGATATGAATGGTGACTCATAATACCTGTAGAGTTCCAGACTGTCGTGTCCTCATGACTAGATTCATGGCGTCCACATCTTTGGAAGCGCCATTGTGACGTTCACGCTTCTCTGCAAATGCTAGGAAGGTTTTCCACTCTTTAATGTAGACAATAGCTGGAATTCTGAAGTCATATTTTTTTTTCATTTTCATCTTCAAACAGAACTGTCTCATTGGGATCAAGAAGAGTCAGGGATTGCCTGTAAAGTAGAAAGTGTAAGGTTGTCAGTGATGCCCAGTCAAGTTGGCATTCATAAAAAGGGATTGTGAAGTTTCAGCTATCCCACTATGCTGATTGGTTTAAAGCTTGTCACCTAGCCTAGTAAACCAGCGCCACCCGCTGGACGCCAAAATCTTTTGTCTGCAAGTGGGTCTAGCCTCGCATCATTCTCCAATTCTGCCAGAATGCCAGGAATCTGGCAAAACCAATCATAACGCAGAGATGTGTTTTGAATCAAAGTGGGCGGGGTTTAAAACCAATCATAACGCAGAGATGTGTTTTGAATCAAAGCGGGCAGGGTTTTGAGGGAGCGACAACAGAGTGTTGGCTTATAGGCACAGACATGGTTTGAAAGACAACGGGTTGTGCTCATCAACAATCTCCCGTTGTATCCATTCATCGGGGCCAGACTAAATTATATCCAATCTCACATTTAGGCTGGTTTATCAGGCTACTTGTCACCTGTTTCGTGGACTGCATATTTGCTCCCAATTCACATATATTCTTCCACAATCCATATAGAGAATATCAGACATCAGAAAATAAAGTTCAATAAAACATTAATTTATTATAGCTACAGTACAAGGCTGGAAAAGGGGAAAAAAATGTTCCCTCCTTGTGAAACTGATAAAGTAAAAAATGAATAGGCTGTGAGGGTACAAGCATTGCATTTCAATAAGCTCCAATTAAGTCATGTAACCTTGCCTCCCTGCTAACCAAATGGGAGTGGACACTCATGTGTGAAAGGCTATATAGAGGATACAAGGAGTGGGAGGCATAGAAATTCTAATCCTGCAAGTGGGGGCTTTAACTTACGCCATGATGAAGTTTGTAGTGTCTGCAGGGTAAGATGCTCTTCTCCTCAGAGATGTGATGTCAGGATGACCGAAGGCCAGTAACTAAACAGTGAGAGTCTGTGTCCTGTGTCTTTCTTGATTGAGAGCAGAGTGTCTGTAAGAACAAAGACTAACAAGACCAATTCATATTCATAAATTAAATGTAGGATGCCTGATTGAGCTCCACACTTTGGTTAACATTACACAGTAAACCCTGATAAATTGAGAATCATGGAAAGTGGTTGTCTTCATTCATTTAGGCAATATTTATATATTTTTTTTTCTCAAGCAAATTGGACTTGGAACGTAGTCAAGTTAACCCAACTATTACATTTTACAGTGTGTCAGTACTGTAAAAATAAATAAATAAATAATTAAATAGGCTTAATAGTAAAGTCTGGCCCCACTCACCTTTAATGTGCTGTTGGTAATAATAACAGTTTTAAATCAGCTCAGAGAGGACACACCAAGTTCTTGCTGCTACTGACTTCAGCCTTCACTTGGACTGTGAGTTTTATGTTGAGTTTCTGACCCCTCCTACAGAGGCATCCTGCCCCCCTCCTATCCTTTAATTCTGTCTCCAATGCCACAGTCAAGGAAATAAACATAATTTTTCACATATACAAACATTTTGAATCCCTTGAGATTGGAAGGGGATTTCCCTTATCGGACAATGAATATCCAACTAAGGCAACCATTGGCATCACATTTCACAGTGATTTTTGAGAGAGCAATTTCCTTCTGTGATGTTTTATTAAATAGGACATAGAATGGGTGAAAGGAATATTGCACTTTGTTACAGTGAACTTCAAAAACAACCTCAAGCAATTTTTGAAGTCCAAGTTACCTTATCTTTAGGTTAGGAATTTAATTTGGGCTAAATGGCGCCATCTGTTGCCTCCACAATTGAAGTACAATTTACTATCTTATCTTGTCATTTGCTTTGGGCTATTTGACATCACATGGAGGTTTTGGTCTAATTTGCAGTGCAGTGGTTCTCAAAATCTCTCTGTACACTGTTTCACACTCACCTGCTTTCCAGTGTGCAAAAATGTATCAAAATGGGTCAAATTTGACATTAGCCTATCTGACATTTTGGTGAACATAAGTCTAGTGATTCATATCTCTTTCATAATGAATCATTTAACAAGCTTTTTATTCAGGATAATTTCACTAGTCTACATTTATCTTAAGCTTTTATCTCAGTTATTACAAGAAAATAGCCTCTAAGAAATCATGCCAGTATAATGTCTGTTATATTTCAATAGAGTGGGTTTTCGCAAATATGGCAATATAAGAATCATGGGATGCTGTTTGCCATTGAGAGCAAAACATACAGACAGAATTCTTTGCTGACATGTTATGAATATGTATTTGAATAGAGAACGATGGGAGAGCAATAGCCCCACCCCTGTCTAATCCATCCTCTCTATTGCTAGCCTGGCCATTGCCTTCTCATGTAATTCTGTTCAATTCATCTCCCTCCAGTCTGGGATTCCGGCCATTGGCCTCGTTCACATCGGATGCATCCGGTCCTATCCAATCAGTGAACTTTAAGAATGCAGTGCAAGAATGTGATTGGCTAGCAGCCAAGGATATAATGGTAAACACCATTGGTTAATGTGTCTACGTGTATTGTGTGTCGACATGGGCTGTTTCTCAATATCCGTACTTCAATGTACTTGTGTTCTCGTGGACTTGTGAAACGTCATAAAACACAGCCGAAGTAATGTTCCAATGCAGCCATTTTTTCGAGGATGCATCGGATGGTGACTTCTGATAACTTCAGGACCATTATTCCCCATAATGCATTTAGGCGCTCCGTTCTGGGATACAGAAATGTGGCGGAGCTCAATGCAAGGACTTACAATTTCTGTCTAAACTAATACATTTGGGGCTTATGACTTGATATAATTTAAAATCAGGCGGGAAATGTTGACTTAAAGGTGTATTGTGTAAGAATTGAAGTTTGAAATATGAAAAAATAAACAAAATGCAACAGGAGAATGTGAAGAAACAAATGCAGTCATCACACAAAAAATACGACCATGTACTCAGCTGCTGAGATATCAACCCAAATTAGCATGCTAAAAATTAGCCACGGCCCTGATGCCTATTTATTTGTATTGTAATACCAATTTTGCCACTAGTAATCGCTAGCGACTAACAGGCCTGTCACAGCTCGCAAACCTCCGATTGTTGACGAAGAAATCGCCTGTGGTTTAGTAGCACTTGGCTTGTAGTTGAAATTAATCTGTCAGAGTCCATTTATGCCCTGTTAATGTGCATGTTTATGGCTATTACGCTGGAGTAGCTGTCAATTCTAGGGAAGATACAAAGTCCCACGTTTCCATCAGAATGGGAAGTAGAAGGAGCGTACAAGGATTGAGCTGTACTGGATTAGCTGAAACTAACGTCAACCCCACCACCACCACAAGTTATGGGAGCCAGGAACACACTCATTGAAAAGTGAAGATAAGAACCGATTAAACTGGAATTAAACCATCGACATAGTTTGAAAACCATTCATGGCAGCTGGAGCAAGTAGGCTAAAGGAAGATTGATGGTGGAACTGCAATGTTTCGTCTGGACAGGTAAAAAGACTAACATTAGGCTACCACTGCCCATGTCAAAAGTTATGTTAACGTTAGATAGATAGCAGAGCCCGTAACGTTACAACTATACGTCCTATGGTTAAATGTAGCGGTATGCCAAGCTGATGTTTGCTAACACAGGGGCTTGTGTTAACGAAATTGATCTGTAAACGTAAAGTAGACCCTGTCAAAAGCAATCAAGCTGTTAACGTTAGTAGCCCGACTCTTGTCAGTGGGTGCAGTGGCGGCCAACTAGCTAACGTTAACGTTAGTTGGCTCAAATATCAATATGATCTAAATATCGACCAACTCTGGTAACATTGATTTGCACACCTAAATAATAGTGGACATTCAATTGATTTAATCGAGGTGTAGGTAAGGAATATCTCGATCACAAATTCGTTAGTAAAGGAAAACACATGCATCGCTCATCGTTCTTGGAATGGTATGAAGCGGGCAGGGTGCTTACTGCTGACCTGCATGTCCCGAGTCAAACGATAACTCTTATCACGCACTAACGTTAGGCTCTTCCAAAGGAGAAGCCTTCGTTTCGGTGTTGCCGATGCATTGTCCCCTGTCAATATGTTGAACTTAGTTAACATTAGTCTGTGTTACAGGCGCGCTTTTTGCTAAAGGCGATTATTTTCATGGGCTCTTGCAGAAATCAAGCTTCTTGATATAGTTGCATGTTACCCATCTTTGTAAATTATGGTGGAAGCTTTTAAATTTTTGGATAGGGTAGAAAAAATACTTTGTGAAGAGCCTCAAACTCTACAGGCTATGGCTCTGGTTTATGCTGAACACCCCCTTGAGTGTGGAGTATGGTATATGATTTTTTGACAGGAATTCCACATAGCACCTTTAAGTCTGTGCACATGGGTTTTGTAACCAAAAAGTGCATCTGTGGTGAGATACGATGATTGTACCAGTGTTAGCTTGTCATCCACCAACCTGCCGGTGTGATTTGGGTAGACAGCTTCCCCCCTGTAGCTTTCGTACTTCATAGCTAACGCAACCAACGTAACGTTCCCAACGTCTCAAACTGCAGGTTCAACGCACAGTCTCCTCGCATTCATGGGAGTTTGTACTCTCGTTCTCGATTTCCCAAGTTTGAACTTGCAAGTAAAGAAGTCCATTCTTGTACGTACTTTGTATTGAGAAACAGCCATGGTCTATGCCTGTGTGTTTACGATCGGCTCAACTACTGTGTAACAAAATGTTTAAAATGCAGCAGCACTGAGGAAGGTCAGAGGACTGAAACGTTTGCACTTCACTTCACCTGATTAGATAGCACTGTAAGTCTACACACACTGTAAGTTTGATAAAACGCCTCAATTTAAACTGTTACAAACTGTTCAACTGCTGTATGCTTAAACCACCTGTTTAGAATGTTCCCAACTACTGTACGTACGTCACAAGATAAGGTGGGTGGGGTCCCACAACATTGGTAGCCACTTAAGAGTCAGTTTCTGTAAGAATCATGCGGGTGGTGATACAAACCCTCTTCATTTTCCTTTCAAATTTTGAATACCAGTAGACACATGCCTAAGAAGGACAAAACTGTTTTTTTAAACATTGAGAATGTTCCTAGCAAAAGTTAGGGCTTCCCAAAATTTCAGCATAATTTTGAGGTACTGAAAATTCCGGTTTTTGCCTTCAAATATCTCGCTGCGCCTTAATCTTACCATCCTGAAATTGTGGCATATAAATGTTGGGGAAATAAACTTTTGAGTAATGATGTCACTTCTGTGGCAAATTGAAGGCACTGTCCCTAAGGGCCTCCTCAATATTGGACCTTTAACATTTTTGTATCATTTCCGTATGCCTCTCACAGTTCATATGACACTCAAAACCTTATTACTTTGTTATATATATACACTTTGGAACCTCCTCTTTTAGAATTTGAATAAAATATATGGCCATGAATTGGAGATGTTAAGCTAGAGGCAATTATTTTAGGCAAATATGAAATAAAGTGCCTTTTTAGATGCTCATAGCTCTGTGCGCCATCACTCAAAATAGTTGAAATTCGCCTACTTTGTTCGTCTGCACTCATATTATCTGTGGTCCAAATATCTAGGTGGCTTTTTGTTCTGTTATCAAGTAAATGAATTTTATTTAGAGCAGATATGCACCTATGGAGGGTTGTGCTGACTAACCAGATAAGCCAAAGTAGTAACCCTGTTTGAGCAATTTTTAGACTGTGGATGTGGTGGCACAGTGGTTAGGTCACAGACTAACAATCAGTTGACCAGGGTTCAATTCCCAGGTATCACATCATTTATGTCTTGCTTTTGGTAAGAAAATTATTAGGCGACATTACTTGATTAGATAAAGAAGGCTACCACTCAAATATATTGCAAACAATACAAAAGTATCAAAACTAAGTGTCTTTCTCAGGGGAGTAAGAGGACAGTCAAGTATAGAACCACCATCTTATTAGCTTACAAGAGTGATAGGCTGTTTCTTTACACTTTGTGCTATCAACTTGTGAATCTTTATAACTGTTTGCTAAACCTATTATCCTTTGGGGTAGTAGACTAAAGGTTTGGGTCATTTCATGTCATTTCACCCAATGCCTCCTGCTTGACCATCTCAGAATTTCCTGAAAAAATTCTAGTAAAAAGATAGCATTTTTAATAGTAAGAATCCAAAATATTAGCTTCATACGGACAATAGTTTTTTTATAAAAAAATATTTCAAATGACATGCTTTTTGGTCACCATAATCTAAGGCCATTTTTAAACAGCAATATCTGGAAAACCATCTCACCTATAGCCTACAAATTTTCTACTGTCAATATGTGGTAGTTATAGCCTCCATACATGGAATATCAGGATTGTAGCTCTTGATATAGGCACTCAAACTTCTACCAAAGTATGGCTTGGCAATATGAAATGGCAACTTTGAAGAGTTGTCAAGACCCAAGTTTTGGAGATAGAAGACCCATATTTTACAGGAAGTATCTCACATAACGGGTTAAACAATCTACAAAAAATGCTCACTCTAAGATGAATAGATCCACAGGTATTAGGCCTAAAATATGGGGGAAAACACATTTTTGCCCAACTCCAGAGCCATATTCCAAAAAACTGAGTTAATGGATCAGGTCCATTTTTTTTTTTATTTTTGAAAGATCAAATTATTGTTAAACTTATATGAAAAAATCGGGAGGGTGTTTTGCCCCATTTCATCACAATTAATTTTCAAACGTGGGCTATATGTGGGTGGGTGATTGTTTTTCCTCTTGATTCCTAGGGGTGTGTCCACCCTATTTCAGAGCCATATTCTAAAAAAACTGAGTTAATGGACCAGGTCCATTTTTTTACTTTGAAAGATCAAACTATTGTTAAACTTACATAAAACATTTCAGAGGGTGTTATGCCCCATTTCGTCACAATTAATTGTCAAACATGGGGTATATGTTGGAGTTGATCCCTAGGGGTGTGTCCACCCAACTCCAGAGCCATATTGCAAACATTGACTTTTGTCTTATGACAATGTTTACCTTTACCACGTGTGACTATATTTACATTGCCATGCCAAAGTCAATCAACTTTATTTGAGACATGTTTTGGATACTCCTCCTTTGCTTTTTACCTTGGATCTTCCACCCTTCCCTACATATTTCTGTTATCATTTCAAATACAGATGCTTCTATGTGAAGTAATATCTGCATGCTGCATCTGAAAGAAGTAAACTCAACCAAATGCAGCAGCAATACAATATTAAATTGCACAACTATGTATTTTTTCACTTTCCAGATTCAAATGTAAGAGTTAGTTATCTTAAACATTTGCTTGCCTGGTTTAGACAGAAAATATTTCAGACATAGCATTATTAAATTCATCCAGCCCAACCAAACAGACATGGCTTCTACATCATGGTGGTTGACAGACACACCCACAGATACAGCATGTGCGCAATCAAACCGTGATTACCCATACCCCACCACCATAACCAGTCGACTTACATTTATGATTTTTTAAATTTTATTTTCATATTTGTGCTAGTAATTAGCCTTTTGAAGCTCTACAAGCAAAAAGAGTGAAGGTGTAGTCGTCCTGTGATTTTATTGATTTTATTTTTTGGTCGCATATTGGAAAAACGCTAGAGCCACCCTCATGTAGACAACATGGAAGATCATACAAATGGCTTTTGAATCTTATCCAAGTTTGAATTTATTCCTGGTCAACATTGAACTTTTAAGGAAGGATCATATTCATACTGCAGTGCTGTTAGCATTGCAGAAAATGAATAATGATCGTCTCTATGCCAAAGAATGGCATAGATTTGTTTAAAGTGAAAAAATATAGAGATGAATATTCACATGGTGATTGTTAATCTCCTAAGACATTGTTGAAGATAAATGTAATTTTGTAATGAGTGCAAAACTCAAGGAGAGTTCATTTAATTCTTTCAAAAAAATAAATAAAAATAAATGCATTGCATAAGTTATATCTTTTGTGTTTTTATGTACGTCGTAAGGACTTTGCTTACTTCATATTCAAATTATGAAGAGTCAGTAATCAAGAGAGATTTCAGTCATTGTTTTCATTAATGCAATGCAACTACAATGAGCAAAAAATCTATTGTTGACTCTGAAAATGTTGATCAAACACCAAGCACTTTTATTACACGAAATAAAGGTAAAAACATGAATTTGTATGTTCTTCAATGGAGAATAAAAAGGTCAAATATATCAACTATAAAGAACTCAACAAGGGAGAGGTGAATCTTTTATCAGATCAATTCACATATTTAGTAAATTGGATACAAATACAGCAGTCTCCAAAACACATGGCTATGTAAAAAATAGTCATAGGTAAACACACCCCTAGGAATCAAGAGGAAAAAAAAAACAATCGCCCAACCACATATAGCCCATGTTTGAAAATGAATTGTGACGAAATGGGGCAAAACACCTTCCCACCTTCCACCACCTTTTTTTTATATAAGTTTAACAATAATTTAGTCTTTCAAAAACAAACAATTGGACCTGATCCATTAATTCAGTTTCTTGGAATATGGCTCTAAAATTGGGTGGACGCACCCCTAGGAATCAAGAGGAAAAAACAATCACCCACCCACATATAGCCCATGTTTGAAAATTAATTGTGACAAAATGGGGCAAAACACTCTCCCAATGTTTTTTATATAAGTTTAACAATAATTTGATCTTTCCAAAAACAAACAATTGGACCTGATCCATTAACTCAGTTCCTTGGAATATGGCTCTAAAATTGGGTGGACGCACCCCTAGGAATCAAGAGGAAAAAACAATCACACACCCACATATAGCCCATGTTTGAAAATTAATTGTGACAAAATGGGGCAAAACACCCTCCCAATTTTTTTATATAAGTTTAACAATAATTTGATCTTTCAAAAACAAAAAAAATGGACCTGATCCATTAACTCAGTTTTTTGGAATATGGCTCTGAATTTGGGCACAAATGTGTTTTTCCCCATATTTGAGGCATAATACCTGTGGATCCATTCATCTTAGAGTGACCATGTTTTGTAGAGTGTTTGACCTGTTGCCAGATATACTTCCTGTAAAATATAAGTCTTCTATGTCCAAAACTGGGGCCTTGACAACTCTTCAAAGTTACCATCTCATTTTGCCAAGCCATACTTTGGTAGAAGTTTGAGCACCTGTATCCTAAGTTATGCTTGAGCTACAATCCTGATATTCCATGTCTGGAGGCTATAACTACCATATATTGACAGTAGAAAATTTGAAGGCTATAGGTGAGATAGTTTTCCAGATATCGCTGTTTAAAAACAGCCCTTAGATTATGATGCCAAAAAATGCCCGAAATGCATTCCAAATGAAATATTTCTTATTAAAAAACTATTGAGGTTATGAACCTAATATTTTGGATTATTACTATTAAATATGGTATCCTTTTAGTAGAATTTTTTCAGGAAATTTTGAGATGGTCAAGCGGGGAATTTTCCAGAATTTGGGTGAATTGACATGAAATGACCCGTAAATGACCAATATCAAATCAAATGTCTGTATATTTATCACTTTGTTTGAAACAAAAAAAGTTGAACACACCCCTCAGACAATCTAGCTATTCAGCTTAGACACTGCTTACAGAATCTACTTCAAGACTTAGAACATGAGAATAACATGTCCTTTATTAGATATAAACACTATACGTTTAGATCAAAGTTTTTTGAACAATACATTAGATTTAGAAGACTGTTGCTAAATGGTTCCCTCAAAAATGGGTGTTTTTGTCAAGTCCAAGAGCTCCAGAATACAGAGTATGGGTGAAGTTAAGTAGATTAGTATAGAACTTCAATGCTGACAACCACTTTGCAGTAACACCCAAAGATACAGGGTGAGTCTGACCATGTGTGTAGGACTACACTTCTCTGTGATGGTGACTCAAAATGTCAATTACCCATAACCACCAGAGGCATCAAGGAAACCCTTATTGAGTTGCTTAGAGTGAGACATAGTTTTCAGACATCTATTATGCTATCTATTTGCATATCAGCAATTTTAGTTCTTGAACAATGGAAAACAGTAGTAAATTCATTGTAGAACATATTTACTTGACATGTAAAATTCAACATTGATTTGTCACACATCAATCTTTATCAATATGTGGAAAATTTCAAGATTCTTTTGATTTCCTTACATGGCAGATAATTCTGTTGTTTCCCCCATTAGATTCAGTGTTTTTTAGCAAGTCATCTAATTTCTCTTTCCTAGATATTACATGCTTGCAGTTCTTTACGGTTAGACAAAGGATTTGACTGAGAACTGTGTGCTTTACCAGATCACAATAAAAACAAATACACATGATCAAAAGACTATGCAGAGCCTATGTCATTCAATTTGGTCCATTTTGTGAGTGACTTTTTTGAACTTTTCCCAGATAACAAAAAAATTATTTGTCATAGCAATTTGGCCCAAAATACATGAATGTCTTTCCTAAATCTGAGCTTTTGATTATGTGGTCACACACATCTCAAGGGAAGGTGTGCAAAATTATACCTCAATATCTCGAATATTTCTATGAAAACCATGCCTTTGAATGCACCCCACCTATTCCAAAGCAATGCCTGTGAGAATATTTGGAAACTTCAAACCATAATACCACTCAAAACTGTCTCGAGACTCAAGCATGCCTTTGTATGTAAACAGTCCAGGTGCTAAGCTTGAAATTCGGGTGCCTCCAACATGGCTTCAATACTGACGTGTTTTTTTTTTTTTTTTTTTTTTTTTTTTTCCAGCTTTATCCACATGATGGTGCTGTTTTCAATTTCACGTATTTCTAGAGGACCTATCAATGTATGTAATTCATGCACTTAATAAATGACATTTAATGATTAATAACGCAAAAATGCCTCCAAGATATTTATAATACAAATAGATTAGATACATGCCAACATAATAAAAATTGTTTCAACCTTTTTTACTGATGGCGCACAAAAGATATGGTCCTCTAATTTCAATGTCAATTTCATATTTGCCAAATGAAACATCCTCTCCATCAGTACTTGAAAATTTTGCAATCTTCAACCAATTATATTTCAAAACAGGACCTCCCAATGTGTTCATATCTTTATGATTGAGCAAGGTTACGCGTTTGCACAAGCAGTAAGAGGCCCCAAAACAAGGCTCCAAAACGAAAAAGTTGAGTTTTCAATGGCCACCTAATGGCCGTCAGTTGGGCTAGTGACCATCATAAAAATATGGCTCAAAAGTGTTGGACCCATGCTTTGATTTTGCCAAATATCAGAGTGCCGTCTTGAAAGCCCACTGAAATATGGACAGGCAAAGCTGTGCATTTTGAAAAGCATCAAATTTCCACCTTTGCCATGAGTCATTTCAAAAGTCCCTAGCTTTTTTTAGGAAAGGTCCAAAATGTTTAAATTGTTATTTTTAAAAAACCTATCCCATATATGTATCTATGAGAATTTTTTGATTGAGATCTGAGGAGGGTTTGTATCA
>JAODXP020000026.1:7083468-7088740 GCA_027497455.2 Sardinella longiceps | reverse complement strand
TTGTATGAAAAATCAAGTTTCAAGTTTCCCTTATTGTAATTTAATCAAGGTTTCAAGTTCCCCATTGTAATTTTCCACTGTAAGGCCATGCTTTGGTCAGACACCTTTTGTTAGTCTTTTAGTTGTTCTGAGGACAGCTGTGTTTGATCAATCAACATGATTTGCAAAGTGTTTTACATACAAATGGTCTGGGTCTGGGGGGCTGGTAGAGTGTGACTTTAAAAGTTTGTGCGAGCTGTGGATCTGGGAGTCAGTCTGAGCAAGCGAGCTTAGCTGATCTCCCGGTGTGCACACTGTATTAAATGTTCTTTTACCGTGATCAGTTCGAACCGTCTCCATAATTATCAGGATATAAAAATTTATCCAACATTTGGCGACGAGGATGGGATCGGCTCTTGTTTTCTGTACTGCGGAGGAGAAGACGGCGTCGAGGAAGACTGATTTTTCCAGTTGCAGGAGAAGGCCAAAAGCGCGCATAAAATCAATCTAACGGCACCTGCACCTGACGACGTCGGATCCCCTGCAGAACAGACACAGACGCCGGAGCAGATGTGGAGAGGTCGTCTGAATCTGGTAAGAACGCTGAATTTTCACATGTAACTCTTGTGCTATAATTCAAAAAAAGGCCTGTACCCTATTCTTAGAAGAATAGAGGAAGTTTTGGTAAAATCCTATCCCTCCGATAGATGCCTGTCTGATTGGTGTTTCCTCAGGCAGAGGTCCCGCATAAGTGTGTTTCCTTATGGCGGTTTAGGCTATTTCGCAAGTGGGCGTGATTAACAAGACACGCAAGTTTTTTTTGAAAAGTATTTTCATATGTCAAGGTGTAAACTAATAATGGACAGGTTAATTACTTGATTAATCTGATTCCTCGTCTTGAGATAGAATTTGCTTGAGGGAAAAATGTTGCTGGTTTTTGTTTGTTAACCTGTTTTGAAATGAGTCTGGTTGCATAGTGGTGTTTCCCTGTGTAACGGTTTGTCCCTATCCTTCTGATAGATGCCTGACTGAGGTGTTTCCTCAGGCAGAGGTTAAAGTTCCTGCATAGTGGTGTTTCCCTGTGTAGCGGTTTGTCCCTATCCTTCTGATAGATGCCTGACTGAGGTGTTTCCTCAGGCAGAGGTTAAAGTTCCTGCATAGTGGTGTTTCCCTGTGTAGTGGTTTGGTTGTACACGGTGTTTCCTGTACATGGGTCCTGCTGTAGGCGTCGGTTTATAGAAACTGGCAGAATACAGTGGATGCCTGCAATAATCTTGTTAATTAATAGTAGTTAACGCTTTATTGTGGTAGTCTGCGTGTGTGTTTCCTCGCGGAGGTTGGGTGCCTTTGTCGTTGAGTTTCCTTCATCGTGTGACCCAGGGCCTACTCTATAGAGAGTGGAAGTACGCGTATAATCAATAATCATTGTTTAATAAGTGCCACCAGCGTAATTGGTGAGTTATTTAAGGAAGCCAGCATTATTGGCTATGACCGAATTATAACCAGTGTGGTTGTGCGCGCACGTGTGTGAGAGAGAGTTGTTTTTAAGTTTTAGTTGTCTCTTGCTGGGCTGAGCTAATGTCTGTGTGTGTTTGTGACCCAGCCTTGAGAAGCTGCCTGTGTGTGTGTAAGTGTGAAAAAGCACTTTACTGTTGACGTGTGAAGAGACAAAGGGGTGTCTCTTTGTGTGTGTTTTGTTTGTCTCAAAGACGTCAAAAAAGTTTTTACTGAGTTTGCCGCAATGCTCATATTCATTTTCTGGTGGAATATGCGTCAGGTAATTGATAATAAAAACATAAGGGGACCATGGAGTTATGAGAATAGTATAAGTACTGTGCATAGCAGTGGCAAATTATTAATAGCGGGAATGGATAGAGAGCCTATAGCTAACTCCTATAGGAGATTGACAGCATAGAATGTTTGGGAAATGCATGATGGTTACATAGGGTTATGTGTGTGTATGGATAAATGAAAGACTAAGTGTGAAGGACAAAATGGTCAGGGATATATTTTTCCTTGTAAAGAAAATTTGAGCATAGAAGGGCAAAGTTAAGTAGGGACAATGAATTTAAAGAATGTTGAGCATGTGGGGCAGGATTGAAGGCTATTGTTTTTTTTTTATTTTATTTTATTTAAAAAAAAAAAAAAAAAAAAAAACTCCATGCAGAAAGAGAGAGAGAGAGCGAGAACATGGGCCAAATTGAAGATGAAAGCTTAAAAGACTCATGTGTCACTTCTCACAAGTCACTGTCCAACCCCCTGAGAACAATTGCCGCCAGACATCACATCCCCCAACGAAATACCATTGAGAGAAGCAAGCAGAGTCACACGTGTATTCCTCAGTATGTCGATCTGAATCAAAGAATATGCTGGGGGGCTAAGACACTAATCGATTGCAGTGATTTGGAGTACTGTTTTTCCTACACGAAAAATATAAACCTAAAAATACAATAAAATAGGACTGCAAATCAGCAGATGAACTCAACAGTGCATCAGCAGATGAGCTCCAGGACGCATCACAAGGTTGCCTGTTGAAATGCAGATGAAGAGGAGGGAGGAAGCATGGCTGGGTGCGAGCAACAGGGGGTGGAGATAAGTGAGGTGTCACAAGGTGAGAGGGACGGGCAAGGAGCACAGAAGAATATTTGCAGGGCTACAAGGACAATAACCGCTGGTGTGATTAAGAACAAAGGCCTCACAATGCGCCGGTGTTTACAGCATATCAAAGAAGCAATGGGAACTGTCCTCAGCATATCAAAGGAGTAATGCAAATCATCACCGCCCAAATGCAGGAACTTATCTCACCCTCAGCACATGTGACAACACAGCCCAAACTCATACTCTCAGTCTGCAAATGGAGTATTTTATTTTGGTTTTGTTTTTTATTCATTGTGGTTTTATTTTGATATCAGGCATGTTTTTTAAAAAAAAAAAAAAAAAAAAAATCACAAGGAAAGTAGGGTGGTTTTGCCAGGGGAAAGCGAAGTTTTGCCAGGTGTAAAAGGGTTTTAACAGTACAAGGGTGTAGATCACATCGTTACAGACTGTGTCTGAGCCGTTAAAGGGCAGATATGAAAAGTGCATGAAATAATTTTAACTCTGATTCCATGTTTTTCCCCCAAAAGAATGGGTTGGTTCATACATTCATTAGTACATTGCATTGCCATTGGCACGGGGCTAGTAGATTATTGGTAGTAGCCTATTTTAGTACCAACCATTGACTGTACCAACCCAAAAGAATAGAACGCCTGGATGAAAAACTGTATTGCGACAAACTCTCTAAAAAACAATTCCGGAATATTTATTTGTTTATTAATCAATCCCAAAGTCGACTAAATTTAACAATGTTGGGGTAACTATGCCAACAGAAAAAAAAAATACTTGTGGAACAGCTGGCCGCAAGAATTTAGAAGTTGTTGCCCATGCTAATTCATTAGCATGTGAAGTGTGGGTTTTGTAACCCAGGTCAAAGGACTAACCATGCCGAGTTGTCTCCGCATGTGGTAAATGTGGTGTGAGAAAGTTTTCAGTGTGAATTTAGTGTATATGGTGGGAATGACTGAGATTGGAGTGTGAATGAATGGAACTGCTGCAAATAAATGAAATGAATGGCACTGCTGCAAAATTACATGTAACATCTACACTGAATTCAGAAGACACATAGTTTTGTTACATGGTTTTGTAAGGATAGAACCAACCTAACATACAGCTGCCTACTATACTGAGTGAGAAAGATGCAATAAAAGAACATGTAACAAACGTTATTTTGGACAGGGAAGGTTTTGACGCATCTCATTAACACATCTAAGGTTTAAAAGACTGAGCTCTAGTTATCACAGATGTGTAAAACCTACATATCGACTGACTGACATGACGTTTGACTGAATCTGAATTTAGTAGCATGAAATTTATTTTTACTGCATGAAATCTATAACAATAAGTAACTCTAATATGTTTTGAAATCATCCTACTAACAGCATGGAGTACCAATCACTTCCAAGTTTTTGTGTGTTGCATGTGACTGTTATATGTAATATTTATATGATACATGCATGAAATGACTTCCGCTACTCAACATTTCTGATGCATCTGCCTCTGTATAATGTCTGAGAGGGCCCGCTCAGGCGTTGTGTAGGGCAGAAAAGCATTTTGAAAACCGTTGTTTAGTTGAACTCATAAAATAACTATCCCATATAAACAAGTTTGTGACATAATTTGAAATGCAGGAGTAGCGTCCATGCATTTCATGTAGTGTTACATTCTAACTACTGGTAATAAAGACCTAACAATTTGGGGTGCAGGAGTAGCGCCCATGCACTTCAAGTAGTGTTACATTCTACGTGCTGATAATGGAGATGTTATTATGTGAACAAATAACTTTACTAATAGTAAGTTAATTATTCACAAGGGGGTATCAGTATCAGTAAATAAATTGCGTATTGGTTATGCGTATTTTGGTGCGCGTATTGGTTAATTGGGGTATCAGTGAATAAAATGCGTATTTTGGTATGTGTATTGGTTAATTTGAAACAAGAATTATAACAAATGTGGCATCAGAAAATAGTGAATAAAAACGAAATTTGGTAAAGAAAACAAATTTGACACAAAAGTAATATCAGAATGAAAGTTGGCAAAAAAAGAAATAATCAATTCTGATTCAGGCAGACAAATTTATCACAAATTGGCACACAGAAATGTAAAGAGAAACAAAGTTTTTTAAAGCAAGATATGTTGGTAAATGACATTACACAGAAACAATGATTAAAAGATTGTGTTTCCCATTGTGTAATGTAGATTGTGTTGTGCAAATGCAATGATTTCAGCCAAGCCAATGATCAAAGCCGTTGATCGAACAAATTATCACTCATGGTCTCATCATAGTGCAAATACTCTCCATTATCAGTCTAAATTAACAAAATGTAGCAATGTGACCATAAGTTATATTCGAAAATTGATACTGCTCTGTTTTTTCCTGTCTTTCACAGGTAATAATGCAAATTTACCAAATAAGCCAACTTAATGGCCCATTGAAACGTCATATGGAGAAAGATGACGGCACTAAAGGAGTATGGGATGAGTGGAGGAATGGAGAAATGGAGGCCATAGGAGAAGGAGGCCATGCCATGGAATTGAAGAAGGACAGTCAACATCCACAACCCATCTCAACACCCGAGATGAAAGGAAAGATGCGCAAAACTGCGCGAAGAAATCTGACATCTGGATATGAAGAGGGGAAGATGCGCAAAACTGCGTGAAGACATCTGACATCTGGATACGAAGTTCCATGAAAAGA
>JAODXP020000026.1:7073468-7075968 GCA_027497455.2 Sardinella longiceps | reverse complement strand
GCGCAAATGACGAGGATTTGGCGATAACTCTTGCCGGTCGGCACTTGAGAGTGTCAAGATCGACGTTGGACACTGTAACGGTCCATGGGAACTAGTGACCCGAGCAGTTGAAGCGCGGCCTCACATCAGGCTCGAGTTTCTTGAAACATTTGTTTGTACTGTGCGCTTGGCAGTTTTGCAGCAAGGAATGTCGAGATCTCCATGGCAACATGGATGAGGATAAATTGACCCCTGATGCGTTTTGACACCAGAGAGGACTTGAAACAACAGCATGAAAGCAAAGGGAGAAAGACAGGACCAAACAGTGTCATACAGTTTCAAAGACAGGACTGACCAGACTCTTTCATAATTACTACAACACCAGTCCAGTAGTTTTCTCTGATGCGCTGATCCTTAGTCAATAACTTTCAGTCTTTACTAGACACTGACATAAACAATAAAATATATAATTTTTGTCAGGCACAGATAGGCTATAATGGAAATTTATGGTCTGCTATGCCAAACACACAAACACACACACACACACAATGAAGAGAAGTGGGAGAAAGAGAGGAATCAACTGAAAAGTTCACGTGTGAAACAGAAAGTTTGAGTGGTTCGGAAGTGGGACAGAGATTTATTTATGACGTCACTAAAGAATCTGCATCCACATCCATGGGACAGTAGACTGGTCTGTCCCTACTGCAGGAGCAGAGGCAGGACAGCAGGACTGCATTGAGGGGACACTGAAGTAAACAAAGCAATATGCACACCAGAGCTCCCATTTTGCCGTTTTATTTGTGTAACGTTTCGACTCTCAGTCCTTCCTCAGACATAAAGATTATTGTTAGCCGCTGCCTTTTGAACATTGTCATACATCACCTGATGATAACATCTGATCAATTTTTCTGCATTGAGGTAGAGGTGGCCAGGTGAGGAGTGTCTGGTGGATTGCAATGCATTGAGGTAGAGTTGAGCCAGGTTAGGGGAGTCTGGGGCATTGCATTGAGCTCGAGGGGAACCAGATTAAGGTTGTCCGGGGGCTTTGAGGTACTGTTACCCACATATTATATTGTGTTACATAACACCAGAGATCAATTTACTTTCAGACAAACACAGGAAAGGTGTTATATGTCATGGCATGCAATGACACCTCTTATGTGCAATGACAATGACATTAAACAATTGTCCTATAGCTGGTCAATCAATAACAATGACATTGTAAATGCAACAGATAGGATATTGAGGCTGGGATGTGCCAGATGTTATAACAATCATTTACGCTAAAGCCTTGGGTAATTCACAGAGCAGGAACTCTGCTAAAAGAAAATCTATAGTCACTACAGAAGGGCAACTCCATGGTGCCCCTTTTACATTGGTGTTGTCTTTTCATAAGGCTTTGTGAAATCACCTTCATATTTTCCTTTGACTCCATGTTTTCCAATGAGGCCAAGATAAAGTGACTGGAGATAAGAGATCATAGGAGTCATATGGGCTAATTCATGTAGTCTGTCTCCCCCTGGTGGCCGGGAATGATTAATGGACAGGACAAAGATTATTGAAATGAATCAGTCTGGAAAGATACAATCACTCAACTGAAAACCAGTCAAATTAATTTATTTAGAGTACAAGTTCCTATTTTATCAGGAATATATAATATAACATAATATAATAATATTATATTATAATCTATATTTCCATGGCAGTGAGAATACTCAAGTCTGTCACATGCAGACATACAGTACTATGAGGTAATGCTCCCTTCTATAACACAACCTGACATATCCTTATCCTTAAAAGCATATCAATACATTTGGTCTTCCTTCGTCCTTACACATAAATATAAATTAAAAGTTACACTTTCTTTGCCATGTTTATTACTCCAATAATATGCCACGGTAGCCTACTGTATGATGTGATTTGAGCTTCTTGCTATTGTATCAGGAAATCTGATCCTTTACTACAGTTTTTGACAGTAGAGCCCACATGACATAAATGTCAAAAATATTTCACATAATATTCATCCACATCATACAAACAAACACCATAGCATTTTACTGGCCGTGATAGCATAATAACCCAACCATTAGGGCCAACAACAAGTTATAGTGTGTGTGTCATACAAATACCAGAGGTGTAGTGGGTGTTGGGCATTGGGATACAGAGTCCCCCCACTTCTTTGAACGAAGGCTATTTCTCACATTTTAATATTAGATATTCCATTTATAACATTGCATTACATATGTACCCCAACTAAAGAACTCCCCACTACCCCTCGTACAAATACTGTACCATAGCATTTTATTGGCGTGATACCTTTATAACACGCCATTTGGACCAACAACACTGTGTTTGTGTGTGTGTTCTGGTAAAAGTGTGTGTGTGTGTGTGTGTGTGTGTGTGTGTGTGTATGTGTGTGTGTGTGTGTGATCATAGTTTGGCTGCAGGTGGTGTGTGTGTGTGTGTGTGTGTGTGTGTGTGTGTGTGTGTGTGTGTGTGTGTGTGTGTGTGTGTGTGTGTG
>JAODXP020000026.1:7065968-7070968 GCA_027497455.2 Sardinella longiceps | reverse complement strand
TTGGGTGAAAGATTTTGTGATTTGTGTGTGGAGTGTTTCACTGAAATAGAAAAAAAGTGTGCTTAAAAAAAACCCCAAAACAAAACAAAACCAAACAAATAAAACAGAACAAAAAACGGTGCTCCAGTGTGTGTGTGTGTGTGTGTGTGTGTACTGTACGTGTGTGCATACTGTATGTGTGTCAGTGTGTGTTTGTGTTTAACACACTCACCTGTGCAACTTTAGAGTAGGCAGCTAGTGTGAGAGTGACTGCAGTGCCAAAGGACAGACCCAGCACCGCCACTCTACTGGCCGACACTCGCGGATGAGACTGCAGAAGCTGATACGCCAACTGAGAAACACACACACACACACACACACACACACACACACACACACACACACACACACACACACACACACATAAACAAATGAATGTATGTGTGCCTCCTTCTGTTTGTATATGATTCTCTTTCTCTCTTAATCTCTCTTTGTGAGTGTGTGTGTGTGTGTGTGTGGTGTGTGTGTGTGTGTGTGTGTGTGTGTGTGTGTGTGTGTGAGTGTGTGAGAGAGAGTGTGTGTGTGTGTGTGTGTGTGTGAGAGAGAGAGCGAGAGAGAGTGTGTGTGTGTGTGTGTGTGTGTGTGTGTGTGTGTGTGTGTTGATGTGAATGCATGAAACAGACTGGCATTACTCTGAAGAAATATTTTGGAACGGGACATGCTGTACAATGCCGCCCATTCACCAGTTACAACTGTACTTAATATAGGCTTACTCGTCACAAGAACAGTCTGATAACACACACACACACACACACACACACACAGACACAACGTTCTTAAAATAGGCTTACACGCTTCATGATATAGACTGCACCTCAGCAACACGTGCACGTGTGAATTATACTACAAACAGAACAATCTGATAAGACACACACACACACACACACTCACACTCACACACACACACACACACACACACACACACACACACACACATACACACCGATGATTATGTGAATCTGGGTGAAAGGTTACAGACTGGACTCTGTTCAAGTCGTCATTACAACAGACACAGTCACATGCACTCTTACATTCTCACACACTTGCATGGCCATACTCTACAGCCAAGTTCTCATTACACAATTTCCAGGTCGCAGGGTCGGCTTAGAATCACAGCAGGTCAATCGGCAGTTGGCAGTTAGTTGGCAGTAGAGAGCAAGTTACCGGACATTATTTACTCACTAATTAATTAATTGATTAATTTATTAATTGATTAATTCATGAATTAATATCTAATCAATATTGATTCATCCCCTTGTTGCATGTTGTCAGGGCATACATGCTTGGAGAAAAATTGCACACGATTCATAGCCTAGAACTCTAGATGTTCACTAGCTGTAAAAAATGAATTTGCTCAGCGAGTACGTCTAGTTACTTATGAGCCATACGTTGTACTCAGACATCAGTGGTGACTATCCAATCACAACGCTTTAGGTTGTATTCAGACATCGTAGTATTTAGCAACGTCACAACGTTCTATCTGGACAGGGAGTCATTGGACGGGCTTAGCGTTGTTTCAATCTGCTTGTTAGTTGCGCTGATTGATTGTAAACGTCAAACACTCCTGCTCACAGATAATCAAAGTCATATTAATTAATTAATCATTATAAGTTATATGAACGCTGAAGAGTTTGCAGAATGCAGATGTGTCGTGGCTAACATCACGTAACCTGAGCCAGGCATGAAGCTGTACAGATGAAACGTTGTCTGTTATAAACACACGCACGCATGCACACACACACACACGCGCGCGCGCGCGCACGCACACACACACACACACACACACACACAGACAGACACACACACACACAGACAGACACACACACGCACACAGACACACACACACACACACACACACACACACAGACACACACACACACACACACAGACACAGACACACATACCTCGAAGTATCCAATGTGAAGATCAGTAACGTCCTCCACTTCCTCAACAGTGATGTATTCCAGCGCCATGGTAACAAAGCCATGTGATGCCAGCAGTGCCGCCCTGTATTCCACCAGCCCCCCTCCCCCTCCCCACATGTCCAGCACTGCAGGGAAGGGCCCGGGACCTGAACACACACACACACACACACACACACACACACACACACACACACACACACACACACACACACACACACACACACAAATTCCAGAACAAGGTTTGTAGCATCATCAACTACTCATGCTACTCATGTACAGTATGTGTGTGTGTATGTATGTGTGTGTGTGTGTGTGTGTGTGTGTGTGTGTGTGTGTGTGTGTGTGTGTGTGGTGTGTGTGTGTGTGTGTGTGTGTGTGTGTCTACCTGGTGGTATGAAGAGTGTGCCTTTAATTCCTCTTTCCCTGACATTTACACGCTGTACACCTGGCGCCAGGTACCATCTCTCTGTGACAACCGTTGTCAAGGCGTCCTTTTCAGAAAAGCCTTGGTTCATGTGCCCTTTGTACACGGATATATTCACCACCATTGGGGACAGAACATCTTTCTTTCGTAACCTGAAGGGGGGAAAAAAAACACAGAGATACGTGTAAGTTGTGGTTTCATATTATTAAGCAGACATTATTCCTTCACAAGAATTATTCTGGCTGATATAAACTGTCCTGAGTTTTCAGATATTCTTTTTTCCACCTCTTCAAATGTTTTAAGTCTCATGAAATGGATTAATTTTTCGCTCTCTCGGTCTAAGATTTTTCCCTACTGGAAAGGAAGTGTACTTTATTGTGTTTGTAGTGTTTAAAGTGTCCTAAGTATAAGAAAAGTGTTTTTGTTTTGTAATACAGCAAACTTTGTTTACTTTACATGATGCACTTGAAGTTCTCTTTGTACTTTTCCAACAAATTGACAGCATTGCATTCAAACCCATTTCAGAGTGCTCCCGCACACATCTTTGAAGGCATAAAGGATAGCTCTGGAGTGAATTCAAGCATAGCCCTGTTGAACAAGCCTTCTAAATGCACTAGTGATTATTGAGTGGAATAAAATAATTTGAAACAGCATAGGCCGAACGTGAAGCACTTAACATTGAGTCAACGGTACCTCAGATCTTACTTTTGGTTTTGAATAATCAGTTTCCATTGATTCAGTGAAAAGTGCTTGTTCGCTTCTGCGTTCAGTCTGTGCTGCTCCAAATTATTTTCTTCCACTCGCTAACTAGTTCATATAGCAGGCTCATTCAACAGGGCTATGCTTGAATTCACTCTGGAGCTATCCTTTAAAGGAATAGTTCCCCTCTTTCTGAAAACTAGTTATTCACCCCCCTTACCTGGAGTTACATATGTGGGTAAAAGCATTTTGGTCTCAGTGCTTGCATTTACCTAGAATGGCACCCCCAATTTCCCCCATTTTTTTTAGCTTTATCTTAGCATAAGCACTAGAATGTTATGTTGCCAGATAGCAACTCTTTGGCAACTTTACATTCCAGCGCCTATACTAAGCTAAAGGTAAAAATGGGGTAGCCAGACTAGGAGAACGCATGCACTGAGACCAAAATGCTCTTACCCACATTATGTAACTCCAGGTAAGGGGGTGAATAACCAATTTTCATACAACGGTGAACTATTCCTTTCAGCAATGCAGACGAAAAATGTGCCAATGAGTTGCCATTGGCAGAAGAAGTGCTTACTTTGCTGTGGCCTACAGAGTCACAGTCAACCAAAAGATGTCTCTTCTTCCCCAGCCAGCATAGAGGCACAGCGGCAGACAGTTTACAAACTCTGCAAATTATGAAATTACCGGCACTATCTACAAGTGCAATGCTACAAGCAATAGCATGACGTGCCAGCCAGCTGAGTAATGGCGCCCCATAAAAGTTTTGATAAAAAAGTTACCTTTTTAAAAAAAAATCCAATTATTGCCAATAGTCTTATAAGGCCAACATGCTGTCAAAGGTGGACGCATACTTTTAATCACAGTATCTTTCAGTGTCTTACTTTATAGGCCTATTGGTAAGTCAACACTTTAACCGTGTCTTTCTGGGTGTATGCTACTGAGAACTTACTTTACTTGAAAGTAGTGAGAGAATGAATAAGAAAATATAAAATGATGATTTAGCCAACAGTACAGGGCTAGAACTCTTGTGCTACCTGCTGCCTGGTCTGCTTCCAGGAACGGGTCTCAGGCTCCACAGCAGGCCCATGGGTTCAACTCCAACATAGGTCCCACCACTACTGGCATCCTCCATGACTACAAAACAAATGTTAGAATTCAGAATTCAGACAGAATTCAGACTTCAAGTACTTATTGTCATTGTAACAGGAGTGCAACGAAATTACGTTTGGAGCATCCACATTCACTTCCATGTCAGTTAAAGAGCATACCGGTAGTTGAAAGTGCAAACCCAAAAAGAACCCCTTAAATATGCCTAGTGTAAACATGGGGGGATATTTAAGGGGAGGGGGGATATGTTTAGTTCACAAACCCCAAGCCCAGGGGCTGGTTCTAGGCAGAAACAAACTAGGTGACCTAGGCCTAGGGAACCAAATATCAAGGGGGCATCGCAATATTTTTGACATGTTTTCTTTAGTTTTTCACTTGTAGTAACCCTAACCCTAAACTGGGGGGAGTAGTGCCATGAGGGCAGTGTTGCCTGGAAGGCAGCGTTGAGGACAAAAAATACCAACAGTAGCCTAATCGCCCGCACACAGGGCGGGTGGGTTTTGGGTCGCGACTCCCTGGCGATGGGAAATTTTGGATCTCAGGCCCAGACCCCAGCATTCATTGAACTAGTTTTTTTATAACACCAGTCTCATACGTCACTCATAGTAATGAATGGGACCCATTGAGAAATCGTTTCAGAACGTTGCGATAGCTGAACTTGGCCCAGCTTAACGTTAGATTGGTCACGTTCCTTGCGTAATCGTAGCCGGCTCATGCGAACTTTGGTGCGTGCCTGCGTTAGTAAGTGATGTAAAGAGTCGGGCTAACAGTAAATAAACACATAATGTTACACCCCAGAG
>JAODXP020000026.1:7005968-7060968 GCA_027497455.2 Sardinella longiceps | reverse complement strand
GAGGGTGCTGTACACACACTCCCACTTCCCACTAATTTAAGTATTAATTTTTAGAGTTTTAAAAATGTTTTTAGATACCTGTTTACAGGTATAAATTAGTAGTAATGTCGTCTGACATTGTTACGAGGCAACCGACATAACTGAGATTTCAACGTAATTTCTGGCCGTCAGCATATCCCTTTTGGTCTTCACCGAACTATACTAGCCTTGCTGGCCTGCCTGGCTACTTCCTGCACTCTGGGCTGCTATGATGAGGGTCCCTAATGGAAATGACCCAAATAACTGAGATATTTCGACTGATACGTCTTCGTCAGAGATGACTCTGACGAAGACGTATCAGTCGAAACGTTAGTCAATTTTTGCACAAATAAAAAAGACTGCAAGTGTCACCAGTGTGCTCCTGTCCTTTCCCTACAAAGAACCTAAGTCCAGATGAGATGCACCTGATGTTGCAGAACTGGGATTGATGCGTGGAGTGCCCTACCCATGTTTTATGTAGCATTCATGCACTATACTTTTTTTTTTTTTTTAATCTTTTCTATTTTATTTTAGTACTTTCTGTGCTATAGCACTAGGTCAGAGTATGTGCAATATCTAGGTTTGTATTATTCCTTGGATGACTCAGGGCCTAAAACTGGAACGTTGAGTGTAACACTAACAATGGTTGTCTGTTACCCTGTTTATATGTCTGTTACCCTGTTTATATGTTTGTTTGTGTCTTTGTGGTCCTTAAGTCTGTTGTGGTGATCTGATGTTAACTGTGAATCACACTTGCTCATGTCCACTCTGAATTTCTCTCCCGAAGAGACAATAAAGGATAATCTAATCTAATCTAACATGACCCAGAAATGACCCAAATAACTGTGAAAAGACCCAGAACTCACTGTTGTATCTTCGTAAAGACCTCGTAGAGGGGCTTGTTAAGAGGGTGAACATGGCTTCCACTGATGCACACACAACACCGGGGCTGGAAGAGAAAATATTTGCTATTTATTTATTTACTTATTTATTAGGGTAAACATGATGCATACACAACAGCGGGGCTGGACGAGAGATTATTTACTATTTATTTATTTATTCACTTACTTACTTATTTATTCATTTATTTATTTACTTATTTATAGTGCTGGCAAAATTAACTGATTAATCACGTGATTAATCCAAAAAATTTAACTCGGATTAAAAAAATTTACTCAGATTAATCCTGATGGATATGGTTCCAAATTCATGACATGTATTATGTTCAATTTCAGATAGAAAAAGGCTTGGCTATCAAGTCAAACTATACAAAGATTATGGCCTAGCTCCTGACTGTCCAACAACATGTTTGGGGAATCCTTGGGGGTAGGGGACAGGTGTGAATTGCCCCATTTGACACGAACAAAGCCAATTATTTAGTATCAGGGCCTCTAGTGCAAAATAAGGATCCAGCATATCCTAACATCCAAATTCTTACTGGAGGAAATGAGTTGCGATTAAAAGTGATTAATCATGATTAATCATTGAAAATTTTTGTGATTAATCAGATTAATTTTTTTAATCGTTTGACAGCACTACTTATTTATTTATTAGGGCAAACATGATGCACACACGATGCACACACAACACCGTGGCTGGAAGAGAGAATTTTTACTATTTATTTATTCATTTCTTTATTTACTTATTTATTTATTAGGGTAAACATGATGCATACACAACACCGAGGCTGCAACAGACAGCATTAGATACTGTATTTACACAGCTGAACATTACTGACTTTAGAGTACGCTGCAAGAGTGAGTGTGACCAACAGACACACTTTAGAGTACGCTGCAAGAGTGAGTGTGACCAACAGACACACTTTAGAGTACGCGGCAAGAGTTAGTGTGACCAAAAGACACACTTTAGAGTACGCTGCAAGAGTGAGTGTGACCAACAGACACACTTTAGAGTATGCGGCAAGAGTTAGTGTGACCAACAGACACACTTTAGAGTACGCTGCAAGAGTGAGTGTGACGAGTTAGTGTGACCAACAGACACACTTTAGAGTACGCTGCAAGAGTGAGTGTGACCAACAGACACACTTTAGAGTACGCTGCAAGAGTGAGTGTGACCAACAGACACACTTTAGAGTACGCTGCAAGAGTGAGTGTGACCAACAGACAGTCTGACTTTAGAGTACGCTGCAAGAGTGAGTGTGACCAACAGACACACTTTAGAGTACTCTGCAAGAGTTAGTGTGACCAACAGACACACTTTAGAGTACGCTGCAAGAGTTAGTGTGACCAACAGACAGTCTGACTTTAGAGTACGCTGCAAGAGTGAGTGTGACCAACAGACACACTTTAGAGTACTCTGCAAGAGTTAGTGTGACCAACAGACACACTTTAGAGTACGCGGCAAGAGTTAGTGTGACCAACAGACACACTTTAGAGTACACTGCAAGAGTGAGTGTGACCAACAGACAGTCTGACTTTAGAGTACGCTGCAAGAGTTAGTGTGACCAACAGACACACTTTAGAGTACGCTGCAAGAGTGAGTGTGACCAACAGACAGACTCACGTGTACAATTTTGGAGTGCGCTGCAAGCGTGAGTGTGATAGAGGTTCCGAACGACAGTCCAAGCACCGCTACTCTATCTGCCAACACCTGGGGATGAGTCTGCAGGAGCTGATACGCCAACTACAACACACACACACACACACACAGAAGAAACAGATGATAGTATTAAAAAAAATTGATGATGAAGATTCACAATTGGTTGACTAATAATATCATTTCCATAAAATGAACATCATATAAGCAAATTCATACATGATTATACATGTATGTTCATATACATTAATATAAATAACATGAACACAAGCCTTATTCAAAGGTGTGTTACACCACTGTGTGCCATTAACACTGATTTAACAACTAGTGTGTTAACTACTACTACTACTACTAGTTAACTACTACTACTATTAGCAACTACTACTACTACAGTTATAAAAATTAGAAAAGATAAACACACACACACACACACACACACACACACACACACACACACACACACACACACACACACACACACACACACACACACACACAGTGATGTGTAACAGACTAAACTTTGTCCAGGTTGAGTAGACCAAAGACAGCAGCACAAAGACACACACACACAGACACACACCTCAAAGTATCCAGTCTCAAGTTCGAATAACTGCATTTCTTCAGCGGAGATGTATTCCAGCGCCATGGCAACAAAGCCATGTGATGCCAGCAGTGCCGCCCTGTATTCCACCAGCCCCCTCCCCCTCCCCACATGTCCAGCACTGCAGGGAAGGGCCCGGGACCTGAACACACACACAGACACACACACACACACACACACACACACACACACACACACACATATTATACACACATACACCCACACATATATACATGTATATACTCCACCAGCCCCACACACACACACACACACACACACACACACACACACACACACACACACACACATATTATACACACATACACACACACATATATACATGTATATACTCCACCAGCCCCACACACACACACACACACACACACACACACACATATACATGTATATACTCCACCAGCCCCCTCCCCTCCCCACATGTCCAGCACTGCAGGGAAGGGCCCGGGACCTGAACACACACACACACACACACACACACACACACACACACACATATTATAAACGCATACACACACATACAGTATACATGTATATACTCCACCAGCCCCCTCCCCCTCCCCACATGTCCAGCACTGCAGGGAAGGGCCCGGGACCTGAACACACACACACACACACACACACACACACACACACACACACACACATATTATACACGCATACACACACATACAGTATACATGTATATACTCCACCAGCCCCCCTCCCCCTCCCCACATGTCCAGCACTGCAGGGAAGGGCCCGGGACCTGAACACACACACACACACACACACACACACACACACACACACACACACACACACACACATATTATACACGCATACACACACACATACATGTATATACTCCACCAGCCCCCCTCCCCTCCCACATGTCCAGCACTGCAGGGAAAGGCCCGGACCTGAATACACACACACACACACACACACACACACACACACACATATTATACACGCATACACACACATATGTATATATTCCACCAGCCCCCTCCCCTCCCCCTCCCCACATGTCCAGCACTGCAGGGAAGGGCCCGGGACCTGAACACACACACACACACACACACACACACACACACACACACACATATTATACACACATACACACACACATATACATGTATATACTCACCAGCCCCCTCCCATCCCCACAGCACTGCAGGAGGCCCCGGACCTGAACACACACACACACACACACACACACACATATTATACACGCATACACACACACATGTATATACTCCACCAGCCCCCTCCCCTTCCCCTCCCCACATGACCAGCACTGCAGGGAAAGGCCCGGGACTTGAAAACACACACACACACACACACACACACACACACACATATTATACACGCATACACACATATGTATATATTCCACCAGCCCCCCTCCCCCTCCCCCTCCCCACATGACCAGCACTGCAGGGAAAGGCCCGGGACTTGAAAACACACACACACACACACACACACACACACACACACACACACACACACACACACACACAGCCACAGCTAGACGCACAAACACCCACACACACCCACAAAAACAAACACAAATTTACATAAACACACACAAGCATGTGCACATGCACGCACAAGCACCCACACACACACAAACACACACACTTTTTACAGTGAGAAAAACCTCCCCCTTGAAGGACCAAACTCTTTCACATTGCAACGAGAGGGCAACCTGAACTCTCCTAAGTGTGCATGGTGTATGTGTGTGTGTGTATGTGTGCCTACCTGGTGGTATGAAGAGCGTGCCTCTAACTCCTCTTTCCCTGATGTCCACTCGCTGCACACCTGGCGCCATGTACCATCTCTCCGTGACAACCGTCGCCAAGGCATCTTTCTCAGAAAAGCCTTGGTTCATGTGCCCTTTGTACACGGATATATTCACCACCATTGGGGACAGAGCATCTCTCTTTCTCAATCTGAAACAACAGCAGAAAACATAACATCATATAAGAGAGTCTTCTTGTGTTTTTTTGCTTGTCAGTAAATAAAGAAATAATGACATAAATAGCATTGAATGTTAAGAGAGTTTGTGTGTGTGCTTAGGCCTATGTGTATTATGTTAGCATGCGTGTGATTATCATGTGTATTATGCGTGCATGTGCGTGTATATTATATTTGTCTCTGTGCATGTGAGGGGAAATAAAGACTGGCAAAAAAACGGACAGGAGCTGTCTACTGGATATTAACTAGTCTACACCACCTGAGTCCTGTCCTGCTACCAGGAACGGGTCGGAGGCTCCACAGCAGTCCCATGGGTTCAACCCCAACGTAGGTTCCGCCTCTGCTCGTATCCTCCATGACTGCGGGAAAAGAAGTGAACGCAACTCTGCGTAAATCTAACCAGCATCAATGTATCTATCACCAAGCCTCGAGTCCTCCTCGGCTAAAAGTATGTAACTGTTGCATTCTCGCTTTAATGATTAACTTTTGGTTAACTTCTGCGTTGTTACCTGCAACGGATCCATTTTCGTCACTGATATAATGGCCAAACGCTTCCCAGTAGTCTTTATCCTCGGACTGGTGCAAGGAGCGGAGAGTGACCTCTTGTTTAGGCAGTAAGTTTCTAACAACTATCTGAAACTTCTCGTCCACCAGTGCCCGGATAGGTTGCACCGACAGCACGGGGCTCACGGCCATTGAACTCGCAAACCTACGAAGACCGACACCGGCAAAAACATTCATCATTCAAAAACATTCATCTAGCCTTCCTCTTCGCAGGAACAACACATCGACCCTAACTTCCTAGTCTATTCCATCGGTAAAGTAAGCAACTCTATACAAATCGGTGATTTTGCGCAGACTCTCAATATCAAGTTGACTGAGTTGACTGAAGTTGGAGCTCCGCCCATTATACAGTGACGTACCTACCACTGAGTTTCTGCGACCCAGTCAAACTGAAAAAAAGAAACAAAACTTTAATGATAGTATCTGATTCGCGAAGACCTTCCTGCAAGGCCAACAATACGCACACCCACCACACAGGCAAATGCCAACGCCATGCAACACGAGCCTTATTCAAAGTTTATGCAATTAATGTAGCCTAGTGTAGGCTTTGCATGTGCCTACAGTTATACTGCATGCTACAGCAACAAGTGCAACTTTGTAGAACCTCAAAAAACATTATTGGAAGGTAAGTGCTCTAACAGCCAACCTCACAGAATCCTCAGTTTGAGAGGAGAGTGCCCTATAGCTAACCTCACAGCAATCAAAAGGTCTACACAGTTTTTATGACTTTTTATGAGCATCAGAACTATAGCCTTTCCTACATTTCTCTACATTGTATAAAAGGGTTCATACATTTCTCTAGCCTACATTGCACATTTAGTATTGAGAATTTCTAAGGCAATGTATTAAACCATCTCTTAGAGGTAGGCTACCATAAAGACTTGGAGTAGGAGCTTCTGAACATCTGAAGGATCATCGTTTTACCTCCACAAAGAAAGTTTTTTTTTTTTTTGCCAGCGTCTGTGTACAAAATTACTTGGCGGAGGTATGTGCTCTCTGAGTTTGTTTCTTGTTCTATTTGAGTTTATTATGTCATAAAATAGAGGTTTCTAAAATTAAAAAAATATTGTTTAATGATCTGAGTAGTACAATCAACAGAAATGTTGTGATATTTCTTTAGAATCTTACACCTTTCCCTTTTGCATACACTTTCAAACTGTATCACAGAAACACTGAGAAAAATCCCTTAAATGACAGTACAATGATTTTATTAAAAGTATTTTAATTACATTATTTCATTCAAAGTATTCATTTATGAACACTGTTCCTAACAACTGTACAACTGTGCTTGTATGAATGTGTGTGTGTGTGTGTGTGTGTTTGAGCGTGTGAGAGAGAGAGAGAGAGAGAGAGAGAGAGAGAGAGAGAGAGAGAGAGAGAGAGAGAGAGAGAGAGAGAGAGAGAGAGTTTGCAGCCGGTGGTGTGTCATGGTAAAGGGTGTGTGTGTGTGTGTGTGTGTGTGTGTGTGTGTGTGTGTGTGTGTGTGATCAGAGTTTGGCAGCAGGTGGTGTGTCCTGGTAAAGGTGTGTGTGTGTGTGTCTGTGTGTGATCATAGTTTGGCTGCAGGTGGTGTGTCCTGATAAAGGTGTGTGTGTGTGTGTGTGTGTGTGTGTGTGTGTGTGTGTGTGTGTGTGTGTGTGATCAGAGTTTGGCTGCAGGTGGTGTGTCCTGATAAAGGTGTGTGTGTGTGTGTGTGTGTGTGTGTGTGTGTGTGATCATAGTTTGGCTGCAGGTGGTGTGTCCTGGTAAAGGTGTGTGTGTAGAAAGTGGAGGATCTTCTCCCAAGAGTCTTCTTGAGCATCTGCATGAGGTTTCGTCTGACCACCCCACAACATCATCACTGCAACACAACAGATACCAGTTAACAAGGTCTGTGTGTGTGTGTGTGTGTGTGTGTGTGTGTTCCCTGAATTTTGTAATGCTATTACAGCGACTACTATAAAATGTTACATATTGTGTTCATGTAGTTTATTACAAAATGTGGCAACTATTACAAAATCTGTAAATTGTTACATGAAAATGTATTAAATTTTGTCAGGTTACTACATATGGTGATGTGGTATTACATAGCATAATGCATTGTAACAGGGCACAACCATGTTTCATGTTTCACATCTATAGCCATGTAAAGCAATGTAAAGCAAAAGTAAAAGCAAAAGTAAAAACTGATAAACAAACCCTTCAAGAGATGTGAGTGGAGGGGCTTTGAGTGAAACTGCTCTTGGAGAGTCTGTGTGTGTGTGTGTGACTGTCTATGTGTCTGTGTGTGTGTGTGTGTGTGTGTGTGTATACCTTTCATCCGATTGAACTGTGTGACAAATTTACTGTAGCGGATGAGGGGGGCATAGGGAGGTTCTATCAGGTGACCTGCGTCTGGATACGACAACACCGTCAACAGGTGCCGATTCCCAGACCGCTCCATCATCTGCTCTATCTGTGTGTCACACACACACACACACGCACGCACACAAATGTACACACACACACACACACACACACACACACACACACACACACACAAAAGAAAGGTTTTGATTAATTTTGTATATGTGCAATGAAAATAAAGATGATCTATTACTTTCTATTTCAATCTGTCTAAGAGACAGAATGGAAGAGAGAGAGAGAGAGAGAGAGAGAGAGAGCGAGAGAGAGAGACTCACATCTTCAGTGGATTCTACAGTAGCCCAACTCTGATCATCTTGACCAATTACAATCATCAGAGGACACTTGATCCGGCCAACCTACACACACACACACACACACACACACAGAAAATTACACACACACACAGGACTGTGTCCAGCTTTCCTTACACAGCTAAAGTTGACGTTCACCCAGCTCATCTATTATCACTAGGATACCACATGCAGAATGGAGTTCAAAGTGAAAAAAAGTTTTTAATTATTTAGTATTTAATAGGCAAAAATCTTGCAAAAAAAAAAAAAAAAATCACAAAATCCTTGCATGGCCTTAATTCTATAACCCACCACTTGATCTCCCTCACACTCTCAAAAAAACACACACACACACACACACACACACACACTTACATCCACTTTCATATCTGGTTCAGTTGGAATGGGCAGAATGACGTCCCTCCAGATCAAATGATTATTTTCATCAAAACGTGCCTTTGACATGTTCCTGAAGAGACACACACACACACACACACACACACACACACACACACACACACACACACACACACACTGGTACTTACTACACAACATTGCCAGTCTTTACTGCATGATATTACGAGTATTTACTGCACGACATTCCCAGTACTGACTGTAAGATATTCCCAGTACTGACTGTACAATATTCCCAGTACTGTCTGTACAATATTCCCAGTACTGTCTGTACAATATTCCCAGTACTGACTGTAAGATATTCCCAGTACTGACTGTACAATATTCCCAGTACTGTTTGTACAATATTCCCAGTACTGACTGTGCAATATTCCCAGTACTGACAGTGTAATATTCCCAGTACTTACAGTACAATATTCTCAGAACTGACTGTACAATATTCCCAGTACTGTTTGTACAATATTCCCAGTACTGACTGTGCAATATTCCCAGTACTGACAGTGTAATATTCCCAGTACTGTCTGTACAATATTCCCAGGACTGACTGTACAATATTCCCAGTACTGACAGTGTAATATTCCCAGTACTTACTGCATGATGTACTGGAAGGCCTCATACATGGACTTGCCTACAGGGTGAACATGGCTTCCACTGATGCACACACAACAGCGGGGCTGGAAGAGAGATTATTTACTATTTATTTATTTATTTATTTATTTATTTATTTATTTATTAGGGTAAACATGATGCACACACAACAGCGGGGCTGGAAGAGAGATTATTTATTTTCTATTTATTTATTTACTTCTTTATTTATTAGGGTAAACATGATGCACACACAACATCGGGGCTGGAAGAGAGATTATTTACTAATTATTTATTTACTTATTCATTAGGGTAAACATGAGGCTGGGGCTGAAAGTGTGTGTGTGCGCGTGAGGGTGGGAGGGAGTCATCTGTGTTACCTGACAGTATGTGTGTGTGTGTGTGTGTATGTGTGTGTGTGAGGGAGGGAGTCACCTGTGGGATTCGAGAGAGAGAGAGTGTGTGTGTAAGTGTGTGTGAGGGGAGTTTAAGAGAGTGTGTGTGTGTGTGTGTGTGTGTGAGGGGAGTTTAAGAGAGTGTGTGTGTGTGTGTGTGTGTGTGTGTGTGTGTGTGATGGCGTTACCTGTGCGACCTGAGAGTATGCTGCCATTGTGAGAGCAACAGACGACCCAAAGGACAAACCGAGCACTGCTACTCTGCCTGCAGACACCTGAGGATGATTCTGCAGGAGCTGATAAGCTGTCTGCAATCACACACACACACACACACACACACACACGTACACGTACACACAGACAGACGGACATACAGTAACATGTCCATATAGACAGAAAAATGCACACACACACACACACACACACATACACAGACTTGGGCTTTGCCTACACCATTAAAATCTATTTTTACTGAAGCTCCACAGTAACATGTGCATATCTGCTATAGAATTATACAAATATAGTAAAACACACACACACAAACACTGAGGTAAATCTGAGTGAAAGTTTATGAACTTAACTTTTTAGTTTATTTGACAATTGTTCAGGCAGATACTCACTTACACACACACACACACACACACCTCAAAGTATCCTGTATCAACATCAGCGTCCCGTTTTTCATTTGCAGGGAGGTACTCCAGCGCCATGGTAACAAAGCCATGTGATGCCAGCAGTGCCGCCCGATATTCCACCAGCCCCCCTCCCCCTCCCCACATGTCCAGCACTGCAGGGAAGGGCCCGGGACCTGAACACACACACACACACACACACACACACACACACATATTATAAACGCATACACACACATACAGTATACATGTATATATTCCACCAGCCCCCTCCCCCTCCCCACATCTCCAGCACTGCAGGGAAGGGCCCGGGACCTGAACACACACACACACACACACACACACACACACACACACACACACATATTATACACGCATACACATACAGTATACATGTATATACTCCACCAGCCCCCTCCCCTCCCCATATGTCCAACACTGCGGGGAAGGGCCCGGGACCTGAACACACACACACACACACACACACACACATATATTATACACACACACACACACATGTATATACTCCACCAGCCCCCCTCCCCCTCCCCACAGCACTGCAGGGAGGGCCCCGGGACCTGAACACACACACACACACACACACACACACACACACACACACACACACACACTCTTACATAAACACATAATACATACACATACTGTAGAAACACATACAGTATACACAAGTACCTATACACATTGCACCCTCAAATAATTGCTGGATGATGTGCAGGCAAAAACATGTCACATAAAATTCAACGGAATACTTTTCCTCAGTTTATGTGAGCTTGTTAATAGCCTGTGCGTATAGAAGATCATGCTTGTTAATATTACATAAACACGCTGTCTGTGTAGCCGGTGGCGGTCCGCACCGCTCACGGGTCTCGAACCCGCCACCCCGCAAGCTACAAACTCCCGGCGTGGGAGTGGAACGCTCTAACCAACTGAGCTAAAAGCCCGAGCTTCTAACTCAGCGTGTCAGAAGCGCCCATGGAATTGGGTGATGAGGATCTCCGCAGCGCTAGCTGGCCTCCGTTACATCTGCATCACATTAGCCCAGTTTACATGGATACTTCTAATATGATTATTTAACCCAATATTCCATTTCAGTTGGCTTTTATGAATGCATCTCCTTGGATACTGTTCTATAGAATGCATATCGGACTCTTTCTAATCAGATTAGAAGTGTCCATGTTTCACACCTGAACATTCCGACATTCCATGGTAGTAAACTGAACATTCTATCATTGAAATGCATTGGATTTATGCCTCTTTTCTGACTTGAAAAAATGGGTAATAACATTTCAAACATGTTTAAATTCACTTTCCTTCAAATAATACACATTTGAAGCACACAAATTGGGAGGTCCCGAATAGTTTGAAGCTTCATGCACATAAATGTAAAACCACTTTTATCTACTTGGGACCTCCAAATTTGCGTGCTTCAAATGTGTCTTATTTGAAAGAAAGTGAATTTAGACTTATTTTAAATGTTATTACCCTTTTTTTCAAGTCAGAAAGAGGCAAAAATCCAATGCATTTCAATGATAGAATGTTCAGTTTACTACCATGGAATGCTTTTAGAACCTCGGAATGTTGAGGTGTGAAACAAGTCTATTGAAAACTCTGGACGGAGTGGAGGCAATGCACCTGGTGGTATGAAGAACGTGGCTTTAACTCCTTGTTCCCTGGCGTCGACACGGCGCACACCTGGCGCCAGGTACCATCTCTCTGTGACAACCGTTGCCAAGGCGTCCTTTTCAGAGAACTCTTGGTCCATGTGTCCATTATAGAGGGATATATTCACCAACATTGGAGACAGAACATCTTTCTTTCGCAACCTATGACAGCATACAAAGACATTTAGTAGTATAAATGAGTGTGTAAAGTGGACATTATTCTACTTTGTATAGTCTCATTGTTGATGTTATTCTGTCTCGTATTGTCTCAGTGTGGACGTTATTCTATCTCGTATAGTCTCAGTGTGGACCTCATTCTGATGCAGATGTAGTATCATTGTGGATGTTATTCACATGAATGATAGTCTCAATGTAGATATCATTCTGTTTCATATAGTCTCAGAGTGTGGATGTTAATCTGGTTGATACTGTGGCTAGCTAAATCACCTGAGCCCCTTTCTGCTACCAGGAACGGGTTGCAAGCTCCAAAGTAGCCCCATTGGTTCAGCTCCAACATAAGTCCCGCCTCTACTTTCATCTTCAGCAACTACAGGCAAAGGAGGGAAAGGTGTTTAAAAATTACCCTTGTTTGCAAACAGAACAAGGTCCCTACGTATTAATAACATGTCAACTTTGTTTACAAAACAATAACATTGGGACGGATGAATCGTCAATCATTTGTAATTTCCACCCAGACAATTGACAAAGTGTACCAAACTAACACATGAGGCAACACATAAAGTCATAACGTTAAAGTAACTTCCATTCAGTCAGTCACCTGTAGGTTGGTTACAGTGTAGCCTAGTGAATGATCATTGACAGTTTAAAATTACCTGTTACTGTTCCGTTGTCGTCGCTGATATAATGGCCAAATGCCTCCCAATAGTCTTCATCCTCGGACTGATGCAAGGAGCGGAGAGTGACCTCTTGTTTTGGGAGTAAATTTCTAACAACTATCTGAAACTTCTCGTCCACCAGTGCCCGGATAGGTTGCACCGACAGCACGGGGCTCAAGGCCATTGAACTCGCCGACCTCCGAAGACACCAACAAAATCATTCAAGTTATCAGTACTATAATTCCAGGACAATATACCATCATCTATCTGACAATGTATCTTCATAGTTTCCCACATGATATGCTGTAGCTGTGGTTGCTGTTACAGTAACAGTTGTGCATTCATTCATTTAGTATCGCGATAGTTTAGACAACAAAGTCATACTTCGAGATTAACTCTTCATGGGGAAGTCTGTCCACTGCATAAAGGGCAAACTTTAGTGTAGCCTACTGAGTGAAAAGATAAGTTGTAACCTACACCTGTAGTATACAAAAGAAGGGACTTTGGACGTAATGTAGCTTACCTTGACCATACCGGACGTTGCTTTGTACCCGAAATGAATCTTCGAGAGATCTTCTGCGCAAGAATGCAAACATTTCTGAAAATCATGCTCTCTCACTCTGTTGCGCCAATGTCAGAATGTTGAGTCAAATTAAACTAATTTTATAGCGTAAGCCTATGTGCCTCTTTCACATGTCCTCGTCCTTCAACACCGTGTACGCTTCGTTTTTGCGCTCCTTTCCGAGGACATTTAATGCAGCAAGTTTGTGAAACTAGTCAATAGGCGAGAACACAAGGGGGCGTGCAGTCCTACAACCATAAACACTCATGACTGTAAAAACTGCGCATTTGAAGCGCGGCTGTAGCCCAACTAACCGTTCGATGATGATGAGTCCACAATATAAAGTTGTCTCAAATATGTCTAGAAACAGTTATTCGATAGAAACAGCCACATACTCAGTTGGCTTAAGTGCAATAGCCCTGTAATTTGTCCAAAAATCTGAACAATAAGTAGTGATCTAATTCTAGGTATTTACGCACATTTCCATGGATTGCAGAAGGCTATCTAAAAACATAAATTTACATTTAGATTTACATTTACATTTATGCATTTAGCAGATGCTTTTATCCAAAGCGACTTACAAAGAGGGATAACAATCAAACTGCAACACAATACAAGTAAGTGCCCACTAGGAGTGCCGTTTGCTAATAGGAGAGCAAGTGCAACAGTTTAGAAGTGCTTGGTCAGTGTATTCCAGGTAATTTAAAGGATAGCTCCGGAGTAAGTTTAAGCATAGCCCTGCTGCACGAGCCTTCTAACAGCAATATATTTCGCATGAAATGAAAGAATTTCAAACAGCATAGACCTAACTTGAACGCGAAACACTTTACATTGAGTCAATGTAACCTCAGATCTTACTTTCGGTTTCCAATAGTCAGGTCCCATTGATTCAGTGTAAAGTGCCAGTTCGTTTCTGCGTTTGCGTTTAGGTCTATGCTATACCAAATTATTTTGTTCCACTCGCTAACTAGCGCATTTAGCAAGCTCTTTCAACAGGGCTATGCTTGAATTCACTGCTATCCTTTAAGGAACTAGGACAACAGATACTCTTGAAAGAGTCTTCAAGACTCTCTTGAAAGTAGAAAGAGCACCTGTTGTTCTGATAGTCTTGGGAAGACTATTCCACCAGTTAGGAACAATGCATGAGAAGAGCCTAGATTGACCTGTGCGGGGTGTTGGTCGTTCTAAGTCAACGATCCTTGGTTGAGCGGAGTGATTGGAGGTTAGCATATGGTTTGATGATCGCTTTCAGGTAGACAGGAGCAGTTCCATCCAGTAGGCTACTCTGTAAGCCAACATAAATAGGAGGTCTAACCATTTTACCACACATTTATTGCCATTATGAAGTCTTATGCAACAATTTTCATGGTTTCAGGCACACCTTAAAGTGCCTCAGGTACAGCACACCCTCTTCAGTGCATTATGTATGGAGTATTATGGGCGTTTAGGACCCTGTTCCCACTCAGGGTCATTTACACTCAAGGTCAACTCCAAGGTAGACGTATTTTAGCATACAGAAAAGGGCTTGATTTTGTTTTAGTTTTTATTAAGATGCTGAAGGAGTGCCAGTACAGGGGCCACATGACAGATACATATTTTGCCTGAGCATTATGCCCAGTGCTTAATTTGTAAATCAGTAGGTAGCGGAACGCAAAGTACATTATAACGACAAGTCGATGACGATATGACTCAGGTCCCGGAACGCACAAAAAACATCAAGTGAATTGCCACTTCTACAGCTGTGGCACATAAAAGGCTCAATTTCAGACAACATCCCTTTTAAAAATGCCATAAGATTGCATTACAAAAAAAAAAAACCCGACCCAGCGCTATGAAGTACAAACATTCAAGAAAACAACCATATTTTGAGTGCGTTAACTTTTGGTACAGGTAATAAGTTTTCATATGCGCGCGCGCGTATGTGTGTGTGTGTGTGTGTGTGTGTGTGTGTGTGTGTGTGTGTGTGTGTGTGTGTGTACGGACAACAAATACGAACAGGGTTCGAGTTATGATTCCATCTTCGTGGGAGCCCAAAGGCTTTGCGGACTTTTGAATGTAATGGGAAGCAAGCACTGACCTTACAATGTGAGTTGTTGACAATGTCTCTCTGTATCTCTCTCCTGACGCCTGACTGAATGTTATGCACAACGGTGAACTGGCACTTATTAATTTCGGTGAATATGCTACTTGCACGAAATCCTCAATAAAGTTTACATCATGCGCAGCATGATCGGAATAGCCTGGTTAAAGCAATATCTAGGAGAGAGGTTGACCTAGGGAGAGCCCGCGCATTATCTTACTATCTGGAGCTACAGTAGGCCTATGTTTGGCTTTATTGAAGTAGGCTAAAACCGAAACGAGCAAGCGGCCACATTTTCAGTGGCATTGTAACGGAGTGTGTCCGGCGGGTGGTAGACTCAAGGCATGGAAACGGAATAATGCAGACGTCTTTCTTTTATTTTATATTAGGCCACCGGCGGGGTGCATAACATAACAAATTAACAAACAAACTAAACAAACAAAAACACTGATCAAACTGAAAATAATCAGAGGCAAGGCCCACAAACTAGGCAATATAACATACCATCATTAGATCCTCTCGCGTCAGAGGCAAACCCCGACTGTTACGCACGGTAACTATCGGTCACAACCAAATCATGGTTTACAATCAATTAAGACATTCATTTATGTTTACAACCTATACATTGCAACTGCGCAAGCATACCGTGCCCCTTTATCATCAGAGAACATAATAACAGCATGCCAATAAGGTAATAACACAAAAGTAAAAGATTATCAAAAACACCCCTTAACAAGCGCTTCCCAGCGGGAGCGCGCTCGCAACTCCATAAAAGGTTCCACCTCCCATAGCTCGGTTTGATCCCCGCTTATGATAACTTTACTTGTCAGTAAAATATTATATACTATTGTATTGTCAGAGCCCCCACAGATGTTTGAGTTTGCTGCTTTCATGGGAGCCAGACCTCTCTCTATGGGAGCTCAGCTCTCACAGGCTCCCACCTAACTCGAACCCTGAATGCGAATCACCAGTACACACCATTCGTTTGCCCCTCTCATTGACACACTGTATTTTTGTACTTTATTTTGTACAATTCATGAATTGATTTTATACATTTTAAAACGTTGTCATGTTTTTTTTTTTTTTTTTAAATAAAAAAATATTATTATTATTCACGAGAGGTGGCGGATCAGCCAAAATAGGTCCCGGAACGCGGGGGGTCAAACTGACGAGGTGGGGGATCCTGTTCCGGCATATTCCGGCACAAATTAAGCACTGATTAGGCCTATTTACAGATTACAATCACACAATTAACATAAGCCAATAACAAGTAGGCTAACAAAGACAGAAATAAGTGACAATCACATTTGAAAAAGTAAAATGTTTTAAGAAGGTGGAAGGAAACTTGTAGTTCAGTTACTTTAAATCACAAATGTGGAAAGATATGTCAGCTGGCATGCTCTCGTGGTAAGATTTTTTTTCCCCCATACTATATTGTTCTATCATATAGGCTATATTGTGTTTTTACCTCCGCCAAGGAGGTTATGTTTTGCTTGGCGTGTGTGTGTGTGTCTGTGAGCAACATAACTCGAAAAGTACTGCACGGATTTGGATGAAAATTTCAGACAACGTCTGTATTGGGACAAGTAAGAACTGATTCGATTTTGGTGGCGATCGGTGATCCAGAACACCATCTGTGACCACATTGTCTTGGCGGAGGTCTGCGCTCTCTGAGCGCTTGTCTAGTTTGAGAATTTGATTACATTTGTTTTTGGCTAGAAAATGCTGTATTGGATGGTATGCTTTTAATATTACCCATACAATCTACCCATTCTTATTTTAAGTCATCCAGTGAAAACTCCCTGTAGACAATCCGTTTATGAGTCGACTTACATTTCATCAAACACGCAAATCGACACTCCTCCTCACATTCACATTCCATCAAACACGCGAAGCGACCCTCCTCACACGCGGTCAGGTCTGAGTAGCCGCCCTTCCCCTGGTGAATGATGTAGGGGTCCCACCAGGGGTTACAGTCTCCGTGCCCGCCATCTTGAAGAGATTTTCTCAGTCGGACACCCAGATCCCTTCTAATATAATCATCCTTCTCCCCAGGCTCCGGCCCTGAAGTTGGGTGGCTGAAGAGCAGCCAGGTGGATTTCTTATCTGGGGCAAGGAAACCTAAAACGCTACCCTGGCATCCATGGGGCGTCTCCTTCAAAGAGACTCTGCAGCTTGGTGAACCACTTCCCCATGTTGTCGCTTAGTGACTCCAGGCGCGGCCCACACTTATCTCCAAAGGTGCGTGCGTTGCAGTATAGGTACTTGTAGAACTCTTTTCCCTCTGCGACTAGAACCTCCGCCACCTGGCACTCGCCAGACTCCTGTGTCAGCTGCTTACCTGCATGCCAGGTGTCCCCAGCGTCGTCGCTGTAGAAGACCAAAGCGTGGCTTTTTGAACCATGTTTAACATAGGCTGGAATCAGTAGCCTCTTGGTGGCGTCTGTGCTGGGTGAACCAGGTTGATTAACTTCTGCTTCAATACCGTGGCCTGGACCCACTGCAAAGGTTGTGTAACCTAAAAGGTCGATGCCGATAATTTCTTCTGTCACATCTTTCAGTTCACTCCAGTTCTTACCTGCATCCCTAGTGGTGACATAGCATAGAAAGGTTTCGCCAGGTTTAAGATCGTTTCCATTGATTTTGCCCTTGATACAGATGAAAAACAGAAAGAGCGTTTTTGTGCTCGTCTCAAATACTGGACAAGGGCTCATGGTGCGGTAGCCACTCTTAATTGCTTCCTTCAGGTCTTCGGTGGCTGACCACTGAAAGCAAAGTAAAGGATATGCATTAGATATTAGGCCCATTCCCCACAACATGCCCTGTCGCCAATCCGAGAACCGGCCCTTGATCTTCTAAATCCTGTGAATGTATGCAGAACACCGATGGAACTAAGCTGACAAGGTGTAAATCTAAAACAATAATAGAATATACTGGTATTATTATTTTTTTGGGAAATCTTTGAAATTCTTTCCACTGAAATATCAATTACAATAGCTTATCTTCAAATACCAGTGCAACTGACACTATCCACACAATTCTATTCTTTTGTGGGCATGGTGAAGCAAAAGTATTAGTGTGTAGTGTGGTCTATTTTACTTTTGTATGGATTTTTGCTTATTAACATGCTTAAGACATATCTTATTTAGGCTACCGTTAGCAGGAGCCTATTGTGATGATTTTTCACAACCCACAGCCCTACGCACAGTGCGTTAGTCATCTGTGGTCAAGTTCAAATGTCACTTGTAAATAATGTAAATATTTATGACACAGATTTTATGGAGTTTGAATAAGATCAACATAGTTGGCTAATGAGTCATAAAGACACAAAATGATTTATTAATCCTGGGCTGTAATACTCTGTGTACAACTCAACCATCTGTTACCTGCGTGTGCGGAGCCCTGGCACTGTTGGAGGAAATGTAATGCTAAATCAGCAAGGCTAATTCCTTTTAAATATCAAGTGTACTTTACATCTTTTCTTGATATGAATGGTGACTCATAATACCTGTAGAGTTCCAGACTGTCGTGTCCTCATGACTAGATTCATGGCGTCCACATCGTTGGAAGTGCCATTGTGACGTTTACGCTTCTCTGCAAATGCTAGGAAGGTTTTCCACTCTTTAATGTAGACAATAGCTGGAATTCTGAAGTCATATTTTTTTCATTTTCATCTTCAAACACAACTGTCTCGGTGTGATCATTAAGAGACAGGGATTGCCTGTAAAGTAGAAAGTGTATGGTTGTCAGTGATGCCCAGTCTAGTTGGCATTCATAAAAAGGGGTTGTGAAGTTTCAGCTACCCCACTATGCTGATTGGTTTAAAGCTTGTCACCTAGCCTAGTAAACCAGCGCCACCTGCTGGATGCCAAAATCTTTTGTCTGCGAGTGGGTCTAGCCTTGCATCATTCTCCAATTCTGCCAGAATGCCAGGAATCTGGCAAAACCAATCATAACGCAGAGATGTGTTTTGAATCAAAGTGGGCGGGGTTTAAAACCAATCATAACGCAGAGATGTGTTTTGAATCAAAGCGGGCGGGGTTTTGAGGGAGCGACGACAGAGCGTTGGCTTATAGGCACAGACATGGTTTGAAAGACAACGGGTTGTGCTCATCAACAATCTCCCGTTGTATCCATTCATCGGGGCCAGACTAAATTATATCCAATCTCACATTTAGGCTGGTTTATCAGGCTACTTGTCACCTGTTTCGTGGACTGCATATTTGCTCCCAATTCACATATATTCTTCCACAATCCATATAGAGAATATCAGACATCAGAAAATAAAGTTCAATAAAACATTAATTTATTATAGCTACAGTACAAGGCTGGAAAAGGGGAAAAAAATGTTCCCTCCTTGTGAAACTGATAAAGTAAAAAATGAATAGGCTGTGAGGGTACAAGCATTGCATTTCAATAAGCTCCAATTAAGTCATGTAACCTTGCCTCCCTGCTAACCAAATGGGAGTGGACACTCATGTGTGAAAGGCTATATAGAAGAGACAAGGAGTGGGAGGCATAGAAATTCTAATCCTGCAAGTGGGGGCTTTAACTTACGCCATGATGAAATTTTTAGTGTCTACAGGGTAAGATGCTCTTCTCCTCAGAGATATGATGTCAGGATGACCGAAGGCCAGTAACTAAACAGTGAGGGTCTGTGTCCTGTGTCTTTCTTGATTGAGAGCAGAGTGTCTGTAAGAACAAAGACTAACAAGACCAATTCATATTCATAAATTAAATGTAGGATGCCTGATTGAGCTCCACACTTTGGTTAACATTACACAGTAAACCCTGATAAATTGAGAATCATGGAAAGTGGTTGTCTTCATTCATTTAGGCAATATTTTTTTTTTTTTTTTTCTCAAGCAAATTGGACTTGGAACGTAGTCAAGTTAACCCAACTACAGTATTACATTTTACAGTGTGTCAGTACTGTAAAAATAAATAAATAAATAAATAAATAAATAAATAAATAAATAGGCTTAATAGTAAAGTCTGGCCCCACTCACCTTTAATGTGCTGTTGGTAATAATAACAGTTTTAAATCAGCTCAGAGAGGACACACCAAGTTCTTGCTGCTACTGACTTCAGCCTTCACTTGGACTGAGTTTTATGTTGAGTTTCTGACCCCTCCTACAGAGGCATCCTGCCCCCTCCTATCCTTTAATTCTGTCTCCAATGCCACAGTCAAGGAAATAAACATCCTTTTTCACATATACACAGATTTTGAATCCCTTGAGATTGGAAGGGGATTTCCCTTATCGGACAATGAATAACCAACTAAGGTAACCATTGGCATCACATTTCACAGTGATTTTTGAGAGAACAATTTCCTTCTGCAATGTTTTATTAAATAGGACACAGAATGGGTGAAAGGAATATTGCACTTTGTTACAGTGAACTTCAAAAACAACCTCAAGCAATTTTTGAAGTCCAAGTTACCTTATCTTTAGGTTAGGAATTTAATTTGGGCTAAATGGCGCCCTCTGTTGCCTCCACAATTGAACTACAATTTCCCATCTTGTCGCTGTGTGCTATTTGACATCACATGGAGGTTTTGGTCTAATTTGCAGTGCAGTGGTTCTCAAAATCTCTCTGTACACTGTTTCACACTCACCTGCTTTCCAGTGTGCAAAAATGTATCAAAATGGGTCAAATTTGACATTAGCCTATCTGACATTTTGGTGAACATAAGTCTAGTGATTCATATCTCTTTCATAATGAATCATTTAACAAGCTTTTTATTCAGGATAATTTCACTAGTCTACATTTATCTTAAGCTCTTCAGTTATTTCAAGAAAATAGCCTCTAAGAAATCATGCCAGTATAATGTCTGTTATATTTCAATAGAGTGGGTTTTCGCAAACCTGGCAATATAAGAATCATGGGATGCTGTTTGCCATTGAGAGCAAAATATACAGACAGAACTCTTTATTCGCTGACATGTTATGAATATGTATTTGAATAGAGGACAATGGGAGAGCAATAGCCCCACCCCTGTCTAATCTATCCTCTCTATTGCTTGCCTGGCCATTGCCTTCTCATGTAATTCTGTTCAATTCATCTCCCTCCAGTCTGGGATTCCGGCCATTGGTCTCATTCACTTCAGATGCATACGGTCCTATCCAATCAGTGAACTTTAAAGGGGTGGTTCAGAATTTTCGATGTTAAACCTCATTTCCAAGTAAGCCTGAGGGATATCTGTCATTGGAGACCATTTTCAACTCATTTCATCCAGTCCTTCTATGCTAGGCTAAAGCAAGTGAATGGGCACTGCTAGCCTGGCAATAAAAACAATCTTATCCACTCTGCAGTCTCCTTTAGGCAAATACATTAATATGCCAGGTCATCGGGTGTTGATTAAAAAAACATCGTAAAAGAAAAGCTACCCTTGAATCGCCATGATAACATTACATTTTGAGGGACTACTTTCTCAGCAGCAGCGGAATATTACCTTGCTCAGGTTAGTTGTTTGACTAATATGACGATAGACAGAGCCTAACGTTAGTGGGATAAGGTGTAGGCTAGGTAGCCAAGGTAATATCAATCCGCTGCCTTGCACACCTTGCGACAAACAGGGAACAATGTAGGCAGAATATAACACTTTTCAAGGGTAGCTGTACTTCAGAGATGATTGTATCAGCTTGGACGTACACATCAATGGCCTGGCATATTAATTCACTTGCCTAAGGGAGACTGCAGAGTGGGTAAGACTGTCTTTTATTGCCAGGCTAGCAGTGCCCATTCACTTGCGTTAGCCGAGCACCAGCGAACGTAGCTGGCAGAAGGACTGGATGAAATGAGTTGAAAACGGTCTCCAGTGACATATATCACTCAGGCTTACTTGGAAATGAGGTTTAATACCGAAAATTCTGAACCACCCCTTTAAGAATGCAGTGCAAGAATATGATTGGCTAGCAGCCAAGCATATAATGGTAAACACCATTGGTTAATGTGTCTACGTGTATTGCGTGTCGACATGGGCTGTTTCTCAATATCCGTACTTGAATGTGTACTTGCGTTCTCGTGGATTTGTGAAACGTCATAAAACACAGCCGAAGTAATGTTCCAATGCAGAAGTTCGCATTTACTCAAGTACGCAAGGAGTTCCCGGATGTTTTCTCGATTCAGCCATTTTTTCGAGGATGCATCAGATGGTGACTTCTGAAAACTTCAGGACCATTATTCCCCATAATGCATTTAGGCGTTCCGTTCTGGGATACAGAAATGTGGTGGAGCTCAATGCAAGGACTTACGATTTCTGTCTAAACTAATAAATTTGGGGCTTATGACTTGATATAATTTAAGATCAGGCGGGAAATGTTGACTTAAGTCTGTACACATGGGTTCTGTAACCTAAAAAGTGCATCTGTGGTGAGATACGATGTTTGTACCACTGTTAGCTTGTCATCCACCAACCTGCCGGACCGGTAGCCTGGCGAATGCCAAACTAAAATCACAAGTGATATTTAGTCTGGGGACCTACCTATTGCATTTCTCGTAGCGGAAGCATCGTTTACAATTGTCAATAGCCGTTTATTGGGCGCTACGAATGTCTATCATAGCGTCTGTACATACCTCGGAGCCAATACCAGAGCCACCACGTGACGTAAAATGCAATCGAGGGCCGTACAAAATCCCTTTTTGTTCTGCGATTGGATACCGAAAGCAGGCAAGAAAAACGGCCATGGTCACCATGCTGCTCTGCAGAGTGCAATGAAATAAGCGTACAAAGGAGCATGGGAACTCCCAGGCTACCGGACCGGTGTGATTTGGGGTAAACGTAGACAGCTTCCCCCCCTGTAGCTTTCGTAGCTAACGTAACAAGATCCCAACGTCTCAAACTGCAGGTTCAGCGCACTGTCTCCTCGCATTCTTGGGAGTTTGTACTCTCGTTCTCGATTTCCCAAGTTTGAACTTGCAAGTAAAGAAGTCCATTCTTATACGTACTTTGTATTGAGAAACGGCCATGGTCTATGCCTGTGTGTTTACGATCGGCTCAACTACTGTGTAACAAAATGTTTAAAATGCAGCAGCACTGAGGAAGGTCTGAGGACTGAAACGTTTGCACTTCACTTCACCTGATTAGATAGCACTGTAAGTCTACACACACTGTAAGTTTGATAAAACGCCTCAATTTAAACTGTTACAAACTGTTCAACTGCTGTATGCTTAAACCACCTGTTTAGAATGTTCCCAACTACTGTACGTACGTCACAGGATAAGGTGGGTGGGGTCCCACAACATTGGTAGCCACTTAAGCAGCTGAGGGCATTCAGGGCAATGAGAGTGGATAACTGCAGAAATAAAAAGAGACAAGTTGGCAGCCACTTTGCAGCTGAAAACAATGAAAAATTATTAATCGACTAATTAGGCGTAGCCTCTATCATAGGCTACAGGGGAAATCCTCATAGTGTTGACTGCAGGTGCCTAGTTACTTGGTTAATACTCTACCATGTACCAATACTACCAATACTACTACCATGAGAAACAGCCTGTTCTGAACATTAGAGCTAAATTAATTGTTAATTGACTAAGGCATAATAAGACCCATTTAACTCAAGGTCAACTCGAAAGTGGGAGTGTTTTAGCATACAGAAAAAGGCTTGAGTAAGATTTTGTTTTAGTTTTTATTCAGTTGAAGCTGAAGTAGTGCCAGTACCACTAAGTGTTGAGCTGAATGACAGATAATTATTTTGCCTAAGCAATGAGCATTTACATGTGTACATGCCTTACAGTTTACAACCACATAATTATTAAAATTATAATTAGGACAATAACAAGCAACAAAAACAAAGAAATAAGTGGCTGGCTGGCGGGCGGGAAGAAATCAGTGTAGTTGTACGTTACTTTATATCACTTTTTCACATTTTGATCAAAATACCAGAGTTTTAGAGTGCTATCTACAAGCACCAACAGATATCACAGTCTTTAGACTGTTAGAGATTAAGAGGCTTATTCCGCAAATAAAAAACAGTGAACAAAACATTTCAAGAGCATATACAGTATGGATTGCACAGTATCCCAGCCCCACTTCATTGCCGTCTCAGATTAATTCAGACACACATGAGAAAAATGTGTGAGGCTATCAGTATCACTTCGCAAGAATACTGCTGAGCAAAGATAGATAACCTAAAACACAAATGAGAAAAGATACATCACCTTACCATGTTGTCATGGAAAGATTTTCTTCTACCGTATTATTCACTATTCATACTATTTATACCTATGTATATTGTTCTACAGCCTCATATTATATATTATATGTGTGTAAGTGTGGCGATTCCAGCGTTATGGACGCAACATTTGCATGCACTATTGATGAACAAAATGCCATATAACCCCTGCAAGCCTAGTATAGGGGTATTCTACAATTTGTTCATTTTCTTCTGCAAACTCCATGGCTTAAAGAGACCCTATGCAGGATCCGGTGGCATCATCCAGTAAGCTAAGAACCAAACAAAGCCGTTATTAAAGGAATGCACCGGAGTGAATTCAAGCATAGCCCTGCTGCATGAGCCTTCCAACAGCAATATATTTCGCATGAAATGAAAGAATTTCGAACAACATAGACCTAACGCGAACGTGAAACACTTTACATTGAGTCAATGTAACCTCAGATCTTACTTTCGGTTTCCAATAGTCAGGTCCCATTGATTCAGTGTAAAGTGCCTGTTCGCCTCTGCGTTCGCGTTTGGTCTACGCTGTTCCAAATTATTTTGTTCCACTCGCTAACTAGCGCATTTAGCAAGCTCTTTCAACAGGGCTATGCTTGAATTCACTCCGGTACATTCCTTTAAGCGTTTCTGCCAATAATCCTCCATTTAGAATTGCGTAGTCGATGGAGAACGCCGCAAACAAAATGTATCGACAGTTCGGTGCGCTGAGAAGGCACAAGTCACATTGTAAATCTAAAAGAATTTTAAGAGAGAAACTTCGATATGCATACGTCATCTGTTGAATTTTGTGTGAAATAACTGAATATCACAATTTCATAGTAGTAGGCCTACTGGCAATGCAGAAATTTGAAAAGGTGATTGAAAATATATTTTGAATCATAATGTTTGACCATTGCTTGTTGGAACAAATTGCCAGTCTCATGTTGTTCTGTCACAGCAGACTTGCACCTGCAACTGAAATCAATCAATCATTCAATTAAGACGTAGCCTACAACTCCAGACACCACGTGATGGGCCGGCATGTGACACGTCTTTGATTATGCATGCATTTGTTTTTAATTCGTAATTAAAATTATTCCGAATAGATACTTCGAAATATCAATAGTAGTTTAGTGAAAAGGGGAATTCATGCATGATCACAGTGTTTACAAAACCTATCAACCTTTATTTGGTGGGAAAGATTATTAAGCAGGTGTATGGAACCTTTTTTGGTGACTTGTGTTTCTGACTGATTGCATTTTCTGAGACACCGCTTTATTAAGCCTTGCAGTTAACCTGCCACGGAGCTGGTTAGTTTGGGAGCATATGTTACCCCAGCAACTCAGCTGCGATTACTATTAGCGAGAGTAATGGAACTGAACTCACACTAAAACTAGCGCCGCTTGCCGAAATTAGCGCGGCTTAGCGAATAGCTCCGTTGATGGAATACCCCCTAGCTTGCTAGGTAACCAAAACAAACGGGGGTGGACGCTCTTCCTGATCTTGCGTAGGCGGTATCTGCCTCTAGGAGCCACGGACAAGCTCACGAAGGGGCTCATTTTACTCCGGAACATGTCATTTATCAATTCCAATGAGTTCTAGGCAATTTATATAAAGGTGTAATGAATATGAAACGTCAAATTTACCTAAATGTTGCTAGTGGGGGCTTTAACACAGGCAAACACAAAAAATCGTATCATGGTTTAACAAAACAAGTGTGAATGGTGAATTTTAACCAATTCATTTAATTTCATAAATTTTAATTGAAATAGTACAGTGATATAAGTGGAAATAACAGCATTGTAGTTTTGTGTGTCATCACCCACGTTATGGCCATTATAGCCCCTCCATAGACATAGTAGATTGCTGAATAGGGTAAACATCTCCCAAACTTCAATTTAATATTATTTTATCTCTTTTTTCCCCAAGGGGTTTCCTTAAGTTGGTCAACACTGTTAAAGACAAGTGCTGTCATTTTCCCCAGTCGGCAGAGCCTCGTCACTGTAACTCCACTCTCTAGTGACTACGAGCAGGGCTCTTCAAAAAGCTAATGCTCGCACCCCATGTACCAATCACCACATTCTCAATTACGCTACACACCTGAGTTGTATTAAGGTAAACAAGTGGATGCCTACGGAGGCATCCATCTTGGTTCAACACCAATTAAGCCCCGTGAAGACCCCATTTCCCTAGATTAATCATCCTCCCCCACTTTTCCAGTTTACTCACCTTGTCCGTGATGTACCTTTTTTGCCAAAATAGTCTGCTTGCTTCTCTCTGAAGCTAAGTGGCAATATCTTCTGTGCCTAGTCTTTAATCCACAGAGCACTTGAATGATTTTGGACATTGTCCATTATTAGCATTATGCTTGGCCTTGTCTTGATGAACTCCACGCAGTGAATGCCTCATCCACCCAATGATCATGCCAGTAAAGCGCTTTACATCATACAGCATCTCTGGGTCTTTTTTTCCTTTTGCCTGTATTAGAATTTCATCCAATGTTTCAATAAGATTACAGCAGTCAGGACAGGACATCTCATGATCATGCGCACATTTTTCACGTAAAGTGCTTTTTCACGAAAAGTGTTTTTTTCACGGAAAGTGCTTTCTTTGGCATTGCTCAGGGCAAATGTGTAGCAATGAGTTGAACAAGTGCTTTCTACCTCACAGTGCATTTTAAAACGCATCTTTATGTATCTCTTCCCAGCTTCTTCTAACTTGCGCACTATGATGCCAGTGTTTTCAAAATCCAAAGACTGTTGTTGAAGAATTTGAGTGTTATGAAGTTTGAGTGTTATGAAGTCTTATGCTACAATTGTCATGGTTTCAGGCACACCCTTAAAGTGTCTCAGGTCCAGTACACCCTCTTCAGTGCATTATGTATGGAGTATTATGGGCTGTTTGCTAACCTAAACAAACAGGGTTTGTTCCCACTCAGGGTCGTTTACACTCAAGGTCAATTCGTCTGGAAGGTAGACGTATTTTAGCATACAGAAAAGGGCTTGATTTTGTTTTAGTTTTTATTAAGTTAAGATGCTGAAGCAGTGCCAGTACAGGGGACACATGACAGATACATATTTTGCCTGAGCATTATGCCTATTTACAGATTACAATCACACAATTAACATAAGCCAATAACAAGTAGGCTAACAAAGACAGAAACACGTGACAATCAGATTTGAAAAAGTAAAATGTTTTAAAAAGGTGGAAGAAAAACAATTGTAGTTCAGTTACTTTAAATCACAAACGTGGAAAGATATTTCAGCTGGCATGCTCATTTTTTTCTCCCATATATTGTTCTATCATATAGGCTATATAGAATTTGATTACTCAATTTCATTTGTTTTTGGTATGCTGTATTGGATGGTATGCTTTTAATATTACTCATACAATGGCAATTTATATTTTTAGTTTTTTCAGATCTACCCATTCTTATTTTAAATCATTCAGTGAGAACTCCTTGTAGACAATCCGTTTACGAGTCGACTCTTCACATTCCATCAAACAGGCAAAGCGACCCTCCTCCTCACACGCGGTCAGGTCTGAGTAGCCGCTCTTCCCCGGGTGAATGATGTAGGGATCTCCCCAGGGGTGACAGTCTCCGTGCCCGCCATCTTGAAGAGATTTTCTCAGGTAAACGCCCAGATCCCTCCTCTCCCATGAATTCCCTGAGGTTGGGGAGGTTGGGTGGCTGAAGAGCAGCCAAGTGTCGGAGGAGTTCTTGTCAGGAGCAGGGAAGCCTAACACGCTACCCTGGCATCCGTGGGGAGTCTCTGTCAGACAGAGAGGCTGGAGCTCGGTGAAACTCTCCCCCATGTTGTGGCTCAGTGACTCCAGTCGTGGCCCACACTTATCTCCTGAGCCAAAGGTGCGAGCGTTGCAGTATAGGTTGAACTCTGTGCCGTTTGCGTCTAGAACCTCCGCCACCTGGCACTCGCCTGACTCCTGTGACAGCTGCTTACCTGCATGCCAGGTGTCCCCAGCGTCATCGCTGTAGAAGACCAAAGCGTGGCTTTTTGAACCTTTATCTATAACATAGGCTGGAACCAGTAGCCTCCTCTCAGTCTTGGTGGCTTCTGTGCTGGGTGAACCAGGGTGATTTATCTCTGCCTCAATACTGTGGCCTGGACCCACAGCAAAGGTTTTGTAATCTTTTGAAAGGTCGATGCCAGAAATTCTTTTAGTCACATCTTTTAGTTTACTCCAGTTCTCACCTGCATCCCTAGTGGTGACATAGCATAGACAGGTTTTGCCAGGTTTAAGATCGTTTTCATTGATTTTGCCCTTGATACAGATGAAAAACAGGAAGAGTGTTTGTGTGCTCGTCTCAAATACTGGACAAGGGCTCATGGTGCGGTAGCAACTCTTAATTGCCTTCTTCAAGTCTTTGGTGGCTGACCACTAGAAGCAAAGTAAAGGATATGCATTAGATATTAGGCCCTTTCTCCACCGTTTGCATTTTTCTTGTTGATGCCTGTAGCTTAAAATGCCCTAAAAGAACATTTTACGCATGCTCAAAAAAGAGCAAATGAAAACAATCGCTGCCAGAAATTTGGCTTTCGCACCTTCAGAGATAAGAACAACGTAGTAAAGAAAAAGATTGAGGCCGGGAATTGGGTCACATCTTTTAGTTTACTCCAATTGATTTTACTCAATAATAACTTCATGCCAAGCTATAATAACACTGTAAGTTGGATATGAGAGATTTAATTGGATTAGCCTAATATCCTTCAAGAAAATTATGAGTAGTCTAGGCCACACCAATAAAATTAGTTGGTTCTCGAATTTTTTCAGGAAAGATATGGAGTGAGCAAGTGAAATAAAAATAAAATTGATGTGTGCATCTGTGTGTCTGTCTGTGGACAACACAAATCCAAAAGTACTGTACGGATTTGGATGAAATTTTTCAGACGTGTGTGTTGGGACAAGTAAGAACTGATTCAATTTTGGTGGCAAACGGTGATCAGAGATCTGCGCTCTCTGAGTGCTTTTCTAGTTACTATTGTATGTCTGTTTGAGAGACCTGATAGTTTGATCACTAATACAATTGGTTGGATCACAGATTTTATTTATAGGCATTTTTTGTATATTAAAAAGTAGCTTCACAATAGTTAAGCTACTTCTGACATTTTTTAATAACTTAGCTTGCTACATTTTGTCTTCCGGTAACTTTGGTGTAGTGAAGCTTCACATGATGTGGAGTAACTGGTAGCTTAGCTTGCTACATTTACTGAGTAGCTTGCCCAACACTGCTTAAGACATATCTTATAGGCTATCGTTAGCAGTAGCCTATCGTGATGATTTTTCACAACCCAGTTTTGGTGCCCTACACACAATGCGGTAGTTATCTGTTGTCAAGTTCAAATGTCACTTACTGTAGTCATAGGTAAATATTAAATGACAGATTTTATGGAGTTTGAATAAGATCAACATGTAAGGGATAACGGCCGAAGAGGTGACCAGTTCTTCATGAATAATTGGCGAGGTGGAATCTAGTAGTTATTCCGCCAAGCCAATTATTAATGAACAACTGGTCACCTCGGAGGTCGTTATCCCGCTTATCTCCCGTATCTATTTATCTCTCGTATATTTGAAGAAGCGTATAAAACGTAAAAGAAATATGCAACTCAAATTTAAAAGGAGCTAACCTGTTCGGTTTGGGTACTACTTTCAGTTGAAAGTAGATCTACAAGGCTGCTTCTTGTTGTTATAGTTAGTAATCAGTTATTAGAAGAGTTATTTTTTGGAACTACTTCTGAAGTAGCCAGTTATCTGGAAATAATGGTCACCTAGCAGCCAATCAGAGAAGAGATTGGCGTTCTGAAGGGAGATAAAGTTGGTTAATGAGTCCCAAAGACACAAAATGATTTATTAATCCTGGGCTGTAATACACTGTTTACAACTCGGCCATCTGTTACCGGTGTGTGCGGAGCCCTGGCACTGTTGGAGGAAATGTAATGCTATATCAGCAAGGCTATTTCCCCTTAAATATCTTTTCTCAATATAAATGGTGACTCATAACTGGATATCTTCGAGGTGTCCCGATATCAGAAAAATAATGGACTTCGCGTAGGCGCGTTTGCCTTCGCGTCGTCCATTATTCTTCTGATATCAGGACACCTCGGGGGCCATTATCCCTTACTTACTTTCCTTGATATACTGTAGATTGTGAATTATAACTGGATACCTGTAGAGTTCCAGATGGCTGTCGTGTGCCACTACTCATGACTAGATTCATTGCGTCCTCATCATTGGAAGTGCCATTGTGACGTTTACGCTTCTCTGCAAATGCTAGGAAGGTGTTCCACTCTTTAATGTAGACAATAGCTGGAATTCTGAAGTCATATTTTTTATTATTTTCATCTTCAAACAGAACTGTCTCATTGGGATCATGAAGAGTCAGGGCTTGCCTGTAAATAGAAAGTGTATGGTTGTCAGTGATGCCCAGGCTAGTTGGTATCCCACGATGCTGATTGATTTTAAGCTTGTCACCTGATTCATGACTGCACTAAAATTCAGCAATCCATATAGAGAATATCAGACATCAGAAAATAAAGTTCAATAAAACATTCAATTATATTAATGGTCCTGATTATAGACGAATCCGAGCGTTTTGTGTAGGCTGCCATCTTGTTGGACTGTAAACAAAACATTTTGACAATGCACAGTCAAAGACAACTAACAGCATAGACCATGGAATACTCGAACATTATACAGGTAGTAATGAATCTCGTAAATCATGGCATTTTATGGTGTGCTATCACGTTATTCTTATGGACAGATTGGCGATCTGGGTAACTCAACAATGGCGCCTGCTTACTTCCGGTAGTTTCCTCGGATTCGTCTATAGCTGCAGTACAAGGCTAGCCTGACATAGCCCGACCATAATACTGCTGTTCATCCGTATTCATGGTCTGGAGGTTCTTTAACCTGACGCGATTATACTGCGGGGGGGAGGGCATTCACTTTTGGTTTGAAACGATTGGACATTTCGTCTACTCAGCTTCGCTTATTGGCCGGTAGACTCTCTACCGATGTAAACACGCCCTAGAGGACCGTTCCCAGACCATGGATACGGATGAACATTCGTATTATGGGCGGGCTATGTCAGGCTAGTACAAGGCTGGAAAAAGAGAAAAATGTTCCCTCCTTGTGAAAATGATGGAGGAAGTCAATATCAAAATGTATTGATGGTTGGGTAGGCTGAGAGGGTACAAACGTTGTATTTCAAATAGTAAGCTCCAGCTGAGTCATGTGATTTAGCCTCCCTGCTAACCAAACGAAATGGGAGTGGACACCCCTATGTGAAAGGCTATATAGAAGATACAAGGAGTGGGAGGCAAAGAATTTTTAATTAAATCCTGAAAGTGGGGGCTTTAACTTACGCCATGGTGAAGTTTGTAGTGTCTACAGGTTAAGATGCTTTTCTCCTCAGAGATATGATGTCCGTATGACCGAAGGCCAGTAACTAAACAGTGATGGTCTGTGTCCTGTGTCTTTCTTGATTGAAAGCAGAGCGTCTGTAAGAACAAAGACTAACAAGACCAATTCATATTCATAAATAAATTAAATGTAGGATGCCTGATTGAGCTCCACACTTTGGTTAACATTACACCGTAATCTCTGATAAATTGAGAATCATGGAAACTGCTGGTTGTCCTAATTCGTTTAGGCAATATTTTATTCTTTTTTTTTTTTTTCTTTTCAAGCAAATTGGACTTGGAGCGTAGTCAAGTTAGGCTACATTTTACAGTGTGTCAAAAAAAACAAAAAACAAAAAAAAAAAAACAAGAAAACATATCTAATACTCATTTTAGACAATATGAGTCACTATTAAAGTCTTAAACCACTCACCTTTGTTGGCAATAACGGTTTTACTGTACATCAGCTCAGAGAGGACACAGCAAGTTCTTGCAGCTTCTGTCCAGCCTTCACTTGGACTGTGAGTTTTATGTTGAATGGCTGACACCCCCCGCACCCCCGCAATTCTGTCTCCAATGCCAACTAATGGTCGTTTCCTTGTTTCCTTGTTCAGGTCCACAGGTGTGTGGACTCACTGATAACACCTGAGGTTTCCACAGTCAAGGAAATAAACATCCTTTTTCACATATACAAAGATTTTGAATCCCTTGAGATTGGAAGGGGATTTCCCCCATTGGACAATGAATAACCAACTAAGGTAACCATTGGCATCACATCACATTTCACAGTGATTTTTGAGAGGGCAATTTCCTTCAGTGATTTTTTTTATTAAATAGGACATAAAATGGGTAAATGGAATATTACATTGTTCTCTGATGTTAGAATTACAGTAAACTTCAAAAACAATCTCAAACAATTTTAGAAGCCCAAGTAAAAGGTGGGGTATGTGATCAGGAAAAACAGTTTAAGAAAACTTGGCATTTGAAAAGAAACAATTCAGAGGTCCAGGTACATGTGACTAACAAATTATTTTTTTGCGTTTAAATAATTATTTGTAATCGAGGTGTGACTCATTTTATGCAATACAGTAAAAAGTGCTCCAGCAAAGCATCACATACCCCACCTTTTTAAAACCCTTATTATATCTTTAGGTTAGGAATTTAATTTTTGCTGAATGGCGCCCTCTGTGGTCAATACAAGTACAATTTCCTATTTTATCTCTTTTCATCATTTGTTTTGTGCTATTTGACATCACCTGAAGGTTTTGGTCTAATTTGCCCACATGTAGTGCAGTGGTTCACCAGAATGCTCGCCACACACAAGCTTGAGGTAGAGAGTGAGGGAATTACTGAATGAGCCAATTACAGTGGGGGGATGATTAGGGGGCCAGATTGAATGAGCCAAGTTGGGACTTTAACCAGGACACCGGGAAACCCCCTACTCTTTGCGACAAGTGTCATGGGATCTTTTATGACCACTGTGATTCAGGACCTTGGTTTAACTTCTCATCCGAGAGACGGCCTCTCCTACAGCACAGTGTCCCCGTCACTGCACTGGGGCATTGATCTTATGCCAGTGGGAAGAGAGCCACCTACTGGCCACCCACCAATACCACTTCATTACAAGGAAATAGCCTATAAGAGAGCATGCCAGTATAATGTTGAGAAGTATTTGCATAGGTTGGGTTTCTCAAACATGGCAATATAAGAATCGTGGTGGTGGGACACAGTTTACATTGTGAGCAAAATATACAGACAGAATAGTTTATTCATTTTCATATGTTATGAATAGCCTATTTCTGAGTCTACACTCTCTGGAGTTGAGTTTGTTTCCTTGTGCAAACCGGTTTTGAGCATGATAAAGGAAACACTTAACACCATTTTTGTCTTCTTTTTTCATTCTTATGAAACCTTGATAAAAATTGACAAACAACATTCTCCATTCTAGCCATCATAATTAACCAGCCCAAGGGACATCCCCATGTTTTTCTTTTCCGTATGCCATTCTCTGATGACCTGCAGTGAACTATCCAACTGTACTGTGCTGTGAATGGTAGGATACGAATCAACAACTTGTTCACGCTCATTGTTGCATCCAGTGATAAGATGAACAAATTTGACACATACACTTGCTATGCACTATAGACATCATCTCACTCATATATGCACTATAGACATCATCTCACTCTTGTGCTTGCATTTCAGTACAGTTGCATTGAGTGTGAATTGGCCCTAGTCTTACTTGTCTGCTATCTCAGATCAAAGAGGTTCACACACTTCCCTATAAGCAAAGTTCAAAATTTTAGCTCCCAGTACGCAAGACCAAACTCTCACTATTTTTTTTATTATTTTTTTTTTTAATTTCAATTTATAATTTATTTTTCCTTCAGCCAGTCTGCACACCTATCCTTTATATTCACCTTATTCAGCGGGTAAACATGGGCGCTGCCATGACGATTGTCATTCAACATCCGGTCTAGCAACGCATTGACTTAGCGTTGTGATATTTGGTGTTTTAACGGTCTAATATAAGTGGTCTTATTATGAAGTTGTGCTCACTACATCCATCAATATAGTTAGAACAGTTCGTCGCCAGATGAAAAATTATGTTTTCAGCAGTAAAAAGTGTGTTTCTACGGCTACAATAAGGAGTTTTGTGATCGTGGTATTTCATGAAAATTACGTTGATTTGAATGAGAGGCAGCGTCTAACGGAAGTTTCAAGACAATCGGAGGGCAAACGCGGAAGAAAAAAGACGAAAAGGGGCGGGGCTGCATAAGGTGAATAGCTATGAAGGGGCCAGGCATGGACTGGCCATAGGACACACAGAGCAATGCCTGATAGGCTGACAGTCATTCTTGGGTTGGTGCTGTCATAATTCACTCATAATGTTCTTGAAGATATTGGGCGAGTCCAATGAAATCTCTCATGTTACAGTACTGTATCTTGTACATGAATGACATCATATCTTTAGTATTTCTATGTAGTTCACACAAGTTATTATACATTATCTTCAAGTAGGTAAATATTTGATATTAATAACAGCTTTTGAGTTTTGAGACATTCAAGATGATATAAATGAATTAAGACCTATAGTTTAAGCATATTTTCCAAATTACTGGTTGAGTGTACCTTAAAATCAAAGTTGCAAATGCTCAAGATATTGAAATGGTACCTTTAGCCAAACCACATAAATTACTATATCAAAGATGGCTTTCAGTCTTGGTGATTGGTTTTTCTGCCTTCGTTGCTAGGTGTGTTTGTTTATTTGGTCCCTTGGTTGCTATGGACTACTTTGCCCACATAGCCATGTGCTTCTGGGCCTAGGTTCTGCCCCGCCCTTTATTCATCAATTAGGCTTTTCATTGGATGTTTGGTGTCTGCCTATTCCTTGTATGTTTAGCCAATGAGGTTTCTTCTTTTAAAGGCTTCTTTTTATTATTAATGAGCATTTTGCCTGCTATTGTTGATCATGATTATTGTTGGTTTCCTGGTCATCACGGCTTCATGGTGGATTATTACAAATTGCTTTTTGTGCACAATCTCTAAAGATAGGCTACTTCAAATACCACATTACCATACATTGAATGTATAGCTGTAACTTTAATATGCTCAAAGGTCTGCAGTGTTGGGAGGGTTACTTTTAAAATGTATTTCGTTACAGATTACAGAATACATGTCCCAAAATGTATTTTGTAACGTATTCCGTTACATTACTCAATATGAGTAATGTATTCTGAATACTTTGGATTACTTTTAATGTTATGGCTTTTTACAACTACATGAATGTAGCAATCACATCCTGCAGGGTCATTCCGTGTCAAATGGACCAATGGTCAAATTTGACCCCCTCAGAATTGGCTGATTCTCAGATATTATGTGCCCACACCTCTCAAGGATAGGTGTGCAAAATTATTAGTCAATATCTCAAATATTTCTATGAAAACCATGCCTTTGAATGCACCCTCCCCCTATTCCAAAAAAGTGCCTGTGAGCATTTTTGCCAACTTCTAACTGTAATACCACCAGAACTGTTAGAGACTCAACTACAGGCTTTTGTATGTAAATAGTCTAGGTACTAAACTGTGTCTGCAAACTTTCAGAAACTTGCCTGCTCTCACATCTGGGAAATTCTGATGCCTCAAACATGGGTTTGTTTTGAAAATGATTCCATGTTTAGGAGCCCCCTGGGAAAATCGTGTTGGTTGTAAACCCATTTTGAACCCATTCAATTCTGTGCAACAGTCCACTTGTCCATAGACAGCTTATAACTGATGAAGCTAACTCAACTCTTTTACATTGTCTTAGGATCATGGTCAAAATTAGAAAAAATGAAACGGTCCCCTTACTTTAGGACCTGAAATGGCAATGTGGGATAGGTGTTAGAAACCTAAAAATTTGATATGGCAGAGATAAGTTATTACCCTTAAACATATCCAAAAATTGGAGACGCAAAATTTTTCATTTTTGAGAAAATGTACCCTTTTTATGGCCATTTTGCAATAGATGACATTTTGCCATTTTGAGGCAACTTTGACCTTCGGATTAACACCCTTTCCCACTTCCAAGAATAATGAAATTTGACATCTTGCTACATTAGGATTTCAAGAATACTTCATGAAAAGCTCAGCTCATCATCTGCTTCATGTCACGGTGGGTTGACCCCAATCCCCAGCCAAACAAGGTAATGGTGATTGTTCAAAAGTTGGGAAAAATGAAGAGGTCTTGTAACTTTAGGACCTGAAATGGCCATGTGGGATTGGTGTTAGAAACCTACAAATTTGATATGGTAGGGATAAGTTATTACCCTTACACATATCCAAAAATCGGAATCGCAAAATTCTTCATTTTGGAGAAAATTTACACTTTTTATGGCCATTTTGCCGTAGATGGCATTTTGCCCTTTTGAGGCAACTTTGACCTTAGAATTTACACCCTTTCCCACTTCCAAGAATAATGAAATTTGACAACTTGCTACCCTGGGATTTCAAGAGTACTTCATGAAAAGCTCAGCTCATCATCTGTTTCATGAGATGGTGGGTTGTCCCCCCAATCACCAGCCAGACATGGTAATGGTGAATGTTCAAAAGTGAGGGGAAAAAATGAAATAGTTCCCTTACTTTAGGAGCTGAAATGGCTATGTGTGGTAGGTGTTAGAAACCTACAAATTTGATATGGTAGAGATAAGTTATTACCCTTACACATATCGGAAAATTGCAATCGCAAAAGTCTTCATTTTTGAGCAAATGTACACTTTTTATGTCCATTTAGACATAGATACCATTTTTAGACAACTTTGACCTTGGTATTTTCACCCTTTCCTATTTCCAAAAACAATGAAATTTGACACCTTGTTTCATTGGGCTATCAAGAATACTTCCTGAAAAGCTCATGTCATCATCTGTTTCGTGAGACCGTGGGTTGTCCCTCAAACACGAGCCAAACATGTGATGGTGATTGTTAAAAAACTCGCCTGTAGGAATTGTTTACATACACCATGTGATGGTTTGTTTTAGTGCTGTCAAGTGATTAAAATATTTAATCGCGATTAATCGCATTTTTTCCGTAGTTAACTCATAATTAATCGCGATTAATCGCAAATTTCTTTCTATTCTAAATGTCCCTCGATTTCTTTTTGTCCCATTTTTATTTATTTATTTTCATTTTAATGCTGTTATCAGCATTCATTGGTGGGGGTGAATACCAATTTAAAATAAAAGAAAACCCAGTTACAGCATCAGAAATTATTAACATGTTCAAGTACTGCCAGAGATGTCTTTTATGTTGCTAGTTCACATATTTACAAAACAAAAAAAAACATGGATGGTGGCCCTTTAAATTATGTTAACCTATATTGAGAGGCTCAATGAAAATGTGGCATTATGGTCTACATGAGTAAACAGTACATTGCATGAGCATACCTTTAAAATGCATTTTGCCATATTGGCAATTGCCCTGCAAGAAGCTCTCATTTTAGTGACAAGGTCATACATTCAGAATCAGGTAGGCTATAGGCTATGCCTCTCCTTTGCACAATTCTCTCTCTCAGTTGCGCTCCGACCTGTTTCACCTCTCTCACTCGTGCTGCAATTTTGAAACTTATATTAGCCTATTTGCGGGGTATTCAGTTCAAGAGAAGGGATTTCTAAGGGACAACATTAATCCTCAAGCTAGTTAACAACCTAAATATGCGAACATGCGAGTGAGCGTCAACGATTGTGTCGGTAAAATATTTGTTTTCACTGACATCAAATGACGCTCACAAACCTTCTCTCTATCAGTTGCGCTCCGACCTTCACCTCTCTCACTCGCGCTGCAATTTTGAAACTGATATTAGCCTATTTTGCGGGGTATTCCGTTCAAGAGAAGGGATTTCTAAGTGACGACATTAATCCTCTAGCTAGTTAACAACCTAAATATGCGAACATGCGAGTGAGCGTCAACGATTGTGTCGGTAGAATATTTGTATTCACTGACATCAAATGACGCTCACAAACATTCTCTCTCTCAGTTGCGCTCCGACCTTCACCTCTCTCACTCGCGCTGCAATTTTGAAACTGATATTAGCCTATTTGCGGGGTATTCAGTTACCTCACTCACGTCAGATGTAGCGCTACGCGCGAACATCTGATCCTCCGCGATAGACGATTTATTTCAGGAGCCAGTAATCCTTGAATCTAACTGGACAAACGGCTTGTCCATCAATTTAATTGACGTACACTTCAGCCAACCACATCGAAACCAACCAATGACGCTGGTTACGTTTGTTGGATTGGTTGAATTCAAAACAGTTGCTTCTTCGCTACGTCACACCCTCTACAGCAGCCAGCAGCCCTGATTGGTCCGGTTAGGAAATATTGGGCTTGAAATCCCTCCCAATGGCATCAACATCAGATCGTTGCGCGGAGGCCGAAAGTTACGTAGCGCATGATCTGACGTGAGTGAGGTAAGGTATTCAGTTCAAGAGAAGGGATTTCTAAGTGACAACATTAATCCTCTATCTAATTAACAACCTAAATATGCGAACATGCGAGTGAACGTCAACGATTGTGTCGGTAAAATATTTATTTTCACTGACATCGGAGCAGCAGAGCAGAGTGCAGACACATCTACACCCGTGTGGAGTGTGTGTGTAGGCTACTGTAGGCATGAGTAGCCTAGGTCCTAGGCTAAGCAGTGGGCCTACTTCAAGCCTAATACAAACACAGGACATACTGAAACGTCGGGAGGTGTTGGAATGTCGGAGATATATTTTTTTCACATTCCATTGATAATGGCGGGTCAAATGCGTTAATCGCACGTTAAAAAAATGGGTTTGCGTTAACGCCGTTATTAACGCGTTAAACTGACAGCAGTAATTAAAACGTCTCATATAGCCTAGCAAAGTGCATTATAGTTTGAAACGTTAATAGTCCTTCATTATCTTTAGTGCTGGTGTCATGCGTGTGTGAGAGCAACAAGGAGTGAGTGCACAACTTGACTCATAAAGCAGTTAAATGGACAAGTGTTTTTTTCTCTCTCTCTTCTCGGTGACCTTTGGTGTAGGCTACTTTCACAATGAAAAAAAAATCACCCTCATAGTAGGCTACTAGGGAGCTAAAAAAAAATAGGCTCGCAAATCACGGCCGCTATAAATGACTGCTGCAGTAAAGTGCGCTGGTTTAAGCAGTGAATAACACATCAATTACAAAATACCATCGGTCTATGTTCTATTTCGTTAATAACTTAACGAAACAAATATACTGGAAACAACAAGTAACCTTGGAGAAGTTGTAAGTTAGGGATAAACAAACGTCGGATGGCCTCCGCGCAGGAGAAAGCAGCCGCTTTTAAACCGGGTAAATCAACACAAAAACAAACACAAAGTCCCAAAGGTTTAATACAACTATTATTCCCCAAATCAAAGTTTATGGATATCCAGTCTGATCGTGGTAGTCTAGGATATAGAGTAGACTGTCTACCTAACGAAAAGCAAAAGTCAAGTAGCCTATGAGAGATTTTGCGCAAAAGACGTCTCCAGCTTTTGCTTTGGATAGTGCGTTATTGGACATAGCCTACCTCTTGCGGACCACTAGTAGCCTATGGTGGTTTGTTAACAATATGAGTCAGCAAATACATCCAAAGACAACATTTTGCTATTATGACCAGTCAATTAGTTGGACATATGCACTGTGAAACCGCTTTGCGCTAAAATAAAAGAATAAAAAAGCACCACGAATGGTTCTAATTTATATATTGCCCAAAGAAAAAATGAATGTCTGGCCCTGTGCATATTAATATGTTATGGCCTATATCCTATATTTAGAAAAATCATGGAAATCCCATCGATAATGGGATGGGCAAAACAGAGTAACAGATCGGTTGCACCATGCAGCCCATACAGACTGGGAACATTACATTGCTTTGCCCACGGAAATAAACGTTTGCTGGTTACTATTAGCTACTTTGTAATCTAGTTGCCTTGAATTGACACATGGGTTTGCAAAAAGAAAATAGGATATTCATCCAATCTCAATGCAGGCTATCTAAATCTGCTTTCTGCATAACGCTGCCAAGAGAAAGAATAGGTATGGTGCGAAACTCCGCCGGTTGTTTTATGCCTGTATTAACAGTCATAAATAAACAATGAAGGTATATTTAATATATATATCATCAAAAGATTTAGTAGGCTAGACCCTAACTAGGACGTGAATGACAGGCTTGTTCACGACTTAAATTTTTCACCAGTAGACTCGGCGTAATGGCTCATACAGTCCCAGCCCAAAACATATGTAACTGTATTATAACGGGCTGCAGGGCTATTCATGTGCCGCTGAAAACAGTCCCCAGTGTCCAGAGTAGTCTCTTCAACCTTTCTTCAACTGCTCCAGACAACACAGAAAATATGGTGATAATGTGAGAACAACTCAACTACTTCAAACAATAAAAAGCACTGGGAGACACTTCTCTTCTGCAAAACAGAAACTTAAAAATGCAACTGTACTAGAGGAAGGCTGTGGTGTAACTGCCTCTCCTTGTCTCTTTCACCAGGGGTTTTATTACAGTGTTTGTGTGCCTGTAGTCACGTAGTGCAAGAAACCACACTGGTGCTGACTATAGTCACAAAACAAAGCTGCACAAACCAAATAAAAATGGTTTGCTTCGTCTGCAAGATGTACGTGACAAAAGCTTGATTGCGAAACTAAACTACGTGACAAACGCATGTAGCATGCTTACTTGCTATAAGTAGATTACGTGACAAAGGCATGTACTTGCTTGCGGTAAGGGTCATTCCGTGCCAAATCAACAAATCTCAGACAAAAATTCCGCCTGACCATCTTGGATTTGCTTCAAACTTTATGTGAATGATGTTACCATACCCAGGACCTATAATGTGAAATATTACCATTGTATCTTGTATAGTTGTTGAGATATGGGGTCTTAAAAAAGGGGGTCGTGTGTCAAGAAAGTGGAGCTCTGAGAAAATATCCATGTTCAACAAAGTGTTACTCTTGGAGTTTTCATGCTACATTTATGAAACTTTCAGGACATATTCTAAAGTAGTATGTGTTTTTACACTGTGAAGTAGACCTTTCACGGTAGCACATTTGCTGAGTAATGCTTTGCTGAAAATGGCAAAAATTACATGTTCATTTTTTCCTATCTATTTCACAGTACTGTATCTTGTACACAAATGACATCAGATCTTTGTTTTTTCTATGTAGTTCACACAAGTTATTGTACATTATCTTCAAGTAGGTAAATATTTGATATTAATAACAGCTTTTGAGTTTTGAGACATTAAATATGATATACATGAATTAAGACCTATAGTTTAAGCATATTTTCCAAATTACTGGTTGAGTGTACCTTAAAATCAAAGTTACCACCACAAAGCCCATGTTTTATTTTGCAAAGGCTCAAGATTTTGAAATGGTACCTTTAGCCAAACCACATAAATTACTATGTCAAAGATGGCTTTCACAGTCTTGGTGATTGGTTTTTCTGCCTTCGTTGCTAGGTGTGTTTGTTTATTTGGTCCCTTGGTTGCTATGGACTACTTTGCCCACATAGCCATGTGCTTCTGGGCCTAGGTTCTGCCCCTCCCTTTATTCATCAATTAGACTTTCCATTGGATGTTTGGTGTCTGCTTATTCCTTGTATGTTTAGCCAATGAGGTTTCTTCTTTTAAAGGCTTCTTTTTATTATTAATGAGCATTTTGCCTGCTATTGTTGATCATGATTATTGTTGGTTTCCTGGTCATCATGGCTTCATGGAGGATTATCACAAATTGCTTTTTGTGCACAATCTCTAAAGATAGGCTACTTCAAATACCACATTACCATACATTGAATGTATAGCTGTAACTTAAATATGCTCAAAGGAAATGCAGTCTGTGATCCTGAGAGTTAATATGAGATGGCTTATAATTGTAAGAAACTAAAACTTCTTATGACTGATCACTAAAATGGAGCATAAATCGGCAGGTGACAGTAAATTCAGATTTATTGTCATGGGCCTAAAAGGACCAGCATTGCAATCTTTTCAAATATTTGCAAATTGATTGATAGATATATTCAGGAAAAGAGAGAAGATCTGAGGCACTCTGCCGTATAAAAAGTCCTTTATTAAGGGAATGGACCAGCCGACGCGTTTCGGTCGCGTACGACCTTCTTCAGGGCTTAATTAAAATTAATGACACAGGTGCATTAAAATAGATGTAACTCAGTCACATGATATGGTCACATGACCACCATAACAATCCAGGACTCTTTTACAAATACCAATACACATACAAAAACAAGATGCTATAGATCAAACACCAGCCAATAATTTAGTATCAAAAAAGGACATCAACAGTCAAGGGGTTGCCCACACTGAGGTAAATTTAAGTTAACACTGTAATCAGGTACAAAATATCATGTACAGTAGAGAATATGGTCAGACACCAGCAACTAGTTTAGTATCAAAATAGGACATAAGTCAGAAACCCCTATGTTTATCCCTAAGGGATTGCTTGCACACAGGTAAAGTTAAGTTAACACTGTAATCAAGTAGAAAACAAAAAAAAACTAAAAGAAAAAACACTTCACTGCATTTCACATCACATCACAGGAACACAGAGAAATCTAGATCTTCATTGAGCCCAGGGAATATTAGAGCTTTTAGGGTGTCTATCCAATAGGTTTCCCTCTGGGCTAGCTTTCTAAGTCTATCCCCCTCTAATATGTTTGTGAATAACCTCTATGACCATGACTGATAGATCATTAGGATTGCATTGTGTGGAGAGCTGGAAATGTTTTGCAATAGGATAATTGAGGTTATTTGTTCTGATGGCGTACTTATGTTCTGTGAATCTGTCCCGCAGTCTCCTTTTGGTAAGTCCTATATAAAAGCAGCCACACTTGCATTCTAAACGGTAAATTACATGAGTTGAATTACAATTAGCAAATTGTTTGCAGTGGAAAGTCTTTTCACCAGTGGAGTCTGTAAAGGAAGTCCTTTTGTTAATCTGTGAACAGTGTCGACACGCACCACACTGAAAAGTGCCTAATGGCTTGGTAAAGCAAGTTTTTGGTCTGGAGGCTGGGATATAGTTTTTAACCAGTTTATCCTTCAGAGTGGGGGCCCTCTTCACAGCAAACTGCGGGGTCTCAGAGAACACGGAGGAGAGACTTGAGCCACTTAGCAGAATATCCCAGTTGCGTTTGATTATTTGTTTAATTCTGTTTGTTTGCTTAGAGTATTGGAGTGAGCAGAATATTTTGTTGCTTCCTTGTTTTTCACTTCCTTGTTTTTTAGGTTTAGGTTTGAAAAGGCTTGCTCTCTCAGTAGATTTTGTTTTTGACAGGGCACAGTTCAGGGTTTTGTTATTATATCCTCTTTGTTTAAAACGCTCATACATTACATTTGACTGTGTTTCAAAGTCAGAGTCTGAGTCGCAAATCCTTTTCAACCTCTGAAATTGCCCATATGGGATGTTTGACATCAGGCTACTCGAGTGGAAACTGTCCGCTCTGAGAATTGTGTTTCTGTCTGTGGGCTTCCTATAGATGGTCGTGTGGAGAGTCCCCTCTAGGTCCACATAGATTTTTAGATCCAGGAAGTTAATGGAAGTCATGCTGAAGTCTAGACTCAATTTGATGTTATGGTTGATTCCGTTGAGATAACTGTGGAAGTCCTTCAACTGTTGGACAGAGAAAAAATAAAAAATAAATCATCAATATAGCGGCCGTAGTAATGAATAAATTGTTTGTAGGGGTTGCTTGAGCTTAGAACGTACCGCTGTTCCCACAATCCTAGGTAAAGGCCAGCATAATTCGGAGCGTATGCAGCGCCCATAGCTGTTCCCTTGGTCTGTCTGTACAACTTGTCCTGAAACAGAAAAAAATTGTTGTTGAGAGTCCAACGTGTTAGATCGACAATAAAGTCGGTGGGGGGACTCTGATTGTCAGATCTTTTTTGAAGATAATGATGAAGAGCAGACAGTCCATCTGAATGGTCAATATTAGTATAGAGTGATTCAACATCCATGGTTACAAGAATGTAGTCAGAGTTGTAGTTTATTTCACCTAATTTTTTCAAGACATGTGTTGTGTCCTGCAGATATGCATCCAAAGCTTGTGTAAGGGGTTTTATATAGTAATCTATGTATTTGGATGCTGGTTCCGTTATAGTGTCAATTCCACTGATAATAGGCCTTCCAGGAGGAGTGAGAGGATCCTTGTGGATTTTAGGCAATAAGTAGAATGCGGCAATTCTGGGGTTGGAGGGTGATAGAAAGTTGTATTCATTTTTGTTAATCCACCCCTTATCCAATGCCTGATCCAAAATAGCTTTTAAATCATTTTTAACTTGTGTCATAGGATTACTAGACAGTGGAGTATAATAAGTTGTGTTTGTAAGCTGTCTGAGAGCTTCTTGGGTGTATGCATTCTTACTCCACACAACAGTAGCTCCCCCTTTGTCCGCTTGTCTAATCACTAAATCCTCATTGTTGCTGAGCCATTTTATGGCTTCACGTTCATCATGGGTCAAATTGGAATGGATCCGTTTATCAGTGTTTACTAATTTTTCCACATCATGATTCACCTTTTTTACAAAAGCATTCAAGCATGCATTGTTGCTGTGTGGGAAAAACTTAGACTTAGGTTTGAACGTGCGTTGGGGTACCTGAGTATTTGCAGTGTCCATCGTAGAGGTGGCCGGTGAGTGGTTATGATACCATGCCTTCAGGTGCAGGTTGCGGTAGAACCGGTAAAGATCCACCTTTGTCTGAAATGGGTTGGCTTGGTGTGTGGGGGCATACGACAAGCCTTTGGAGAGTAGGCTGATGCATTCTGGAGGCAGTTCGGTGTCTGATAAGTTGATTACTGTCTCCCCGTTTTTGTCCGGCGTGGCAGGAACGGTCGAGCTTGAAGTTCCCCATATCGCTTTCTTCCTCGTCCTGCCCCTGCGTGTCCTTCTTTTTGGCCGTGTCTGGTATCCCCTCGCGTCCCTAAAAAATGATTGTGACTATGGGTGGGGGGTTCATCCTCATCACTTGTTGCGCTGCTAGGTATATTGAATGAAACAGACCGTGCACGTCTTGATGGACGGGTAAATCTTTGCCACGAATAGACTTGACCCTCTGAGTAATCCAGTTGGTCCCTTTTGAATTTGTCAATCTTAGTCTTAGTCAGAGCTTGTGAAAGTTCATTGATCTGTTCACGGAGTTGTGTTTCCAACCTGGCAGCGTCTTCCCCATTGCCACTCCTGCTGGAGACAATTGTCCTGGCTTCCTCAATTTGGTGACGTAATTCCTCTCTTTGTGATTTTGCTTCATCAATAAGTAATAACATTAAATCAAGGGAGCATTTATTGAGAACAGCTTCCCATTTGTTTCTAAAAGTAGGATTTTCTTTGCCAAAAGAGGGAAATTTGTTAATGCGCAAGCCTCTCGGAATCATATTTTTGCGCCAATAATCTGACAGCGTAATTGCGTGTAGTTCTAATCTTTTATCTTTCTCCAGTAACTTTCGGAGGTCAGACTGGGAAGCTTGGTTTGTCATAGTCTGTTGGTCATCATTATTAAAGAGAGAGTCCTTCATGATAATGCTGTTTCCTTCTTCATTTGTAAAAAACAGTGTATTCGGAGACGTCTGTGACATCTTAGGTAATTAATCCCCAACTACGTCTTCAGGTGAAAGAGACGGAGCAACTCACCACGGCTGAGGCCAGGCTTTGAGAAAAAGAGGAGAAAAAAGGTGATTGCTTCACTGGGTGATAAATATCCAGGGTCAGGTGCTCTTCAGGATCAAAAAGAAAATATATTCAGGAAAAGAGAGAAGATCTGAGGCACTCTGCCGTATAAAAAGTCCTTTATTAAGGGAATGGACCAGCCGACGCTTTTCGGTCGCGTACGACCTTCTTCAGGGCTTAATTAAAATTAATGACACAGGTGCATTAAAATAGATGTAACTCAGTCACATGATATGGTCACATGACCACCATAACAATCCAGGACTCTTTTACAAATACCAATACACATACAAAAACAAGATGCTATAGATCAAACACCAGCCAATAATTTAGTATCAAAAAAGGACATCAACAGTCAAGGGGTTGGCCACACTGACGTAAATTTAAGTTAACACTGTAATCAGGTACAAAATATCATGTACAGTAGAGAATCTGGTCAGACACCAGCAACTAGTTTAGTATCAAAATAGGACATAAGTCAGAAACCCCTATGTTTATCCCTAAGGGATTGCTTGCACACAGGTAAAGTTAAGTTAACACTGTAATCAAGTAGAAAACAAAAAAAACTAAAAGAAAAAACACTTCACTGATTGATAGATAGTTTAATTGATAGATGATTAATAAATGATAACCTAAATAGGCCTATTTTATCAAAGTATTTTGTAAATTTTTCTAGCCATTTTTTTCTTCTTTAGTATAGTGAATTGACTTATCAGCAATGTTAATAATGTTAATGATCATATCTATTCAAATTCAACTAAATGTTATAACCACAATTGTCAGCAGAAGTGACATGTGTTCAAATTGTTTCTAAAATTGAGCTTTTGAGTTAAGAGTCAGTTTCTGTAAGACTCATGCGGATTTCCATAGGGGCTGATACAAACCCTCCTCAGATCTCAATGAAAAAATTCTCATAGATACATATATGGGATAGATATTTAAAAATAACAATTTAAACATTTTGGACCTTTCCTAAAAAAAGCTAGGGACTTTTGAAATGACTCATGGCAAAGGTGGAAATTTGATGCTTTTCAAAATGCACAACTTTGCCTGTCCATATTTCAGTGGGCCTTCAAGACAGCACTCTGATATTTGGCAAAATCAAAGCATGGGTCCAACACATTTGAGCCATATTTTTATGATGGTCACTAGCTCAACTGACGGCCATTAAGTGGCCATTGAAAACTCAACTTTTTAGTTTTGGAGCCTTGTTTTGGGGCCTCTAAATGCTTGTGCAAACACGTAACCTTGCTCAATCATAAAGATATGAGCACATTGGGAGGTCCTGTTTTGAAATATAATTGGTTGAAGATTGCAAAATGTTCAAGTACTGATGGAGAGGATGTTTCATTTGGCAAATATGAAATTGACATTGAAATTAGAGGACCATATCTTTGTGCGCCATCAAATTCAAATTCAAATTCAAATTCAAATTCAAATTTTATTGGTCACATACCATTATACAGTGTACAATTGCAGTGAAATGCTTTGTCTACTGACTCCAATGACTATGCTAGTGTTGAAATATATTATGTATAAAAATAAATTAGGAATAAATAGATAGAAGAAGAGATGTTATAAAGTCTTATGGTTCTCATTCAATATCCGGATAGAATGAGGATAGAAGCTTTTCCTCATTCTCTCAGTTCTGGCTTTCAGGCACTGGTAGCGTTTCCCAGACCTTAACACAGAAAACAGGCCATGGTTTGGATGACTTGAGTCTCTGACAATCTTCTTTGCTCTGGACTGGCATCTGCTGACATAGATGTCCTGTAGGTGGGGCAGCTTAGTTCTGATGGTACGTTCAGCTGACTTCACCACTCTTTGCAGCGCTTTGCGATCTTGTTGTGTGCTGTTTCCATACCAGGTGGTTATGTTCCCTGTAAGGATGCTTTCAATGGTGGCTCTGTAAAAGTTCTTAAGCAGATGTTGGGGTAGGCTGAACTTCTTCAGTCGTCTAAGATGAAAAAGACGCTGACGTGCTTTCCTCACAAGGGAAAAAAATCAGTAAAAAAGGTTGAAACAATTTTTATTATGTTGACATGTATCTAATCTATTTGTATTATAAATATCTTGGAGGCATTTTGCTTTATTAATCATTAAATGCCATTTATTAACTGCATGAATTACATACATTGATACGTCCTCTAGAAATACGTGAAATTGAAAACAGCACCATCATGTGGACAAAGCTGAGAAAACAAAAAAAAAAAAAACACGTCAGTATTGAAGCCATGTTGGAGGCACCCGAATTTCAAGCTTATCACCTGGACTGTTTACATACTGTACAAAGGCATGCTTGAGTCTCCAACAGTTTTGGTGGTATTATAGTTTGAAGTTTCCAAATATTCTCACAGGCATTGCTTTGGAATAGGTGGGGTGCATTCAAAGGCATGGTTTTCATAGAAATATTCGAGATATTGAGGTATAATTTTGCACACCTTCCCTTGAGATGTGTGTGGCCACATAATCAAAAGCTCAGATTTAGGGAAGACATTCATGTATTTTGGGCCAAATTGCTATGACAAATAATTTTTTTGTTATCTGGGAAAAGTTCACAAAAGTCACTCACAAAATGGACCAAATTGAATGACATAGGCTCTGGAGTGCGTTTCCCAAAAACTAACGAACGTAGCATTTAACGAAGATCTTACTATGCTAGTTCAAGCTAGCGACTGAACTTATTCCCGCGTGTCCCAAAACGAGATAACTAAGTAAGTACCTCCATAGTAAGAAGTTGGTTAGTAGGGAAGACGTTAGTCCAAACTATGTCCTTTGCAGATGTTTTCGGAAGTGTCCGGAGAGTTCGTAGGCATTCGTTGCGATTAGGATCATGGGATATCGCCAATGTTACCAAATGTAAAACTACGGTGTTGTCATTTACAGTTGTGGATAATGTTCGCTGTCTTTCCTATTTGCATCGAGTTTTAGAAAAGGAGGAATTTCAATGAGTTTGTGTTGGAATATGTTCAGAAATAAAGCATGGGCTTCGGGGAGGACGTGCTATTTCCCAATAATGCCAATGCAAGCTTCACAATTTTAGAAAGTTAAGCATGGGCTATTTGGCCATAATAGTAGTATTTAATGAGCAACTACACACCATTATTATTAATAAATTCTAAAAACGTATATTTATATGTCTGATTTGAACAATTTTTGATGTGTACTATTTCAATTAGTCAGTGGTATACCTTGCTAAGGCTGTCACATATAGGTTGGCATATTACTTGTTTTGTAAGTTCAAGTTCGAATCCAGCCGGGAATGCTGTAATGACGGCTTGATTTTAAATTAGGAATCGTAATGTAATGATTTAATTGCATCAAAGTTGTAATTTGAAGTTTCTGCCAGTCAAGAAGACCAATTGTTTTGACAACATGCATTTTACAACGTGTATCCTCCTGTCAGTTAAACTCATTTGTAAGAGTCAAACTGAGGTCAATCAAACTGTGATAATTAATTCACGCTGTAGGTGGGAGTAATGCATCAAGTGGTGTCGCGTCAGCAGTATTTCACCCCAAAACAGCCAAAGAAGACATCACGTGGCCATATAACTAAGCTTCTTTGGCTTTAACTTGCACCTTGGAGTGTCAGCTTGAACTAACAAGTTTTACTAACAAGATACTATGCTTAGTCTGGACTATGCTTTTGGGGGACACCAGTGATGAACTAACTATGCTTTGACTAACGACGTTATCACCATAGTTAGTTATATTGTCAACAAAGGAAGCTCGTTAGTCTGGCCGATGGCTTTGGGGAACAGAAACATATTCCAAACTAACTAACAAGCTACCTTAGTTAGCAACTATGCTTTTGGGGGACGGACCCCTGCATAGTCTTTTGATCATGTGTATTTGTTTTTATTGTGATCTGGTAAAGCACACAGTTCTCAGTCAAATCCTTTGTCTAACCCTAAAGAACTGCAAGCATGTAATATCTAGGAAAGAGAAATTAGATGACTTGCTAAAAAACACTGAATCTAATGGGGAAACAACAGAATTATCTGCCATGTAATGAAAGCAAAAGAAGCTTGAAATTTTCCACATATTGATAAAGATAGCTGTGTGACCAATCAATGATGAATCTTACATGTCAAGTAAATGTGTTCAACAATGAATTTGCTACTGTTTTCCATTGCTCAAGAATTAAAATTACTGATATACAACCAGTTAGTCTAGTAGATGTCTGAAGACTATGTCTCACTCTAAGCAACTCAATAAGGGTTTCCTTGATGCCTCTGGTGGTTATGGGTAATTGACATTTTGAGTCACCATCACAGAGAAGTGTAGTCCTACACACATGGTCAGACTCACCCTGTATCATTTAGTGTTGCTGCAAATTGATTGTCATAATGGAAGTTCTGTACTAATGTGCTTGACTCCACTCATATTCTATGATCTGGCGCTCTTGAACTTGACAATAATACTCATTATTGAGGGAAGCATTTGACAGCAATCTTCTACACCTAATATATTGTTCAAGAAAACTTAGCGTATAATGTTTATATCTGATAAGGGCCATGTTATTCTCATGTTGTAAGTCTTGAAGTAGATTCTGTAAGCAGTGTCTAAGCTGAATAGCTAGGTTGTCTGAGGGGTGTGTTCAACTTTTTTTGTTTCAAACAAAGTGATAAATATACACACATTTGATTTGATATTGGTCATTTACCTTTAGTGTACTACCCCAAAGGATAATAGGTTTAGCAAACAGTTATAAAGATTCACAAGTTGATAGCACAACGTGTAAAGGAACAGCCTATCACTCTTGTAAGCTAATAAGATGGTGGTTCTATACTTGACTGTCCTCTTACTCCCCTGAGAAAGACACTTAGTTTTGATACTTTTGTATTGTTTGCAATATACTTGAGTGGTAGCCTTCTTTATCTAATCAAGTAATGTCGCCTAATAATTTTCTTACCAAAAGCAAGACATAAAAGATGTGATACCTGGGAATTGAACCCTAGTCAACTGATTGTTAGTCTGTGACCTATCCACTGTGCCACCACATCCACAGTCTAAAAATTGCTCAAACAGGGTTACTACTTGGGCTTATCTGGTTAGTCAGCACAGCCCTCCATAGGTGCATATCTGCTCTAAATAAAATTCATTTACTTGATAATAGAACAAAAAGCCACCTAGATATTTGGACCACAGATAATATGAGTGCAGACGAACAAAGTAGCAGTGTCAATTGAGTGTTGATAGCACAACGTGTAAAAGAAACAGCCTATCACTCTTGTAAGCTAATAAGATGGTGGTTCTATACTTGACTGTCCTCTTACTCCCCTGAGCAAGACACTTAGTTTTGATACTTTTGTATTGTTTGCAATATATTTGAGTGGTAGCCTTCTTTATCTAATCAAGTAATGTTGCCTAATAATTTGCTTACTCAAAGCAATAAATAAACAATGCAATGTCTGGGAATTAAACCCTGGTCGGCTGATTGGAAGTCTGTGACATAACCACTGTGTCACCACATCTACAGTCTAATAGTGGCTCAAACAGGGTTAGAGCTTTGGCGTCTCTGGTTAGTCAGCACAACCCTCCATTGAAGTTATCATAGGTGCAAATCTGCTGTAAATAAAATTAATTTACTTGGTGATAGAACAAAAAGCCACCTAGATATTTGAACCACAGATAATATGAGTGCAGACGAACAAAGTAAGGCTAATTTCAACTGTTTTGAGTGATGGCGCACAGAGCTATGAGCATCTAAAATGGCACTTCATTTCATATATGCCTAAAATAATTGCCTCTAGCTTAACATCACCAATTCATGGCCATATATTTTATTCAAATTCTAAAAGAGGAGGTTCCAAAGTGAATATATATAACAAACTAATAAGGATTTGAGTGTCATATGAACTGTGAGAGGCACACGAAAATGGTACAAAAATGTAAAAGGTCCAATTTTGAAGAGGCCCTTAAGGACAATGCCTTCAATTTGCCACAGAAGTGACATCATTACTCAAAGGTTTATTTCCCCAACATTTATGTGCCAAAATTTCAGGATGGTAAGATCAAGGCGCAATGAGATATTTGAAGGCAAAAACCGGAGTTTTCAGTACCTCAAAATTATGCTGAAATTTTGGGAAGCCCTAACTTTTGTTAGGAACATTATCAATGTTTAAAAACACAGTTTTGTCCTTCTTAGGCACATGTCTACTGGTATTCAAAATTTGAAGGGAATATGAAGAGGGTTTGTATCACCACCCGCATGATTCTTACAGAAACTGACTCTTAAAATCATCAGTTCCAAAAACTGTGATATTCACCTATGGGTCATTCCGTGCCAAATCAACAAATCTCAGACAAAAATTCCGCCTGACCATCTTGGATTTGCTTCAAACTTTATGTGAATGATGTCACCATACCCAGGACCTATAATGTGAAATATTACCATTGTATCTTGTATAGTTGTTGAGATATGGGGTCTTAAAAAGGGGGTCGTGTGTCAAGAAAGTGGAGCTCTGAGAAAATATCCATGTTCCACAAAGCGTTACTCTTGGAGTTTTCATGCTACATTTATGAAACTTTCAGGACATATTCTAAAGTAGTATGTGTCTTTACACTGTGAAGTACACCTTTCACGGTAGCACATTTGCTGAGTAATGCTTTGCTGAAAATGGCAAAAAAATTATATGTTCATTTTTTCCTATCTATTTCACAGTACTGTATCTTGTACACGGATGACATCAGATCTTTGGTATTTCTATGTAGTTCACACAAGTTATTGTGCATTATCTTCAAGTAGGTAAATATTTGATATTAATAACAGCTTTTGACTTTTGAGACATTAAAGACGATATAAATGAATTAAGACCTATAGTTTAAGCATATTTTCCAAATTACTGGTTGAGTGTACCTTAAAATCAAAGTTACCACCACAAAGCCCATGTTTGATTTTGCAAATGCTCAAGATTTTGAAATGGTACCTTTAGCCAAACCACATAAATTACTATATCAATGATGGCTTTCACAGTCTTGGTGATTGGTTTTTCTGCCTTCGTTGCTAGGTGTGTTTGTTTATTTGGTCCCTTTGTTGCTATGGACTACTTTGCCCACATAGCCATGTGCTTCTGGGCCTAGGTTCTGCCCCTCCCTTTATTCATCAATTAGGCTTTTCATTGGATGTTTGGTGTCTGCCTATTCCTTGTATGTTTAGCCAATGAGGTTTCTTCTTTTAAAGTCTTCTTTTTATTATTAATGAGCATTTTGCCTGCTATTGTTGATCATGATTATTGTTGGTTTCCTGGTCATCACGGCTTCATGGTGGATTATCACAAATTGCTTTTTGAGCACAATCTCTAAAGAAAGGCTACTTCAAATACCACATTACCATACATTGAATGTATAGCTGTAACTTTAATATGCTCAAAGGAAATGCAGTCTGTGATCCTGAGAGTTAATATGAGATGGCTTATAATTGTAAGAAACTAAAACTTCTTATGACTGATCACTAAAATGGAGCATAAATCAGCAGGTGACAGTAAATTCAGATTTATTGTCATGGGCCTAAAAGGACCAGCATTGCAATCTCTTCAAATATTTGCAAATTGATTGATAGATAGTTTAATTGATAGATGATTAATAAATGATAACCTAGATATTTTATCAAAGTATTTTGTAATTTTTTCTAGCCAATTTTTTCTTCTTTAGTATAGTGAATTGACTTATCAGCAATGCTAATAATGTTGATGATCATATCTATTCACATTCAACTAAATGTTTTGACCACAATAGCAGAAGTGACACGTATTCAAATTGTTTCTAAAATTGAGCTTTTGAGTTAAAGAATTACCCAATGCCTGTGGAGTTCTACTTGTAAAACACAAATCAGAGTATAATACTTTAGTAAGTTGACTTATGAACACATTAAATTTTGATGCATGACATACATCCAAATGTATGCTATAAACATGGTTGCCAGTAAGAATGACTTTTCTTCAGGTCATTACTAAATCTGGACAATTTAGGATATAACAATGAACCAAAGTCTGAATAACCCTAACTGTAAAGCACAAACCAACATACATGATGATACCTTTGACTTAATCAGGGTAACTAAGTTCAAAATACATGCCGAATATATTGAATGAAACCTTGAATATATTGAATGAAGTCCCGAATATATTGAATGAAACTCCGAATATATTGAATGAAGTCCTGAATATATTGAATGAAGTCCCGAATATATTGAATGAAACTCCGAATATATTGAATGAAACTCCGAATATATTGAATGAAGTCCTCAGTGACGGGATGGCTAGTTAGCATGCTAGCTAGCTTAGTTAGCATGCTAATTAATATTTTCTGTTTTTGATGCTATTCAACTCAGCTAAGTCTTGTGATCATCATGCTAGCATTATTAGCATGTTAGCTTAGTTAGCATGTTAATAAGCATTTTTGGTTTTTGGTCGCTATTCAACTCAGTTAAGTCTTGTGGTCATCATGTTAGTACTATTAGCATGCTAGCTAGCATGGCTAACATGCTAATTATCATTTTCACTTTTTGATGCTATTGAACTCGGTAGTAAGTTCAGTGGGATCGTCGCCGCTTCTTGAGCTGTTCATCAAAAAACAAAAATGCTGATTAGCATGCTAACCATGTTAGCTAGAATGTTAA
>JAODXP020000026.1:6969979-7005868 GCA_027497455.2 Sardinella longiceps | reverse complement strand
ACACACACCCTATTCCACAGCTTTTCAGTTTTTTGTTCCACAGCTGTTCAGAGTTTTTGTGTGTGTGTGTGTGTGTGTGTGTGTGTGCCTTCCAACAACACACACACACAGCTGTTCAGAGTTTTTTGTTTGTTTTTAGATGGAGGCCTCTGAAGATCTATCTCTATCTCTCTCTCTGTGTGTGAGTGTGTGTGTGTGTGTGTGTGTGTGTGTGTGTGTGTGTGTGTGTGTGAAACTATGTCCCTTTTCAATCACTGTTGTTGGAAGGCACACAGTGCTGTCAGCAGGACTAAAAACAAGACAAAATAGAACAACGTGCAACAAAGTACATGGAAAGAACAGAGAGTCAGCAGCCAAAGCTGACCGGGGGGGAAATGAGATATTGAAACTGAGTTCACTGAGGTCACCCCTATCTGTTAGTTTCAGTTGTAAGTTCACTGTGTAGCCTAGCACACATTTGTCCTCATTCTTTCTTATTTCAAAAAATGTAATCTTTAAATCATATTTTAAAAAAAGAGGCATCAGGTGATAACAGTTATTGGGTGTACCAGTATCCCCAATCCCTTCAATCCACGTGTCACTCTATGGACAACAGTTTTAATAGTTTGATTACCTGAAATATAGGCCACACCATGGCTACACAAATGTGGACAATGAGATAAATCAGAAACCATGGAATTGTAGGTATTAATTAATTAGCATGACGGCAGACCTACATTATTGTTTGTCAGTATGGACAGAAACATTTTTATAGTCACAGTTATCTTTATAATTATCATTCCAGGTGAGAACAGCTTTTACTCATCAGTATCCTATCTATTTGGTGCTTAAGTCCCAATATATATATATATGTATTAGTGTATGGAAGAACATTCACACTCACAGACACACATTCACATTTACAGTACATTCCCAGGGGAGAAGACTGAGAAATAAGGACACTCTGAGCAGCTGAAATCCGGAATGTCTCCCCTAACAATAAGTACGGGATGCCGACTAGCCCGAGTACTACATGGCAAATCCTCACAACCCTAGCCTCAAGAATGCTTTTAGCCACTGAGTTGGAAGCCTAGGCTTTGGTTGTTAGAACATTCAAACTACAACAACATGCCGTGGGTTTGTTGTAGTTTGACGAGGTGGCAGGTTCGAGAACCATGTGTGGTACAGACCAACAGGTGCAGATTTATTTATTGTTTTTTTTTTTTTTTTTTTTTTTTTGGGGGGGGGGGGGGGGGGGTCACAGGTAAAGTCAGCCATCGAAATATTACAAAAGCCTCTTTATTACACACACACACACACACACACACACACACACACACACCCTTATCAGAGATACGTACAATAAAAAAAATACAAAAAAATGTACAGTTAAAAGTTACAGATTTATGCACTTGTCTTTCATATGGAAATATTTGCACCCCAAACTGTATATAATGATGATCACGATTGTGTTTTTTCAAATATATTTTTCCAGATAATTGAGTACATTACGCAGAGACTGTCAACAAGGCCATCCAGAGATCTGAGAACATAAAAGGGACTTCGACATCACAAAAGAAACATCTGTTTCAATACATTTAATTTACAGATCTAAGTTGACAATTTTATTTACTCCTTACTGTACACTGGCAGCACACAGCTAGCAGCAAACCTATTATAGTAGCCTGTGGAACCACCAATTCATTTTACTTGAATGGCTCAGACAAAATAGACTTAAAACGTAATTGTTCTTGGCAAAAATTCTTGTTAATGAATGAATAATTAATTTCTTGTTTTTTTTGTGTGTGTGTGTGTCTTCATTCAATGAATCACTGACAGGTTATTCTGGTAAATGATAGGTTAATGTGGTACATGATGCACCAAACAACAATGGTATTTGTCAATGTCTATTACACACACAGAACCAAAGGCCTGAACAAAACTTCCCCAATGCTTCTAAGATAATAAAATAACTTTTGGAAGCTATTGCAGTGTGCATAATATTCACTGTACCTTTTGGAATCCTTATGTCCACCCTAAGCCATGATCTTTCCAGTCTCAAAGACTTAACTAGCATGAATTAACTTCATAATTGGACGATTCATTCAAGTATTTAAGTATTTAAGGATCAGGATTATAGAGGGGGTCATTCAGCCATCATCACCATCATTCCCACCAAACATATCAGTCCATTACAATGTAAAAAGCTGAGAATATATGTGTGTGTGTGTGTGTGTGTGTGTGTGTGTGTGTGTCAGTATGTGTGTATCCTATGTAATAACACAACATTGGTATACAGACAAACAAAAATTGAAAGCATTCCTGAGCATTAGATACAAAAATAATGAAATTTAAGAAAAAAAAAAAAAAAACAATAACAAAAACAAAAAATATATATTTAAGCACCTGAAGCCTTGGCAATTACGCTGTTTATATGCCAATGAGCATCCAAGGGCGAATCAAGAGAACTGAACTCCAAACCAGATCTGGCTCTGATTGAGCATTACTTCCTTCATTTATATTGTGCTGGGTCAAGGGACACACATGGGGCAACACTGATTTTACATGATGAGATTAACAGTAATAGAGCTGCAACAATGTACTGCACTGCTATGTGTCTGCACAGAAAATTCTGCTGAATTAATATACTGTGATGTCTGCCATAAAAAAAGAAAGATTTAGTAAGAGGACTAAGATATAAGACACGCATGCAGTGCAATGGGAGAAAATTGGTCATTGTTGGTCACATCTGTTATTTCTAGCTTTAAGAAGCGCTCTGTAACCCTGGTATTCCTTCTGCCATTGTTGGATTATGCACAGGCTGTTGGGGGACCTTTGTAAAGAAAGAACACAACAAGATGGCAACATACTGTAAACAAAAGACAAGCCTCTTTACATATATTGCATGGCTAGTTTTCCAAAGGGCAACACTAAGTGGGGCTTGGAAAGTTATTTTTGCCACAATGGGTTCATCAACCAAAACAAAGCTTTCTGCACTGTTTGAAGACTATGACTAAGACTCCACAGGGTCTCTTTAAAAAAATAGTGGTGGGCCGTTAACAGCGTTAACGTGCTGCTTTCATGCCAGACTCTTATCGGGCGATAAATAAATTAACGCTATTAATCTATTCTCAAAGTTGTCTCTATTGCATCGCAAAAGAATCCATTGCATTTTATGGAATAGCGAATACATACCGCTGAGAATCCACTCCGGGTTTTGCATTACCAACAACAACTCACCACATGTAAGCTAAAAGTGATAAGAGTCGTCAGTGCAAGCAGTGAACGTGCAAGCTGCGACTGGAGGAGGGAACACCAGCCCCATTGCTACCTCAAATTAAGTAGCTTTTGCTAAAACCTTATCCTTTTATTGTATGTCCTCAAAATTAACTCATGCCATGTTAAATTAATGTTCAATTGTTAATGAAGAATAGTATAGGATATAGTATGCTAAGCTTGGCCTACTGGTAGGTCTATTCTTGGTTAGGGTTGCCAACTTTCAGAAATCAAAATAAGCCATTATGGGCAGATATGAATGAAATGCATCTCATAGAAGTATAGAATTTTAATTTTGTGCCTACTTTAAAATTTAAACTGTATTAAGTCAATATTTATTTTTGTGTTATGAAGGCTGTAAGGTGCCATGTCATGCTTGCTCATTGTAGGCCTACTGTGTCACATTCATCTCATCATCACAGACAGTAGTAGGTTAAAAACAGCCATTCTAATCTAGATTAATCTAGATTAATTCCAAATTTACAGTGAGATTAATCTAGATTTTTTAAAAAATGATCTACACCCACCACTATTAAAAAAATGTCTTTTGGTTGGAAAGGAGTGTTATGGTCATATGCTTTCATTTGCCATTCCAGCGCCTATACTAAGCCAATGCTAATCGTGGGGCTGATACAGTCAGATAATGCATGCACCCTGACCAAAATGGCTTTTGCCCAAATATTTAATTCCAGTTTTGTCTATGAATAACTCAATTGCATAAAAAGGTGGTGTGTCCCTTTCAAAAACCACTAAAGGCCTGTGACACGCACTGCACTTCTATACAGGGTCTGTCTGTCACCTTCGAGCAGTGGACAACAATGTTGAAGGCTTATTCACACTTGTGCTGTTAGCAGTTAGCATGTATCTCATTTTAGATACTTTTTGGGGGCATTTTGCCTTTAATTTGATAGGATAGTAGAGAGAGTGACAGGAAATGAGTGGGAGAGAGAGATGGGTAGGGATCGGGAAATGACTTTGGGTCGGACTCAACCCCGGGTCCCCAGATTTATGGTACGACACACTAGCCCACTGAGCCACAGTGCCCCCCTGCATGACTCTCTTAACACCAGGGAAAATGAAGAAGTCTATTTTAAGACAGTCCGTGAAAAGACCTTTTCTTTTGGCTGATAATGGTTCGAGGGATTCGAGCCTAAGACGTGTCCATCTCCTGTTCACACAAAGGGGTGCTGCTATTAGGATGGGATTCTGTGCCTGGGTGTGTCTCCATGGAAACTCTCTCAATGGTGCCTTCCGTCTCCCCTTTGGTACTCCGGCGTCTCCTGGGAGGAAAGAGGAAGGAACCTGATTAGGATCTTAAAACATGTTGTTTCTGTTTGACTGACTAGATCAGTCACACTCAAAACCTAATTTGAAGTTGAATCACATGGCTGTTTGGCACAATATCAATAGACATACGGTAACACAAGCAACATTACAACAGACTACTCATAAATCTTTCAAGTCATGACACACATGAAAACACAGCAGGATCATTAATTTACATCACTCCCACTCCATGTGGAGAATCGGGGCGGTGCCCATGTCCATTTCCCTAACCCTAGGCCACTCGGCTGCCAAGTCCTCTGGTAGTCCCAAGTGTTAACTTAAAGGAATACACCACCTTTTTATGTAAATGTATTATTAAAGGAATATTCCATTAACCCACTCCATCTAGATATCCAAGCACCAGACTAGAGGCAGTGGGAACCATTTTCATGATGGTCTGTGATATGACCCAAACACGAGTCAAACTCAAGTCACATTTTCCAATCAAGAGGTGGACCTTCTACCACTAGGCCAAGGACCTCTTGCTAAAGGAGACTTCAATGAGGTCAGGCAGAGCAGGGCTAAAACCTGCAATCTTCCAATTGCCAAACGGCACATATGCCACCTGTACCACCATCGCCCCACTACAACCTAGCCTGGCACACCCTCCCAGTGACGTAACACCTGCCGCTGGTCTGGCCAACTGCTGATCTGAAAGGGAACTGAGAAAGCATTTTATAACATTTTCTAACATTGACAAGTAGCAAACAGAGGCATTAAAGGGAGGCTTTGATAATTTGCGCTTTGAGAAATTACAGCGCTATAGGCTCTTGGTCAGACCAAAGTCTCGCAGAGCTTTGAAAGTCGATGGCAATCAGGGTACTACAACCAGATCATAACCGTGGTCTATCGTTTATGAAATATGACCCCTGTTCTGTACAGGATAGATATCTACTGTATATTCAACTCTTAAATGACTTGGCGACAATAATCTTTTTCTTTCTTTCTTTCCTTCGTACACATTGCTTTTTTTTTTTTGCTGCTCAATGCATTATACCCACTCCCCTTCTCACATATGATCACAGTGCTGTGTTGAATCTGGTATGTTAAAAAATACTCCACAGTAGCACATCAGGTGTTGGTGTAACACATACCATTCAAAGGAATAAACATGTCACATCTCAGCATTTTACACAGCTGCCTCAACATCAATTTAACATCTTGCAACAACATACAGACGACCTCACACGAGTAAGCATAGCCTATTAAAATCCACTATTGAGTTCCGTAGCCTATGGAACTATGAAAATGGCTTCTGTGGAACTATGAAAAGGGCAAGGGCTTCTGTGACCTATGCAGTTGGGGTCTGAAAAGTTACTGTACGTTCAGACCGCAAGCGATAAATTGCCAAGAGTCGCCGAAGACTCCCAAGAAACATCGCTTGAGCACAGCAACCAAAAGGGCAAATTTACCCATGACATTAGCATTCAAACGTTCAATCCTGCTTCTCTACAGGCATCTCTCCAGTAAATTGACATTCTGATTGGTAATCGCCCAACCCCATCATAGCTCATTACATAAAGTTAACCGAAGTTTCACTTGATTTTATCGCCCAAGTTTTGTCGCCCAAGTCACCTGCCACTTTTGACGCCGAAATCGCCGGTCTCCATACAAAGTCAATTCAATTACCTCCGCCGCCCATGTCGCCTGAATCGGTCTCGGTCTGAACGCACAGTTAGGATGAAGTTTAACACATTTAAACTTTTAGTGGTCTTATGTTTGCCAAGTCAGACATAACACAATGCAACGCAGAGACCAAAATGAAAGTGCCATAGGAAAATAGTTATCCAGTGGGCTTGAAATGGGTTTGATGGGTCATCTTCAGTGGGAAATTAATTAAAACTTTCTATTGAAATAGGAAAAACAATTTTTACATTCAGTTGCACTGTCCTTTGGTTTTAGTGGAAAAAGAATAGAAACAATCTGGTCAAGGTCAAACCCTTCTTCATTTAAGCTAAAAACAAAGAAATACTTCAAAATACAGTTATTTCTAATTCAATTTAGGATACTAAAAACGTAGAATCAGCTAAGCTTACTGAATCCTGTGTGACAAACACAACATCAGATAGATGAGAAAATAATACAAAGCATACAGTAGATGAGAACCATTTATATTTTCCATACATCTATGACTCATCTATGAAGTTTTATTTTCTAAGTGAATGGGAGAGAGAGATGGCTTTAGGTTGGAATCAAACATGTGGGTCAGAGTGGCCACATAGACAGACTGCTAATTTATGAATTAAACATTAGGCATAGGCATAGTATCATTTTTCATGTGATGACTTCAGAGACACAATAATGCCACTTGTAGTTGACTGAAATCCAACCTGCTGACACTAAGGCAACGTTTCTGGATTTTTTTTAGCGAGTTGGAAAAAAAAAAACAAAAACAAAAAAAACCACACGTCCATACACGCATCGGAGCACTAGAAAATCCTCATGGCAACGTTTTCATTGAAACGATGTAACAGACATGCCTGGCCAGTAGTCAGTAAATGGGCCATTTCACAAGAAGAAGTCAATAGAAAAGTTTGTGAAAGGACAAACTGATAGTTTGATAGTTGACTGTTAAAAAGGATGAAGAGGTTTTGTAGCAATATAGCGCAACTAATAACGCCTGTGACAACATGGCGGTGAGGTAAAAAAATAAAAGGCTGATCTTGTCCACATGGCAACACAACGGAAACGGAACCTGTTCTGAATCCCGTTCTCAATAAATATAGTTTCATCCCACCCAGAACGCCGTTGCCATGTGGATAGGTCCGGAAAATGTTCCCGTTTAGACATGGCCTAAGTCATGCAAAATCCTTACTTATTACCCTATTAGTCAACATGGGGAGGGGGGGAAAAGTCAAACAGACGGACGGATATCTAATCTCACCTAGTAATGCAACATGGGAGCAGCGGCCTCTTCTTTGTGTAGAGATAAAAGAGAAGCCCCATCAGCAGGATAAATATCACTGCTACAACCGTTCCAGACACTAGTAATCAAACACAGAGCGAGGGAAATGGATTAGTTATGTAGAAAACACACACACACACACACACACACACACACACACACACACACACACACACACACACACACACACACACACACTTCCAAACACTGCTGAAATACAGACCAAGGGAAATGGATTTGTTATGTGGAAGTCAGTCAGTCAGACAGACAGACAGACACTATTACTACACAGTGTGTGAAAAGAAAGGCCTACACAGATGAGACCAATCATGTGTGAGAGGCAAAGGAAGTGGAAGAGCTTAAGTACAGTACATGTGAACAGTGGAATGTGAAATAATGACCTTATTAGAACTTAACAGCTGTTACACAGTCAGGGAGGGCAGGCAATAAATTCAAGCTTGAAGGAAACTAGCCTGTGACACACATACCAGGCACATTCAGGGAAATGTTTTCACACACACACACACACACACACACACACACACACACACACACACACACACACACACACACACACACACACACACACACTTCTTTTACTTACCTACTGCAGGCTGTTTGAAGCTCGATTGACTCAACCATTGATCTGACAAAATAAAGATTTTGATTTAGAACAACTGAGAGTGGATCAGGGCATGTTTGTGTTTGTGTGTGTGCGTGGGTGTGTGTGTGTGTGTGTGTGTGCATATGTGGTGTCTTGGTGTAGTTCGGCCAGCATTTTTTGCGGTGGGAAGGGTCACCTCTGCCGCTAGAGCTTCCCCAGACAGATCTACAGCAGTAAGTAAAACTAAATTCCTTGTGTGTGAAGTTAAAAGTCCAGTGTGTTCTCACTCAATGTCAGTCTATCTATCTATCTATCTATCTATCTATCTATCTATCTATCTAAATGGAGCTAAATTAAAGTCTAAATTCTGTAATCTACTGCAGAAATTTGCACTGATGGAGAATCTGAAGATCCCATTGGAGTAAAAGGGAGTTGGAAGTTAAACAAATATGAGCACAAGTCAGTGGAAAAAAATGTCCTTAAAGTCCAGTGTCTCAAGAGAGGGACGTTTTGGAAAAGATCAGACTGTGCTTTGCCAATATCAAATTGAGTCGCTGGTGATTAGCCAAGGAAAGCATTCTGTTCTGTAAGATACTGAGCTTGCTCTGCAGCTTAGTAAGCCCGCTACGGATGTTTTAACTTCTTTTTGCTTGCCTGAGACAGGGAACCACTCAAACACTAGCTTTGACCCCTGAGGCAGGTACATCCAGAAACGTGACACACCCACGTCCCATTTTAGAGGAAAGTGGACAAACTCAACATAATGGGAGGCAGTGGAGCAGTAGGGTGGAGATACTGTATTACAGGCGTATAAATATTACATCCCATAAATATGATTATCTCCTTTCAGAATGCGATTCTCTTCTCTGATTGGCTGATGGGGTGGCCATTACTTTCGTAAAGCCGGCTACCTGTGACGTTAAAAAGTTTCACCACCCTTCCTTATCAATGCTTTTTAGAATGGTAGCTATGACAACAGTAAGCAGTCTTTTAGATCTACTTTCACTTGAAAATAGTACCCAAACTAAACAGGATAACTTCTTTTTAATTGGGTAGTGTGTTTCTTTTTTGCTTTAAACACTTACTTAAGTACACGGGAGATAAATACAAACGGGAGATAAGTGGGATAACGGCCTTCGAGGTGACCGGTTACAGAAATAATGTCTTGGCGGAGGTAACTCCGTCCTCGTGCTGCGCACATTGCCAGAGTTGTAGACCTCCACCTCGCCATAATTTCTGTACAACCGGTCTGTGTGAGAGTAATTTGTGTGTAAATCGGAGTGACCAAATTCCTTTGAACAGTGGGATATTGTGAACAAACAAGTTCGTTTGTGTACTTTATTTCAGTATGTGTTGGTTGCATGATCATGTCTCTTCACAACATTTGGGTGCAGCGATAAAGAATGAAATGAAAACCTAGGAAGGAATGGATCAGTAAGGGGACCTTGGCCGCAATGCCTCAGCCATCTGCAAGGCATTATTTTCCTGGCTATGATAACATCTAAAAGTCATCTGCCAGTAAACATGTTTTGGAAATCAGTCCTTTGTCTTGGAATTTCTCATACTGTAGATTTAGCAGTTCAGAACTAAGAGGATTAGGGATGGTTACAGAGAACCTGTAAAAAGCTTGGGAAGTGAGCTGATGTTACGTTTGTTTGGATGGTATACTAGGCTAGCTTACGGCCTTGCCATTGACAGTTGCCGCGGATGTGAGACAGAGCATCACCCTACTGTAAGAATAATTATTATTGAAAGAGTAATCATGTAATGGGACTAAACTCTGTGTTTCTAACATTCTAACTACTGTATCTGTGATACATGGCATCTTGTGAGATTCTGGGAACCTGGCCAAGTGCAACAAAAGAGTTTGTTCTAACACTACCCAGTCTCAAACCAGGGTGCTAAACATGAAACTTGACTGCAACGCCAAAGAGCCAGACTCGCCGATATGGCAATCAGTGCAGATACTGAACCACAGTGACGGTTGTCCGTCACAAGAGTACAGTGAAAACAGTGCTCTGTTATTAGCCTCATCTTTAAAACGGAGCAAATGAACATTGGAAAATGGAAAAATTGTCAGAGGCCTTTCCCCTCTATTTTTTTTTTATGTCTGTGGCAAAGTTGAACATAAAGAAAAGATAAATCGCTATTTTCAAAGCTCTATTATATTGATATCAGTATCTTATGTTGTTGTATCATTCTACTAATGTCTACAATATCAAACCCTTTCACTTGTCTGTGTGGAGGTGGAGTGATCATCTTCATGACAAAATCAATGACATGTCTTTGATTGTCTGAATCTGATTTGAAATCTGATTTGGAAAGCAGAGCTGGGGAGTGCATCATTGTGGCTTCAGAGGAGACTGAACAACTTTTGACGTCACTTGAATAGGCTTGAATATGAAGCGAGATCATCTCAAATTTTTCACCGCACTGATATATTGTGGCATTAAAAGAAATCTTTATATGAATATAAAAAGGAAGCAAACAGACAGACAGACAGACAGACACACACACACACACAATCATACAGTGCCAACATTTACAAATTACAGATAGAGCTTGGAAGGTGGGTGATGCCTCGGTTTACATTGGAGTCCCATTCAAAATGCTGGAAGTAGCCTGGCAGTCTTTCTTACAGGCTTAAAATTTTACTCTCATTCCGGCGTAATAAATCAAGTTGTGCAAGTAGTTCAGGTTCCACGATATTTACTCTGGAACAGAGTATACTTCCATCGTCATATAGGTTAAGGAAGACAAGAGAGCTGATTTAGAACATATACCTCAAGACTGAGGGAGGGGAGAATGAGTAAATGCATTGTCACGGTGGCGTATCCTTTTACTGTAAATTCACCACAGATTACTTGCCATCAGCAGTGTAGTGGGGGAAAGGCTTGTAACAACTTCCTCATTTTCCAACGTTCATTTTCTCCGTGATATGAAAATGAAGCCAATAACAAGCCGCTGTTTTCTACGTATTCTCAATGGCAATGGTGTAATCCGGCCTCAGTTGGGTGTACAAACAGACAGACCTGCCCATTTCCCAAGCTCTATTCAAGCACAAAATGCGCGCGCGCACGCACACACACACACACACACACACACACACACACACACACACACACACACACACACACACACACAGAGAAACAAAAGCATGGCCCTTCTGAATCATCCTACAAACTTTACCTAGTGGGGGACTGTGAGACGGACTAGATGACAGGTGATCATAGCTCCCTGTACTGGTTGTTTTTTTAGTGCCAGTTGTTGCTTCCCTCTGCTTCCAGAGTGCTGCTTCTGTGGTTGTTGTTGTTGTTGTTGTTGTTGTGGTGGTGGTGGTGGTGGTGACTGGGAATGTTACTGATGTGCTGGTGTCTCTGCTGGTTGTTCTAGAGATAGCTTTAGGCGCTAAGCTGATATGTGTGGTATGTGGCTTCTCTGTGGTTGTCACTGCACCATAAAACACACACATGGACGTACAGTAAACACACACACATTTACGAACACTTACTACAGACACACACCAGCCCTCATGAGGAAACATGAATTACGATGCAGACTACCTGTTCCAACACAAAAATGTACTGCCTACATACACACACACACACACACACACACACACACACACACACACAATGGCTTACAAGAACAAGACAAACACAAACAATACATGTATGTCAGTGGACACCAGAGTGCCTACACACACACACACACAAACAAAAACACAGGACTACACTATACACCTAGAGGAGAATTACAGACCAGGTGTGGTGTTTTTCAGTACAGAAGGAGGTGTTGTCCCAGTGCTTATCTTGCTCTTGTGCTCACTTGGCGTAGACAATGTCGTTGTTGTTGTTGTCTTCCGAGTCTCTGCTGCAGCACAGACAAGCCTGATCATTAGCCAACCAGACTTTATCCCGCCCAACACACACACATAATATGCCCAATCTCCCTCCCCCCTCATGTGTCTGTGTACAGCGTATGGCTCAATTGTATTTTTGCCCTCAACGGTGCCTTCCAAACTCTACAAATAAAATTGAATTGAATTAAATTAACGTTTCGTCGGCACTTCCTCTAGTTTTACCACCCGAGCCTTGCTTTCGTTCGGAACATGGCGGCCAGGAGAAAAAAGGTTAATAGGATGTGATTTTAGGCCGAGGCACTCAAAATGCAGTATAAAAGTATTTATTAGGCTACAAGCATTGTCTACGCGTTTCAGCCTCAAAGGCCTTCATCAGGACAATGTGATAGGATATGGTCTTTTTCCCAATAGACAGCAGAGTGTATTAAGGTTTACTGACATTTGAACTCTTAATATCTTCAGAAATACTTTCTCTTTCACTTCCCAAAACTATGTTTTCAAGTGAACTTTCAGAGTGCAACTGGACTGACATACATTATGGTTGATAATGTTTATTTCTGTTTTTTTAATTAGCCTATTATTTTAATAAATAGCCAAAACAATCAGAGTGCCTTTGGTTCCTTTCCAACAATAGCATAATGCTATAATGTAATGTCCCACCCTCCCCCCACATTTCAGTGTCAGAATGAATGACAAGTATGTTGCATCATGGGCAGTGGCAACGTTCTAAAAAAAAGTTCCAATAAAAACATAGATGCTGAAGCTTCAACCACACCTGACACTGCAAGTAACAGCTGCAGGTTGGACTTCAAAGAAGGGTGGTAAGCAAGCACATTACCGGACAGAGGGACAATGATAATATAGGTGCAGCAAGCAAGCAGATACATAAATGCTGTTAGCATAATTTAGTTAAGTAACCTGGTTAACATGCTAATAGCCTAGAACACATATCCAAGCCACTGTTGTGTTGATCAATGGTCATTTATTGTGTCAATTCCGCACTGCTTTTCCAATTTTTGCTACCATGGTCCCATCTGATCATCAAAGAGTCAGAGAGCAAAGAAGGACAGTTGTCCATCTGCAGTACAAGACAAACTCTGATGTTTGGACTACATAATGCATGGGCCAGTTTCCAATGAAGCTCTAGTACCTTTACATAAGACATGTCTTTGAACACAGATAGCCAGATGATTTGCTGAATTTGACTAAGGTATTCACACACACACACGCGCGTGTGCACAAACACACACACACACACACACACACACACTTAAAGATAGACAGGCTAACAAATCTTACCAGATTTCAGTTCAGATGGTGTGGCTGGAAAACAAGAGAGACAAGAGAGTTGTTGATATTCCTCTCTGTCTCCAACTGTTTTTTTTTTGTACTGGTGTGTTCCGGTAGTTTTTATGATTTAGCAGATGCGTTATACACACAGTCAAATTCACAATTAAAATAATAATAAGACTGAAGATGATGATGATGAAGATGCAACAACAACAACAACAACAACAACAACAACAACAACAGTAGCAGCAGCAGCAACAGACCTCCAGCACATATTAGAGGGAGCGTGTTTATGTTCCCACAGCCCGATATTCCCCAACCCTAATTCTAACCCAAATAAATGTGGGAACATAGGGCCGTGGGGACATAGGGATGACCCCATATTAGTTATGTCCTAAATCTAAGGCAGGTCCAGCATAAATTTCAAATGGCATACATGGCACTGGCAGCAGCTATTTAGACATGTGTGAAGAGGGAGTGATCCTTTATGCCTCCACAGATTATTTGTGAGTATGGGAGAAAAACACAAGAGAGCAAGAGGGAGATGCTATATTAATTCTGTAGTTTAGTATGAGTGTGTGTGTGCGTGTGTGTGTGTGTGTGTGTGTGTGTGTGTGTGTGTGTGTGTGTGTGTGTGTGTGTGTGTGAAATTGCAGGAAACTGCAGAACTGTGAATGAAACTTTTTTGTGAAATTCTGTGAATGACTCCACACTGATGAATTTAATTGAAAGCATACAAACATAAAAAGATAAACTCCATTTTAACAAACAGTCATAATGTTAACTGTTCACTTTACATAGGAATCAAACTGCTGTTGTGTTGTTCTGATTTGATTTGATTTGATTTATGGTACTTATTTCTCATTACCACGACACAAGAATGTCAAAGCCATTCTGGTAGCAATAAGCTAACTAGTAGTCGAGAAAATAGCACACCACTCACAGCTGAATAAAAGCTGAATAAGAGGGGGGGAAAGACCCTTTGAACATCACTGTCACTGCTCCGGCTCACAAGTCAATGAAATCATCTTTATTGCCTTGCCAGTCCTAACTAACTGGGCCTTAGCCTATAAACAAATCCATATAAACTGACAACTCAGCGACTTTAATGGGAGCACAGTAGCAACAACAGGGGAAAAAGAAGAGGAACAACAAGAGAGGAAGGACAAGAATATGGGGACATCATCCCAGATAGGAAAATGCAGGAGATTCTGCTCTCAGGTTCTTCTCTATTTCTTTGATACCCTGCATCTTGCTATCTGGGATAGACCACACAGGAAACCAGCAGCTAAAACTAACCAATGAGGAGTCTGCAAGTAAACTGAAACTGAATTTACTTAACCTCATGGGTTAGCTTTACTCAGTTAGTACATCGTTACAGTTAGTATATCATTCGTCAAATCAACTAAATTGCAGTATCAAGCATTCCTGGTTCTGTAAATTAATTAAATTCAACAAAATTCAACACTTTGTTTTACTTTATTTTAGAACAGCACAGTTGCAGTTGTTGCAATAAGATCAATGTCTTACCTGTACATGTCAGAGGTAAATTGGTGGACCATGTGTATTTCGTTCCATTCAATTTGCAAGTAATCAGGTTTGATGTTCCTGCTAGCCTCTTAAAACCAGGTATACAATTGTAACGCAGTTTGGTGTTTGGTTGGAACGTGCCGTTTATTGGCACTGTGTGCTTCACTATAGGAGGAGGGCCACAACCTAAAGAATCAGTCAGACAGAAAAAAAAACATTACAGTAACGTTAGTTACTCATTCAAAGCCAAAAAACAACAGCATTATATTATATATAGTTTTTACATTATTTCTTACTCTATGACCCCTGTCTACAGTAGGTTTTGTAAAACCTATTCATTTGAAATTAAAAACCAAAAAAGTACAACATGGTACATTAAAATGCTCTGTTAATCAAATTATTATAGACACACGCCTATGCCGAAACAAACAATGAAATAATCATTTGTGCCAGGAAAACAGTTATAAAACATTTGAATCATTTCCCTATGGTCACCATGAATGATTCATAGTATAGCTTAGCTTGCCTTATTTACACAGAAAAACAGATGATATTTGGGTCTCATTGTCCTCATACCATTAAGAATTGGATAAAGGACATGAGTGGCCTTAGGGGTGGTTGTGTACTGTACTAAAGGTACACTTGATGCACCATCCACTGCATTTCAATGTGGTGGCGCAGGCCAAGCTGAAGAACTATTTTCAACCCATAAAATGTGACAAAATATTGTTTTTATCATAGGCCTACTTTTTTTTTTTACTAACACCAGTATTAATGTGCTTCCCTTCATATCAGTCAAATCATTCAGTTATCTGCTAAAAAAAACAACAACAACAACAAATTAAAAAAATAAAACAGAGAGTACAAAACCCCCCACGTTCCTCAGTTTTGATAACTTTCAGTTATCAGTCCAGTCTGGATTTGTTTTTACTTAATAATAATGTTTAAATTGCAGTTTGATAGATATATTAGTCTTAATTGTTAAAACAACTTAGCCTGTTATACACAGGGAGGGCAACAGCTCCCTGTCCAATGAAACTGGACTATACATTTTGCAAGTTCCATAATAGAGAAACTGGATTACAAGTTTATGGTCTTCATTTAAAACGACAAAAAAGATGAAGAAGATGAAGAGGAAAACATTTCAAAAGAAGTGTTCTTGTTCTTTTCCTTTTTTAATCTTTAACCTATATGTCTGTTTTGTGATGAACATTTACATCTTTGCAAAGTGAAAAAAGAGATATGAATCTGTTATTCTGCATGCAGGGTTGAGAGGAAGCAGCCTAGACAGGCTGCCTGACGCACAAACACCTCAACACTGAGGTGAGTTGGTTAACCAGTGCTCAGTGTGACCTGTAGGTGAGAATGTCTATAATCAACAGGGTGATGTTGTCAAGCTTGAAGCAGGTGATAAGTCAGCCACATGATTTTGCATGCAGAGGAGATGTCTACAGGACACACACACACACACACACACACACACACACACACACACACACACACACACACACACACACACACACACACACACACACACACAACAATGTGTCACATGTGGTCGTACAACATAAAATCAAGTTCAGCATAATTTAAAGTTCCTGGGTGTCACCTATGAAATCTTGCAAGATCAGTATCCCAGATGGAGTGAATCATAAACAGGATATCTGAACTTTGGTTCAATTTGTGAGATTAGCTGTGTGCTGTAGGCAGACGATGCTACTGAGGAATCTAGAGTCCATGGCTGTTCAAATTACAGTAAAATACATTGTAAATAAACCTGTATTTATTTATTTGTTTTTTTTATTTGTTCAGATGGAATGTTACCATTTGGTGCTTTGTTTGCTTTCACTTGCTCGTCCTTCTCACTAGAGGCATAGGGAAATAAAAACAAACTAGAAAAGCGCTCAGAGAGTGCAGACCTCTGCCAAGACAATGGGGTCACAGATGGTATTCTGGATCACCGATCGCCACCAAAATCGAATCACTTCTTACTCGTCCCAAAACACATGTTGTCTGAAAATTTCATCCAAATCCGTGCAGTACTTTTCGAGTTATGTTGTACACAGACACACGCACACGCACACACACTCACACACAGATACATGCCGGCGAAAACATAACCTCCTTGGTGGAGGCAATAAACAGATACAGGCTTATTCACAATGTATTCTAGATCCCTCAGTAGTATCCTAAAATCAAATCAGTTCTTACTTGGCCCAATACAGATGTTGTCCGAAAATTTCATTTAAATCCATGCAGTAGCCTACTTTCCGAGTTATGTTGTACACAGACAGACAGACAGACAGACAGACAGACAGACACAGACGCTGGCGAAAACATAACCTCCTTGGCGGAGGTAATAATAAATAAAGCATGGAATGATATCTCCCGACAAGTGAGTGAGTGTTTACACAAATATGCTGCGGCTGAAGTCCTAGCAAGTCGTGTGGCTTTATTCCTCCTCTCGACCACACAGAGATCAAGAAAAGAAAATGTTTGCATTTGTTTGCTGGGTTCAGTTTGTTTTATCTGATTAAGGCAATTATATCAGCAAGTGAGGCCGTATCACGGTGTGTTTAATGTGTATAACAGCCTCTTGCCTCTCTCTCCTTTGGTAGGCTACTTGTTCTGCATTGCGGAGACCCATTATTATCCGATGCACTTTATTCTTTCTATCCTCTCACCTTTTTTTGTCTGCCATTTATCCTCTTAAATACAGTACTGACAATATCATTGCATTCACACATAAGCATGTCAAACACCCATTTCCCCCTGGGTATCAGATATTTGGTGATGTGCTAATCATTACATGTGCTAAAGTAAATTATGTGCTATTAGTAAATTATTGCTTGTTGTCTGCGTTGCTGTATGATGCAGTCTTTGGGTCAATTGAGTCAGTACAGCCTGAATGTCAGATGTGACATGGAGAGGCGGTGTTCACATTGCATATTTTTGTCACTCACTAACACTAGCATTTTTGGAGGTGAAAACCATATTTGGTCTGAGTGCACGCTAGGTAAGGACTCAATGTCTGACTTTCAAGGTCCTCTTTGAGCCCTACCGGTCGAAGGCGAAGTTAGTGATCTAACGTGTTTTGCAAACACAAGATATTTTATAATGTCTCCTCATGACCCGCTAGCTCTTAATTTCTTGGGTCATTTCCACAGGTTGTTAACACGGAAAACAAACAATTGGGAACAGCCTGCACCATCAAACAATAACACAGAATACATTTGCACAATCTTGCCAAAATTCTTAAAGTGATATGCCACCATTTGGGGAAATACCCTTATTTTACACTTCTCCTTGAGTTAAACAAGTGAGTTTTACCTTTCTTCACTTCATCCAGCCGTTCTAAGTGTATGACGGTATGACTTTTAGCTCCAGCTTAGCATAGATCATTAAATCAAATGAGACTGTTAGCATCTCTCCTAAAATTCCCAAATTAAAACCTGGCGCTTCTGGAGTTGCAACTTGTACTAACATCAATACAAAATGACAGTTGTTGATTTTCTGGGCTGATATGACATGAAAATAGTCCCTCCATATGTTGAATGACAGTAGTTCCATGCCATAGCAGGCTGGAAAAACACATAATGTTGGTCTTAGTAAATTTTTTTGCTACAACAAAACTAGTCAGCAAAAATACCAGAATTCATAGCCACTTTTAGAGAAGACAGTAGGAGAGCAGTAGGAGACTGCATGAGAGAGATGCTAATGATGTATGCTGCTACAAATAAAAGTCCCAGTGTCAGACGCAGAGAACGGCTGGATGGATCTGACTCAACTATTTAACTCGAGGAGAGATGGAAAATGAGCACCATTAGGTGGCATATCACTTTAATAACTTACTGTAATAATTCCAGTCACACTAAGTCCTAGACTACCTGCAGTTAAAACAACCCCATAAAAAAAAACACTAACAGAGAATCATTGCTTTCACCTCTAAGTACAGTTATGTGTGGAGGGGAAAGTGGTATAGCCCAGCCCTGGGCAAACTAAGGCCTGGGGGCCACATGTGGCCCGTTGAGGTATTTAATCCGCCCGTGGAGCCTTCTCAATTTAGTGGAGCCTTCCCAAAATAATTCCTCTTTTAGCCATGGTGACTTAGATTATAGACCTAATTTATCAAATTTATTGTATTCATGAAATACAAATACCCCCTTTTAACCTTGGATGTTAACATGTCCTCTGAAGAAAGTGGGGCTACTGATTTGAGACTTGTCAATTTACCGGCATCAACTGGTTGACTGTTAATACCCGGCACGTTAGTCAAACTCTAAATACCAATGTGGCCCTGTGTGGTCAAAATAATTGCCAACCCCTGGTATAGCCTATGCCGCAAATGGCCTTGAATGTCTTTCTATATAGCCTACTCAAATGTAACACCGCTTGATCCATGGTGAAATGTTTCTGTCTCATTATATACAGCAGGGGTGGCCAACCCGAGGCTCGAGAGCCGCATGCGGCTCTTTGCCCGGAGTCATGCGGCTCTTACGTTCATGTCCAAGTTTGTGTTTGTGTGCCATTCTGCGTGGCACACGTTCTGTGTGTCCATGTGTATGATGTTGCTGGCCTGTGGGCTTACTATTGTATGGGTACATTTCTGTTATCATTTCGGTGTGTGACTTTTTTACGATTCATCTCACTGGCAGAGGTGTGTGTGTGTGTGTGTGTGTCAGAAGAATGGGTAATGTAGTAGTAGTAACAGGTTCATGTGCCTGTGTACCGATGTGGCTCTTTGCTGTAACATAGTCAGATATGTGGCTCTTGGTCTCCGACTGGTTGGCCACCCCTGATATACAGTGCATATGGTTGAATTGACAATAAAACCCATGTGACCCTGACAAACACTCTCTGTCCTTTGACCCCCTGTTTCACCGTCACTCAGTGTGCTGCTTGTCCTACTCACACAAGACTTCAACACTTCTATATCACTATAAATACGAGAAATGTCGTAGCGCGAAATATGACATCACTTAGATAGTGGTGTCCATGAATCAAATAAAAATATGCATGTGCTTACACAAGACAGAAAGGCTGTACAGAGTAGCAGGGAAGAGAACACTGATGCAATGCTGTAGGTTTTTCATAAGTGTATCTGATGAATTTGTGAATAGAAGTGCATTTTCCCAGGAAGGATGATCCAGAACAGACACTATATAAACTGGACAATCAGGACATGTGGCGACCCTACACCTTAGTGTGCACATTACTACGGACCACAACATGGACTGTCCCTGGTACACAACTACTTTGTAACTGTATCAACTAGGTCCTTAAGGGCTTATACTATTGTTAGCTGTTCACATTCACAGCTGCGGTGCTCTTCACTTGTGCCCCCATCCATTAGCGATTACTACCAGTTTGCCAATTCCATCTACGATGTAGAACAATCTTAGCCTGACAAGCCGCAGTACCATAACATGTATAGTATGGCCACAATGTATCCTTGGGGCAGAATCTTTCAAACTGCCTTCAAACTGGACAGCGGTATGATCAGAGCCATAGAGAGATTTGTATGGCTCTGGCTACAAATAATCAGAGCAACGAACAAGCAAGCCCGCTCAGCTCCCTGTCTCCTGTGATTGGCTAAACACCACCAATGTCTGAATACAACCTAGAGCACGGGTGGCCAACCTGTGGCTCGGGCACCGCAATACGGCTCTTTGCCCGGAGTCATGCGGCTCATACATTCATGTCCAAGTTTGTGTTTGTGTGTTTATGTGCGTGTTCTCTTCCCTTGTGTTTAATACAGTGATTTTGTTTTGTTGTGTGTGTGTGTGTGTGTGTGTGTGTGTGTGTGTGTGTGTGTGTGAGGAAGAGATGGTTGGGGGTGTGTGCCCATGTATATGATGTTGCTGGCCTCTGGGCTTACTGTACTATTGTAGGGGTACATTTTCGTTGTCATGTTGGTGTGTGACTTTTACAATTCATCTCACTGGCAGGTGTGTGTGTGTGTGTGTGTGTGTGTGTGTGTGTGTGTGTGTGTGTCAGAAGGATGGGTAATGTAGTAGTAGTAGTAACAGGTTCATGTGCCTATGCTCTTTGCTGTGACATAGTCAGATATGTGGCTTTTGGTCTCCGACTGGTTGGCCACCCCTGACCTAGAGCATTGTACTTGGCTAAACACCACCCATGTCTGAATACAACTTACAGTATGTCTCATGGCTAGATATGTACTCGCTGAGCACAACAATCTCGTACAGCTAGGGTACGTCTAGAGTTCTAGGCTGGTAAATTCTGATGTTCTTTATACAGACGGCAGTCAGCATCCACAAAGAACAAAGATAAGCCACTTGACCGGATGTTTTCTTCAAGGACCCCTTTAAGGTGTGCTGTACGTACACAATCTCTATAAGAGTGCTTATAGTATGTGTGCACTTGCATGCTTTTGGCAAGTTAATAATAAAATTCTCTGAAAGGAGGAAGTAGCACTTTGATGAGTTAGGTGAGTCAAGAAAATGTGTGTCACACCTTACGTTGAAATAACAACACTAAACCTCTGTACCTCTAGAAGTACATGTGTGCATTGCAAACACACACACACACACACACACACACACACACACACACACACACAAGAAAAATTGAACATACACCACACGCATACAAAATATTTTTACATCCAAACACAAAACCACATATGAGGGCTAGTTATGATCTAGTGGTTTGGGCTTTTGACTCGCGACCAAGTGAGGTGCCTTATCTCGGTGCATACTTTGTTTGTTCCACTAATTCATGGATAAATGCGAATACAGATTTTCCTATATACAGTACTAACAGTGCTTATCTTTACAGATAGGTGTGTGTGTCTGTGTGTGTGTGTGTGTGTGAGAAAACATTTCCCTGAATGTGCCTGGTATGTGTGTAACAGACTAGTTCCCGATATTGCTTGAATTTATTGTCTGCCGTATTGTTAAATGTTGTAAGACAGTCTTTCACTCAGACTCTCTCTTTCTCTCTCTCTGCGTGCGTGTGCTGACACATCTGCTTACATAGTACTTGTGCGTGACAGTGGTTGACTGCCACTGTGCCACATCCTCTACCTGCATAGGGCACATATCCTCTCTGAGTAAGTATCGATTAAGTGTACATACAGCGGTTATGTATCCTCTCTAAGTAAGTATCGGGTAAGTATCCTACATACAGCGGTTATGTATCCTCTCTAAGTAAGTATCGGGTAAGTATCCTACATACAGCGGTTATGTATCCTCTCTAAGTAAGTATCGGGTAAGTATACATACAGCAGTTATGTATCCTCTCTAAGTAAGTATCGGGTAAGTATCCCATATACAGCGGTTATGTATCCTCTCTAAGTAAGTATCGGGTAAGTATACTGTACATACAGCGGTTATGTATCCTCTCTAAGTATCAGCTGTCATGGTAGAATGACACGCCAGACTATCACATGAATGTATAGTCTGGCTACGAGTGTTAGACCCCCGGGTAAAACGGCTATAAAACTAACCAGCGCAACTAGCAACTAACAAGCGATTCAAACAACACTAAGCCCGCCCAAGAACTCCTTGTCCAGATATAAAGTTCTGATTGGCTAAACACCACGATGTCTGAATACAACCTAGAGCGTAAATAGCTCAGAAACAGCTCAGACACAATCGAGGTCTGAGCTATGGCTCGTCCCTGGACGTACTTGCTGAGCAAATTCAATTTGCTACCGCTAGAGTGAGTCTAGGGTTCTAGGCTACTGTCATGGTATTTTAAAAGAGAAATCCAGAGTAAATCAATTAGTAGCCAGTCGCACTGTCACTATTCAGTTGATTACATCATATTATCAAATTTCTTTATCAAAATGTTATGTTAATGTTAGAATTGAGGTACTGGCAATGGGGAAAACAACCTGCATATCATAGCCAACAGATACAATCTTTCAAACAATGTTTCTGACCTATATTGGCTACAAGTTATCAGGGGACACACAAACATCCGCGTATATGCAACCGAATCCCTGTTTAACTGAGGCAATATTGTTACCTCTGCCAAGGAGGTTATGTTTTCGCCGGCGTGTGTGTGTGTGTGTCTGTCTGTGTACAACATAACTCGAAAAGTACTGCACGGATTTGGATGACATTTTCGGACAACGTGTGTATTGGGACGAGTAAGAACTGATTCGATTTTGGTGGCGATTGGTGATCCAGAACACCATCTGTGACCACATTGTGGTCACTCTCTGAGCGCTTTTCTAGTTTAGTCAGTTGTCTAGGTCTATACTATGGGAATATGAATAATTTCGTTAATAGCATGACATGCATTTTTGAATTAAAACATGAAATGTAGCGCTGATGAGCACTAGTTTAAGTGCTGAAAGTGATTGATCAATAAACAAACAATTTACCTCCTCTATTAACTCCTGAAATCAACTTGCTAATCTCAGTAATTATCATTTTTGGGTATGATTTGTGTGCCCTGTGCGGAATTTTAAAGGAGAGCTCAGGCAGCCACTTTGTTTCTATGTGAATCTGACCTTACATTACAACAGACCCTCGCCTCCTTAAAGGGGTGGTTCAGAATTTTCGATGTTAAACCTCATTTCCAAGTAAGCCTGAGTGATATCTGTCATAGAGTGTGGAAGTGAGGTTCCGGAAGTGTCTTTAGCGTTCGTCGGGGCGAGTGAGAATTTGATTATAACCCACGCTGTCTTAACCACGCATTCTACATTTCTAACTAGCTACGGCAAGACATAATGAGTGCCTGTGCTTACCTAGACACCAAAAGTTCATGAGATCTCAATTTAGTTTCTGAACAAAGGTCCTTTTTCTGCGATGTCCCAATGAAGTACTTCATTACCCATGTTCCCGAGCAATCCCACAATCCCACTGCAACGTATCTGATTGGTGGACCTTTTTGAAGCCCGCGAAAATCAACGTTAGGACGTCGGTGCAGATGATAATACAGTATCTCTGCCCTTGCTATGCTAGTGCTAATGTTGCTATTCTAGAGCTCTGGGGGACCGCTAGACATTGACAGCAACGGACGCCAGCGGTAGGCTTCCCAGACAGCACGCACCATCTTCCCGATAGTGCTTCCATCAAACCGGCTGTGTATAATCACGACCTCAGGTAAGTTTGGTTTGTGTAAAATCATCATATGATGTGATATTATATGATACGATTTGTTTTGGTATCGATATAATGCATATAATTAATTACAAGACTGTGTAAGTTAAGTTTTGGTAAACCGCATCAAAGTTTCAAACGATGTGTTAGCTGCTGTGTTAGCTGCTAACTTGCTAAGTATAGTTAACAAGATGATGCATCACTCAATAGTAAAATATAATTATGATGGCCTGTTGTGGTTCGTTTAGCCTATTTGTGTCTTATATCCTCTTGCTGCTTTATTTATTTTGTTTAGGCGCTGTGTTAAGAGATTCAGACATTCCCACGACTCGGATGACTGCGTTATGAAAAGTAAGTTTACGATGTGGTTAGCATAGCTCATAGACATAGATATACAGCATGGTAGCTTTTATGAGCAGCTACGATTCATGTTTGTTTTCTCATAGTAGAAATGATTATATGACAACCCTTGACGTCTGTTGTGGTTACATTATTTGTGTCTTACTTTGCCCTTTTACTTTATTTGTTTTGTTTAGGTATGGTGTTCAATGTAGGCTTTAATATCACCGATGCTGACGCTGATGCAAGCTGCAGGTCGGACAAGCCTAAACATCGCTTAGCCCAAGGTGCCGAAAATGTAGCCTATGACTTGTTTGCCTTGTAATGTCGCATATTTCAAAATAAATTATATTTCTGAACTATCAGTCTCTTCACTTGTGAAACATACAAAGGTTCATGGTGGGCTGCTGCTGAAGAAAAGTAAAGTAAAGCCAATATTTTAAACCGGGGCATTGTTCTGTGGTACAGGGGTAGCTTGTGGCTTCTGTCAAGGCTAGCATGAAGGACAAGAAAGTTGTGGTGAGTTGTGCTAGCAAAGCATTTAGCTCATGGCTAAGAGGAAGGAGCCCAAAGATCTTGAAATTTTATTTCTGACATCACATTCAGAGATTAACGTGCTTGGTTTAACAAAACCAAATGCTCTGACCATAAAGAGGAGTGAGCAGGCAGGGAAATATATTTTTGCTCGCATGCAACACAGCACCTTAATGAAAGGCTAGTTTACCTGGTCCCTAGCTAACAGGCTATCGCTAACTGGCTAACGTACCTTGCTAATGTAACGTTACCAGGCTTGACCTGGAGGAAATTGCTAACGACTACACCTTACCAGCAAAGCTAACGGTAACGTCAAGCGAATGGTACACTTAAATAACGTTGAATAAAGAGTTGTGTATGGTTATTTGGCTTCTGATGCAAAAAATATTTACAAAGAGCAGATATTGACACAAAATACTAGTATTCGATGACGGAGCACGACCGCGTGGCTATCGTTGACCTGAGCAGATACCAATGACCGTTAAAGGAAATCGTCGGCTGGATATGGAGTAAGTAGTGGCTTATGGGTAGTGTATTTTTTGCACTGAGGGGAAATGAAAAGGACACACGTTTGTACCATAGTTTTTTTTTGGTATTTTCGTTTGTTTTTTCACTCGACACGAAAGATCACTTGCTTATCATGTACCCCGTAGCTGGTTAGACACAGTGGACAATTAGAACCCTATTTGAACCGGGCCTTTCGAAACGCCTATGGCAAAATTAAAGGAGGAGTCACTTCCGGGAACCAGACCTCCGCAGACGGCTCAAATTGACTTTCACACTCTATTGGAGACCGTTTTCAACTCATTTCATCCAGTCCTTCTATCAGCTGAGTTCGCCGGTGCTAGGCTAACGCAAGTGAGTGGACAGTGCTAGCCTGGCAATAAAAACAGTCTTACCCACTCTGCAGTCTCCTTTAGGCAAATACATTAATATGCCAGGTCATCGGTGTTGATTAAAAAAACATCTCAGCTGATAGAAGGACTGGAAGAAATGAGTTGAAAACGGTCTCCAATAACAGATATCACTCAGGCTTACTTGGAAATGAGGTTTAACATTGAAAATTCTGAACCACCCCTTTAATGTGTGTTTGTGTGTGTGCACTCACTCTGACAGTCTGTGTGCAGCAGGAGTGAGCAATTATTTTGGCTGAAGGCCACATTGAGTTTTAGATATTGACTGACGGGCTGGTAGTACACAGTAAACCTGTTGATGAAGGGTTGATGACAGTGAATTGGCAAGTCACAAACTTATAGCCCCACTTTCTTGGGAGGACATGTTAACATGCAGGATTAAAAGGGTGGGGTTTGTATTTCATGAATACAATAAAATTGACAAATCAGGCCTATAATCCAATTCACCATGGTTAAATGTAAAATTACTCTATTTTGGGAAGGCTCCAGACAGGGTCTGGATTACATGACCCAACAGCCTTGGTTTGCCCACCTCTGGGGTACAGTATCTGTTTCATGTGTGCGTGCAGAATGGATTGTATTTGCATGCATGTGGTCACTCAAATCTGTGTGTGTGTGTGTGTGTATTTTTGCAGGTGCATCTTGCTGCATGTCTCAGCTCAAGCACTTGCATATTTGTGCGGCAGCTCCTGCAGAAGGTCCCTCCCTTTGTTTCACTCTTGCATGAACAACCAAAACACACTTGTTCATTTCCTCTGAACATTTTGTTAACATGACTCTGTTGAGACAGACATGTCAGAGCCTGTGGCCAAGAACTACCCTGAATCTATCTACCCTTCCATCGGTAGGCTATTACATTAGATAACACTTGAGAGCCTAGATTTTACATCCTTTATCATTTTACATACGTTATACAGCGCAGTGCAAGCGTTCATCTTAATTGGCAACAGAACATTCAACTTAATACTGCCTGACATTTATTGGTCCCTTTATTTTCCATAACAATAACAATAACAATAACAAAGTCATGGAAATTATTACATGTTCACTTGGGAGCACTTTGATGCCGGCACAGTAATAGCTTCACTCCTTCACTTGCTCTATGGTGGAGAGGATCTATATTTTGGAGACCAGCTTTACATGGCACTACGAGAGGATAAACCCCCCCAATGATGTCAAAGTGCCCTGTGCATCTATGTGGCCTAAGGTTATGGAAAGAGAGATGGGCACTGTCCAATTCTCCACATGGAGCAAGAACGATTTAACTTAAAATATTTTCACATTGAATCTTCCACTGTAGAAAACTAGAACCTTCCATACAAGATAATGGGCGTATGCATCAGCTGTGCTGTAGTGTCAACTCAGAGCTGCATATGATTTTATCAAAGATATGGGCCAGATAGGGTCACACTGCTTAGCACTATACAGTAGACCTAAGGCAGGGCTGACACAACTAAGTTGGTCCTAAGTTGCTAGTTTTCATACAGGCCAACATGATATCTGGACAAAAATACTGTTGCCTGATGTTACATTAATCTAATATTAACATTAGCTATGGGCCTAGTTCAAGTGTAATTGGTACAAAATTGGTGTTCTTAATTTTGTATTGGCTTCAGTTTTTCACCAAATGACTCACAAATGAAATTGTTTGGCCACCATTTGGGAACAAATTTAAGAGCAAAAACAATATATTCTGAAAGAAACATGCACAGAGACATGCCCCAACATCCTCCATCCCAGGGGCTAGGCATATTTCACTTTCTGCATGCCAGAACTTAAAAAAAAGGTTTAATTTTGAGGTATGTGTGTGTGTGTGTGTGTGTGTGTGTGTGCGCGCATGTGTCTAGGTGAGTGTGTGTCTATGTGTGTGCCCGCGCATTTGTCTATGTGTGTGCGTGTGGAAGGGAGTGCTATGATCCAAGCTAACCCACGACCTAAAATCCCCTTTGAGATCCCCGTCTACATGACGAGTGAAGGCCTTGGTTACTTCCTCTACTGAAATTCCTCTTTTCTCTCAAATAGCCTACACGGAAACACTACTAGTCACAGGTGCCCCATTAGCTTAGGGTGAAGTAAGGGACACTTTTTGGTAAAATGAATAATTAATGAATAATAAAATGGTAAAGTGAATAATTGTAGCACTTCATACTAGTCTGCAACATTTATTAGGAAAATATGAAAATCTGTTGCCAATAATAACAATATTATACCAGATCTTAACCTTTCAAGAGTCTGAAAAAACCTTCAGGTGAAATGGGACATTCAGTCAGGTACAATGGTACAGTTGGTTGTATAATGAAGAATTGGCAACAAATTAAAAATGTTTATTTTTATTTTCAAAGCATTTAGATAAATAGGCTACATTAAGCTTATATAAAAAAATATCTCAAGTGTGTGTGTGTGTGTGTGTGTGTGTGAATTTGTTTGTATAGTGTACTGTATGTGCAGTGTACTGTATGTGCAAGCCACGAGAGTGAGAGAGAATGAGAGAAGAAGTCATCTTATTCTACTGTATGAGCTTTAGCTATATGGCTCTGGCCTAATGGCTAGTGACTATGTTCCACTGAATGCAGCAAAATGTCATATTTCAGCTGAATTTACCAAGCTCACTATTGTTACTAAAATTTCTTTGAAAAATGTTTCATGAGACTAAACCTACCATAAAGCAAAATACATTTCAGAAGTGTGTATTGTATGCACATTTTCGGCCTACTTTATTCTTATGATTACAAAGACAGAATCAACATGCCACAGGCCCCACCTGCCAAGCCTAGGTCCATTGATACCGGTAGTCTATTTTTGTTGGCTCTTTCCATTTACGATAGACTACTTCAAACTAACCAAATTTATTGTCTCATTGGAGTGAGTAGCAAATATTTAGGTTGGCTGCTAATATTTAGAGAGATAAAATTCTAATACCATATTCGTCCCAGTTTACATGATATCCAAATTATGATTATCTTTATCTCACCCTGAGCCATCATCAAGTTATCGTTGAGCTAAATCAATGCGCAATAAAGCCACGTAGGCTAGTAGTTAAAGGGCATCATTTCTGATGTAGGCCTAGGTTAAGAGTACACTTCGCATAAACATCAATGAATGACGCGTCATTCCCCTTAAATAACCGGCTTATGTGAACACTTCGATAACTGCTACAGAGTGCAGGTTCCCGTTGCTCAATTATGTTTTTTGCCTCCAACGGCACCCAATACCCTAATAACCAATACCATAACCCTAACCTCCTCAACCCTCATCCTAACCCTAAAATGAGGGGAGTAGTGCCTTGAAGGCAGCGCTGCCTGGACCAAAAACCGTTCCCGTTACATGCGCTACCAAATTACAATCCAACTTCTCGTATTTTCGTGAGAGTTACGACAAAATCTGTTTTAGGAAAAAAAAACACTGCTGGCATTTTGCGTGCTTGCGATCAAAAACGCACTTACCTTGTGCTATAGTAACCCTCAGTTCGTGAACGATCAGGAGTAGAAGCACAGACCTCAGAATCATATTTACGCGCCGCGCACAGAGCCGTGTCCCTCTTTATAGAAGTCGAGGGAGGGCATGCTGTCCTTGCTCTGAGAAGTGTCGATCATTGTCGTCGTATTTCTGTCTGTGATGTGTTTACTCCAAAATCTGTTTGTGAAATCCTGCTAATTGTCAGTGGCATGCTATATCAGCGCACCGTACACAAAAGACACATCATGCCAAAGCGTTTTCAGTTTCGCTTTCAATGCCATTGGCAAAGCTACTCAGCTGGTTGATGACAGTAGGCGTTCCCAACACCAAATAGTAGCCCAGCTAGAAACTCTCACTCTATGGCTCTGGTCTGGTCCTACTCATCCAAAATGCATTGCACGAAAACTGACCAAAACCGCTTACGCACAAATTTGTGCGTGGTTTTGGTCCGTTTTCATTCAGAATGCATGATAGATTTCCATGCACACTGCATGTGTGTTCCGCGCGCCCTCTGAGTGGTGAACCGCAGAGATCCCGCGCTGCACGCTTGAATTTTTTTCTCCAATCAGAAATAGGTTTTTTTTTTTATCAGGGTTGACGGGGGACAGTTGCAATAGTTATCCCCATAAACAGAACACACAACACATATTTCTAACATTTTTAACACATTTTTTACTTTTATATTTTACCAATTGTTGGCCACTGGAGCAGCAGGAGAGTCTGCATTTAACTAATTTAGACAAATCTATCATTTCATCTGATCAATCCTGACAGATGAATAACACTAATACTTTTACAGCTTACATGAAAAAAAAAAAAATCATTTTATTTATGCTGAAATGCACTGTATTTTAATGTTGCAACAATCCCCGAACGCTGTTGCAACTGTCCCTGGGCCAGGAGATTTTTAAAGGGACCATACTGTATTATGAACTTTGAATCACTTTTTATTGCTTTTGAATGTGTTTCTTGGGTCTATACTGCCTCTACACACACAGTAAGTTTCATAGCCTCAATTGTTAAAATAGCCAATTTACCACAGTTAGAAACAGTTCAACTGCTGTGTGCTTAAACCATCTTTTTAGAAGTTTCCTAACTACACCCTGTAGGCCTATGCCACGAGATTTGGTGGGTGGGGTCCCACAGATAACCTATCCCATAACATTGGCAACCACTTAGCAGCTGAGAACAATGAGAATGGATAACTGTGAAAATAAAGAGACAAGTTGGCAGCCACTTTGCAACTGAGAACAAAGAAAAATAATTAATTGACTAATTATGGGTGGCCTGTCATCAGGGAAAATCCTCAATGTGTTGCTGCAGGAGTCTAGTTACCTGGTGCATGCCTCCATGACAAACAGCCTGTTCTGAATATTAGCGCTATGTAAAGTTAGCATGAAAAGGGCTTAATATGGTCCCTTTAATGCAGACCTGAGGCAGCCGGTTCACACAGAACACAGCAGAGATGGGGGTGTGAATTCACAAGCACACGTACTGGGAACGGACAGGACAGCTCATGGACAGCACAATTTTAATAATTTGTGAACGTGCAATAGCAGTGTGAATTGGGCCTTAGCAGTTCAAATCAACAGTGCAGATGATATCAGAGTAGTGCCAGTTGATAACCTGGATGGAAGATGGACAATTTCATGGAAGATTTACTTTTTTGTGACGTAGGCTATTAATGACAGGCAACACCATGGTACGATACAATGTGAATGATTACATGACATTTGAGTTTTTGTTATTTATAGCTGTAAAACACACACACACACACACACACACACACACACACACACACACACACACACACACACCACAGCCTCCCACCCACTCACTCACACTTATAGGCCAGCCGTTAAGGTAGCCTCAATGATTTCAGCATAGAACAATCTGAATGGTGGATAGGGTATTGCTTGCCGTTGAATTATGTCAACATCATGGAAGTACTTTTGATGATTTTCATGGTTGGTGATTCATACAGTAGGCTACTGATTACTGATTTTAGTAGTTGAGGGTGTTTAAGTAGGCCAGTGTTTCTTAAACTGTGGGGCGGGCGGGCCCCACTAGTGGGGCGCAGACACATGACAGGTGGGGCGCAAGACATCTCTTTGCCCCCCGAATTCACAGTTATTCGTCAGATATGCACATTTGACAGTAAATTGAGCTTTCCAATGGTGCCATTTCTACTTGGTATGATGAAGGGGTTTGAGAGAAATTAGGCTTTGAATTAGTAACATGAAAATTCTAACATAGACAATACTCGCAAAATCTTTCTCACAGTGATATTGTGCGCAAATTGAGCCATCCAGGTGGGGCGTGAAAATTCTCTGCCTTCTTAAGTGGGGAATGACAGAAAAAGTTTGAGAACCACTGAAGTAGGCTATGACTTCAGCTTGGAGTAGACTGGGCTTAGCCTCTAAGCTCAACACAAATGTAATATTGAGATGCTAGAAGACTATAGCCTATTGAGGTTCATCTAGGTGTTGAGGAGTGAAGGGCCCCATGTTTGCCTAAGCCCCCCGAAGTAAGTTACCTTGAAACGGCCCTCTCTCGTTTTTTTCCCCCAGTGAACAGAAAAAGGCCTATTGCACGCATATTGCACATTGCATATTTACGGCTCAATGGATTGTTAGTCTACAGCTCCACCTACTGGGTACTTTTGGTTACACCAAAAACATTCCTCCAAGGTAAGACTTTGCCTACTGCCTGAAAAATGTGTTAGTTATTATAAACGATAATGTACATACATAGCGAGTGAGCGATGCATTAATGTAATGTTTCTGAAATAGTATAGTTAAGGCATATTTGGAAGTCAAAATTGCTATTTTTCACATTGGTTTCTCAGACCGCTTAGTTGTTTTCACTCAGGCAGCTTACTTCTCCCGGGGTCCTGACGGGTCCTGAATATCGGTGGCTAGCTAGCAGTTCATGTGAATCGCTACAGAATTTGGAGGTATTTGACAAAGTTTTGTGTTCAGTTCTTAAATTGATAATGGGTTATTAAGTGAATTTGACTGCCAGTCGTAGAAAGGGTTTCACGACTGTTAAAAAGTTAAATCTAGCCATATATACTTTGTTGCTCCCATTGTTTATTTAGTTGATCAATAACGAGAAGCTATGCCAGAAGCTACACGCATTGACGTTGGTGCTGGCCTTCTTTATGTTTAGATATTGCACAAAATACGTTTGATTACGTTTGCACACTCGTTTCACCTGCATCTGCAATTGTTGATGCTAAGTAACGATAACACTATTAGCTCTCAACCTAAATCCAAGAGATGAAAGATGTAAGAAGTAATTGAAAATAACGTTAGCAAACGACAGAATCAAGGTGTGCAGGTAATCGTGTCAGAATAATGATGTAGGCTAGGTTACTTCCCTAAAATATGTTGCATATTCAATCGTAATGTTGAGGTTGATTATTTACAGTTAGCTGATAAACAAACACCAGTGATTTCTCTAACCTTAATCTAATATAGTCTTCGGCTGACGCTATTTGAACGTTGATGTCAACTCACTGGTATGTGGCATTCTTGATGTGCAGCAGGCCAATTCCTCAATATCGCGGAGCCATGTCCCTATACGATGACTTGGGAGTGGGAGCGAGCGACACTAAAACGGAAGGCTGGTCCAAGAACTTCAAATTGCTCCAGTCTCAGCTCAAAGTGAAGAAAGCTGCTCTCACTCAGGCCAAAGTATGTTTTCATGAATATTAGTTTCCCACATTATAAATTCTGTATGCCACTGTTCTAACTGTCCTGCATTCCTTATGAACTGAACATGATGGGACATCAAGACTGACAGATTGTTGGAGAATTTTGTTTATTTGTTTCTGTTACTTTGGTCTGCAGAGCCAACGCATGAAGCAGACTACAGTTTTGGCTCCTGTCATCGACTTGAAAAGAGGAAGCACTGGAGATGAGAGACAGATCTTAGATACACCTCCTCACATTGCAGCTGGACTGAAGGTATGTGTAGAGTGGAACATGCAAATTCATTTTAGCAACGTGAATCTAGAAGCAGAGAAATAAAAGGTCTATCTTTCTGTCTGTCAATTTTCATTTGTCTGAATGAATCTTGATACACACTTGAAGGTTAGAATCATTAACTGAACAGTTAGAATTATTATTGAGGCGTAAAGCACTCTGCTTCATAATTTGTCAATCATGAGTGTGCTGCCACTTGTTTGTAAACTTTTATGTTATTGTTAAATGCAGACACAGATAAAAAGACAAGATGATTGTCTGTTTACGAGTGTGCGTGTGTGTGTGTGTGTGTGTGTTTGTCAGGATGTTGCTCCAAACAGCTTCTCATCAGGGGATGTGCTGATCCCACTGGCGGACGAGTATGATCCCATGTTCCCCAACGATTACGAGAAGGTGGTGAAGAGGCATCGGGAAGAGCGTCAGCGTCAGAGGGAGCAGGAGCGGCAGAAGGAAATCGAGGAGAGGGAGAAGTAAGTAGCTTCAGGAGCTCCACATATTCACCATGAATCATAGACTCATTGAAGGACAGTATGGTATGAATCAGTTCATATCCTTATTATTCCAGGTCATTTTCACTATGCCCACTTTGTTTATGGTCAACCTTTCAAATTATTTTTGATACACTCGGTAATGATAACCTGGAACAACAGGGATATGGATTCCTTCAAATACTCGGGTGTATTTTAACCTCACTCACGTCAGATGCAGCGTCCTTTTAGATGTTGTGTGATAAGACAATTGTTTCAGAAGACCGGGGGTCATCAAAAATCCTTACATATACTTGGATAAACCACTTGTTCATCATCCTACTTCAACCACTTGCATCCCATGAGCCCACACGTTTTCTAGTTTTTCACGATCCAAACAAACATAAACGCTAGAATCTGCGGCATATTTGCTACAATACTCGATTCAACTCGCATAATATAGATGTCTCTTTCAAGTGTAACTGTTAGATATGTTTTCTAAGTTATGTCAAAAATCCCGCCCTGTGCTTCATACGCGTCTCCTGGTTGGTCCGGTTGGTTAATATCGGACCTGATATATCTTTTAACGGACTCGACTTTAGATGGATGCGCCTGAGGGGGCGCTGCATCTGACGTGAGTGAGGTTAGGTGTATTTTAATATGTATGATCTTGCTGTTTGGGGTCACAGAGTGTTGTTGGTTGGTAAAAGAACAAGAATATCTGGTACAACAAAGTAATGCTAACTGATAAGGGAATGCCCTTTTCATTACTGACAGTGCTTGGTGATCTCAAACATCACGACTACGGCTGAGATACACACTTTAACTGGCCTAGCCAACACCAAGATGGCTGCACTGGCCTGTATTTTAAATATAAAGCAAATATAAGGGTCTTCAGCAGGGGAAAAAAGTTGCTGTACAAGTTGAAATCTGTATACTTTTAAAAACGGCGTGTGCCTTTTCCGGTTATCTGGTTGGCTAATTAGTTATCATGAAGAAACGTTCTGCAAATGATGTGCTGCTGGCATACGGTTTTGCAACCTAGCAACAGTAAACAAAGAGCTCAATAAAACCACCTGTTGTGTTTGTTTGCCCATCTGTGTAAAAGCTTGCTTGCTTCAGTGTGTCATCCTGTAAATGTGTGCTTGTAAATGTATTGGCCACATACACACATGTACATGCCTTACTAGTGAGCTTGTGTGTGTGTGTGTGTGTGTGTGCTGTGTGTGTTTGCATGTGCATACTGGATGTGTGTGTGGTGTGTGTGTGTGTGTGTGTGTGTGTGTGTGTGTGTGTGTGCGTGTGTGCATCCGTCCTCATCCTGTTGATGTTCCCCAACAGAAAGAGGAAAGAGCGGCATGAAGGCAGCGCTCCTAGTGGCTTCTCCCGCTTCCCCACAGAGGCTGAATCAGATGAGGAGGACGACTACGACAAGGAAAAGAGAAAGAGAAGTAGTATGTATTATTGGTCAAGGAGAGAGAGAGGCTTTTGTGATTTATTCTATCTATTTTATATCATGGGTAATGTTTCAAAATGCTGTTGAATATTGTGAGCTTGTGAGGATTGTCTTGATAGAATAATCACCCCTGCATGTTTTTTTTTTTTCATCTATATGTGTTTTTCTTTTTTTATATATATATAAATGGATAAACTGGACAAACAAATTAAACCACAATTGTTTTCTGCAGATGTAGGAGGAGCAGCTATCGCCCCACCAACGTCCCTGATGGAAAGAGACTGTGAGTACATTGCATTTTGATTGCACAGTATGTGGTTGTCTGGAACTGTGTGTGTATGTGACACTAGGGGTCAGTAATGCTCCACGGTTTGTCTACACTGGCTTGTATGACATCCTTTGAGTACTTTCATTGCCTTGTTTTTGTCATGTGTCATATTTGATGAATCCTACAGCGTCAAGTAACATGCCTTCCATAGCATTAACCTGACACGCACACAGAAGATAGTCAAGTCAAGTCAAGTCATTGATTTCTAAAGCACATTGACAAACAACAGGAGTTGCCAAAGTGCTGTAGAAGGAAAAAAAGTACAGCATACAACATACAGAACATCTACTAAGCAGAACAACATTGGCAAAAAAACAGCCAAAAACATAATCAAAGCAGAGAAAAATAAAAAAAAACAACACGGAAGATAGTAGCCAGACCGTGATTAATTTCATTCCAGCTTGATTTATTTAACTTTAATATACTTTCCATCTTTTTTTACTGTTTTGGGGTTGTTTTTTCCTGATGTGTTGATATGATTTGTTTTCCTTGGCAGCTGTTTCGTATCCGTATGATGAAGATGGTCGGGGGTCGGGACGATCCAAAGCAGCAATCCC
>JAODXP020000026.1:6959979-6964979 GCA_027497455.2 Sardinella longiceps | reverse complement strand
GCCTTTGTGTGTGTGTGTGTGTGTGTGTGTGTGTGTGTGTGTGTGTGTGTGTGTGTGTTTTGGTGTGTGAAGAAGAAGTAGGCAGAGTTCAGAAGATGTGCAGGTCATGTTCTTCTCTAAAACCTTATCAGACGGTGTGGTTTCTCTCCAGATAAGTTGGAAGATCATATTCTTTTCACGCACACACGTTTGTGGGCACTGACTTAGTGGAAATTTCCAAACATAAACACATAAGGTGGTGCCAGTTTGAAGAAAGAAAAGAAGGGCTATGATTTACACATCCATTTTGTATGTACAGTAAAGTATCACTTGCCATACTGAAAGCAACAAGTTCAGTACTATATCTCAGAACACATCGAAGGGATCAGCGATTGTTCATCAAGGTTTTTGCCTTTATGTATTTTAGTTTTATGTATGTTGAAGAGGTGCTCCGGGGTGAGAGAAGGTCGTATTTTTCTGCTTTAAATAAACATAAACAGCACGAGCCTTCTAAAAGAATTATTTTAGAAGGCTCGTGCTACAGGGCTATGCTTAAACTTACTCCGGAGCTTTCCTTTAAGGTCTTATTCAAATGAGAGCATAAGCACATGTGTGCATTTGTGATAGTTGGCTGTTTATGTTTATTTAAAGCAGAAAAATATTCTATACTTGATGTCTTCTGAAGATGAATTGCAATGCTTCCACGACCTTCTCTGTCACATTTTGCCCTCGTCCTCACCCAATGAGGTTGGTCTGATGAGGTCAAAAAGTCAGGCCAGGTTATGTCAGTGCTTTCAAAGATGAATCTCATCTTGCATTGCCTGGATTGCCTTGCTCTCTTGTGAAGTCACTGCATTGACTTGGTCCCAATAATTGGTGACATTTGCATAACAGGAATTCTTTTTTTTTTTCTTCCCTTCCCTCTGTGGATGCAGAAATAGGGGAAACCTATATTCAGAGACTGACATAACCCACTAGCTCCCACTGGCTTAGAAGTTGTTCTATAATCTAATGATAGTGTGTGTGTGTGTGTGTGTGTGAATCTACCTGGGAGACTGGGTCAGTAATAGATGGAAGAACTCTGTGATGGGGGAGTTTATGTAAGTCTTAAAAGGTGCAGGGGGAATTGCGGTGAGTTAATGAAATCTACTTCAAGGTGTGTGTGTTTTGGGGAGTGGGGTGGGTGTGTTCATTCAGTCTTCCAGCTCCCAGAATTGACACATTCATATGGGACGCTCCTCAGGATGTTATGTCATTAATTCATTTGTGTAACATCATAGACACTTTCTTACATTCTCAGTGTGCGATGGACTGTTATAACAGACTCAAGAACATTTCCCACACCCACCTTGCAGCTAGCTCTGAATGAAGCATCTTTAAAGACCATGGCATAGTTGTGCACAAAGAGACAAACATGCCTTTGATCTACAAGGGGAAAGGAACAATTCTGAGGTTACCAATCCTTCGCCAATATTAAAAATTATAGTTTCCAATAATTCAAGGAGGGCCTTTCAGTAGACCATACATTAATATTGAATAATTATGTACTGTCACCGTATTTCATATATTTGCTTAATGAATTAATTAATAAGAAGACTGAAGAAAGTATAAAATCCTGCTGCATATTGTGATTTTTTTCCCCCTCAAGTACATTCAGATTGCAATAGGCCTACAATCCTCACAGAATAAGCGTTCTTCAGCGTTGTTTTGATGCAAGATGTTCCTATGTCTTTTGCGTTCAGACGCTTTCCTGGTTCCAAGAAAGTGCCTAAAGAGTCAAGACACTCACCATGTAGCGTTGCTTCGGTAATTTTCATTCCAGGCATCCACTTTGTCATTGTCATCTGTTTGTTTTCTGGATGTGCTGTAACTTGCGTTTCCCTCAAGCGTTGTTATGGGACGCATCGATCCTTTCCCTAGCCTCACAGTCACACCCTTCTTAGAAAAATAAAGTATTTTTTTTCTCTCCCAAAAAGTAGACTACAGTAGGCCAAATCATTCATCATCAAAGCAAGGAAAGCATTCATGTATGCTATGACAAATAAAAACATTTGAATTCATGTTCACAAAGAAAAAAAAAAACGTTTTTACAGATGTCTAGAGGTGTGCTCTAAATCCTATTTCGTGTACCAATGAAGGAAATCGTGTCATCTTTTCCGAGCTTTTAATTTGTATTAGGAGAAAATAATCTGGAACAGATCTTGCAATGCGATGTTTGATTAGGATAGCAAAGGCCTACGTGCAGATCCCGCACACACACACACACACACACACACACTAATACTGTCCATCATTTCGGGTCCCTGCCCCCTCTCGTCAACGCCTTGGCCCCGCTCCTGTGGCACGTTGGCTACGTGCAAATACGACTGTAGTCGATGACTGAGAAGTTACCCTGGATGCTCAAATTCCCTGCCTCCGCGTCTGGAGCATGAGCGCAAGTGATGAGCGACACTCTCACACACTGTCTAATGAACTTCATGGCTAATTTCACTTATATGAATGATGGAAATAACTAATACTGAAATCCTAACATTATGTTGCCTAGGTAAAGGGATGCTTGAAAATGTGATGAGGTATGAAAACACTCAACCTCCCTCATAATCCAAAACTGCATTGTTGACGTGACTGTTCTCACGTGCAGCAGGATTTGCCACTTTTCACTGCCATATCTGGAAGCCACTATTTATTTATTTATTTATTTATTTTACCCAACCAGGGAATGTCCCGTTGAGAATGGGCATGTCATCAGCCAGGAAGTCCTGATTTTTTTTCCATTGATGATGCCACCGATTAATTTATGGGTCAGTTTTCCTTTGAAACACATATTTCCGTTCTGCATTCCAGAAACTGTCCTGAGCCTGCATTTTTGCAGGCCGCTGTCCATGTTTGAATTCCTATATCGCATCTTTTCAGATTTGAAGTTTAGCTTCATTCTCTTACTCTTTTTTTGCGTGTTGCATCTTTGGAGGTCTTGCGCACCGGTCCATAACACCCCACAAGGTGGCGTCTGGTAACCGAGACCGAGAGCGAGTCTACGCCCTTTTGGTGTCGTCACACAGTCACGTTGCGCTTCCTTCCAAGCGCATTTAAAAAGCGGATCTGGGGCGCCGGGTCTGGAAGTCGAACCGACATTGAGAATAGAGGACAACTAGAACGAGACAGAACTTAATTCTTTAAGACTCAATCTTTTATTCTGTGCTGTCTTAACTGGATAACTTGTAGACTTCGGAGAATCTAAACTGTCGAGATCAGTTAGGCTACTGTTCAGACTTATTTTCGATTGATAACCTAGAGCAGCACTTCTCCATCTTCATCTATCGATCTCTAAGGAATGCCCAGAGAACTAACTCAGAACCGGATCCAAAAGCTCTGGATTCCATCTAAAGATGACAAGCCGGCTATGCCTAGCCGTGGTAAGTTTTTTGTTCTTTTTTATTTGTATGAAATATAGGCTATTGCCTTGGTTAGAAAGGTGTGCCTGCCTGCCTACCGGCACATAATTTTTGCAGAAGAACTGATCAGCCTAAATATGCCACTATTTGATTGTGTGTAGCCTAAATGCAGTGCAGAATTCAGTGGCAGGTAACTTAGTGCATGAAAATTCAGATGGTGTTTTTGAACATAGCCTAAACGCTACACTACGGGATCCACTTTTTGATTCGCACCTTAGCTGACATTAGTCTCTCGTTACGGTTTAATCCGGCGCCTTTGATCATTTGTCAGCAGTGACATGCCCATAAAGAAAGATAATCACCAATCACAATTGCTGCTAAATGAAAAGCAGCACGGATAAAGCCTCCATTGTAACGTTAGTCCTTCTGCACATGAATTCAAATACCGGTTCCTGTAGATGACGCACGGGGATCCCCCTGCGCTCCTGGTTCGTGGTGGTGTCTGATTTCGTAGGAAGGCGACCTCCTGTAAGTCACATCGGCTGCTGTTGTGATGGAGCTCATCTCAGATGTCGAATAAACTTGATCGGATGAGTCATTGTAAGGGATGGAATACTATACCTATTGACGACATTTGGAGACTAAGTTACTTTATTATTTTGTCGTGACGCCTAAATTAGGGCGCAAAGTGAATGTAATGAACCTAGTATCCTTTTCAGTGTGCATGCTTATTTATGCAGCTTCTTGCGCAGATCACTGTCACATTGTTGATACATCACGATGATGGAGATGTGGTAGCTATAGCAACCACTCGCCTGACTCGTCTCCAGTGGGCTCATAGTGACGCTAGTCACGCCTTCTCTTATCAAAAATGTTTGAGTCAGCGTAGTCCTGTTCTACATCAGTGTGTGTGCTCTACGCGGTGCCCACACACAAACACGCTATAAATAATGATGTCTTGTACAGTTCTTCAGGTCATCGTGCGTGAGCCTGCTTGCTCATCTTTACTTGCTGGAAAAAGGTGGCGCTTAATTGAATAACATTGGCTTAGTAGGCCTACTCGATCGCGTAATCGGTCGTGTAATGGTGTAAATGTTTCAGGGCACCTGGCAAGGCTCTGAAGCCTAACATAAACACACAAACCCCTGTTGCCAAAGCCACGCCATGCCAAGGGACACAGCTCTGAGGGAAGACTGACAGGCATTGGGCACAGATTTTTACACTCGGCTAACAGTGTTATTCGAATGTGTAGGTATCGTCAATAAAGCCGTAAAACTAGCCTGCTGAACTTTAATGTAAATCCATGCAGGTATCAAGGTATACCTTTAGAGGAGTGAGGGGATCTTGCCTGTATTTCTGCCCTGTCATTAGGGTTTATTTATTGTGTGTGTGTGTGTGTGTGTGTGTGTGTGTGTGTGTGTGTGTGTGTGTGTGTGTGTGTGTGAGAATGCCACTAATGAGATCAACCCCGATCTTGCTGACTGTATTTCCACTCAGGATGTTCTTAGAAGAGATTACAGAGGGCGAGTCAAAATTAGCCCATTCACACGCATGCAATACCGTTCTCCTGAATGGACATGCTTGCATGCACACACACACACACACACACACACACACACACACACACGC
>JAODXP020000026.1:6939979-6944979 GCA_027497455.2 Sardinella longiceps | reverse complement strand
ATGGGGGATGGTCATCAGCCCTTGATATGGCAGAAACATCTGCCTTACACAGATATACAGTTACACATGGGTAAACACTAAGTACTGCATTTGACTGCTCAGTAAAATGACAGGTGGTAAACATGATTACAAAACACCCTCCCTTAATCTGATAGGTTCCCTAAGGTTATTATTTCATAACAGAATGTCTAGAAAAGTACATCCAGTTGTTTTCAATGCTCTGCCAAGACGCTGGATGTTCGGGAAATGCTGTATTATTTTAGTCCATAGAACTGGCTGTACACCAATCTATAACCAGGTTCCAGCCAATCTCTGACAAGATGGTTGGGAGTCTCAAATTACCTCCCACCCCTTTCCCGACTGTCTTGTCAGTTGATGGAACCTGATTTGCTATTTGTTATATATTTTGGTGCACAGCCTGTGCCCATAGCATTTGTTTGACATTTACAGCCCCAGTGATGCTTACAATTTACCTATGAGCACAATGAAATCATGCAGAAACTCCTTTAATATAGTTTCAAGTATGATATCACAAACATTTCAGATGCACCAGAAACTGATCAACAGTTACCTGTTATGTCATTCTTACAGACTTCGTACCCAGTACTTCATGGGTAGAAATCTAATGTGTTACCAACTGAGTATTTACGGCACATGATCAAATTACTCGGCATAGGCCTAAGTTTGCACACACACACACACACACACACACACACACACACACACACACACACACACACACACACACACTCACTCACACACACACACACACACACACACACACACACACACACACTCACTCACTCTCACACACACACACACACACACACACACACACACACACACACACACACACTCACTCACTCACTCACTCACTCACACACACACTCACTCACTCACTCACTCACTCACACACACACACACACACACACAAATGTGCATAAGCACACACACACATAAACACACATGGTTGTGGTACTTACGGCTCAGGTGGTGAAATATCAGTGTTTGAATACAGGACTCTCACGTTTGCACATACATAGGCTACACATAGAAACACAGTACACATACATGCACCTTTATGTGCCACTGTTGTACAAGGCTCATATGTTCAATGTAAACTCTCATAGTAACTCTTCATTGATTGCTCAAAAATAAGACAGAGGTAAATATGATTTCAACACACCCTGCCCTAATCTGATGATTACTAAGCATACTCTTTCATCATAACACAACGTTAAAAAAGTACATTGAGTCCCTTTGAATGCTTTGCCAAGACGCTGCATGTTTGGGAAATGCTGTCTTAGTAAATAATTCTTTAGAACTGTTGATGACAGCTGCCATTGCCCCTGTCGGGAATGCACCCCGACCCTTCCCGCAACCATCTTGTCAGTGATTGGCTGGAACTTACAGCATTTTGGTGCACAGTCTGTCCCTACCCTGGATGTTTACAGCCCCTGAGTTGCCTCCTGGGACAGCACTTTTTCATAGTGCAGTCATGGGGCAGGCAGCTTGCAGATCAAGTGGAGATGCCTACATTTGAGACAACATTGGGAGGGCTAAGGTCAATTGTTTAGAAGTAGCCTAACTGATTTGTACATTTCAAACATGATTTCAACACCCACTGCACTAATTTGATGACACCTTAAAGCGTGAGCTCCAGAGTGAATTCAAGCATAGTCCTGTTGATCGAATTTGGAACAGCATAGACCGAACTCGAACACAGAAGTGCACTTTACACTGAATCAATGGAAACCAAATTGGTTTTGGTTGGTCAAACCAATTTGAAACCAAAAGTAAGATCTGAGGTACCGTTGACTCAATGTAAAGTTCTAAGCGTTCGGTCTAAGCTGTTCGAAATTCTTTCATTCCATGCAAATTCTATTGCTGTGTGGCTCGTGCTACAGGGCTATGCCTAAACTTACAGAGTATCCTTTAAGGATACTCTTGCATAATTGAAGCTGTACATCAAGTCCTTTTCAATGCTTTGTCATGGGATGTTTCAGGAAATACCAGCTTTTTGGATTCTACAGAACTGCAGCTGACGCTCAATGGTATGTTTTGTCTTCAACAACACCTTCAAGGCAGCACTGCCTGAGATGCCCTACCTTAACCCTAATCCTAAATTGAACCGCCTTAACCCTTATCCTAAACCTACATTTAGGGTCATAGTGCCTTGAAGGCAGCGCTGACTGGAAGGCACCAGTGAGGGCAAAAAAGACCATTATTGATAACTGCTCTCATATAAACGCTGCATGTCCATGACATCACTGTAGCCTACATCATTGTCTAATATTTAATCAATTAATAGATGTCTATTATGTCTCATATTAGCTCTGCATTCGATTGTCATTGTCTATAGTAGCATATATGAATTGAATATGAATATTGAAAAATATTACCAAGCAGATAAAAAGGCTTTTGATGTAGCCTATTGTGATTCACATTATCAGCCCCATGTCTGTATTTTTATGCTCTCCTAGCATCTGTGGGAGAAAGTTACTTAATCCATTGACATTCCTAAGGTTATTCTTTCATAACAGAATGTTTAGAAAAAGCACAGTGTTTTTAAATGCTCTGCCAAGACGCTGGATGTTCGGGAAATGCTGTATTATTTTAGTCCATAGAACTGGCTGTGCACCAATCTATAACATACCAGGTTCCAGCCAACCTCTGACAAGATGGTTGGGAGTCTCAAATGAGTCTTGTCAGTTGATGGAACCTGATTTGTTATGTTTTTGTGCACAGCCTGTGCCCATACCATTTGTATACACACACACACACACACACACACACACACACACACACACACACACACACACACACACACACACACACAAATATGCATGTAAGCACACACACACAAACACACATGTTTGTGCTACTTATGACTCAGAATTGAAATTTGAGTGTTTGAATACTGGACTCTCACTCTTGCGCACACAAGGTTATATACACACACACACAGACACACATGCATACATTACACACACATGCGTCTTTATCTATCATTGTTGTACAAAGTTTCATATGTATCATGTTTCATAAAGTTCAATGTAAACTTTCAAAGTAACTCTTCATTGATTGCTCAGAAATAAGTAAACATGATTTCAACACACCCTAGCCCTAAGCATACTCTTTCATAACACAATGTCTACAAAAGTACATCCAATCCTTTTGAATGTTCTGCCAAGATGCTGGATGTTTGGGAAATGCTGAAATAATTCTATAGAGCTGTTGATGACAGCTGCCACTGACTGTCGGGAACTAACTCCCACCCTTCCCTCAACCGTCTTGTCAGTGATTGGCTGGAGCTTGTTATATTTTGATGCACAGGCTGTGCCCATAGTGCTTGCTTGATGTTTAAAGGCCCAGTGTTTTTTCATAGCCTAATCAGGAGGCAGGCTGCTTGCAGATCAAGGGGAGATGCCTTCCTACACTTGAGACAAAAGTACATGCAGTCCTTTTCAATGTTCTGCCAAGACGTTGGGTGTTCGGGAAATGCTGTCTATTGATGACAGCTGTCATATTGACATTTCCATGACCGTGATGTCTTCACTGTCTAATATGTTAATATAACCACACTGAACAGATCACCAGTCATGGCATATACACGGCTCAATATACAGCATTTTACCATGATGAATATATGACAACATAATCCTTCACAAAACTGCTACATATTTATTCTTTCATATCTTTATGGTACCTTATTCATAGACTTATGTCCATGCTGTTGTTTTTTGTTGTTGGTTGTTTGTGCGCCAACTCAAAAAGATCAGAATGGATATTGATGAAATTTTCAGACAGTGTGGGTAGATAATTATTACATTAATGTAATAATGGTAATGCTTTAGGAACAACCCATGAAGTACTGGGTAATGAGTAGGTAAGAGCAACACAGGATTAATGTAGCTATAAGAAGGTTGGAATAACAAAAAACTTGATATTGATATCGCCTTGGTGTAAGCATTTATTTTACCTGTGCTTACCTTTTCCCTTGGGTCTTACTCAAAAGTTTTGCCATTGTAGCCTGCAGGGTATTTACATTATTAGATTACTATATCAACCCTAGGGTTGTAACGATACACCCAACTCACGATTCGGTTCGTATCACGATTTTTGACCTACGGTTCGATGCACCCCACGATTTTTTGAATATATCTTTTAGATAATCATTTATGGCTAGAATAGGTTACAAGAGGCTACCAATATATTTTTTTTAAGTTCAAAAATAATAATGATATTGTTTTGAAGCTTGGAATGGTATGTTTTGGTATGTGTTGGCTCGATGGTACTGTATGTGTTGCCTTCAACAATACCTTCAAGGCAGCACTGCCTGAAATACCCTACATTAACCCTAATCCTAAAGTGAACCCCCTTAACCCTCATCCTAACCCTAGATTTAGGTTGAAGGCAGCGCTGACTGGAAGGCACCATTGAGGGCAAAAAAAGACCTGAGACCATTATTGATGACAGCTCTCGTATAAACACTGCCTGGTCCATGACAGCATTGTACATCATTGTCTAATACTTAAATTAGAAAACACATAAAGCCAAAACAACATTATATTATTAGACAAAGGCTCTGCATTTGATTGTCTCTAGTAGGCTATATATGAATGAAATTTGATTAATGAAAAATATTGCCAAGCAGATAAAAAATATTTTGATGTAGTTTTTCACATTATCAGCCCCATGTCTGTATTTTTATGCTCTCCTAGCACCTGTTGGTGAACCTAAGCTACTTTTATGGAGATATCCAATAACCTTCCCAGATACACCCACCGTAGGTCACAGTAACCAAATATTGTTTGCTGGAATGCGGTGAAAGGCTCAGAATTTACATTTCATTTCAACATTTTAAAAGATGATTTCAACACACACTAGCTGTACATCCAGTCCTTTTCAGTGCTCGGCAAGGAGGAAATGCAGTCTTGTTGGATTCTACAGAACTGATGATGATTGCTTTCATAAACAGTGTCATGACATAAATTACA
>JAODXP020000026.1:6927479-6934979 GCA_027497455.2 Sardinella longiceps | reverse complement strand
TCCAGGGATACTAAGAACCGGCCAATCAGAGAGGAGCTAACCAAAGATGGGCAAGCATGCACTGCCAATCAGATAAACGCTCACCTGCATCATTAAAGACAGGAAAGGGGAGCGCAAGGAAGCAAAAGAATAATACACACACACTCACAACCAGACAGACAGATACACACACACACACACACACACACACACACACACACACACACACACACACACACACACACACACACACACACTCACAACCAGACAGACAGACACACACATATACATTGATAAGGATTACAGGGGAGTGGAAAATTCGAGACGATCTTGAGTCAGAGCTTTTATGTCTTTATGGCTTTGATTTCTCAAGGCCTGACATAGGGCTGTAAACGCACACACACACACACACACACACACACACACACACACACACGCACGTCACACACACACACACGTCACACACACACACAAATGCACACAAAGACACACACACACACGTCATACACACATGCTTATGCACACACACACATACACACACAATGGCATGCTTTGTTGACCTAACCTGAATACCTGTGCAGAAAGGGGAAAAAAGAGGCTGCTTGGCTTGTCTGGCTTCAGTGCTGCACTCCGAACTTGTGTGTGTGTGTGTGTGTGTGTGTGTGTGTGTGTGTGTGTGTGTGTGTGTGTGTGTCTATCTGCATTTCTGCTTTTTTGAGAGGAGCCATTGGGAAATCTGAAAGCTTGAGTTGTCTTTATATTTCTGTATATTTTAAGTTGCACAAAATGTCAACTGATGTGTATAACAACAAACACATATTCACAGTTCTAGTAGTTCCAGAAAGACTCTGAAAAATGTTTGTATGACTTTTATGTGGCTAGTTGACTAGCTTTACAACAAAAACTGCACAGTGTCCCTTTAATGTTTTTCACTAAAATAAAAGGAAAATACCAGAGTGAATTCAAGCATAGCTGTTGAAAGAGCTTGCTAAATGCGCTAGTTAGCGAGTGGAACAAAATAATTTGGTACAGCACAGACCGAACGCGAACGCAGAAGCGAACAGGCACTTTACACTGAATCAGTGGGGACCTGACTGTTGGAAACCGAAAGTAAGATCTGAGGTTACATTGACTGAGGTTACAATGTAAGGTGTTTGTGTTCGCATTAGGTCTATGCTGTTCGAAATTCTTTCATTTCATGCGAAATATATTGCTGTTAGGAGGCTTGTGCAGCAGGGCTATGCTTAAACTTACTCCGGATTTATAATTTAAGCTAAGGCCACAAAGTATCAGGCCTAAAAACTTCTGTCTTGTATGTTCTTTGCATAAAATTAAAAATGGGTCAGTTTGACCCAAACATCACACAGGACAGTGAAGAGTGACAGGAACTCGATGGGAGAAAAAAATATGGGGAAAAGGTGGTTATGTCTTTGCAATTTGCTGATATTTCGATATTTTTTTATTTTTGATTTTAATCACTTTTATTTAGCAAATGTCTGAACATGTATGCCTATTCAATCAGCCTATCTGTGTCTTGCCGTTTACTGCCATGTGCCTGTGCTTTAGTTCCCTTGGTCTGGTTAGCCTATGCTGCCTTCATTCTCACGCCTTTGGTCTCTTCAGTGAGTCTGTCTGTCAGAAGGGGAAGATAACCTCACAGCTGACATCAACTCAGCACTTTCCAAGAATTTATTTCCATGACAACCACAGATACAGTAGCATACATTTACTCCCAGAATGCACATAATACAGTAAGAGAGCTGTTACTCCCAATTACGGTAAGCATACTGTATTTCACAATAGGCACAATCACAAAAGGCTGATTTGGCATGTTCCTCTAGTCTAGTGTGTTTGAATGCAAATTTATGAGCAAGTCATCCATCCATAGTTGACTGGTCAGATGATGAGACAGAGAGTGTGGGCACTGATATCTCTACTGCATTTATTTCTTGTTCATTGTCCATCCTGAAGATCCTGAAACAGGATCATCTTGTGTGATGTGCACATCTCAGTCGGCCAGCCAGGCTACAACACCAGCACAGTATCTCAGCTCCGTATTGTATTTAAAGGTATAATCCAGCGTGAATCAACACCTAGCCCTGCTGTTTTATACTGCTAAGCGCTCAATGATAAAATTTTGTGCATCGTAGACCGAGTTTGCGAAACGGCAGCTAACTCTAACTGAATGAGGCATGTCAAAAACGAAACCTAATCGATATGCTTTCGTTTTGAAATGCCCCATTCTGTTAACGTTAGCTGCCGTTTCGCTATCTCAGTCTGCCTTGCATGAAATCCAGTGATTGAGGTGGCTAACAATAGCGCTTGGCACTACAAAGCAGTAGGACTATGTGTTGATTCACGCCGGCTTTCTCCTTTAACTAGAGTTCTATGCCAGGGAAGGCTTTGGATTCTTCAACAAAGATCTTTTAGTAACCAATAGCTAACAGAGAATTAAGGCAGAGCCAATAGGTTTAAAGTTCAAACAAAGGGCCCAATATGGCAGGTATAGTAAGGAGACATTACTGGCAATATTGTTCAAAGAGTCTGGACCTGTTCCAGTAACAGATTTCTGCACAGAAAATACATTCATTTGTTGTGTGACAGACACAGTGGTCCAGTAAAGGGTCATTGTTTTTGAAAATCTACTTGGAGAGGATGACTTTGAACATCTTATCAAGGAGGAAGATCTGTGGCTCTGTAGTTGGGTGATGGGAGTAGATTTAATGTGAAAGGAAATTTGTGTGTGTGTGTGTGTGTTAGCCTGACATGTCAGACTATATCATAAGAATGTATAGTCTGAAGACCACTGATAGACTGTGCCTCAATAGAGAGGCGGGTGATTGCGTTGTCTTTCAAACTGCCTCTCTACGTAATAGGCTAGGGCTCCGGCCAGTGGTACCAGCTGGTATATCAAACTTTTCCCGTAGCCCGTCGGTAACATGGCAAAGACATCTTTTTTCAGAACGAAAGACTTCAGTGCACTTTCTTGTTCCACTTTCAAAGAAATAGACAAGTGCAATTCCTCCAAAACTAAAGCCAAAGACGATTCTGTATATACGGCTCTAGTTTGAGCAGGACTGTCGTCATCATACTAAGCCCGCCTTACGATTTCCTGTACACATACCGCGCTGTGATTGGTTATCCGCCGCCAGAGTCAGGATACAACGGTTTTCTATCAGGGGTCTCTAGACGTATCCGCTGTGGAAATTCAAATTTGCTACCGCTAGGGGTACGTCTAGAGTTCTAGGCTATGTGTGTGTGTGTGTGTGTGTGTGTGAGTGTGTGTGTGTATGTGTTTAATTATTTTGATCTTACACTCTCTCTGCAGCTAACGGTAACAGAATGGGGCATGTCAAAACAAAACCAAATCAATGAGGTTTCGTTTTGACAATTTAAAAAAGCAGGACAGCTTGTTGATTCCCTCCGAATAATGAAGGTGCAGAGAAAAATCAACACCAATGGTCAAATGCCAGTGCTTTCGTCATGTTGCTTTAAAAAGAGAAGCTGAGAAACAGTTTCATTGTGAAACAAAAAGGGAAGCCAGGCCTTTGTGATCTGCCATCCACGTCAGAATGAAACAAGCCCTGTGTAGGTCCTACAGTATGAGTGTCAATGCCTGTGTGTGTGTGTGTGTGTGTGTGTGTGTGTGTGTGTGTGTGTGTGTGTGAGAGAGAGAGAGAGAGAGAGAAGACAAATGTACATTAAAGTTTAAGTCCGGAGTAAGTTTAAGCATAGCCCTGCTGCACGAGCCCTCTAACAGCAATATATTTTGCATGAAATGAAAGAACTTTGAACAGCATAGACCTAACGTGAACGCGAAACACTTTACATTGAGTCAATGTAACCTCAGATCGTACTTTCGGTTTCCAACAGTCAGGTCCCATTGATTCAGTGTAAAGTGCCTGTTCGCTTCTGCGTTCACGTTCTGTGTTGTACCAAATTATTTTGTTCCACTCGCTAACTAGCACATTTAGCAAGCTCTTTCAACAGGGCTATGTTTGAATTCACTCCGGTATTTTCCTTTAAGATAGCACTTAATAGTATTATACATCTGTGAGCACAACTGGTAATATCCTTTTCCCTTAAACATGAGTAATATCTCTCACCCCGCCTTCCCTCTCTCTCAGTCTCTCTCTGACTGGTGTTTGAATAATTGATCCCTGAGAGAGAGAGAGAGAGAGAGAGAGAGAGAGGGGGGTGGGGGGGGAGCGTTTGGAGTGTGAGTGTGTGAGCTAGTGCCCGTTGGACATGCCATTGCTCACGTACCTCTGCTGCCTCCAAAAGAGTGCCCCACCCCATCCATCTTTCCACCCCTCTCTCTCTCTCTCTCTCTCTCTCTCTTCATCCCTCTCTCTTACAACTTATTTCACTCTTTTGACTCTCACTACTCTTGTCTCTCTCTCACTCTCTCCCTTCCTCTCTCTTCAGTTTCATTGTGAGTTAACAGGGATGACTGTGTGTACATTTCAACATTGCAGAAGCATCTCATTTTCTTTCTTTCTTGTCTTCTAAATTCTCTCTCACACTCCTGACTATCCAATTCATCCATTGGATAATTAATCCATGTTTTAGTTGGTAACACTTTCTACGAACCCAGTTTTGATAAAGCATTAAAAATGCATTCAGTTTTAATGTATTAATAAAACTTTATAATAATATTCATAATTATTTATGCATATTCATGCAGTTTTATTCCAGCCAGTCAGGTGTTATTCCTCTCCACCTCACAGGATGCAGGACTTCAGAAAAGTGTGTGTGTGTGTATGTGTGTGTGTGTGTGTGTGTGTGTGCGTGTGTGTGCGTGTCCAGAGGAGTCCTCACTAGAGTGGGATTTCCTGTCTAACTGACTCACTGAGGATGTTCTGTCTGCTGGAGACGAGGCAACAGTCGGGACTGAGATGGGCTGAGGGGGACAGTCTGATTCAGCACACACACACACACACACACACACACACACACACACACACACACACACACACACACACACACACACACACACAGACATAAATCTCTCTCTCTCTCTCTCTCTCTCTCTCTCTCTCTCTCTCTCTTTCTCTCTGTGTTATACACACACAGACACACAGTGTCACACAATTACACACTACATGCCAGAGTTGATTGATATGGGATATACAGATATTTATATGATCAATATTGAATTTTCAATATGAATGCCCATTAAGTTTGAACATACTACTTTTATAGTCTGAATTATCCCAAAAAAGCACAAAGGTGGAATATTATAACTCTCAAACACTTCCTCCCACATCCTCGCATGCATTTCTCCTCATATGAAGTGTGCATATACTGCACAGGACCATTCAGTTACTGTATACTACAGTATAAACAGTATAATATACCCCAAATAAAGCATTGCACTGTACTTGCACTTTCTCTCCTGCTCTCTGTCTCTATCTCTCACTCCTGCACTCACTCTCACTCACACACTGAATGAGGGGGATTAGGGCGAGGGAGGGGTGGAGTGGGGTAAGGAGGTCGTAAGGTGGACGTGATCTTCTTCACATCCTTACAAGGTTCCTACTTAAGATTCTCTCTCTCGCAATCACTCACATAATCTCTCTCTCTCTCTCTCTCTCTCTCTCTCTCTCTCTCTCTCTCTCTCTCTCTCTCTCTCTCTCTCTGTCCTTTCTCCCCCATATCTGAATTACCTGACTCACGCACACATTGGTATTTTTGTTCTCCGTAATGCTGCATGTAAATGGATGCCATTGTGCTCAATACCTGGTGACCCAGTAACTTCTAGTCAAGCAATACCCTGCCAACGAGTCGCATGGGAACGGCAGCTACATTTGAGAAGGCCAAGGGTCTTTGTCATGCAAGTCTTAAAGAAGAGATAAAGAAAAGGGAATCCTCTCCTGGGTCAATAAACTTTTAAAAAGAGTGAAAACTCTGGCCTTCTAATGTAGGTTACTTGTGCAAAAAAACAGGAAATTGTTGTGCATTGTTGTTATTTATTTAATTAAAATACAAGTACAATACAAACAATTAAATTATGATTATGGCGATTATGATTATGATTATTATATTATATACCGTAGCCTTCTTTGCTCCAGTAGTTTAGCCATGTATCAATGGTGTTTTTTGCCCCCAACGGACCCACCAGGCACCATATCCTAAAAGGCACTACCTTAACCCTAACCCCCTCAACACTCACCCTAACCCTAAATTGGGGGGAGTAGTGCCTGGAAGACAAAGAATACCAAAGACCAAAGATGAGAGTTATTGCACATTTTTATCGTTTTCCTGGAATTTCTGTCAGTCACTGAATGACTGTTTATTTACAGTAGCTCTGCATGTGTTTCTGTTTCTGTATGTGTTGTTTGATAACCTTGGTTCAACACGAGGTGAGGGGAATCTGGTTTTAGCTCTAGATAAGGACTTTAAGCTCGACCCTAAAATATATATCAGCAGGACACGCACACACACACACACACACACACACACACACACACACACACACACACACACACAGTGGCATACATGCAAAGTCATGGGTTGCAGTCATGTTAATACTCCACTGACACAGTTAGTTGAACCTAAAGCCTCTTCACACCGGTACCTCTTTTTAAATGATAATACAGTTGGAACAGATAAAGTAACAAGTCTAACTCCATGACTTAGCAATTAGTCTGTGTGTGTGTGTGTGTGTGTGTGTGTGTGTGTGTGTGTGTGTGTGTGTGTGTGTGTGTGTGCAACAAGGCAGGCAAACCAGGCAGTTGCCTGGGGCCTCAGGCTGAAAGGGGCCCCCAAGATTGACTGTTTAATCATTTTAGTAGTTATGTTGGTGGTGTTTTTCAACAAAAAATGACGTTAAACTGGAGTCAGACAACTGTACAATACAGATAATTATATTGATCATGTTTGAAAATTCTAACAATGTGGTTCATGTAAGGATTTACGGGGAGTGAAGGGCCCCCATGTCCTGTTTGCTTGGGGCCCCCTAAGTACCTTGAAACGGCCCTGTGGGTGTGTGTGGGCGTGCTTGTATGAATAACTGTGCATCGCATCTCATCTCCCTTTACACACAGTTGGTGGTTTGTGTGTGTGTGAGAGCAGGGCCGGTTCTAGCCTTTTTGGTGCCCTAGGCCAGATTTGAGTTTTGCCCCCTCTTTTCTAAAAATAAAATGAGAAAACTGAAGAAAAAGGGGAAAAAAATGCATTGTGATGCCCCCCTGATATTTGGTGCACTAGGCGACCGCCTCGTTTGTCTATGCCTAGAACCGGCCCTGTGTGAGAGAGAAAGAAATAAGGGTTTGCCTCCTGCCGCTCTAGAACCAAAGACCAGGGTTGGGCCTTCTTTTGGGCATTCCAAACCAAGTTAGTCATCCTTGGTTAGCTTTATTTAGTGTTTGGTTTACTTAGAGGAATTTTGACCTGGCACAGATTGCACCTAACTCTCTTTTTCGGCTTTACGCATCCCGTAACAGGATGGGTCGAGAACAGTGTGGTACTGCCTCTTGAAGTCTCATTTTAGCTGATATATGGCCAATTGCGATAATC
>JAODXP020000026.1:6894979-6907479 GCA_027497455.2 Sardinella longiceps | reverse complement strand
ATAGCATCATAGGCTAAATAAATAAAATAAAAAACATATATAAAGCATAGGCCTATTTATGGAACATTGATCACGAGCCCGGCCCGGCCCGGCCCGAGCCCGATAGAGTGACGGCAAATGTCAGCCCGGCCCGGCCCAAGTTCGGGTAGGGCTCGGGCCGGGCTCGGGCTCGGGCAGCGAATCTAAACTCTAATAACAACTGCCCATATTTAAACACCTGTTCAGTAATTAGGTCAGAGTGGAGTTAAAGGCTTATAAAACTCACACACACGTGCGCACACACACACACACACACACACACACACACACACACACACACACACACACACACACACACACACAGATATACTCCTGCACACGTGCACACCTACACACACAAAAACACTAACTTACACATACACATACATGTACACACATACTCATTCAGACAAACACGCGCACACACACACACTCACACGCGCACACACACACACTCACACACACACACACAGACACAGACACACACACGGAAACTCACCACTTCTCTCCAGAAAGTATCGTGCCTCCATCAGCAAGCGGCCCTGTGGTTTTAACTCAACCTGACAGGCCAAAAGCAGATGTAGGAGTCAGAGTTAGTGTTAGGGGACGATGCTTTGGCACAGAGAATTACAGAGGGAAGAATTAAAGCCATTATTCAAATCACTCAGACAACACCCGACAGACATGGAACACATTATACAGCGGGTCTGACAAAAAGTGCATTTCAGTTCTCACGTCCACCCATCCACCCACCCACACACACACACACACACACACACACACACACACACACACACACACACAGACACACACACACACACACACACACACACACACACACACACACACACACAGAAACACACATGTACACACACACACACACACACACACACACACACACACACACCCACCCACACACACACACACAGACACACACACACAGGCACACAATCATAATCACACATGCACATTACAGTAACATGCATGAATACATACAGTACAATTAGTCTACCTAGAGTATAAAACATACATAATCTGAAAGAAGTTGTATTCTACAAACAAACCCCACACACACACACACACACACACACACACACACACACACACACACACACACACTAACACTTCCTCACCCATATCTCAAGCTTGCCATTCTCCTTCTTACAGCGCGTGGCCAGTGTGTCTAGCTGGACGGTGGCCTCTGTCTTCAGGCTGGCCGTGCGGTCCTTGACCACCACATGCATCACGCGCCCGCGGTGGACGTGTGCATCAAACGTGCTGCTCCACGGGGGGTACATAGTGGGACGCTTCTGCTTGTACACTGTGCCTTTCTCTGAAAAGCCACACACACACACACACACACACACACACACACACATTTTAGCGCATAATCATACGAATGGTGAACTGCTTCGTGAACTATACGTGGATATACAACACTTATGATAATGGTGTATGCAGTCGTGTATGTGTGTGTGTGTGTGTGAGAGAGAGAGAGAGAGAGAGTGTGTTTGTTAGAGATATTGTTCTATATCATATCTCATACACACACACAAACACACTCAAACACACACACACACACACACACACACGCACGCACGCACGCACGCACGCACGCACACACACACACACACACACACACACACACACACACACACACAAACACACACACTTTAATAGGCATACACATACAACTTGTTTTTCAATTTACACTTTGAACATCCTAACCACCATTTTCACACGTTGGCCTCAAATGAGAGTAGGACATCTCCAACGTCTAAGCCATTTCCGCCGCCGGGTCTCATAGCCCCTGAGCACCTGACCCCATTAGTTAGACAGGAACACAGGACCAACACCCAATTGTCTGCTACCGTGAAGTAATCAAATGATTTCAATTTGATTTTTTTTAAATCGTATTTTGAAATTTCCTGGTAACGGCTACAGTGGTTCTTTAGAATCTGAAGTGTGGTTTCTCTGAATTTCATAGGTCTACACTAATACACACACATTACATATGCACTCACACTTAGTAATCATAAGAAAAGATGATTACTGGAGATTTAAACTCCTCTGATGTTGTTTGAGTCACTCTGGCATTGCAAACTCATAATGTCAATCATTCCATCAAGAACAGCAGCTATAACAGTTTGAGGTTATGCTTTGACCTGAACTGAATATAGAAGTGGTTAAGCTAACCTGACTAAAACTTTGGTAAATCTGTATCATATCTGAGATACAGCATGGGAAAGGTCTGTATATTAAACTAAGTGAAGTAGAAACATAAGAAAGTTAAATGTAATCTTTGTGTTTAAAAATAAGTTGTGTTTAATAATAAGTTATTCTACTGCCTGGTGGCTACCGTCACCTTTTGACACCTACATGTCTGCAACATACCAGCACCACCAGTTAAGTACTGCTGAACTGTGATCTCACACAGACATAAAAATAAAATCTAAATCTAAATCTGACTTTGACTTATTTATTTATCTATTTATTCATGTACAGTATTTATTTCAGTGAAAACCTTAGCAATAAAACAAATAGTGATTTCTTTTTATTTGAGAATGAGCACTATACTTACATAATAAATATAAATATAAATATTTGTTTACCATTGGTGCTCTTTCTGCTGAAACACTGTTTGTGAATGGGGCCCTACAGTATGTGGTGTGTCTGTGTCTAGACACACTGAGCGCTTTGTAATTTGATGTCTTTGAGAATAACCACCTATTGTTTTGGTCTACTCGTGTCACTTCATGGTCCTTTGTTAGGTGTGCTTTTTGGTTTTGACTACGTGTTTACTGCGTGTAAGTGTGTGTGTGTCTGTGTATAAGAGTGACTGTGTGTGTGTGTGTGTGTGTGTGTGTGTGAGAGAGAGAGAGCAGGAAAGAGGGACTATCGTCATTTAGGTGAAGAGTTGCTGAGATGCTGGCTGCTTGCTTGACACACATTTTCCTGAAAATGTATTTTTGCTCTCAAAACACCCACATACAGATTGACACATCAAATGCAGCACCCTCCTGACTGCACACACGCACGCACACACACACGCGCGTGCACACACATACACTCACACACACACACACACACACACAAAACAAATAGACAAGCTCACACATACTGCAAAGCTTCAGTGTATAATTTCCCATACACATAGGGAGAGAAAAAGAAAGAAAGAAAGAAAGAAAGAAAGAAAGAGAGAGAGAGAGAGAGAGAGAGAGAGAGAGAGAGAGAGAGAGAGAGAGAGAGAGGACGTACAAATGAACAAAACAAGGTCCTCTTTCCAAATAGTCTGACTGTAAATGACTCACATCTCACATCTCTCATTCACCATAGGCTACACATCCAAACTTAACATGCACACACACACACACACACACACACACACACACACACACACACACACACACACACACACAGAGTGCATTCAGGTCAAATTGCAACCTTTCTCTTTCACTTGCATGAAAGTCAGTAACCCTTTTTGACATCCAAACAGATGGGTGCTCTCAACATGACTAAATCTCTCAAAGGAAACACACACACACACACACACACACACACACACACACACACACACACACACACACACACACACACACATCAAAGCAGTACCTTAGCAAATCTAAACCTACTTGTTACAGTATAAATGCAGGCCAATATGGCTCAATAGGTTTGTATGTAACTCTTCTGCTATACGGGTGGTACTGAATGAAAAGATTTTTTGAGATCTAGAAATAGATGCTACAGTAATACTGTAGGTTTGATGGATAGCATGTCAAAAATAAATAAATAAATAAATAAAAATCATCAATGGTGTGATTAAATAATCATTTAATCACACCATTGCACGTTATGAATGTTTTTTTAATTTTTTTAAACTAAGAACAACTTAATGCTGACTGTTACGAATTCATACATCTACACACACTGATACATTTACTGATATAGTTTAGTTTCTTTTAGTACGTTGTTGGTGATTGGCAAGTCCCTCAGGGAGGTGGGGCTATTACTGTTAATTGACACATGATGAGTGCACCTGCAGAGGTGTGTGAAGATGGCGTTTTGAGAGCCTTGGTGGCTTTTGACTGGAGAAAACGTGTGGTGGAGTTTTTGCTCTTTTGATTCATAGCAGTGGCCTGGTTGGAATCAGAGGATTATCTGAGAAGAGTATCGGACTGAGCGACGAGAATTTTCTTTGCTTTGTTTTTTTTTCTGTTTGGCTAGCCGGCTCTTTTTGTTTGTTTTGGTGCGTCGCCAGAGCCAGGACCACTTCCCCACCGTGTACAACGTTAACGCCACACTAACGACTTTTAATGCACTTCACCATTTAACAAAACTTCGCGTCCTCAGTAAGGGAGGACAGGATAAACCATTTGGACTCTCCAACGTAAGCAGCAGCCCTAGAGCCTAGCCAGCGTCTGCCAGGTAATGTAAGCCTAACTTCTCAGGGGGGACTGCCTGATGCCAATGTAACTAACTTCACACACACACTCAATTCACTGTTGCACCCTACCTTTCTCCACACACACAATTTTGGGGGTAAACAAGCCGTGGAGAGGAGTTGGGTCTTAACATCACACACACACACACACACACACACACACACACACACACACACACACACACACACACACACACACATCCACTCAGTTTTTGGGAACGATAACTTTGTTTTTTGTGTAAGTTGCTCTTGCTTTACGAGGGCTGTTAATTAGGAAAGCCTAGCAATTGATAGTACAAAACATACCGAGGATATTTGTGCCTTTCTTTTCCTCTTTCACTCTCAAAGACACACACACACACACACACACACACACACACACACACACACACACACACACACACACATATTTTTTCTCTCCGGAACTGCATTTCTTTTACTGTAAAGACACAGACACAACATACAATGCATGCAAAATACAAACAAACACACATATCCACGCACATGTACACAAATACATGCACACACACACACACACAAACACACACACACACACACACACACAACAACACACACACAGTCACACACACACACACACACACACACACACACACACACACACACACACACACACACACACACTCACCTGTATCTACTGCCTCCTTCATGTAAACAGCACAGTAAGGGTTGGACACCTCCTCATGGTAGGCCAGACCCGGATCCAACTCAAAGTTGGAGAACCCGATCCGCAGGAATGGAGACATGGTTCCTCTTCAAGAAACTAAAGAACGTTTTTCAGAGACTATAGATCCACCAAGAGCTCAATGGTCCAAAACTATATTGGTTTCTCAGTTAGGTACAATGGTTCCTCTTTAAAAGAAGCAGTAGCCTACTTCCTTAAAACTGGACAATCAAGGAATATACACATCCAAAAAGAACTCTTAGTTAGGAATCTTCTCAGATGAAAGGTTCTTAGCTTAGAATGTCCTTCAAAGAGGTTCTCTTGGAGAGGTTCTCCAGTGGATCCGAGCTGAACAGTCTTCAGGTCTCCCTCTTTCTCTTTCTCCCTCTCTCTCTTTCTCTCTCTCTCTTTCTCTCTTAGGCTGACACATTCACACATTCACACCTGCTTCCAGAAGTCTTTTGCGGTTACGGGAACTGCGCTAACACACACACACTTTCACTCTCTCTCTCTCACACACACACATACATACTCACACACACACAACTTCCACGAAGCTTATATGAGAATATGAGTAGTGTTCTCAGGCGTGTGGCCTGTTAGACGTGTGTACGTGTATGTGTGTGTGTGTGTGTGTGTGTGTGTGTGTGTGTGTGTGTGAAAGAGAAACTGAGGGATTCCCTGTGGTCTTCCAAGTTTGCTTGAGGTCTTAGGTCAAGGGGAGGGGCTTGGGGTGGTTTCCTGGACAGCTCTGCCCCTCATGAGCACATGTGGATTCTGTTACCGTAGCAACTGGAGAGACAGGAAGGAAAGGGAGATAGACAGACAGATAGACAGAGAGCATGAAAGAGAGAAAGGGAAGAAAAAGATTAACACATAATTGAAACAATATATTAGTTCTAAATTGATTGACACCAAGAATGCACATACACAGAGTAGAGTTTGTTACAGCACTCTCTGGGTCAAGGTGTCATCAGCAACTGCATACACTCAGAAACTGACACATACATTTCTAATAGAATGATAAGCAGATGACTTAATCTAAGGCACACTACAGTCACACACACACACACACACACACACACACACACACACACACACACACACACACACATACAAACACAGAGAGAGAGAGAGAGAGAGAGAGAGAGAGAGAGAGAGAGAGAGAGAGAGAGAGAGAGAAAAAGAGAGAGACAGAGATAGAGAAAGAGAGAGAGCGAGAGAGAGAGAAAAATAGAGAAAAAGAGAGAAAGAGATGTCAGTTGCTTCTGACAATGTTTTAAAGTCACGTAACTGAACCTGCTAGAAGATTGAAGACCCCATGAATTTCTTAGGGTGAAATATCAATGAGAAATGTGCCAAAAAACACAATTCTCAGAAATACTACTCAGCTCAACAAGTTGCTTTATTTTTTGGCTTATTGTTAGACACACACACACACACACACACACACACACACACACACACACACACACACACACACACACACACGTTACACAAAACCACAACCCCAAAACGAGAAAATAAGAGGCATGTTTCTGTGGGTTGGATTCCTAATCCATCCCAATTCACACTGCACAAGTGCCTTAATCAGGCTTTACACACACACACACACACACACACACACACACACACACACACACACACACACACACACACACACCGCTGAAAGGAAAGACCAAAGATCAAAACACATTAGGTCAGCAGTTGGTCCATTTTTTAAATTAGTGAAGAAATAGCACATAAGGTTGGCTCCTTATAACCACACACACACACACACACACACACACACACACACACACACACACACACACACACTACTCTCAAGCTTCTGAAACAAACTACAATGTTAACCCCAGCGGATTACCTCCTCACGATGGCCTTGTTTGGTAAACAATCTCCCAGTAACGAGCAGGGCATGCTGCTTAATTAAAGTCTGAATGGTCCCACATCCAAATCCTACATGATTGACTGAACCACTGATAGACAGACAGTTTCTGGACACGAGACAGACTGAGAGACTACTAATGACACCCTCACTTGACAGCCCTTATGGATATGCTGACATTTGAGAGAGAGAGAGAGAGAGAGAGAGAGAGAGAGAGAGAGAGAGAGAGAGAGAGAGAGAGAGAGAGAGCACATGAGGATCTAGTCCCAATGACGCCACCTTCTCACTGTACAACCATTCTGGACGTGGGGGGGACGGATTGACATTTAAGACAGAGAGAGGGACAGAGCATAGAGAGAAGAGAAGAGAGGGTGAGAGAGAGAGAGAGAGTAAAAAGAGTTGGGAGAGAAAAAAATAGGGTGGGTACAAAAGAGAGGGGATAAGAGGCAGAAAGCAGAAGAAAGGGAGTGGTGGGACGGATGATTGACAGTTGCGTCGTTCTTCAAATGCCCTTCGATATTCACATAGTATCCGGGAGAGAGAGGGGGAATGGGGGTGGGGTACTATTAATAGAGATGTAACACTACCCTGGTTTGGGACTGTCTCACAACATTTAACACTGCTCCATGCGCACACACACACACACACACACACACACACACACACACACACACACACACACACACACACAAATCTTACTGTGGTCAATATCAGAAGTCGTTGCACTCTTAGCTATACTTCAGAGAAAAATGTAAGGATTAAATAGGGTTCTAAAGTATCTTTGATACAACGTTTGCCGCTGACTGAGCTTCTGATTACTAATATGTACCATTTCTGGATGATTTTCTTTACAACTGTATTACTGTACGCAAACAGTTTAAAGTCAAGATTATGTACCACATTTCCTGTAAGATACTTTCGTTTTTACTACTGTTGTTATTATGTGGGTACTTTCCCATAAATACTAGGCTAAAAAAGCAAAACAACAACATTAACAACAACAACAACAACAACAACAAAGTCATTAATAATAACAATAATATGAAATTGTTGAAGCGAACCCCATGCCCCATAACTTACAAGACTGTCTCCAGGCTTCTCAAAGGGCTCTGAGTCTTAGGCTATTAAAACACTTTCAATTTTCACAAAAACACTTTTTTAAGCTTTATTTTAATTTTGCATTATGTAAATGCATCTGGGTCCATTAGCCTCGGCTAACAGTGTCTGAGAGTAGCTGCAGGCTCTCTGGACGCACTGAGCGGTGTATTACTGTACATGACACATCATCATGGAAGCAGCTGGGGTGTCCTCAGGCCCCAGTGACACATGTGTGTGACAGACAGAGAAGCATGAAGCCAGAGTGCAGAAATAATCACACAGAGCAGCTGACGCGCGGCAGAAATAATAATTCTGCACAGACCCGGGCCCGGCCCAGAACCGGCCCACAGTCTGGGCCAGAGACACTGATTCGGTCTCAGTTGATGCCAGACTTTGTGATAGTTGGATAGTAAGTAACTGCACTTTGTCTACTTTAGTGTCGGTTACAGTCTCTGTGTTGCCTGCTATACTGCACTCTTCATCACTGTTTAGAGTCCCTGGATTAACTTCTTAGCTTTTGACTGACTGACCCCCTATTAGTCAAAAGCAACCAACACACTGTGAAATATACTTTGATGACTAGAGCTACCAGCTCCCTGTTTTACATTACCTGCTATGGTTTTCGAGAGGACATCTCTGTTTTCGGGTGAATTTCAATGACATGAAATGAAGTGAAACAGATCAGCTGGAATGAGGAGAAGTGAAAAGAACTGAATTGATTTGCACTGCATTACTGCACTGAAATGAACTAAGCTGAATTAAATTGAACCACATTCCTCTTAGTTCCCCTACCGAGGGTCCCGCTGTACTGTAGGTTAGCCTTGAACAAATCAACAGCAAAATTCCCACACTCAGCTCAACACAAACTGCTCTTTTTGAGAGTCATACAGCCCTGTAAGACTCCATACAGTCTGTCATTACAATCTAGGTCTTGCAGGGACCATATTTATCTAAAAATCATTTTTATTCTTCCATAGATTTTCAATGACTTAATTCCACTACATCTAACTGTACTTTAGCGTTAAACAATCCAACAAGTTTAACACACGCAGTTCCATACATGCAGCTTTTTTATTTACGTGTCTCATGGTCTATGTAGTCTATAATGTGTGAATGATGTGTAAGGCCTGTGTGAGGCTCCATGTGTGTTTCTCCATGGACTCTTTCCTGCACATCAACTTAACCTGTAGCTATGAGGACAAACACAACAATCTGAACCTTTTAATCACTTCTTATATACTGAAACTCTTCGATAAAGTGCATTTAGAGTATGTTATTCAATGTGATTATTTGCATGTTCTAGAAGTATAGGTGGCGTCTAGAACGATGTGTTGTGTGTTAGAATGATGAACGCTTGTTTGCTCCTTTCTAACGTTGCTGGTCGTGCTAACATGACACTTCCTGTGTTTGAGTGACAACTCAGAAACCGCACTTCCTGCCGCGTCATTCCGACGAGTTTTTCTTCATACTAAATCATGTGGGTTGTCACCCACTCTTGCCAATTTCTAAAAAAGGGCGTAGAGTTGAAATTCTTACTTGGCTTGCTATTACTGGTTACTAAGACTCTGATTTTGTCACACTGTGACTACTGTCAACAAAAATATCACAATGCCTTGTGTGTCAGCAAATTATTATGGCATTTGTTTATGGTTTACCAAGGTAAGCTTTAGCAAGTCTAGGTTATAGGTCAGGGACACCTCTAATGTCCCACAAGATACGGAGGCTATGAACCATAAATTCATTAAATTAATAATGTTTTTGCTGGAAAATACAAACATATTATCCAGAATACAAAAGGGATGGAGAAAGAAAGAATGAACTAAAGGAATAGAGAGAGAGAGAGAGAGAGAGAGAGTAAATTGTTTCCTTTTTTACTATGGGTTGCAAATGTATATTTCCTGTCTTAGAAAAACACACACTCACACACACACACACACACACACACACACACACACACACACACACACTGAAAGAAAACAAAGGGAGGAGAGGAAGAGAAGAAGAAAGAGTTTGAGTTCAAATGTGTCCCCTCCCACATAGAGGTGGGAGTTCAAAAATCAACCGACTCTTTTATCGATCAAACCACAGACACCCTCTCCCTCTCTCTCTTTCTCTTACACAGACACACACACAAACATAATATTGCAAAAACACACATCCCTAACACTGGCACCCTATATATGCACACACTATATCCACATCAAAAGCTCCAAAGGCAAGCATCATAGCCGACCTTTACAAAGACATTTAATGGCTTTGGTGTCTGTAGGACTCCTGTCCAGCGGCACACACACACACACACACACACACACACACACACACACACACACACACACACACACACACACACACACTCCTTCTCCACATACACACACACACACACACACACACACACACACACACACACACACACACACACACTGGCATGAGGGTTAAAGGGATTTTCTGTTCTATCTTTGCAGGGCCGGCCCAAGCCCAAAGGGGGCCCTAAGCAGAATTTCATTTGGGGGCCCCCTCACCACCACCACAGCCTTTTTTATTTGGGGGGGGGAGGCTGCCTCTGACTCACTCTCAAGAGATATTGAGATGGATTAACTATTGCTTGTTCTCCCTATCAACAACAACATATTGCTTGTTTCATTAATTGTTTAAATTCACCCAGTGTTCTTGTCATCATCTGATTATTTTTTGAAAATACTGAAAAATATTAGACAACAAAAGTTTAGGATGCTATGGTTTTATACAACACTCACAATACATTTTATGTGAACATTATTGCTGATATCGCAGACATTGGTAGGCTACTCTATGCAATAAGCAGCTTATGATAACAGAAATAGCCCTGATTCACTCACTATGTTTGCTATTTCAAGCATCAATAATAGGCCTAACCTATATCATCAGAGAAGAGTGATTCTTGCCATTCTTGACAATAAAGAGCTAGGTTTGAATTAAATGATTAGATAGTCCTACATTAAGATAGCTTGATACATCTCCTAAGACTAACTAGGATTTTGCCTATAGAAGAACTTCCTCATGTCCAATGTCTGTGCAGGCAGCAAATATTCATCAACCAAAAATAGGCTATCCTTAACCTAAGCCTATAGCCTACTTGAATGTTTAGTTGAACATTCATTTAATGTGGCCTTGAGTTAATTTTGAGGACATACAACAAAAGAATAAGGTTTCAGCCAAAGCTACGTTGTGAGGTGGCAATTAACAGAGTTGACGTTAGATTACCTCCTCGGGAATCTGTTCCTTTCCTGCTCACAGGATTAATTTCACTTACTGACTTACTTTGTTCCAAATGCAAAACATGGAGCGTGGACTTTCAGCGGTATGCATTTTACCTACTTGATCACGTGGAATGGACTGACGATTGCATGCGGTGAGATGTTGTGAACGCGGAGTCGATTTTCAGCGCTATGCGTAGCTACTCTATTCAAACAAGTAGAATGGATTCTTCCGCGGTGGATTAGAAACTGCGCTATGGCTGTGCTTTACCATTCCCAGGAGGCTTTGTTCTAATCATATTGCAAACATAAACGTTTTATGATGTCAGAATAACAAGAATGAAATAAAAATACAAATGCTACATCAACTTCGCCAGATTGTTGGGAGAAGTCAGAGGTGTGTAAGCCAAACCATGACTGAGATAAAGAGTAATAGTAAGTGATATAAACTACATGGATTCATTGTAAAGAAGATGATAATATTAATGGGTAGGTTAAAGGATGTTAAAGAAATCCTAGAACATGATAATATTAATGGGTAGTTTAAAAAATGTTAAAGGAATTCTTACCCTCTAAAATAAATTAATATTTCAAAACTTGATTTCTCGAGCGCTCGTGGGGGCTCCCCTAGCTGTCGGGGCCCTAAGCGACGGCATAACTCGCGTATGCCTCGGGCCGGCCCTGTATCTTTGAAATCTGACTTTACTGCCCTGTAAATCATGAATACATCCAAATACACAAACAACAAATACTCAACTGCACACACACACACACACACACACACCCACACACACACACACACACACACACTCAGATGGACAGGTCCCCCCCCCCACCCACATAACACACACACACACACAACACACACACACACACACACACACACACACACACACACACACACACACACACACACACACACACACACAGGAACTGTTTGGCTCTGAGCTGGAGCTGTCAAAAACACACTTTGTCAGGGAAATCCGACTGTAGTGGCACAGAGTGGTACAGTGTTTGAGGCCAACAGAGAATGTGACACCGATGTTAGTGACACCTTTTTGGAAAAAGTGACAGTAGTGGTTGTTTGTCCTCTATCAGCATGCCCGCACACACACACACACACACAGGGTGGTAGGTAAC
>JAODXP020000026.1:6884422-6894879 GCA_027497455.2 Sardinella longiceps | reverse complement strand
CCTGGCCACAACAATATGTGTGTGTATGTGTTTCTGCATTTATGTGTACACTGTATGTATGTGTGCATATGAGTGTGTTTGTGTGTACACGTGAGTGTGCACATGTATGTGTGTGTACATGTGAGTGTGCACATGTATGTGTGTGTGCATGCATGTGTGTGTGAATGTGTGTGCATTTGTCGTTCATTTTGGAATTTATTTGTACTGTATGTCAGGCAGGTGCTGGAAGCAATGCATCCAGCATTTTGGAGTTGAGCACAGAATACCGACAGCTTTCATGGAGGTATAGTAGATACAGCAAGTATAACTTGGTCTACACAGTCTATCACTTTCACTTTCTGTCTGAAACCATATCTGCCTGTTCTGTCATTTCATAAACAGAACAACAGCTGCCTGTATTCCTTCACATGCTATTTGACATCACTTGTAGGCTTCGTCTTAATTTGCTCATGTTTAAGTGGCTTTTTCTAAACTTAAAATTTCAATATGAAAGAGGGAATAACTATGCCTCATGTTTATGATGCCCTTTGACCATGCACAAACTCTCTTAATTCATAAAAGCCAATGTAAAAGTGGTTGTCCATTCTATGTCTCCTTTAAAGTGATGGTAGCATTATTTAAAGGCCAAAGATGAGTTGTTCACTGAATACAGAAACTTTCATTTTTACCAACTTTAGGCTATCTGAGTCTGAAAATGCCTATTCAGAAATACCTATGCAAGCCTGCTGATTTGATTAAATAAAGGTTAGCAGCATGTGACTTGGAGATCTGTTGCAAGAGCAGGTGGTCCATGAAAAACACTGTGTGGCCCTTGGAAACACTGTTTTAGTCTTTCACATGGTCATAAGCAAAGTTTCTAGAGTGCTATGCACCAGAATCTTTGGCCATAAGTTCCTTCTATTCCTTCTATTGTATTCCTTCGCTAAAACTGGGAACAGACCTACCGATTGTTTCAGTCTTTTATGATTAGAATGTGATTGAGTGAGCCAAACATGCAGACTCAATGTGGGACATGATTCTTTGGGTTGTTCATCTTGTTTTATTTACAGCATAGGAGGTTACGGGACCTATGATGATGTCATCACTCTTGCAAGTAAGTTGGGATGTTGACGCTGCCTGTTCTACTAAAGAAGATAGACAATATTGCACTCATGGGGGCGGTGGTATAGCATAGTGGTTAAGGAGCCTGACTCTAGTGAGCCAGTAGTCTGAAAGTTGTGGGCAGACACTGCTGTGCCCTTGAGCAAGGCACTTAACTTTGCTCTAGGGGAGACTTTCCCTGAAGTAATTGATTGTTGACAAATGTAAGTCGCTTTAGAGAAAAGCTTCTGCTAAATGGATGAATGTAAATGTAAATGTAAAATGTAAATGTTATGACTGAAGGATCATGTTGCCTCTACTCCTCCCTTGTAAATATTGTGAAGCTCTTCAACCATAATGTCACTGGTGCCTCCCCATGCCTGTGTTTCTGAAATTAATGCAGTAGTTGAATGTGTCTGCTGCTAAATGCATAAATGTAAATGTACTGTAGTCATTGTTGCCTCTACTCCTCCTTGCTTGTAGATATTGTGAAGCTCTTCAACCCCAAAGTCACTGGCCCCTCCCCCATGTCTACCGTGGTTGGACAACCAACAACCCTGCAGCAGACTGGCCTCAATCTGGCCGTTTCAGGAGCCATCAGCCTGTAAGTTTGTCAGGACCCGTTTCACTGAGATGGTGTGAAGTGATCCGACATCTTTGATATGATTAGTGATGTTCAGGCTACTGGAGTACTACTAACTACTAACAACTGCTACTTTAAAACATTTAAAAACTAACTGCTACTAACTTAAAGGTAATGCAACAGTAGTGTACGCCTTACATTTTCAAAACACTAATATTGCAATGTAAAGGATTACTTTAAAATGTCAGTAGCAAGTGATAAATAACGCATTACAGGTTTGTAGAAACTTGCCCTTGGAACACTGTACAGTACATATCATGGAGAACGAGTTCTAACCAATGAGCACAAGGTTTACAAGGTTTTCATTTGTAGTGAGTGCAAGTTATTTCTCTTCTTGATTTCAAGTGTGTGCCATTTCTATGACGGTGTTTTGCACTTTTCTGATTTGGCGTGAATGCCTTTGGATAACAAATAAATAAATCCTCAGGGCAATGTCTATGTTTATACTGTATGTCGTATGACATATCATGGAGAATGAGTTCTAGCCAGTGAGCACCAGGTTTACAGTACTGTTCCCCGCTGACAAGTTCACAAGTCATATTTTATCACATACATATAGGGCCGGTATAGCCTTTTTGGTGCCCTGGGCCAGTTTTGAGTTTTGCCCCCTTTTTCTAAAAATATAACAGAAAAACAGGAAAAAAAGTAAGAAATGTATTGTGATGCCCCCCTGATATTTGTTGCCCTAGACGACCGCCTCATTTGTCTATGCTTAGAACTGGCCCTGCATGCATATACAGTATTTAATCTCTGTTTTCTTTTCACAGAGATCTTCCTGCACAAACAAGAAACTTGATTGACACTTTGAAGAACTATTCAGTTGAGTCTCTTTGTCCATCAGTCTGTTTCTGATCACCAATGCTGTATGTGGATTTCTTTTTTCTCAAGTGGCACCTTTCACAATTTCACTCAATCTTTGTTTTTCTTTTAGGCCATTAACTTTACTGAAGACTGGAAAGTGCTTACAATCCTCATAGGAATGAATGATGTTTGTGCTTTCTGCCAGAACAAAGTAGGCAAGGCTAATTTCTATGCTAATATAATTTCAGTGACATTATTGTGGGCTAACACATTGTTTTCCCATCAGACAGCCTTCAGTGTGGAGAACTTCATCAGTAACATCAATCAGTCCCTCCAGATGCTGATGGATGAGGTAGTCATGTTTTAAAACTGCTATGTGGGGGCGTTGTGGCTCAGTTGGCTAAGGTGCCATACCATAAAATTTGGGGACCAGGGTTCGATTTCGGCGTCATTTCATTTCAGGGTGATTTCGGGTGAAAACGTTTTTCCGTGAAGTGCTGTCCCGTTTAGTAGCGGAAGATCTGCACTTCTCACTACACAATCGAGGGGTGTCTTACTTTGGAGGGCAGTCGAAAACAAGAGCTAGTTTTAAGGGAAGAGAAATGGGACTGGGCCTAAGATTTCAATATGAAAGAGGGCAGAACCATGCCTCATGTTCATGATAGCTCTTTGATCATGCACAACATCTCTAGTCTTAATTCATCAAAGCCAATACAAAAGTGGTTTTCTATTCTATGTCTCCTTTATCAACACTGCTGCCTCCTCACAGGTCCCACGGCTGATTGTGAACGTGGTGCAGATCCTCACCATAGAGCCTCTCAGACGAGTGCAGGGATCAGCAACATGCCAGCTGTTTTGGAGGTAGAACTGTTCCTTACACACAGGCATAACCACACCACAATGGACTTGACATCATTACTAGAATAAATAATGTAAAATATAATAAAACTAAAATTAAAAGCTCAAATATTGTTAAAAGCATGAGAGAAAAGGTGCACACAGCACGACAACCAACCACAACACAAACACATTGTCAGCACACCACACAGCAAAGTGTTCTGTAGGGGTGAAAGTAAGCCTATATACTAAGGTATAAGATTGTCAGGTGGTACGTAGTAGTAGTAAAAGAACCAACCAAAAACCCATATTGAAAATAAGTCACATGCACTGACTAAGTAAAAACACACCTACCAACAATATGGCATTGGGAATGAGCGATATTCTGCTCATCGAACACCATCAAACACCTAAGTCAAGCCGAAATGAACTCTGCAGCAATTTTCATTGCAGCCTCCCGCTCTGAAATGGGTGTTGGCAGGTTAGATGTCTGGAGAGTGGAGTCTGCTGCTAACCATGCTCCATACATCCATACATTCCATAGGGCCAACATATACAGTACATATGTTGATAAAGTTCTAGTACTGGTAAGAAATTGAAACTACTTTCATCCCTGCCTGTAGTCAACCCCCAGCCCTTCTCTCTGTCTTCAGAAACTTTTGTTCCTGTATGATGTCTCCAGAGGACAACTCTCCAGAGCTGGCAGAGATTGTGGAACTCAACCGACAGTACCAGGTGTGTTCTAGATTGTTGAAGGGTAATAAAGAAGTTACCCACATCCTGTTATCATACATACTGTAGTGTACATGCCTGATATTGCCAAGAGTCAAAATCTTTTTGGATCCTGTGAGGTTATCATCTCTCGTCATATTCGTAATGTGGATGACGATTTATTATTACTAGCTATAGAAAATTTGACCTCTACCTCTATTACAGTAAAATCTGGTGTGCCTCAGGGTGCAATTGTGGGACCTATTTTGTTCTCTATTTATATTATATAATGATATATTTAATTATATAATTATATAATTTATATTTAATTATATAATGATATTTGCATGGGCTTAGACACAGCAAAAAATCACCTATATGCAATCTACTGACACTCAGCACTTCCATTTACAGTACACGCTCATTCTTCAAACTCCTCCCGCATGCACAACACTGGGCAAATCTGCCTTTTATGCATTTGCACCACATGAGTGAAATACACTACAAAATACTTTACATCTGGACTCCCTACCCTCTTTTACGGTTTTTAAAAAATCTTAACTGCATATCCTGTACCTTTACTTGTTCTATGTTGTCTCTGTATGTACTGTATGTCTATGTTGCAACCTTTGTTTTTTTTTTTACTTATTCTGCTGCCACCTCAGCCAGGGAGCCCTGGAAGAAGAGATATTGTATGTTATAGAATCACATCCGTAAAGCTGGAATCACATTGATAAAGCTGGAATCATATCAGTAATGTTGGAATCATACCCATAAAGCTAGAATCACATCCATAAAGTTGGAATCTCATCCATAAATCAGGGCCCATATTCTCAAAGAACTGCTCCAGTAGACAGAATGCGATCGGAGATCTTGAGCCACAAATGAAAAGGTAAACGAGATTCGCGGTGGAATGATGAAGTATCTTTACACCGTTTTTACTGCATTTTTGAGAGCACATTTATAAAGAGAGGAAGTAGTCTACACAAATTAAACTTGATCGTGAAAAATTGCATACATATTTTAACACGGGTTTTGGTGGCAGATTGCATTCCTTATGCTCCTTGATGACAGATACTCGAATAAATTACATTGCATGGGCATTTACAAAGATTAAGGACGCTTTGCATACATTCGCGATGTGTTAGGAGTTGGTCTTGACTTAGAAGTCCTCTGTACTACCCCTAAGCTGTCCCAGACTTAGGTGCTACTTTTAGCGCTAAATTGTTTTGTGAATTACTCTTATCCCAAAAAATTAGGAGTCCTAAACTTACGACTGGCACGCCCATTTTCTTTAGGAGTTCCTCCTAAATTTGACTGTTAAGAGCTACTTTTAGCCTAAAGATTCTTTGAGAATATGGCCCGTGGAATCATATCCATGATCCTGGAATGTTTATTTCCATGGCAGGTGAAGCTGGAGGAGCTGATCAGCAGTGGGCGGTTCTTCAAGAGCGACTTTGCTGTGGTTCTGCAGCCCTATCTCACCAGCACAGCGCTTCCAACACTACCTGTAAGGTTTATAGGTCAAAGGGCAGAGGGCAGAGGTCACTATTCTTCCACTTTGTGCAGAGAGACTGGTCACTTTCTATAGGCATGTGAGAACAGTGGCTGACCCATAACCTTTAACCCCAGATCCCTGAACCATCACAGACCAATCAGGAAGTTGATTCATGCGGTTAACACTAAAGGGGATATGATCACATCTGAAAATGGCGCTGAAATAGTGTCTATAACAATTTCAAACAACCTACTAATATAGGCTATAGCTATAAACGTTTTAAAAATATTTTTAAAAGATTCTGTTTGAATATACCGTATCCCCTTTAGTGATTATCACCAGGGCCGTCGCAACAGGACAGGCAAACCAGGCAATTGACTGGGGCCCCAGACTGAAAGGGTTCCCCAAGATTGACTGTTTGATCATTTTAGTAGTTTAGTTAGTAGTGTTTGTCAATAAAATATGACTTTAGACTGGAGTTAGACAACTGTAAGTTTATAACATTAAACAAAGATTATAACAATGTGGTTGATGTAAGTGTGTATAGGGGGTGTTTATAGGTGTTTATAGGGGGTGTCCTGTCTGCTTGGGGCCCCCTAAGTCCCTTGAAACGGCCCTGATTATCACGCCGGTCTTTGAGGGTTCAGGGGCCATACAGGACTTAGAGGAGACATTAGGATTTGGCCCTTGTTTGATCTTTTCAGCTGATGGGTTGTCTTTCACTTCTGTTTGTTCATTGGTTGCCAGAATTTCTAGTGTATAGTGGCAGAATCCAAAGCCTTGGAGAGTAATTTTACGTAGTACAGGAATACAATACAATATTGAGGAAAGGTCTGACAGAGGCGCTAGCCAGGCTAATGGGCTAAGTGCTGAAGTAACAAGAACATAGTCGTACATAAAGTGCTGGAGTAACAAGAACATAGTCGTACATATAAGTGCTGTAGTAACAAGAACATAGTCGTATACATAAGTGCCTTAGTAACAACATAGTTATACACATAAGTGCTGAAGTAACAACATAGTCATCAGTGCTGTATTATTGTATATACTGATATCATTGTGTGCTGTTTGTTTATGATTCACCTGTAGGACGGCACAGCTGACTTGAGCTTCTTTGCTCCTGACTGCTTCCACTTCAGTCTGAAAGGCCATGAGGAAATGGCAAAAGGCCTGTGGAACAACATGGTGAGTGTGTGTGTGTGTGTGTGTGTGTGTGTGTGTGTGTACAGGGCCTGATTGTCTCTGAGTGGAGTGGTTACATCTGTTTCACATTGTACACGTCCATGGACGGATCTTATGGACTTTGCATGGAGCTCTCTTGAAATGCGTCATGGGGGTCCGTCTGTTCCGTCGGCTCCTTTGAGAAAAGTTAAACTTATCAGGCAAAAACAGATCTGTCAGCCAATCAGATTGACTTCCCTTACACCAGACACGCCCTCTGTCTTTCAACGACAGATGTGTACAGAATGAATCAAAAAGTACCTTATAAGCCTGTAGCTTTTGGGTGTTAGTGTGTGTAAATGTAATACATTCCATAACAAACTATTTCAGCCTCATGAAGGACAGTAACACTTAAGTTCCCTTGATAACTCAATTTCATGATGCGACACAACAAATGCTTTCATTGTTGATACCTGTTATATGTGAACCCGCAAGGGTGGTATGAACTACTTATTACTGTGTGATATTTTATGTTTAAATCAACTCATCTCTCCCTCTCTCTCTCTCTCTCTCTCTCTCTCTCTCTCTCTCTCTCTCTCTCTCTCTCTCTCTCTCTCTCTCTCTCCCTGTCCAGTTCCAGCAGGACGGTCAGAAAGACCTGATAGCCAACCTCGCCACTCCAATCAACCTCATCTGCCCTTCACAGGTATGATACTGTACTACACTTTTTGATTGAACACATTAAACTTAATCAATACTAATATATATATATATATATATATATATATATATATATATATATATATATATATATATATATGGGCAATTCCAGCATTATGGACGTGACATTTTCATGCATTATTGATGAACAAATTGCCACATAACCTCCGCAAAACTAGCAGTATTTCACAATTTTGTTCATATTCTTATGCAAACTCCATGGCTGAATATAGACAAACACAAAAAATTTATATCATGATTTACATTATAAGAATATGAGCCATTCAATTTGCGTTATGGACGTGACGAAAAACGGACAAACTTTTGAGAGAGCGTAGTTTTTGCTGTGAAGTGTGTGAAATTTTTAGAGAAATGTAAATATTACTGCATTCATACCAATCAGGACACCTAAGTAAAGACAGAGAGAGACTTAATTTCAAATGTAAATGTAAAAAAAGTTGGTTTTCATTGGAAGAAATGGCGTTATGGATGTGACGTTATGGACGTGACATCTGGAAAAACCCTCCAAAACGATACAAAACAATTGTGAACGGTGGATTTTAACCTGTAACGACAGAAATAGTAATACAACAATAAAAAATAACTGATAGCATTGCAGCTTTGTGTGTGTTATCACCCACTTATGCCCATTATAAGCCCCTCCATAGACTTACATTATAGCTGAATAGGGTAAAAATTTTAACAAACAGATATCCTTTCGAAACTTGCTCAGTTGAGTATTTACATTGAGACGATACTTTTTTGTATTGGAAGTTTTCTGAAAGAATTTGTATGTCCATGTAGGAGAGACTTAAATTTTTAAGGTGAGGTTTACTTTTTCGTGGAATTGCCCATATATATATGGGCAATTCCAGCGTTATGGACGTGACATTTTCGTGCATTATTGATGAACAAAAGGCCACATAACCTCCGCAAACCTAGCAGTATTTCACAATTTTTTTTCATATTCTTTTGCAAACTCCATGGCTGAATACAGGCAAACAGAAAAAATTAATATCATGATTTGCATCATAAGAATATGAGCCTTTCAATTTGCGTTATGGACGTGACGAAAAACGGACAAACTTTTGAGAGAGCGTAGTTTTTGCTGTGAAGTGTGTGAAATTTCTAGAGAAATGTAAATATTACTACATTCATACCAAACAGGACACCTCAGTAAAGACAGAGAAAGACTTAATTTCAAATGTAAATGTAAAAAAAGTTGGTTTTCATTGGGAGACATGGCGTTATGGATGTGACGTTATGGACGTGACGTCTGGAAAAACCCTCCAAAACGATACAAAACAATTGTGAACGGTGGATTTTAACCTGTAACAAGAGAAATAGTAATATAACAATGAAAAATAACTGATAGTATTGCAGCTTTGTGTGTGTTATCACCCACTTATGCCTATTATAAGCCCCTCCATAGACTTACATTATAGCTGAATAGGGTAAAAATTTTAACAAACAGATATCCTTTCGAAACTTGCTCAGTTGAATATTTACATTGAGACAATACTTTTTTGTATTGGAAGTTTTCTGAAAGAATTTGTATGTCCATGTAGGTGAGACTTAAAGTTTTAAGTTGAGGTTTACTTACTTTACTTTTCGTGGAATTGCCCATATATATAAATCAATTTCAATAAAAACTAAGCACCATGGGTAAACACCTGGGTAGTGGCTTGATGTTGATCCCCAAGGAAACCATGTGATTCCATTGTGAGTGTTGACTATGTGTGTTCTGTATTCACTCCCCTGCTTTAGGACCACCCCTACATATACACACGACCAAGAGCTCTCTCCGCCGCTCCTCGAGAACGAGCTCTTTTGTCTGTCCTCACCCTCAGCCTCGTCCTGATTGGTCTATTGGGACACTGATGCAACACAGACATATGTCTCCTCCAATCAGGCGAGCTCTTTTGTCTGTCCTCACCCTCAGCCCTGCCCTGATTGGTCTATTGGGACACTGATGCAACACAGACATATGTCTCCTCCAATCAGACGACTCTCTAGACTTACTGGATGTAAATGTGTAACACTGAAGCTGAAAATATATCATCTGCAGTGACAAGCTAATGCCAACAGAGGGCAGCAGCCTCTGTGTTCTCCTGCTAATGTGATCTAATGATACTGTGATATTACTGTAACACATAACAACTTACAACCACCTGATGAAGAGAGCAGACATTGTATGATGAAGTCTTCTCATGATAATAAATAAATAAATAAATAAATAAATAAATGCATTCTATAATGTTGGTTATTATAAAGTAAATTATAATGTAAAATATATTTGGAATAGGCCTGTAACCTACTGTAGCCTTATCGTGTAGGCAGACACTGAGTCAGTCAAAACTGAAAATGTAAGTTGAAATTCAGAAGCTAATCACATTTTCAGTCAAAATGTCACATCAACTTCTGAGAGCACTTTCAGTCCAATAACCTTGTATGAATATCTTAATCTGTAGTAGACACACACACCGTGTGCTTGAGAGGAGTTGGGTAATAGATACAGTAGATAATGATGTGTTATCTTTAGTGCTGTCAAACGATTAAAAAAATTAATCTGATTAATCACAAAATTTTGCAATGATTAATCATGATTAATCACTTTTAATCGCAACTCATTTCCTCCAGTAAGAATTTGGATGCTAGGGTATGTTGGATCCTTATTTTGCCCTGTAAAGGCCCTGATACTAAATAGTTGGCTTTGTTCATCTCAAATGAGGCAATTAACACCTGTCCCCTACCCCCAAGGATTCCCCAAACATGTTGTTGGACAGTCAGGAGCTAGGCCATGATCTTTGTATAGTTTGACTTGATAACCGAGCCATTTTCTATCTGAAATTGAATATAATACATGCCAAGAAAGTGGAACCATATCCATCAGGATTAATCTGAGTTAATTTTTTTTAATCGAGTTAAAGTTTTTGGATTAATCACGTGATTAATCAGTTAATTTTGCCAGCACTAGTTATCTTATAATTAAGTAAGGGATAACGG
>JAODXP020000026.1:6854422-6879422 GCA_027497455.2 Sardinella longiceps | reverse complement strand
GGAGACAGGATTCAACTTGGCCGTCACAGGACACAACAGCCTGTAGCCTATAAGCTTTTGGTCTACTTTCATTTTCATAAACAACAACAAAGCCGGAGTGGCCACAGCCCACATGTGCACCGCCATCTCGGATTTTCCCAAATGTTTACGCTGCTGTATTCTGTAACAGTTTACACTGCATTCTAGTAATGATTTCTCCTGTGATATTTTAGTATTGTATGTCATTGTGTCATCATTACCTACATGAATAGTTCATAGGCCCTTTCCCATTGAGAAATATACCGTGTTAAACCCGCCTTCAGCGCGCTCCCGCTGTTCTGTTTCCATTGAGGAGCAGTATTGCCGCATCAACTCGGCTCGCCTTTTCAACCCACCTCGGGGGTAGTCTTTTTGCCGAAGCGAGTTCAATGGGAACGGGACAACGACCCGCGTCTGAAGTGGGCGTGACTAAAGCGACTAAAGCGCATGTTGCGTACCAATGCTTCTATGAGATGATTAACAGGCCATTAAGCCTGTGTAACTAATGTCCTTCAACAAATTCTGAAGCATGGTGAACGTACTAATCTGTTGGTTGATAATGAATGAGATTTTTATGGGTTTATGGTCACAATAAAGTTCATATTGAATTCAGCGTTGAGGCGGTTCAGGGGGTCAATGTCTGTACTGATAAGTGAACATAGTTGTGGACACACTATGGGCGATAAATTAATTTCATCACAACATTCACACCAGTAATTAAGTAGTTGGCCTTTTTGTTTGTTGATGTTTTCCCAGGAACTTTTCTGAACAGACGAGAAACATGATCGACACCTTCAAAAACTATTCAGTAAGCCTAATTTCTTTTTAATGTATGTTCCCTGTTGTGAAAATGAAAACAAAATACACATTCAATACTGACTGATGATATGAATAATCTGTATGCATTTCTGTTCCTGTTTTCCCCTTCATGCAGTGTATGAACTTCACAGAGGACTGGAAACTGGTTACCGTGCTCATTGGGATGAATGACATTTGTGATTACTGCAAAGACAAAGTACAAACATACATTATTATATCCTGTCTATTGCCATCTACTGAAATGGCTCCGTATTCACATTGCTAGATAATAACTACATTACTATCACATTTCTAATTCATATTACTAATACATTTCTTCTAACACATATTGGTAACACTTTATTTGAAGGTACAAATAAAGCCCTATTCGCACGGGATTACAAATACCTGGGGACGTCGGCAATTTGTAAATTACCTCCCCACCTCTGTGTTTCTTGTGGCGCATTCGCACAGGATAAGCGAAGTCTGCATTTTGCACGAATTTACTGACATTAAGGCCCGGATATGATGTCAAAGCTAGAAACCAGATAGCTGTCAATATTGCTCATATTTTATTTTTTGCTCACATATAGATTTAGGTAATTAATAGATAATACTATATGCTGCTACACATGTCATCCACGTCAAGAAATTTCGTCCTTTTGGTGGATCTCTTTCCGCGGATGTGTCTCCATATAATTCGCCGAGAGACACTTTTTGCACCTAAAACCCTCTCAAAATTGGTATTCACAATTTCAACGGCAACTTCCATTACTGAACCCGGAAAAATTTGAAAAAGGCGCCCTACAAAAACAACATACACCGCCCAATCACTGAGATGCAGATTCGCACGGGACTAGTATTATCACAGGATGTCTGTGTTTGGCGAAATATGGTAGGTAATTTTCGGTGGAATTTTTACTTTACAAATTACAGACATGGCGCATTCGCACGGGACTAAGATCACAGACATCCTCCGCAATTATTACAAATCACCAGAGGTTCATAGGTAATACTAATCCCGTGCGAATAGGGCTTAAGACTAACATGACACTGTCATTAACTATGACATGACGTTTTCAAGAATCTGTCATAAACTTACCATGACTTTTGACATACCCTAACCCTAACCTTAACCCTAACCATAACCATGACAAATACCGGGTGATACGAAGGTGTACGAAGTTCATGACAGATTCATGACAACGTCATGTGATAGTTAATGACAGTATCATGTCAGTCTTACGAAGGTACCTTCAAAGAAAGTGTAACCCACATGTTCTGCCCCATCAGACGCTCTTCTCCGTGGACAACTTCATCCAGCACATCACAGAGTCTCTTCAGATGATGATGGATGAGGTGAGGACTGAGTAGGTTAGACCATCTCAGTGCTGATGTATAGCCTGCCCTACTGTATACAGAAAAATACCACTTTAACCAGAATTAGTTTCCCGAAACATTTACTTACAAAACCGTAACGTCTGAGGAAGGGCTACTTACCCGAAACGTCACGGTTTTGTAAATAAATATGATGTGTGTGTTGTGTGTAGACTGATATTGTGTTGATGTGTGTATGTGCCCAGGTTGATAGTGTGTGTTGATATGTGTATGTACTGTACCCATGTTGACAGTGTGTGTTGATGTGTGTGATAGTGTGCAGGTGATAGTGTGTTGATGTGTGTGACAGTGTGTGTTGATGTGTATGTGTGTGTTGTGTGCAGGTGATAGTGTGTTGATGTGTGTGACAGTGTGTGTTGATGTGTATGTGTGTGATAGTGTGCAGGTGATAGTGTGTGTTGATGTGTGTGATAGTGTGTGTTGATGTGTATGTGTGTGTTGTGTGCAGGTTCCCAGGCTGATCGTGAACATGGTGCAGATTATGACTATGGAGCCCTTAAGGAAGGTTCAGAAGCCGACACCGGGCTGCCAGTTACAGAAGTAAGAGAATAGATAAGATGGATTAGACAAGAAAAGTACTTTATTCATCCCAAACGACATTTTAGAATCAATTCTAAGTAATCCCCTTGCCTTTTACTCCTTGTGCCTGCATGGAGCCATGGACATTTAAGTCATAAGGTCTACAAGTGAAAAACTGAAGAAAAAAAATAATTGAATTGGAAATGAATTGCTATGCCTTCCTGAAATATGGTGCCCTGCTATAGGCAATTGACCAAGAACGTCCTTCTCCTCATCTCAATCTTTGCAGAACCTTTTGCTCCTGTTTAGCCTTACCAGAGGAGAACTCGGCAGAACTGAGAGAAGTTGTAGAGCTTAACCGGGAGTTCCAGGTAGGCTAATGCTAAGCTAACTTGGGCTGTTTTGCCTTTACAACATACAGCCTCGAAATCTAGACACACCCTAGTAGCAGCGGCAAATAAATTTGCTCAGCCTGGACCAGCAATTATTACCTCACTCACGTCAGATGTAGGCCACGCGCGTTCATCTGATATTCAGCGATAGACGAGATATTTCAGGAGCCAGAAATCCTTGAATCTAACTGGGCAAACGGCTTGTCCATCAATTTAATTGACGTACACTGCAGCCAACCACATCGAAACCAACCGATGACGCTGGTTACGTTTGTTGGATTGGTTGGATTCAAAACAGTTGCTTATTCGCTACGTCACACCCTCTACAGCAGCTAGCGGCCCTGATTGGTCCGGTTAGAGAATAATGGCTTGAAATCTCTCTGATGGGCTTCAACATCAGATCGTTGCGCGGAAGTGCCTTACGAAAGTTACGTAGCGCATGATCTGACGTGAGTGAGGTAACAGCTATTAAGCCATAGGGAATTTGATTGGTTGGACACCGTTGGTATTCACTTATCACAACACTCTATGTCATAGAGTGTTGTGATAGTCTATGTGATCAGAGAGTCGTAAGGCGGGCTTCGCCGAAAACAACGGCCTTTTGAGTTGGTGCTTACAGTTTACATCTTGTTTGTTGCTCTGATTGTGCTGACTTGTTGTGTGCAGAAACAGTTTTTATTGCCATGCCAGACTAATGTTATATGATGGCTTGCCAGCCTATCATACTATAGCTTAATCAGGTGAAAATTTGATACAACATATTATAGACAAATAGTGAGCCGGCAGCCAAACGCAAACTGAATGGGGCATCAAAAGTGAATAGTGAGCCAGGAGCTAACCTTAACTGAACAGGGTGGATTATTGCTATTGCTAAGCTAACACTGCTATTTAGTGTTAGTATTTGTTGTATCAAATGTTCTGGCTCTTTTTCTGATACAGGCGGCATTCAGCGCCCATACACAACAGGTCTATGGACAGATTCACATCAGATTTATCCTTCAAAACGCCTTTAACGCTCCCTGTTTTCAGCTTAGGTTGGAGAAACTCATCCACAGTGGGCGGTTCTTCAAGGACGACTTTGCCGTGGTCCTTCAGCCTTTCCTCACTCAGGCACAGCTTCCCACACTACCTGTAAGCTCATCATACACATACGCACTAACGGTAGTGATCCACTGGTCACTAGCAAAACGCGAATCCCCTGCATTGTGTACAAGAGGCGTGTCATTTCAAATTTTAGTTAGCTGCTCTTACCTGTTCCTGTTTGGTTGATTCTTACTACACAAGCACGACGGTGTAATGTCATTGGCTAATAGTTCTGCGTTTAACGGATTCATTTGCATAATGTTCAGCATAGCCCAACTTTTGAAGGATAATTCAGTATCTTTGGTGCAGCTTCACACACTACCTGTAAGATCATCATACACATACTGTAGGCACTAAGGGCTGTATACTCACTCACACGCAGTTTCACACATTACCTGTGAGGTCATCACACACATACGCACTAAGGGCGGTATTCTCACTCACGTGCAGCTCCCCATACTACCTGTAAGGTCATCATACACATACACACTAAGGGCGATATTCTACCAAGTGCTTAAGTCTATCTATCTATCTATCTATCTATCTATCTATCTATCTATCTATCTACAAGAATATTAATATGGAAGATTCACCTTATACTGTATTTTATGAGTTGAATGTGCTTTAATGCGCTGGCGGTTTGTCTGTCTGGTTTGTCTATAGGATGGCACAGTTGACTTCAGCTTTTTTAGCCCTGACTGCTTCCACTTCAGCATCAAAGGCCATGAAGAAATAGCCAAGGGCTTGTGGAACAACATGGTGAGTGAGGGGGTCACCATGCCGGAGGGTCAACACTAAAGGGTAAATGCGGTCAGACAGAAATGACGTTGAAATCTCGCCATTATATGGTAGCCTGATAAACCAGCCTAAATGTGAGATTGGATGTCTAATTTAGTCTGGCCCCAATGAATGGATACAACGGGAGATTGTTGATGAGCACAACACGTTGTCTTTCAAACCATGTCTGTGCCTATAGGCCAACGCTCTGTCGTCGCTTTGATCCAAAACACATCTCTGCGTTATGATTGGTTTTATACCCCGCCTGCTTTGATTCAAAACACATCTCTGCGTTATGATTGGTTTTGCCAGATTCCTGGCATTCTGGCAGAATTGGAGAATGATGCGAAGCTAGACCCACTCGCAGGCAAAAGATTTTGGCGTCCAGCGGGTGGCGCTGGTTTACTAGGCTAATTATATGGGGCACAATTTCTAGTGGTGCCCTCAGTGATATTATTCATTTCTGCACTTGGCTTAAGCTTGCCAAGTAAGACATGCATATACCCACACTTTGTTCCTTTGTGTGATTGCTAGGACTGCTATATAGGAGGGCCATATCTGGCATGTCTCTATGCATGGTTTTTAATAATCAATACAGCAGCTTCTAGAACTAACCCATTCCTCCATGTTTAGTTTCAGCCAGAGGGAAAGAAAGATACCATTAACTTGACTGACTCCACCAAACTCATCTGCCCTCCACAGGTACAATATGAATTTATTTTAATAATACAAACAGGAATACATGCATCTTATTTTAAAGCTACAATTTCTGATTCAATACAATCCTCTGTATGAATGAATGATATTGTTATAATGATACAGTATGTTTGAGTTAAACATGTAGGCTACTAGCCACAACAGACACAAACTTTACAAAAACTGTCCATGGTAACACTCCAAACATATTATGGCCACTGTTTTGTCTCTGTCCCACCGTGTGTTAGGAGCATCCCTACATCTACACAAGATCACAGCAGTCTTCTTCAGCCACGCCAGGAGGACAAGGACTGGTTCTTTGGGCTCTCATCAGTTCTTTAACACTAGTGTTTAGCTTCTGATTATTTTATTTATTTATTTCAGTTTGATTTAATGTCCAACCATTGTTAGCATGGAAAAATGTTATTCTTTTCTTAATTATAACAATGAAAGTGTAATATAATTTACAGGCCTATTGCCCACAATGACAGGATTATACTGGTGTCTGCAATGATAGATTTCTACCGACAGAGGGCAGTCTCTCTCTTTTATTTACTGCCCTGATGCAGGCCTAGTAAGCTGATACAGTGTCTCTGACTGATAACACAATGTGATGGCCTACACAACATGATACTATATTCTAGTCTAACCACATGATGACATTGAATGGAAACGTTTACATCACACTGTAAAGTTTCAGTTATGTTTTGATCATATAATGAAAATGTATTTTACTAATTTATTATCTGAATAGCCAACATGGTGAATCACATGCACAAAATAAAAATAGTTGAAAAGTAGCAATGTATCTGCAACAGGTGCAAGTCTTGGAAAACCATTAAAATATTTGGAATGAATATTAAATGTCATAATGGTTGTTGATAAGCAATGATTCTAGAGCGCTGGGACATGCTGCGATATCCAGAGCGACCCACGCAACTCGAGCTGAAGTCAGGCAGCTTTGCTCTTTTGCGGTGGCTCAGTGTGGGTAGGCCACGTCAGATTCACCGTTCTGAGGCAACCACATGGCACCCGTCCTGCCTGTCGTACCACCAGTGGTCAGTAGGGGCAGCAGTAAGACTTTTGGCAGTACGTTAACTCGTGGCCATTAAAAGTGATAGGTAACGTTACTCTACTCTCTAGGGAAAGCTAGCCAAGTAGCTAACTTACAGATCAGTCAGTTACTAAAGTTTGAAAATAGTGTTAAGTTTTCGGTGCATGTCGTTTTCAGTCTATTTGTTGTAGCGATGGCTTTTTCAACCAATCGTATATGTTGATGCTGTTGGCAGGCGTGTAACAACTTCAACTTGTTTACAATCTGCTTGTCTTTACTCATTCGCTTGACTTTTTGACGTTGGTTGCTTGAAGGGAAAAAAACACGTTCTTCTTTTGCGAAATATAGAAAAATCCTGAAAAGGATTTTTCGTTGCAGGATGTCAACCGAAGTTGTTGTCGTTGACTCTGATGTGACAGGGAGTCACTTAGGTGGAGAGAACCAAAACAACTCGGACGTCGACCGACCCCAGGAATCCGATAGAGCCAACCACGAGGAGGGGCACAGAGATCTCAAAGTCGATTCAAAACATCAAAAACAGGGGATCATGGAAGCCCTAGCCCCTGCCGACGACATAAACAAGGGTAACGTGAACAACAAAGAAAATGACCAAAATGCCACGAGCAATAATGCTGACTCCCGAGAAAAAGCAAAGAAAAAAGTTATCGAGGCACCTCCACCGAAGGTAAACCCGTGGACGAAGAAGAATGCTGGCTCCTCCAACAATCCCACAACTAGCAACAGTCAAGAGACAGGTTTGTTTGTTTGTTTATTTTAACTTTATGACAGTGTGTCAGCAGCAACTTTACCACACCGACATGGTAACATATGGTGATGGGCTTGTTTGGAAAGTTCCTCGCAACTTCGTTTGGCTAAACTTAGCTCGTTACCATTGCTAAGCTACATTGAGCTAGCTAATGGTTTTAGAACGTAACATAGCTCATACGCTAAAGAACCTAGCTAAAATAGCATTGCTAACTACATGTGTTCACTGTCTGTTGCAAACCACCGATTGGTTAAGTGTTTAATTCACAATATTATGAGCATTAGTTGTTGCGTTGATGCTTTAATCAGTAATGGTATTGCAACAATGTTATTATTTTTTTCTTCTAACATTGTGCGTAAGATTTAGAACTTGGACATGATTAATTGCCATGTCTGTGGCAACTCGAGTGAAATTTTCTGTTATTCATACATGGACATGAAAAGGACAAATCAGAATGAAGAGGTGTGGCCTATTAGCTTGCTAGTTAGCTTTTGAGAATTAGCCATGTGCTTTGAAGACAGCTGTCACTGGTGCATCGGTTTTTACTTGGGACATTGATTGTTTTGCATTTCCACGAAATCAAAGGGGATATGTTGACGATGAATCTTGCATAATTCATTTTGCCAATTTAATGTATCTGGCCTAAAATAATATATCGATGCCATTCTAATATGAAAACTCTTGCCAAGTTGGCTACGTTTACCATGACTGACTTTAAAGTTGATTTTTATATGTAGTTATGTTCGCTTACGTTTCGTGATATTTATCTAAGGTAAATCTAAAGGTATATCAGCAGGCGGATTGCTTGGGTGGCACCGCAGTGATGTTCTTCCTGGATATAATGTTACTACCCCAACGTCAACGTTACTAGATTTTGAGCCTGCATGTTAACGTTAGCTGTTTGCTAAAGAATCACAGTCCTTTGCGTAAAGTTGCCTCATGTTACCTAATGCCATTTTTACTAAAGCAAATCAGTTTTTATTGTAGTTAACGACTTCTTTGCTCATCACACGAGTTGATGTGGGCCCGATTGAGTACTTATTCGGGCAGATTTGCTGATGGAGGCAGATTCGGTTGTCCCCATCCCCCTCAGTATCTGATCAAATTGCACTCGAGCACGTGGAGTGCTGACAACTGCAACTTTACGCACCGGGACTTGTTGCGGAGAGCTGTGGCAAAGCACAGGACCCCAGCCGAAGTAGCCTACTTACAGTATGCTATATCACAGTTAATTCCAGCCCTGATAGTCAAACAAGACTGGCATCAATCCTTTATAAATGAACGGGTAAATGATCTCCAGCACACTCTCTCGCCAATGGAGAGGCTTTTAGTATCATCAAGACCTGTCATAATTGGATTACCTTGTGTCTTAATTTAAAAGGCTAATAAGATCCCACAATGCAGGACTGTCCTTTCCAAATGGGAAAGTTGTGACAAAGTGGCATGGCTCCAGCATCACTGTAAATGAAAAGTGATGTTAAGCTATAAACACATTCTCCAAGTTTAGCCCAGTTCTTCACGTGAAAGGAGCAAGACTTCTCACATGCCCTTATGTTGTGGTAACTAACAAGGGCTTCATTTTAAATTTTGAAAGCGAAACCATTTTCAAGCATGCCCTAATAGAAGAAAAAGGTGCACTTTAATAAGCTGGTGTCATAAAATATTCTAAGTGTTAGGAAAGCATATGCTGTCCTAAGAACTGCTGACATGCTCTTGCGATGCGGTTGTATTTTTTAATGCTGTTGAATGTCCTTTTAGAGTCCTTACATTTTTGAAGGCTTAAGAAAGTCTCAAAAAGTTTCTTAAAAAGTATCTAGAGTATCTTGCCATTCAGTGTCTTTAAAGAATATGGCAACACATTTTGAGTGCAAGTTGTTCCAAAATATAAAATATACACAGAAGCGCCAAAAAAACCCCACTTTTACACATTTTTAGACCCTGTGTGTGTACGTTTGTACACCATGCAATTAAAACAACAAACTAAACACTTAAACCCTTTTGTATTTCTACTCTACTGGCTTAGCAGTAGAGAGGGAGAGAGAGAGAGAAAAAGAGAGTAGTCTTGGATAAGCATTTGAGACTAAACCAAAGATGAAATGCTGAACCACAAACTTCCATTTTAAGAGAATAGAGGCTGCAGACAAGGCTGCAGAACTGTATGCCTACATTCTGTAGGCTATACTTGACTTTTGATTGTTCTGCTCATGAGATACACTGTACATGCTGCACAAACTAAATCAGCAGTGTTGTTATTGCCTGCCTCCAAGTCTCGTCACTTCCGACGTGTGTGTGTGTGTGTGTGTGTGTGTGTGGTGTTGTATAGCGGTGTTGCCAGTGCTGTATCAGTGTGAATGTGTCCGAGCCCCGGGGCACACCCCACTCTGTTTTCCAGCTCTAGGGGCCTTATCGAGCAGGCCATCCCCGATGATAAAGGACCCCTGACACTCCCTGGGTTGGACGCCCTGCACTGTGCCTGAAAGAAAAAAAAAAACTTCCTATCCTGTCCTATTTCTTACATATCATTTCCTATCACCACCTTTTGTATGTTTCTATTTTCTCAGTTTGACAGACATCTTTCTCAAATTAGTTTTGTACACCACAAGGAGATAAACAGTTGATTTATTCTGAGTGTACATGCAGGATTTGAATTTGACAGTAAGCAAAGAGGAGTGAACACAAGGATGTGTATTCGTTTTAGTCTTATATTTTGTCCAACTGTGTTTGGAGACTGCCATTGACTGTTGGAAATATTATGTTGACTCTTTTGACTGGTTTGATCTTAAAGGAATAGTTCACCTCTTTATGAAAATTGGTTATTTCCCCCTTACCTAGTGTTACATGTGGGTAAGAGCATTTTGTTGTCAGTGCATGCGTTGCCCTAGTCTGGCAACCCCAATTTTACCTTTAGCTTAGCATATGCATTGGAAAGTAAACTTGCCAAAGAGTTGCTATCTGGCAACATTACGTTCCAGCGCCTATGCTAAGCTAAAGCTAAAAAATGGGGGAAATTGGGGATGCCATACTAGGAAAACACAAGCACTGAGACCAAAATGCTTTTACCCATGTAACTCCAGGTAAAGGGGTGAATAACCAATTTTCATAAAGAGGGGAACAATTCCTTTAAGCATCCAGAAACAGAAGCTTCCTCCTCTTGTTTGGGGCTTAAACACTGAAACCATGCAGTAAGACATCAGCTGTGTAACTAACTAAGTAACCAACTAACTAAGTAACTAACTTGGCAACTAGCTCCACAGCTACCATGAGTTCAGTGCTTATTATTTCCTGCGGCAGGGAAGTTGATTCTTCATGTCATGTATTGTGTAGCTGTCATGAATATACCCTGGCGATCCATTGTTAATGAACAACAACCCACATACCATAGGGACCTGACATTGTGAGAGAGAGAGGGAGGGAGAGAATGCCAGAGAGAAGGGGGAGAGAGAGAGAGAGCGAGTGCAACGCGTGTGTTGGCCATGGCTGCTCATGCCGGTGAGGGGGGGGTCTGTTGTAAATACACTCCCGTTGTTTGCTCCTGTGCAGCGGTTAATGTTTGACGCGTGTGGAGTGGCGACCTTGTCCAACAGGTGTCTTAATGCTGGGCAGCCCAGTGGCATCAGCCTGGAGAGTCCAGCCTTTAGAAACGGTTTTGCCCCCCCTGCTGAGCCTGCGTTATTCCTCTTTACCAGGGCTGTAGTGAGCCTTGGAATCAGTACGGGGTAATAAGTCCCACCCTCCACACCCCCATGCACACACTTCTTCTTTTTTTTTTTTTTTCTCAAATTTTAATATTAAGTATTAAACATTGTAATTATTGCCTACCCCACCCTGGCCCTTACAGATGTAAATCTCTCACAGAGGGTCTGGCGCTTAAGCAAATTCAAAACTTCGCCTATACCTTGGAACGTTATCTTACCGAACACTTCTAATCTCCCAGTAACCACATGCAATGGATAGGCAATGAAATTCACAGGACTTGCTTAGGCTAATGTGTTCTTTTATTGTACTGTTTGTTACTGTATTGTTTTATTGTACTTATGGTTAGGGTTAGCGTTGGTGTTAAGTCACTGGGTAGCATAGCCTCTCATTAGGCGTATTCAACTGCGTTATGGGTAGAAAGCCCTTCGTATTCACATCCCATTGGTTATTTTAGTCGTTTTTCCTACCCAGAATGCATCAGCCGGGTTGGTGATGTCGAATGTGCCTATTGGCAGATCACTTCTGAGCTGGAGTAAGGCAATTCAGCACAACTCTTATCTGTGCTACAGTACAGCCAGTCATGGGCCATTTCCCTACCCACAGTACACACACACACACACACACACACACACAGAGTGATGGAGGTGCTCTGCCACAGCCCAGAGTCTCTGAACTCTGAAGGAACTTGAGTGAAGTGGAGTTGAGTTGAGTTGTTTGTGTAAGTGTGTAAGTCAGTGTTTGTGTCTGGCTGCATGGCCATATATTGCACTCTCCATAGCCAGCTGAATCAGCCAGTGGCATGGCTGAAGGCTGTTGTCGGATTTGGACTGTGTGTGTGTGTGTGTGTGTGTGTGTGTGTGTGTGTGTGTGTGTGTGTGTGTGTGTGTTCCACGACTGAGCAAACACACATGGTCACCTTCTCAGTTTTATCTGTGTGTGTCCACAGAGCCCCAGAGTCCTGCCAAAGTGGTCCGCGCTGGAAAGCCTCGCTCCAGGAAATCTAGCAAGGTAACGTGTGTGTGTGTTTGTGCCTGACCACGTGCCTGTCTGTGTCTATGTTCTCCTCTTTGTGAGGGTCAGTGTATGTGTGCAACGCAAACACTTGTTAGTGTGTGTGTGTGTGTGTGTGTGTGTGTGTGTGTGTGTGTGTGTGTGTGTGTTCATAGTGGAGTAGGTTAAGACATAGGTAGTGTGTCAGTTTCCGGTAAGGACCAGTAAATGACACTAAGCACCAAAGAACCGCAGGGGTCAGGTGTGTGTGCGTGGGTGTGTGTGTGAATTCAAACTGTTTGCTGCTGAAAGGGACATTAACCCAGAGTGTTGACACACACACACACACACACACACACACACACATTGAAGGTCCACAGTTATGAGTTTACTTCTGGGAAATAAAAACTGTTCATTTCAAAGGAATGTCTTTATTCGCTTGTATTTGTATTGTTATCCAGGAAGAGATGTGAAGCAGGAGGAGTTATTCCCGACTGGGTTTCTTTTTCTTTCTCTCGAGGCTGTGTGTAGCGCGGCTTGTGTCTCCATTGGAAGCAGTAGCGATGTGTGACGATAAGAGAGACATAGAGATATGAGGCTGACATATATATATATATATATACATACACACACACACACACACACACACACACACATAGGGGTTGCGTGGCTTGTGTGTCCAGTGAAAGTGGCAGCAATGTGTAACGATATAAGAGACAGAGATATGTGACAGGCTGACATTTTCTCACACACACACACACACACACACACATATTTGTAGCGTGGCTTGTGTTTCCAGTGAAAGCAGTGAAGATGTGTAACAATAGGCGAGATAGAGAGATATGGGGCTGACACACACACACAAACACCCACACACACACATGTGTAGCATGGCTTGTGTCTTAAGTGAAAGTGGTAGCGATGTGTAACGATAAAGCCGGGAGAGAGAACACACACACTCACACACAGGCTGACATTACACACACACACACACACACACACACACACACACACACACACACACACACTCAGGCTGACATTCACACACACATATGTCAGAGGTTCCCGCATGACGCCAGGGCTCCTTCAACTGCCGCCCTCATGTTAGTTTCCACCCAGTGAAATACACCATACGCTGCTGAAGGATACTATTACACACACACACACACACACACACACACACACACACACACACACACACACACACACACACACACACACACACACACACGCGCAGAGACACTCGCACAGTGTCACACACACTGACTGCACACACGCACACACACACACACAGGGCATGACCGTCACACACAGACTAAAAGTGTGTCAGGCAGGCAGGCTCGCGCTCTCGTTTCTGCTCCACATTGGGACACACAGGAATCCGATCTGGCACAAGGAATTCTGGGAATTGGATTGGCCAAGGAGTTCTTTAAAGTTTAAACCCCACTGAGTGCAGTCACAGTACATGGACATGAACAACCTGATTATTTATTTAACCCAATATTCCAATTCAGTTGGAGTTTTTCCATGCGTCTCCTCGGATACTGTTCTATAGAATGCACCTCGGAATCTCTATACTCGGAGTATTCTATCCATGTAACCACACTCAGTGAAATCTTTCCCGACCTCCGTCCTCAGGCTCCAGGCGTGGAGGCGTTCTGGCAGCTGTGTGGGGGATCTGTAGCTCCGTAGTCGAGCTTGTACTGTAGCACAGCTGGAATCTGGAGAATGAAGATGGCGGCTAAACGCCACTGCTGCACCGTGTGAAAAGCCAGCATTAATCCCTTTAGTTGTGCGTGTGTGTGTGTGTGTGTGCGTGTGTGTGCGTGTGTGTGTGTGAACTTGCACACAGAGACCTTTCATGCACATATGTACTGTACATAGTGTGTAGCCTGTCATAAACATTTTCTCTCTCTCTCTCTCACACACACACACACACACACACACACACACACACACACACACACACACACACACACACACACCTGTGTTTAAACCCATTTAGCCTCTAGTCTCGTTACTGCCCTTAGGCAAAGCCTCACAAACACCATGTGTTATTTGTTTGCTTTGAAGTTTGTGTCTGTGGTGTGTGTGTGTGTGTGTGTGTGTGTGTGGTGTGTGGCGTGGTGTTCATTTTCACAGGTATTTGTGCATACCAGACACACCAAGTCCTTAACATGGCGGTCAGGTCAGGAGAGATTGGTTAGGGAGATGGACACTGATGGTCTGTCCAAAGAGTGGCTGACCGTCTCATTTCAACTCTATTGTCTTTATCCCCTTTGCAGTCCAGACCGTCTCATTTCAACTCTATTGTCTTTATCCCCTTTGCAGTCCAGACCATCTCATTTCAACTCTATTGTCTTTATTCACTTTGCAGTCCAGTGACTTCAGTGACATCACAAACTGGCCCACCCCCGGAGAGCTTGCCAACAAAGAGGTGATTATTATTTATTTGTTATTCATTTATGTATTGTTTTTTTTTTATTTTGGGTGTATGTTTGTATGTATGTATGTCTGTGTGTGTTTGTTTGGGGTGTTTGTACATGCTCCCCTTGTGCTAGTGATAATTTGGTAAAGCTGTTCTTGCATTAACACATGCTTGGATCAGTTGACACACATACACACACACACACACACACACACACACACACACACACACACACACACACACACACACACACATACACGTGTGTGTACACGGTCCCTCACCCCCACGAGTGGTCTGTCTGCTATGGCGTCTTCATAGTTCTCTGGTTGTCATGGAGATTTGGAGGCTGTGTGCGATTTGAGCTACCTGCTTGTAAAAAGACAAACAGCAGCTGTTGTTTTGAGCCGGTCCAAACAGGGCCTCTGTTCTGTCCCTCTCTGACAGTACCTAACATGCCCACTAGATGGACCCACCACAGCAACGTGCTGGCCCAGTGTGTACACACACACACACACACACACTAACACACACACACACCTGATAAGAAGCACATTAAATAGTGAGCTTGCAAATAATGTGTGTTGAATCAACAATATATTTCCTCACAGCTAGATGCGGCTGGCCATACAGATAAGCTGATTGGCTCGTTAAAACACAATCAGGCATGACATTGAGGTGAAATTCTGAGCTTGCTGCAGGGTGAGCATAGGGTGCTCTGTCTCACTCACACACACACACACACACACACACACACACACACACACACATACACACACACACACACACACACAGATGCAAGCGATTTTTCCAAATATTTGCCAGGTTATATGTCACTCGGCAACTTGCTACAAGCCTACGATTTAAACTAAAGGAGAAATCTGGTGTGATAAAGACCGAAAGTATATTGCAGCATCATGAAAAGTTTTAACATTTGCCAGGGAGAATAATTTTGATATGTTCATGCAGGCCGGAGAACACCGCTTGCTAGTTGTGGTTTCTGGGGGCACCCAGCTGGGTGTTGGTGGTCAAATTGCTGTTTTAAACCATAGAAAGGCTCAGAATAGCCCCACACTTTATTGACTGTCTACTGACAGTTCCAACATTTAAAATTAGGCATTGAAAAGTTAGTAACTGTGCAGATATCTACTTACCACCTAGATGGGTGCCCCGGAAGCTACCACTAGCAAGTGGTCCGTATCACACTGGATATCTCCTTTAATCCAGTCGTGAGAGTAATTCACATCTGATGACTTGCTGATTGGCCTATGAGTGCCTGTGATTTCCAAGTCGAGCTTGCGACCTGGAAATTGTCTTCAAAAACATTTTTTTTTTTAAATAAAAATGAATAATGTGAACTTGTCTTAAGTGGTGTCCCCTCTAGCGATTACCACACTAAATTGCAATGAATCAGCCGTTATTCAAGTCTGTTCAGGCCAGTTCAGTCTTGTTTGGTTGCAACACAAGTCTGCATTGACAGGCTGGGGTACACCTCAGTATATTTGGTGTGTGTGTGTGTGTGTGTGTGTGTCTGTGTGTGTGTGTGTGTGTGTGTGTGTGTGTGTGTGTGTGTGTGTGTGTGTGTGTGTGTGTGTGTGTGTACATATAAGCCGGATGATGAAGCACCTGTAAGCGTCTCCTGTGTTTGTCTCTCAGTAACAGAACCTCATAACTGGTCTACTGTGTGTGTGTGTGTTTATATAAGCCTGATGATGTGTTTGTCTCTCAGCAGCAGAACCTCATAAACTCTCAGGGCCGTAAGGGGCAGGGCCCTCGCCGTGACAAGAGGCGGGGCTCGGACAGGAAGCAGGAAACGGGCAGCGACGGCAGCGACAGCAAAGAGAACCGCGAGGCACAGCAGGACCCCCCCGCCAACCCCCCCACTGGAGAGGGGACCACTGATGGAGACGCCTCTCACAACGCCAGCCAACGCAAGAGAGGGGGTGAGCAAGACACACACACAGCTCTACACATACACACACACACACACACACACTCACACACTGTCCACAAAAGGGTACTGTATATATAATGTACTGTTTTTGTAGTTCCTGTAAGAGACACACACACACACATACACGTAGTAGGGTTGGGACTTTTCAGAAATTTTCATGTTCGATTATTCAGAAAGTTAACAAACAGTTAATCGATTATTTGCGAAAAAAAGACGTCATTTGCCCACTTTCAGAGCCATAGTCTACATACATGGGTTTGCGCCCATCTTCCCCACGCAAATTAATGTAAAAAAAACCGCACATAAATTGACTTATATTTCTCCAAAGTTATTAAGGAAATACAGCATTTTGGCCTTCTGCAGCATGAGAGCGAAAGTGTCAGTGTGCAATAAGGTGCGAACTTGCACCACATCAACCGTGTAGACCTGGTTGCGATGTTTAGGGATTTCGTGAAGGAATTGACCGTCAGTTATTAGAGCTCTAATGTAGCTTTTGTTTATGCTGTTAAATATTTTTTTCGACTGTATTTTTATCCAGAGCTTAATGACGTCCCAGATTGTGAAATAAGAATCCAGCTCTTGGCTAGATTTGTCACAATGTTTTGAATGCAGCATAGGCTATCATGAGCATTTTTGAATGCACGACGAAATATGGAACTTTTCTGACCAAAATTGCCATCGGATAACAGCTGGTGACAGGAAGAACTTTCACATAGTTTTGTTCAAACTCAGGACGAGAGGGCGGGCGAGCAAGGCAAACAGGTATGCATATTCCAGTGGATCACAAGTTCATGCTTTCCGAGGCAGAGACAATTATTATAAAAAATTGACGCGCTCTGTAATAGCCTTCAGTAGCCAAGTAGGCTACGTTAAATAACGAATAACATTTTTTTTTCAAATTACGTAGGCCTAATAAGCAGTAACCAATTCATCAACAGCATGCCTGTTTCCCTTCACATCGGAGAAAACATCGCGACTAGGCAATGCGCACATACTTTTTGCCAAACTAGCTGATATGAGAACAGTTCTCCAGTATCAGACCGCCTTTTAAATGACGTTGGTAGGTAACAGTGTCACTGTAATTGCATTGAAATTTATAAGCTATAGGCCCATGTTTCTTGAGAAATGGTCCCACACTGCTATTCTCCTCCAAACCTCCTTCACCTCTCCTCGTTGTTGCGCAATAGCGTACCGGAAGATGTAGCTGCTCTAATGCGCAATAAATTAAACGATTATTCGCTAAGCTTTAATTTTTATTCGAACAAGCCTTAACAAACAAATAATCGATAATCGATTATTCATTAACAACCCTAACACGTAGTGTATAAAATGCACATGCTATACAATCCTACATCATGGGACTGATAATCACACATAAGTCATATGTTAGATGTTGTTAAATTTAGATATATTAGCTATTAGCTAAAACACAACACGCAAATACATCCGTGCTCACAAACCCTCTCACTTGCATTTCAATGAGCTCAAACTATGTCTGTACTTGTCCTTAATTGTCCCTAATTGGGTGTGTGTGTGTGTGTGTGTGCGCGCGTGCATAATCACTCCACAGGCTGGAGACGGGAGCCTACTAAGGACCTGAATGACGAGACATCAAGCGTGCGCAGCGATGGCGGCAGTGTCCGCGGCGGCCTCAGGGGCAGGGGCAAAGGTCGTGGAAGGGGCAGAGGTCGCGGCCGAGGTAATGGTCTTGCAGACGCTAATCCCACAAATGTCCGTTAATGTCTTTGTCTAGGCTGGGGGTCCTTTTCAGCCAGTGCCACCAGGGACTCCATCCACAACCAGTGGTGCATTTGGAACCTCTTCAACAAAGAACACACCTCGTCAGCCAATCAGAAACCAGTATTTCATTTCTGAAGCAGGCAGTGGAGATTCTAAATGAGCCAAATAGCCACGATAAGACTGGACCAATCCAAATCCAGTGTCAGCTGTCAATCACCCCAGGAAATGGGCTAAAAGTGCTAAATATCTAGCCCGGGTCCGCCCATACTTGTTGCTGCTGCATGAAATTTCACAATCAAGTTAGTATGGCCAAGGAGGCAATTTCCTCAACTCTCGAGCCCAGAAAAATCAGGACCCAATGAGAAATTAGCGGGCTGGTTTTACGATGACTTTGTCTAGCTCTGTAGCTCTGTCCAATAGCATTGATAGAAGTTTGATTGCTTTTGATAAAGGTTAAGATTAATCCTGCCTCGGATTTTTCCTTGCAATGCTAGCTTTGCCAGACCACAGTTCATTTCTGAACGTGGTCGCTCAAGCCATGCTTCTAAATACCAGAATATACTATTAAAGAGGAGGGCAGTTGTGGCTTTTCTGTGTAAAGGCCTTTTCAGCTACGGCCATCAGGCACTTGATGTGGAACCTCTTGAACATTTAGATAGTAACGAGCTGCCGAACTGAGATCTCCCGAGCCAGGCAAATAGAAAGGCTTGGGCAAAGAACACACCGCATCAGCTAACATAACTGGAGGACTTGTTTGCATCCTTAAAGGCTCTACTGAACTTCCAGGAAACTGTGATGTAGAGTGAAGAAATAACCGCTAATAACCGTTGTCTAGATCTCTCTGTCATCTCCATGCATTCTAAAAGGGCATTGAAGTGAAATTCAAAGCTGTGTTTAAGAGCCTGCACCAAGTGTTCCATGAGAACGTCACACAACAGACTTTCACAAACGAGTTTAGTGGTTTCTCTGTGACTGCTGCTGTTTAAAACACCTCTTTGTGTGGCTGGGAATCCATGAATTTCCCCCCACCTGACACCACCCTCATGCAATAACCAGACAGATGTTTGTGTCACTGCTCGATTCCCTTCTCCTGAAAAACCCCTGAAGGTGATCTGACAAATGATAAGAATATCAGACATCAGTTTCATGGATGTTTCTTTCTTTACTTGATTCCTCTCTCCTGAACAACCCATGAAGATGATCAGCTGACCCAGAATGTGTGCAGTGCAGTAGGCCGCTCCGTGTCCTTGGGCCCCTCAGTAATGCACACACACACACACACACACACACACACACCCTCCACCCCCCTACTGCCGGCCCAGGCGCACATAGGTGACATACTTGTCACATGTAGCATACATTGACTCAAGCGTCTGGTTTGTATTTTGGGTGGCAGTGGAAGTGGAAGTGGGTCACAAACACAAGGTGTTCACATCAGCGGTGTTTTCTTCCAATAGCAGATTAATCTGAGTTCTTTAGGTTTATATAAAGACACTTTTACATACAGGTATATCCATCTTTTGAAGAGTTTAGTACAAACGCTACATTAAAAAACGTTAAAACACCATTAAAAAACGCAAAAAACGTGGCTAAAAGGATTGAAGTACTGTGTAAATCTGTGAAAATATTAATATTTCTCACAGTATCACTCATAACTGCAAACAAACAAACAAACAAATAAAGTCTTTATCAAAGGAGAAATGGTTAAACTCAGAAAACACACCTGTGAAATGAAGGATATTTGTATGTTTGTTCGTTTGTTTGTGTTAAAGACCTGAACACTGAAGCCATCGCTATCTAAGCTGCACTCTCTCTCGAATGCCATCAGAGCCATGTGCTTCAGGTTAAAGATGACAGGACCGCCATGCCAGTCATTCTAGTGTGACGTCTGCTGCTACTGGGCACTCGCACTAAAGATGGCATGACTGGGTCATGTCGTGTGACGTCCCCCCTGTGGATGCCCTACTATACAGGGAGATCTTGGGGAAGCATTCAGGAGATGCGTCTCTTGTCATTTAACACTTTAAATCCAGCGTGACTTTGTGGTCATTAACTAGTGGCCTGGTAATGGATAAACATGCCAGTCTGTGGGCAACCCTGGCATAGCTGGCATCATGCCGCACACCACAGACTTAGGCCCAGTGCCAACGCAGACATGCCTTACTGATGGGCCAGGGATCAAGCATACGACTCGCTGCCGCTTCCCCCTGCCTTTTCTGGCTCCTCATTGGAGAGGTCTTTTGATCTCCTAACGGGCCAGCACCAAGCTCTTTGGGTGTCTAACGGGCCAGCACCAAGCTCTTGGAACTCTTAATGGGTCAGCATGGAGATATTGGGTCCCTAATGGACTGGGACCAAGCTCTTTGGGTCTCTACCGGGGCAGCACCAAGCACTTTGCATGTCTGCCGGGTCGGCACCAAGCCCTTTGGGTCTCTGCCGGGTCGGCATCAAGCTCTTTGGGTCTTCCTGTCTTGGCTTCCCCAATACCTTGCTACCTTAAGCCTGTGGACTCCTTTTAACAGGGGTTCTGAGGTTTCTCCAAAGTTCTCCTGAGTTCTCCAAAGCTGTAGAGTCACTGCTGATCAGAGAACCACAGTGTTCTTCAGTGCTCTGCTCCAGGCTGTGGTTTAGGAAAGTTTTCAGACTGCAGTTCACTGGATGTTTGCAAACACACGTGCGTGCGGAGGAGGAGGAGGTGGTTTGCAAACAAATATGGACACTGGACTAAAGGTTACTGTTTCAGTCCAACCAAATCTCCCTCCAGTGTTTGCTGTTTTAGTGACCCTCAGAGGAATACAGCACTAGAATGTCTAGACATAATAATATATTTTATTATCTTTCAGAAAATGCATTTTTCATTCAATGATGGTTTTATATTCCATTTTGCTTTGGTCATACAGTAAGTCCATCATACAGGTCCTTTGCTAAAGTACCTCAGTGTTCTTTTGGGTAGTGTTGGTGGCAGTGGGGTTTTGTAAGATGAAGACATTTCAGCCAAGTCATGTCCTGGGCATGAGCGGGTTGGTGACATCACTTCCTGTTAGTCCTCACCAATCTAGTCTCTGTTTTCCCCCTCTTCTGCAGGTCGCTATGACTACTCCCACGGCTACAGAGAGTCCTACTCCAATGACGGCTCCAACGTGCAAGTGCCCGCCGACTTCGGCACCAACATGATGTATTACTATGACGACGGTAACCGCGTGCAGATGTACTCCGTGGACGAGAGCCTTCTGAAGGAGTACATCAAACGCCAGATGTAAGTTCACCTCCCCTAGGGGTCAAAAGGTCAGGGGTCACTCCAAAGGTCAGCACCACTAAGATCCATACCACTGAGAGATCTTGAACTCCCCTCCATTCAAGTTTCTTTTAATGTGATGAACGGTTTGAGATGTTCAGCTTTGAATACAGCTAATACCTTGAGTCCACCTAGATGAGATCTCAAATATGACATAGGCTACCACACTTTCTCAATGGAGAACCTACAGATTGCTCGGTAGCACTTTATAACAAGGGTCCTCTATAAATGGTTATTAAATAGATTATTAACATCAGTTGGATGTTAATTGAAAAGTTAGTGGTTTCAATCAATGAGATGCATAAATTCCATCAAATTTTACCAATTTTTAATTTAGCCATAACAAACTGTAAACTAACTGTTAGCTTACTAACTTACTAACTATGTCTGTTAATTACCGTTACGTAACTGTTAACTGTTATCTATTAAACAGTTAAATAACTACTTACTGATGTTAATAATCTATTTAATAACCATTTGTAGAGGACCCTTATTATAAAGTGCTACCGATTGCTCTGAGCAGCCGAATCTGGAAATCACATCAAATGTTTGCATCATCATCGTCATCATCTCCAACCCTCACCATGTGTTTCACTATAGTATTGGAGTTCATCTCCAGGCTGGGAGATTACAGTGGATCTTGCAATTTGAGTTAGCCGACTAAGGATGGTATTCTCTCAGGTGCTTAAGTCCAAAAAAAAAGTGTTTAGTGCAGGCTGAAATGCATGGAGCTGAGCACTTTTTTGGACTTGAGCCCTTGGGAGAATACTGTCTTAGTGGGCCAAACCCACTCACATGAATAAGCTGTGTGTGCGTGCGTGCGTGTGCGTGTGCGTGTGTGCGTGTGCGTGTGTGCGTGTGCGGGCGGGCGGGCGTGTGTGTGTGTGTGTGTGTGTGTGTGTGTGTTTGTCCTGCCTGGAGGTGTTTTTGAGTGTGTGTGTGTGTGTGTGTGTGTAATCCTCATGTGTGCAGCAGGGAGACGAGTCGATCAAACCGGATTCCTCATGAGAGCCTTAGCTTTCATTTACTCAGAAAACCCCACCTCCTCTCCCTCTCTTATTACTATCTCTCTCTTATTGTCTATCTCTGTCTTTCTCTCTCTCTCTCTCTCTCTCTCTCTCTCTCTCTCTCTCTCTCTCTCTCTCTCCTCTCTCTCTCTCTCTCTCTCTCTCTCTCTCTCTCTCGCTCTCTCTCTCTCTCTCTCTCTCTCTCTCTCTCTCTCTCTGTGTGCAGTATCAGGCTGCTGTCAGTAGGTGGTGCTGATAGTGCATAGCATGGAGCCATTGTGGCAGAGCAGGGGTTGGGACTGACGTGTGTGTGTGTGTGTGTGTGTGTGTGTGTGTGTGTGTGTGAGAGAGAGAGAGAGAGACGGAGAGAAAGAAAGAAAGATAGAGAGAGTGTGTGAGAGAGAGAGTGTGAGTGTGTGTGTCCTATATTTAGCCCCGTGCTCAGGGTAGGCTGGGGGGTGTAAATGATCTGGGGCAGGAGAGAGAGAGATAGAGAGAGAGAGAGAGGAGAGGGGCCACTGGGTTCCTCTTCTGCTCTTCCAATGTTGCCCTCTCTCTTTCTCTTTCTCATCTCTCTCTTTCTCTCTCTCTCTCTCTTTTCTCTTTCTCTCTCTTTCTCTCTGTCTCTCATACACAAACACACACTCTCATCTCTCTCTGTCTCTCTCTCTCTCTCTCTCTCTCTCACTCTCGTCTCTCACTCTCTGTCTCTCCTGATCTCTCTCAGTACTTGTCTTTCACTCTCATACACACTCTCTATCTCTCTCTCTGTCTCTCCCTCTCTCTCTGTATCTGTGTCTCTTTATCTCCCTCTCTCTGTCTCTCACTTAGTATCTCTTCTTTCTCATACACTTCCCCCGCCCCTCTCTCCCTCCCTCCCTCTCTCTCTCTCTCTCTCCCTCTCTGTCTGTATGTGTGTCTGTCTCCCTCCATCAGTGCTGTAGTGATCTAGGCCCATAGGGGATACATTAGTGGTCTCTATATTCAGTCCTGAGGAACTCCAGTTATTAAGGGCTTATTGGGAGTCATTCCACCCTGGCTGGAAGGCAGGGAGTAGCGGAGTTTTGACTTCACTTTTTTATTTATTTCTTTATTTATTCAGCAGTAAATTGGTTATCATTATCCCTTTCATTAAATGGCATAAAGAAGGTGTGTGTATGTGTGTGTACGCACACATGCACTTACATGTATGTGTTTGTGTGTGTGTGCTTGCATGCGTGTGTGTGTGTGTGGCATGAAGGGTGTTGGGTTTGTTACAGAGGGCAGGTTGTGTGTGTGTGTGTGTGTGTGTGTGTGTGTGTGTGTGTGTGTGTGTGCGTGCGTGCGTGCATAAATGAAGGCTGGTAGGTTTGTCTGTCTGCTAACCTGTTGGCACAAAGGGCAGGTTGTCACCAGAGATGCAGGTCCTCAGGTAGAGCTGAAGCCCTCCAGGTGAGCAGACAGGTGAAAAGTGATGTGTGTGTGTGTGGGTAAGCAGGCGGTATGAGGAAGCGAAGAGAAGTGTAAATGTCAGCATAGTGCACCTGCACATACCTGTTCTGGGCAGAAAAACACAAGTGTGAGAATCCTGCCCTGGGCACCAGGCTCTCTGTCAGTTTATATATATACATGATATATGTGTGTGTGTGTGTGTGTGTGTGTGTGTGTGTGTGTGTGTGTGTGTGTGTGTGTGTGTGTGTGTGTGTGTGTGTGTGTGTGTGTGTGTGTGTGTGTGTGCAAGCCTGTCTCTCGGTGTGTGTGTGTGTGTGTGTGTGTTTGCCTGTGTTTGCCTGTGTTTGTGAGAAAGTGTGTTTTAAAGGCTTAGTTCCCTTTCTGCCTGTTCCAATCTGAGGACTGTATTGAGCACTGATTGTGCAGGGGGACTGTGAGCATTGGTGCTTAGAAGTGTGTGTGTGTGTTTGTGTGTGTGTGTGTGTGTGTGCGCGTGTGTGTGTCTCATGGCTGTGTGCATCCTGTTGTGCGCTACCAGGGATCATGAGCCCAGGACAGGCTGGGCAGTGGTGTGTGTGTGTGTGTGTGTGTGTGGCCGGACAGCAGTGGGGTGGAGGGGTGTAAGCACGTGTGCACTGGCCCTGGAATCCTCCCTCTGGCAAAAACACTCATCACTCAGGCTTACACTTACCCTCTCACAGAGAGAGAGAGAGAGAGAGAGGGAAGGAGAGAGAGAGAGGGAAGGAGAGAGAGAGAGAGAGAGAGAGAGAAGAGAGAGAGAGAGAGAGAGGGAAGGAGAGAGAGTGGAGAGGGAGAAGGGGTGGGGGATGGAGAGGTTGAGAGAAAGGGAAATGAAGAATAAGACTTGACCGCACAGAGTGAAAAATAAAGACATGGAGAGAGAGAGAGAGATGAGGGGAAATGAGGGAAGAATGAAAAGAGAGAGAGAGAGAGAGAGAGA
>JAODXP020000026.1:6838740-6849322 GCA_027497455.2 Sardinella longiceps | reverse complement strand
AGTAAAAACTGAAGTGTTAATTTGACTCCTAGAGAGTTGATTTTTACTCTGTCTCAGATAACATTTGGTCCCACTCAAAAATAGAGTAAAATTTACTCTATAGCCAGTGTTGGAATTTCAGAGTTAAATCTACTCAATTTAGAGTTAAAATTAACAATGAAATGTGTAAACAGAATTAACTCTGTGTCTTTAATTACACTAATAGAGTAATCTCATTTGCACTGTTCAGAGTTCATTTGACTCTACTCTGTATAGTGTTATTTCAAAAATATAGATATTTTAATATAATACTAAAAAAAAATGCAAAAAACACAGAAATCTTACAGTACAACCTTTTATTATAATCAATGTAACAATTGTAGTAATGCAACTTAAGCCCTTATTTACTGAAAGTTCTAAAACACATGATAATGTAATATTGTAATGCTTACAAGAAAACTAATAAGGCACCACAAGTTAAACAGTCCACATTACTGATCAAATGCTTATGCAACAGAAGTTGGCAACATGAAAATAAAACCATACCGGTCACAATGCTCATGATAGCATCAGCACAGCATTCAGTTTTGTCTTTATTACAAAGTATGACTGGTTTCAGATTTGACTTTTCCATAGATAATGTGTTGGTTTGATAAAACCCCAAGATTCCATGCACAAAGCAAAAAGCTGCTCAGGGAATAATTTTAGAACATACCTAAGACATAAAGGCCTTAAAGAGTTCATCAAAGGCTCCCACTGAACCTGTTACCATGCATGGAATGGTATGTTTGTCAGTCACGATGAGGTAGTGTGAATGCATCTTTTCGTGGATCCATGGGATGGGCTGATTGCATTGGATGATGTCTGGCTTCTTCTGCACAATTCAGCATCCTTTAACAAAAGACATGACACATGCGAGATGATTAACCTTCTTGGCAACTTATATCATTACAAGACTTGCATTATAGTGATGTGAAATAAACTCAAACAACTGTGCATACCTTTTGAAATCTGATGAGATGATCTACATCTTGAGATGCTCTTTCCTGGTCCGACCTTGTGCAGAAAGTGGTAGGAGATGTAGTAGCACCAAGACCGCAGACTGGTCACTGTCCCAGCCTAAAGACCTGTAAACCAGCATCAGATTGACTTTAGACCGCAGAATAGAATTGACTGAATTGTGGTTTAAATCCAATTATTATCTATCTACTGCACATGTTAATGCTTACCGATGATTCATGATTTTTTGTCATCTCACCAGCAGGTTTGTCAATCATCCGTCCTCCATAAGGCTCTGATGTTAGGATTTCCTCAATTAACCTTGATAGAAATACAATAATATTCCTGTTAGATTTTATTTACATTATTTACAATATGTCAATCAGTAAAGAATCAGATTATATATCAAAAATGTTATAGGCCTACCGATTTTGTGTCTTAGTTTCTCCTGCACAGCAGCTGCTTCATCAAGGTCACCCAAAGAGTAGTCCAAAATGAGAGCTTCATCAGATGTTGCTAAATATGCGATGACAGAGAAACAACTGCAAATTCAACAACAGAAATTTATCATATCATTGCAAGGATAAATCTTTTCAATTAAGTTTTTAGGCTTATTGTGAATACCATGCCTTCATTGCCAGTCCACTGTCAGACAGGTGACTTTTACATCCTCCACTCTGGTATGTTGAATATCCAGGACACTAATTTGAAAAGAAAGCAAATTGCAATGTAGCCTAGACATTAGTCCATGTTGCAACACATGAAATATTAGGCTATCATAATGACAAAATGTTTCTTACCTTCTATAAAAAATGCCAGCTCCGAGTTGAACACCACTTAGCTCTCCTTGTAAGTGGACCCGCAGCAGCATTCTGAATCTATTTCAAACAGGAAGAAAGGCCAAATCATAATTTAGTACAAAGTTACTTATTGACTTTTCCAAGCAGTAATCTGCACATTGCTAAGTAGGCTACATCTTACAATTTGTTTACACTAGTAAACAATCTAGAATGCTAGACGTTTCTCAAGTGCAGCATGCTAACATGATAAAGTTAACCTGGACAGAGCCTTTCTGGAGAACCCCCAACCGCCTGGTCACTGGTTAATAAAAAACAGCATCCAAAGATTTTGGCATTGGCAATCTCAATTTATTATGGTTCATACTTTCACCACATTAGAAAAAAACTCACGATGTAAGCACCAGGCAAAGGCTCACTCAAGCTAGCATGCTAGGCTTATATCTGTAATGTTTGATGTGAGGCAGCTAACAGAGCATGAATTCATAGGCTAGTCTACACCGAATGCTTGTTTGCATTAGCTTGCTACGCTAATAAGCTAACGATACATTTGGCAGCATTTACGTTGCCTTCTTTCAGCCAAAAACGGTCATCAACGATGTCAAAACGGAATATACATACCCAACATTAACCATAGCTCAGTGGTTCCTAAAAATATTGGTTGATTGCTTGATTCAAATGTCTGTCTAGCTAACTTGTGATTGCTAGCAAGTTCAAGTATGAATTCACGTCACCGCAAAACTAAACCAAAACAACACCAATTATTTAGACTACACAAACTAAAGGCATTGCAATGCTTAAAAAGACAATATTCGCTATAGAATATTATAATACATGTACTTACTTGACGAAACAAGCCTGGAGCAATTCCCCAGCCAGCATACTGAACTTAACGTTCTCCCTGCAGAGGCGGGTATTCATCACTGGGTAGAGTAGAATTCCTCACTGCTTGTTTGAAGGATTTTACACTCACATTTAACTCCACTGTTAGAGCGACTTTACTCCCTTTATTGTTGAAAATACTCTATTTGGGTTGAAATAGGTTTACACTGGGATATTGACACTCCATTTTTTATTGTGTATATATGCACACACTATATCCACATCAAAAGCTCCAAAGGCAAGCATCATAGCCGACCTTTACAAAGACATTTAATGGCTTTGGTGTCTGTAGGACTCCTGTCCAGCGGCACACACACACACACACACACACACACACACACTCCTTCTCCACATACACACACACACACACACACACACACACACACTGGCATGAGGGTTAAAGGGATTTTCTGTTCTATCTTTGAAATCTGACTTTACTGCCCTGTAAATCATGAATACATCCAAATACACAAACAACAAATACTCAACTGCACACACACACACACACACACACCCACCCACCCACCCACACACACACACACACACACTCAGATGGACAGGTCCCCCCCCACCCACATAACACACACACACACACACACACACACACACACACACACACACAGAGGAACTGTTTGGCTCTGAGCTGGAGCTGTCAAAAACACACTTTGTCAGGGAAATCCGACTGTAGTGGCACAGAGTGGTACAGTGTTTGAGGCCAACAGAGAATGTGACACCAATGTTAGTGACACCTTTTTTGGAAAAAGTGACAGTAGTGGTTGTTTGTCCTCTATCAGCATGCCCGCACACACACACACACACACAGGGTGGTAGGTAACACTCTAGAGCAGGGGTCTCCAACCTTTTTTGCACCATGGACCGGTTTGCTTCCCAAATTTTTTTCAAGGACCGGGGGGTGTTCAATCGTAATGTTCAATTCACATATATGTAATGTTCAATTCACATAAATGTAATGTTCAATTCACATGTTGTTGTTGAAAATAACTAACTCCAGTTATTCATGAACATTGAACAGTACTTAACAGTAAGCTTGAGGAAGTTAAAATTGAACAACCAAACATGAATGTATTGAACTATTGAACTGAATGTTTTGAAGATATATCAAGGACACCTAAACATGCTCAACAAAATACAGTATGTAGACAAGTGAACTGAAAGTGCATTACTAATGAAGCCACATAATCAGTGAGAGCCCTATGCTTGTTTCCCCGCAACAAGGCGTCTCCAACTCAGGGTGATGGAAGATATTGACGCTCTTAGTGCGTTTGAAACGTCCTGTCAATTGTGCAATTTTGTCTTAGTTGCAACCATTGCCGAAAACGTAGGTATGTGAGAAATGGTAGCAACGTTTTTAGCGCTTCCGCGGTTATCTCGGGATATTCCGCTTTGGTTTTGTCCAAAAGGTTTGCTCAAATTTACTTTTAAGACCACCGTCATTTGTTATTTCGATCAATTGATCTTCCACCTGCGCTGACAAGTGACTCGAATTTCGAGTGGGTTGCGGACCCTCTCATTCGTTTGCGTGGATCTTTGGAGGATATGGGAAGTAATATTCAAACTAATTTGAAACTAGATGATCGCGCACCAGCTGCGAGAAAGGGGGCCCTGCCTCAGCCACTCCTAAAATCCCCACTAACATATTAAATACCCTCCTGTCCACTCGTCTTCCCAACAAATCAAGCTTGCTTTAAATCCAGCAACTTTATCTGCCAATTTAAAGACCGTCGCCACATAAGTACCACACATAAAGGACATGGTGCATGCGAGTCACTGGTCTCAATGAATACATATTTTAGATAGGACTCGTTATATTTTCGATTTTTTTCTTTGCATTATCTGGCTTACTAACATTATCAATGGGTCTTTCCCCCCTTGCCCTTCCAAATAATTCTCTAGAAACGTTCGTTTTTTGCTCATTCAGTTAGCAGTTTTGCTAACCTTGACACTACCGTTCGCCAAGGACTGCTCAAGTGAAGTGACCAGGGGCTGCGCTGAAGCAGAGAGGGTTGATCAACGCAACCAAAAAATGTGTTGAAGGCGGGACAATCAGACATCCGAAAAAAGACGTTGTCAAATGCAAACATGCATGCTTACTATCTAAAAGCAGTAGGCTATACGAAGTACATTGAGTTTGCATATTATTATTATTTTTTTTTTTTGTCGTCACAGCCCTGTTAGGAAATTCTTTTTTTTTCTCTCTCTCTCTCTCGTCACGGCCCGGTTAGGAAATTCCTGAGGCCCGGTACTGGGCCGCGGCCCGGGGGTTGGGGACCACTGCTTCCAAATACACAAACAACAAATACTCAACTGCACACACACACACACACACACACACCCACCCACACACACACACACACACACACTCAGATGGACAGGTCCCCCCCCCCACCCACATAACACACACACACACACAACACACACACACACACACACACACACACACACACACACACACACACACACACACACACACACACACAGGAACTGTTTGGCTCTGAGCTGGAGCTGTCAAAAACACACTTTGTCAGGGAAATCCGACTGTAGTGGCACAGAGTGGTACAGTGTTTGAGGCCAACAGAGAATGTGACACCGATGTTAGTGACACCTTTTTGGAAAAAGTGACAGTAGTGGTTGTTTGTCCTCTATCAGCATGCCCGCACACACACACACACACACACACAGGGTGGTAGGTAACACTCTAGAGGATAAGAGGGGGCAACTTACACATAATGTTTAAAGAGTACCTAGCACAACCATCACTAACTATTAGTGTCACTTCAAGTTGACCCAACGTGATGAAGTTATTTCACCAGTTACTTAAACCACACCGACAGTAAAGCCACTCCACTCACATATGTTGAACAATGCACTGCGGTAAGCCTTGACGCCAACAGTGTTTGCTTAAGTTCCTTATGAAATCATTAAATGGAATCTTCTGTTAGCAACATTCTAATCCGCAGTTTGCTGACCCTATAAAAGCCTCTCTCGGGACGTGTGGGCAAAGTTGGTCTCGTAGCGTGTCTCTGACTGGAACCAGTCTTTTGTTTCTCCTTAAAGATTGCCAGACTCAATCAGCCTCACCTTATCATTTTTCCAGTGGTGAGGTGATAAGTGTCGGATACCTGTGGGTGGGGACGGGGATGGGGTCCCCACCCACAGTTGGTATAGATAGACTTTTTGGTGAAGTCTATCTATACCAACCACTGTCTCTCGCTTTGGCTGTTTTCCAAAGGAAACTTCAGCTTTTCCACCGACCCTGGCGATGTGTCATTCGCCATCTCAGTCTGCCCACCCACAGCCCATTATAATACACAGCTGAGGGCTTGCAGCGACACACTTTATGTCTTATTCATATTTTATCTATGTTATCCTAAACATCTACGTAGCCTATAACCTAGTTTTTTGCACTTTGCACTCCTAATTAAATTCTTCTTCTTTCAGCAGGTGTTTTCTGATTATTATTGTTTTTGAATTGATTTGAAATTACATTGGATACTGATCTGTGCAAGTAGTGAGCGTACAGTGTGTGTGTGTGTGTGTGTGTGTGTGTGTGTGTGTGTGTGTGTGTGTGTGTGTGTGTTTTGTGTGTGTTGTGTGTGTGTGTGTGTGTGTGTGTGTGTGTGACAGACAGAGAACTAGTATACTGATAGAGGCCAAACAACCACTGTTGTCGGCATAAAGGTGTCACTAGCATCAGTATCACATCCTCTGCTGGCCTCTGGCCTCAACAGAGATGACCACGTGTGGTTCTGAGGAAATGTAAGTGAGTCAGTGGAATGGTCCTCTATGTGTGTGTGTGTGTGTGTGTGTGTGTGTGTGTGTGTGTGTGAGAGAGAGAGAGAGAGAGAGAGAGAGAGAGAGAGAGAGAGAGAGATGTGAGTATGATCCAGTGTCCAACATACATAGACCACTGTATAATGGAAATGTCACTTAGTTTCAAGAGTGAAGTGAAGAGTGAAGGAGATTAAAATTCACCAGCTGATAAATTGCTGTTGCATGATTTAAGCATCAGATTAAAATGCTGCTACTAAACAGTTTGCCTTCCTTTTTTTTAGCTGGCCTCCAAATGAAAGGGGACTCAATTAGAGGGAGTGCATTGTGCAAGAGAATGCCGTAAATCTTTAAGCAGGACGAAATCAGGGCTTAGCGTTTCAAAACGGTGCTGAGACCGACGAACCTGCACCGTGCCCGGCTTTAACCCCGGCCCCCTGCTACTTCGCTCTCCCTCCAAGGCATGTTTCTATCCACTGAATTTAATGAGATCTTGAAGTCACTTTCTAGCGGGAATATCGCTCCCTTTACGTCTGTCATTCCAACTGAACATGTCTGCACATGAAAGATGCGATGGTTTTTCATCTCGGCATTCCGCTGGCTTTTTACATCCTCTGACAATTTGACTAGAACTAGAATGAGTTGGCTAAATTGCCGTGGAATAGTTGCCTAATCCAATGTCTACGTGTGCATATGTCCGCTAGCTAAATAGTTGTAAACACGACGTCTGACTTATTCAATAACAAACTTCGCGTAAAAACACTCCAAACTTCAACTCTAACAGTGGGAACAGATGCATCAGGTATTCAGCTAAGCTTAAAACACAGACACACACAGACTTGCCTTACCTTCAGGCTATATATTATTTGAAGTGGTGAAAATGAACTCCCATGCCTTGTCATAAACTTTTGTCGTAAGTCTTTTGCTGTTTCTGTACTATGTGCCTATAGGAGTATGCAAGCTGCTGCGAGGTGTGTAGCCCGCACTACGGTGCTCAACAAGTCACGCCTCTTTCATCACCAACAAACCCTTCCTTCCCACACACACACACACACACACACACACACGCGCGCGCTCGCGCATGCACGCACACTCTGGATTCATTTGACTCCCGGCCCCTCACACACGCACACGACAAGATTTTTTTTTTTTCTTTGATGTCCCGGCGTAAAATTGCATAGCCTTAAAGTGTCTGAGTGTGTGTGGTGTGTGTAGGCTTGTACGTTACATAATTGTGAATGTAGGCAAAATCTAACCCCGACTTTTACATTGCACCAGTCAGAGGGACAGAGAGCACCAGGGCAGAGTACTGTGGGCTATACATTATTCAAAACTTCTCCCGCAATTAAACCAGCACTTTTAATCTTTTGTGCCTCCTGGCTTGTGTAGCCTTGGCTAGGCTACATGATGTGGGATGTTATGTGTGTGGGGAAACCACTCGCAGGGAAAATACACGCTTTTCTTTCCAAAGAGATTACATACACCTACACAAGTCGAAGACGGAAAAAGACTACAGAAAAGGAAAACCTCTTCTACCCTCTCTGTGAGGGGACTGTCAGGGACACTGTATCTAACCAGGGTGTCAGTTTGCATGAAAAATAGCTTTAAAATTTGCTATACAATGGTGTATTTCTAGTGAGCCCTAAGGGTGCTACAAGGTACATGGAGAGGAAATATGGTACAAGATTTTATGTGGGACCAATAAAAACTGCTGTAGCAAGTATAGGGACACCATGCAGTCTTTGCTGTTAAACTAGTGAAGTATTGCTACATAAAAGGCATACAATCATTTATTTTCGACACTAGAACATGCTAATGATCTATGATAGAAATAAATAAATAAATGAAAAAATAAAAAATAGCTATGTCATGCTGTAACTAGGTTTCTTTTATTTACCCATAACTACACTGCATCTATGTCTGGTGGAGAAAAAATGGTACTCAAACGAAATTTTCTCATAAAAATGGATACTTCTTCTAAATCCTTTGTCATTAAAGGATAGCTCCGGAGTGAATTCAAGCACAGTCCTGTTGAACGAGCCTGCTAAATGCATTAGTTAGCGAATGGAACAAAATCACTTGGAACAGCATAGACCGAGCGCTAATGCTACAAGCACTTTACACTGAATCAATGGAAACTGATTATTTGAAACCGAAACTAAGATCTGAGGTACCTTTGACTCAATGTAAAGTGTTTCACGTTCACGTTCGGTCTATGCTGTTCCAAATTATTTTGTTCCACTTGCTAACTAGTGCATTTAGCAGGCTTATTCAACAGGCTTGAATTCACTCCGGAGCTAAGAGGTTGTTGTGTGGGAGTCTGTCTGTCTATCTATATATATGCATGACATTTTTCATTTTCTTTTTGTCAATCTTTCTCAATTTCATCCACTCAGCAACTCTGGCAATAAGCCCATTAGATTGCAGTATTCTTTGCCAATTACAAGACAACGGTGTGGTGTAAGTGACTAAGATGTTGGCTATATCTGTTGTACTTGCAATGCAAAATTCTGGTTCAATAGATAGATGGGCAAAGATATAGTTAAATGAGGAATCCAGTGTATATCAATCCATAGCACTTTTGTTCAAACTCACCAAGTGCTGTAGGTAGGGGGAAAAAATAATACAACATAGACAGAGCAGTGAACAAGCAACTAAGTTTACGGGGCATAATAACTTACTTTTCATTTCATTATGCCATTCATTCAGTATTAGTAATCGGTTTGTTATTCGGTCAATGTACCATAATTTTTTTCTCATTCTTTTTCTTACAGTAAAGCCATAATTCAGGTACCTGGAACAACAGGGCTAATGACTGATTCACACCGGATTTCTTGAGATAGCTAAGCCAGAGACAGAAAATAAGACATTCTAAAATTCTACCATTGTCATACCTGCTGTTGGTAAGAATAGAGAGTTATAGTATAGGCTAAGTAGTGCCTGCAGGAGAGGGCATGAGTATTTGCATGCAGCAGGGACTACCTGTCTTTCATCTTCATATCCATACAGTGTGCAGTGATTCAGCGCCCCCTAGTGGACAGATGCATTCTACACATGCCCGTGTCAATCAATAGGATTGGCTGGAGGCCAATAAATAACCATTCATCAGGGATAGACAACAGGCATGACCCAAATGTCTAGTATATGCTTTTTCAGAAGTGTCATAAATTTCACATTTATGGCTGTTTAATATAGCCTAACCCTACTGTCTATCCACTGTGTGGTTCACTTACATGTAATCAATATTTTTCCACGCTTTATCTTGTGAATAAGTATATTGTAAACTTTTGACACTTTGACAGTGAAGGTGACACAGTAGTGGGTGGAAGAGGCAGATGGGGCAGAGGTGCAGGGGTCTGGGTCACTGTGAGGCACTTGGCTCCATTCCCTTTTTAACAACAACTGTGAAATCTGCGATTTTAACTACAGAACTCTCCCAGATTTTTGCAAATAACACCAATGTCCTAAATTCTTAAAATTCACATGGATTTGCGGTCATGGGAAGTATCACAGCACATAAAGTATTTAATTACAAAATACCATAATAGTAATTTCTAACCCTCATCAAGTCTTGCCAAACTTCATAAGGCCCAAGTTTAGCCCATAGCTGGAAATAAAAAAAACATATATGGAAATGATATTGTGCAATGTATACAAAGTGTGAAGAAAGGAGGACATTTGACTTCTGAAATTAGACTTGTAATGGTAAGGTTTTATTGTTTAGTCAATTCACATCACAAGCTCTGTCGCCGCCCGTTGGTTCTCCTTGCCAGGCGGCCATCCACAAAGTCACCATCTCTTCGGCCTTGTCCACCAGGTCTCCATCTCCATCTGGCCTTTTCCTTCTAATGCCTTCATAGCAAAACAAATGGGGAATGCTTCATTAAAAACAATTTAGATATTAAAATGTTTTTATTATTATTACCACTGTGGTCTTGATACACGTTTCCTGTTCTATTTTATCCTGTTCAATCTGCTTCAGCTTCTTAATCAAGATTTTCTGTAGCTCTTTTTTGTTTCTTTTTCTACGTCCGTCCTTGTCAATGGAGACCCCCAATGCCTCCAGTTCCTGTGTTAGTTCATACATGCTGTATCTTTTCACCTTTTTCTTAATTTCATGATCATCTGACCTTGCT
>JAODXP020000026.1:6826240-6833740 GCA_027497455.2 Sardinella longiceps | reverse complement strand
TGGAGCCACGCATACAGGGCCTAGAGCAGTCCTGCCAGAGTCCATTTTCCAAAATATAATGTTTGCTAAGCTCTTTCCACACAGTAAGATTGAGGGGCAGCAAGTCATGGAGGGAACCCAGTGAGTAGGACACCACATATGGGTTGTCTGTCAGGAAGGAGAGCCAATCTTTAAATAAGGCTGGGTCTTGGAAGAAGAGAAGCTCTGGGTTTGTGTGGTAGCCACCAAAAATCTCTGTAAGCCTGTCAGGATTCATGAGAAGATATACTGGAATTATATTTCATCACAGGATAAATGTATGCAATTGATCAGCGTTTTATATATATATATACTGTATGTATGTACAGTACAGACCAAAAGTTTGGACACACCCCTCATTCTATGCGATTCATTTATTTCCAGGACAATTTATATTGTAGATTCTCACTAAAGGCATCAAAATTATGAATGAACACATATGAAATTCTGTGCTTAACAAAAAAAGTGTGAGATTATGACAAACTTTTGGACCTGAACCCGATCAAGATGGTTTGGGGTGAGCTGGACCACAGAGTGAAGGCAAAAGAGCCGACAAGCTCTTAGCATCTCTGGGAATGAATAACTCTTCAAGACAGTTGGAAAACCATTTCAGGTGACTACCTCTTGAAGCTCATCCAAAAAATAAAAAGAGGACAAAGCACTTATCAAAACAAAAAAGGATACTTCGATGACACAAGAATATAAAACATGTTTTCAGTTATCTCACACTTTTTTTTATTAAGTACATAATGCCACGTGTTCATTCATAACTTTGTTTATTTTGTAGATTGTCACTGAAGGCAACAGTCATGAAAATAAAGTAAATAATTTAATGGGAAAGTGTGTCCAAACTTTTGGTCTGTACTGTATGTATGTATGTATGTATTTAGGCTATGTATGTATGTATTTACGTATCATGTATGTATGTATGTAGGGACATTTCACCTGTCGCTGAAGGTGCTAGAGAAACTGCTCTTGCCCTCCAAATTATTCTTCAGCTGTTGGCAGAACTCCTCTGGCATCCCATTGGCTCTTCCTTCAACACTGATAGCAGCCTCCACATCCAAACACCTCTGGATGTCTTCTGCTGTCAAGCCCTCTATGGAGACCAAACACTGCCTGAGACTGGTCACAGACTGTATCATCCCTCCTACATTCACCTATGGACATTGGACATGCATAGTGTTTGAAAACTTCTCACTGTTCTTTTACTTAGCCACAAGTTTCCATGCACTGACATATACAATTCAAAACTTCAACTGTTGCAATACACACTAAAAATAAAGAGTTTGGTTCCGAAATGGTATAAAAGCCATTTTAATTATTTTTAGAAACTAGTGCATTGCCCGTGTAGCAAAGGCTTTTTTCTCTACTGAAAGCACTACACCGGGAGTGAGAGCGGGAGTGACGGTAGTTAGAGTGGCAGGAGTCTACTGAGCTTCATTTAATGATATCTTTACTCATTTTTGTCCAAACATCAAACTTGGCATTGCAATCACTCGTACACTCATTAGCAAGATGCATACCAAATTTGAGGTCAGTTGGACGAACGGTTGCAGAGTTATGCGTGGAACACACAGACAGACACACACACAAACAGACACACAGACAGACGTTCCTTGCATTAATAGATAAATGATTTTGTTATATTTTATTTTTCAGATGTCAGAGTGTACCTACTTTTGGGATACTTTTACTTCATTTATACTCACTCTTGAAAAGTAATGAGTGCCAAATCTGTCGATAATCTTGTAGAAACGTTGCTTGGTCTCAGAGGTGTATTTCTTGGGAAGTTGACTCACAGCACGCTTAAACTCTGGATGGTGAGGTGACTGGTCAGAGAGTCTGTAACTATAAATGGCAAGAAAATCAAGAGTCAAATTTAGCTTACGGTTAGGTTAATCTGTCTATTTTACATTTAATTTCTATTGTTATTATTGTCACTATTGTCAGTCGCAAAATAGTGTACTTAATGCATACTGCAGAAACAGATCTTTATTTATGCAACAACACATCTTATTAAGATAGATACAAATAATAACAACGAAAGTTCCCTTTCTGTACCTGTAGTAACTACAGAATATCTCATGGCTCAAGAAAGTATATGCGTCCCTCATTTTTTCAGTGTACAGTGCAACTTTTGACTGTGACCCGGCCAGAGTCAAGAGGCCACGCTCTCTCCTGGTTTGTAATCCTAAATGAACTGCCCAATTGTTCTCCACACTGGAGGCTCTGGATCTGAGTAGAGCAGATCTTGACTTATGCTGTGAGCTGGTCATCCTACAGTCTGGACGAGCTATCCAGTCCACCACAGACAGTGGGACCCTCTGAAAATTGCCCTCTTCATAAGGGTTCCTGCAGAGCATGCAAGACTCGCTCTCATGTAGATTGTGGTCAATGACAAAGACACCCATACGCTGCATCTTGACGATGTTGAAGCCCTCTCCGGCCAAGCTGGACCCTGGTGCCAACTTAGCCTCTAAGCACTCTTGGGGGCTGCCTCTAATACATGACTGGGTGGATTGGGGAATGAGGGTGAGGTACATAGCCGCCAGAAAGACAACTGCTAAAACACCCATGGCACTACAAAGAGAACACAATCGTTATGTCTTACAAACATTAACACGTTACTGTAACATTTGAAAGTATACTTACAGATTTACACTTATTATTGTGTGTAAAAAAAAAACAGGGCCAATGAGAGGAAAATACGTAGCCACTAGAAAAGCAACAATTAAAACATCCATGGCGCTACAAAGACACAATGCTAATAGTTTTAATTATTTCATTAATGTTTATGTTTTAATTATTTTTTTGCGGATTTATTGTAGTTGAAGAAGTAGAGTATCTCACCTTGATTGCTTTTTTTCTCACCTTGATTGCTGCTGTTGACTTGGCCAATATATTAATTCAACTTAAGACCACTGCTAAGGCAATATGGTTACTAATGCAATATAAATTCCACATGGTGTTGCAGACCACTGAACAAACCAAAATGTAATCATCTGTTCATTTAATCATCCGTTCCTTGTCCCAATACCCACATCCAAAACGTTGCAGTGTTTTTCGATATATTTTGTACACAAACAAACAAACAGACCAACAAATGTCAGTGAAGACATAACCTCCTTAGCGGAGGTAATAGCTAATTGATGATTGTGAGCAGGGTTTTTGGACAATGCTTAAAGCCTGATGAGAGAATCAGACAAAGATGGGAGGAGGAGTCGTGGTCAGTGGATGGAAATGTTCAGTGGTCTCTGAAATGGGTCAGAGATAGAAGAGGGAAGGGGATGTGGGTTATGCATTGCATTTTAAAGCGCCAAAACACATTTCTTCACCCACATCCCACACAAGCTGTCTATTACTGAAGCCTACAATAAACAAATGGATCTTTGAACTGCATGGGCCTGAATCTATATATCATCACAGATTCAATATGGACCTACCTGCACACAGGGCAACTCATTACCTGGAAAATATAATGTTTTCATAGATATTGCACTAGTATTTGCAGATTCCGGTTGCAACTTAAATAAAAGACTGCATGATTTGCATCTCTTTGTATCTTTACCTTTGATCATTAGCTCTCTTCTTGTCCATTACTTTGTCACAATCAGTTCTATTTCTTTTAGTGTCATTGACTAATATTCTGTTTTTATTGGTGATTTTTTTTTTCTTTATAAATATAAAATTGTACTTTCTTACTTAGACAAAAACATAACATAATGTTGAACAATGGCATTTTATATGTGTGTTCTTTCTTCAATCGAAAATAAGTTAAAGTTCACATTATTACTTAATGGTAATATGTCTGCAATATGTCTGAAAAAATGCTACTCCATCTCTCCCTTGCTCCCCGCTTTTCATTGTTTCTGCCACTTTCTCTGACCGCTTCTCCCACTTGCAAGTGGAATTTGTGCAATCATTGAGTTGTCTACACTCTCAGCAAATTAAAAATTGTTCTGCAGGGACCAATTGCAGCCGCTTAGCCTGGTAGTATCCTGTTGACATACCTCCATGGAATAGGCTTAATATGATTAAACAAATAAGAGCATTTGCCTTGCTAAGTATTATTAACTGTCCACCCCAACACACACACACACACACACACACACACACACACACACACACACACACACACACACACACACACACTCTCTCACACACACACACACACACACACACACACACACACACACACACACACACACACACACACACACACACACACACACACACACACACACACACACACACACACACAGACAAACAGACTTATTTTCAATTACATATTCAAGCTTATATATTCTACCTCAGACAAAAAGACTGCATTGACTTTGTTAACATTGTAACATGGTATTCATTGTCATTCAAAAGTTCATCCTCAAACAACATTTTGGTGAGTATGTACTTAGGTATCGGTTGAAGACGTAGGCCGCTCATGGGAGAGCTGACATATTCTGAACAAGACGGGCCACTCAGGTGTGGGCCACAGGTCACCTGGATTTTGTAGAAGAACACCCCATGGTGTAGTTTACACTCATCCTCTTGCCTCCCTTTCTTAAGGAACGCAGTGCAGGTTCCGAGCAGGTCATCACCTTTTACCTTATCTTTATCCCACACCTCAAACGTCAACACGCTGGTCTGGGAAATACTGACATAACCGATCTTAATGGGTATCCACTTAGGTGAGTTGTGGTCCCAAATCACAGGGGTTTCTACAAGTAGCATCTTCTCAGAGTTAAACAACTTTATATAAGCATCTGTCGATGAATAATCGTCTCCGTCTAAATCAGAAGCACTTAATTCAGAGATGATGACCTCACCAAGACCGTGTTTGGTGGGACAACAGTCACTATCTAGACCAGGCTCACCATGGCAAGCACAGACACAGGGATCCTGTGGGTTTCTTTTGGAGCCCCGCATACAGGACTTGGAGCAGTCCTGCCGGAGTCCTCTCTCTAGAATATAATGTTTAACCGCTTTGCCCAACTCTTTGCGCAGTGGTCGATCAAGGGGAAGCAATTCATGGAGGGGATCCAAAGAGTATGACACCACGTCTGGGTTGCCTGGTAGGGAGGATAGCCATTCTTGAAATAAGGCTGGGTCTTCAGAGAAGAGAAGCTCTTGTTTTGTGGTGTTGCCACCAAAGACCTCTGTAAGCCTGTCAGGATTCATGAGAAAATATACTGTAATTATATTCCATCTACTCATCTTACTTTCTTCATCTGAGGTATTTCAACTTATAGCTCTGTTGTCTGAGGTCACTGAGCAATTTTGGTTGAAAAAAAAATGAAATTTCGTCGAACATAAACCAAGTAGGAAACCAGTAATTAGCTGCCAGTTCTATGTCAGTCTATGTTGTGCCAAGTGTAGTCAGTGAAGTCTGAGTGATGGTAAATGTAGGTTTTGAGAAAGAAGAGAGGAAACTAGTGTTAAATTTAATGACTGATCCTTGTTTCATCATGCTGACTGGTACAGTATGTATTTTGTATGAGAGACGGCCATTTTATAAGACAGTGTACTGGGATCAGATGTCCAGTATTTTCACAAACTTGTCATTTCACCTGTCGCTGAAGGTGCGAGAGAAACTGCTATTGGCCTCCAACTTATTCTTCAGCTCTTGACAGAACTCCTCTGCCGACCCATTGGCTCTCCCTCTAACACTGATTGTGGCCTCCACATCCAAACACCTCTGGATGTTGTCTGCTGGCAGGCCCTCTATGGAGACCAAACACTGCCTGAGGCTGGTCACAGACTGTATCATCCCACCTACAGTCACCTATGGAAACACACATAGGAAATGTGTGAAAATTTCTCAACTTTCTAAGAAGCGGCCTAGAACCTCCTACTGATTTCTCAACTTTCTTTTACTGGGCCATCGGGTGACACGTAAATTTTAATTCACTGACATTTATGAAATTCAGAACTTCAATTGTTGAAATATCCACTAAAAGGGAAAATTAGGGTAGACATGGTGGTGCATATTTGATATGAACTCACATTTTCCAAATATGACATTGAATACTCACTCTTGACAAGAAATGAGTGCCAAATGTGTCGATGACCTTGTAAAAGTGTTGCTTGTTCTCAGTGGTGTATTTCTGCGGAAGTTGACTCACAGCATGCTGAAACTCTGGGTGATGTGGTGGCTGGTCAGAAAGTCTGTAACTATAAATGGCAAGCAAGTCAAAAGATGACATAAGTAAGTTAAGTTATTAGTCTATTATGTCTCATACAGGAGTGTTTTTTCTGTAGTCTACAACATGCTGTATATAATGTATACTGCAGAAAAAAACTGAATAAAGGCATCAACACATCTTATATAGATAAATACAATAGATAAATACAAATAATAATGATGATAATGATAATAAAAGTTCCCTGTCTGTACCTGTAGTGACTACAGACCATCTCATGGCTCAAGAAAGTATATATGTCCCTCCTTATTTTTCTCATAGTGTACAGTGCAACGTTTGACTGCGATCCAGCCAGAACCAAGAGGCCACGCTCTCCTTCGGTTTTTAGTCCTAAATGAACTTCCCAGTTGTTCTCCACTCTGGAGGCTCTGGATCTGAGCAGGGACTGGATTGACTTATGCTGTGAGCTAGCTACCATCATGCTACAGTTTTGATGAGCTATCCAGTCTACCACAGAATGTGGGACCCGCACAAACTTGCCCTCTTCATAAGGGTTCCTGCAGAGCATGCACGTTTTGCTGTCATGTAGATTGTGGTCAACGACAAAGACACCCATACGCTGCATCTTGACGATGTTGAAACCCTCTCCGGCCAGGCTGGACCCTGGTGCCAACTCAGCCTCTAAGCACTCTTTGAGGCTGCCTCTAATACATGACTGGGTGGCTTGGGGAATGAGGATGGAGTATGCAGCAAGCAGAAAGGTTACTGCTAAAACACCCATGGCACTACAAGGAGAAAAAAAGAGGTTATTGTTATGTCTTTGTTGTGGATAGGTGTTTCGACCGTAATATTTGAAAGTATAGGCTACTTACACATTTAATTTTTTTTTGTATGTGCAGAAACCTGGATCTTTATCTTACCTGGATTACTGTTGCTGAAGTTGCAGATTTGGTTGAAGAATTTTGTCAAAGATTTTAAGACTTTTCGGACAATTCTAACATCATTGCTGGTCCACTCAAAGGCAGAGAGGTGGAGCAATGGTGGTTAGCGGATGGAAACATTTGATGGTCTCAACAGTGTGTGTGTGTGTGTGTGTATGTGCCTTTCTTTAAAACCACATGAATTTGTGCAGTCAAATTCAAGTGTTGGTCAACAACAGGGACATTACTATAAACTTTAGCCTTTGATCTACCCCAAAGCCTCATAAAACTGCAGCTAAAGTGAAATGATTTTATGCACTGTGTTTTTAAATCTATGATTTTTACCACATTTTTACCAGAGCAAACAAACAAACAAACAAGCAAAACACTTTGAAGTAAATTCTATCGACAATGAAGGTTAC
>JAODXP020000026.1:6813740-6821240 GCA_027497455.2 Sardinella longiceps | reverse complement strand
TGACTGAACCCATCCCATGATGATCTCCATCCAATGGAGTTTGAGAAGCGGACGGGTCTTAAGTTTGATTGGAGGCCATACTTTGGGGCATGCTTACATCCTTGCCATTGAGAATAACAGTACTCTTATTAGCCTTATTAGCCTCTTATTAGCCTTTTTTTTTTTTTTACATAACCCAGACCAAATTAACATTAGAAAATAGGAAGTTGTCACAAGCACCTTTTCTTCTGCACTACTGATGTGAAGAAACCCTGTGTGTGGCAAAGTTAAGCCAATAAGACTTTCATTCTTTTAGCATTTTGTAAAGCCAACAACGGATCCTCAAAATGGAGGTGAATCCAATGATAATTGGTAGAACACCCACCCACTTCCAATGCTCTAATAGGCTTCATGGCAAACCTCACCCTCGGGCTCTTCCATAAAGACTAGCTGCCAACATGCTGTCCAGCATATTATATGGCCTGACTATCATATAATATTATTATGGTCTTGTAAAACATGATGTTTAGCCAAAACTATGGACAAAGTTGTAGGCTATCACACAATGGAAACTACTGATGGTACACACCTGACCTTGACCTGTGGATTTGCCCAAAGTTTAACAGCCACATTGGAGTTCATCTGTGCCCCTGTTGTTCTTGGGTGTTTCATATTGGTAAGCAGTAGTAAAATGGCGCTGAATAAATTGAATACAATGAAAATGAAACGTCAAAGGAAATGTTGCGTCTCATTGTGTTGCCATGGATGCGGAATTCCACAGGAAGAACAGATGGAGTTCCTCTCCCAGGGACAAGATGCAACCCAACTCATGAATAATGAATATGAGGAAGGGTCCCATAGATTAACAAACCTCCATATATACAGCACAGGACTGTCCACTTAGCAGCCCACACACATAGCCTATAGCATCTGCTAGCATACATGTTTATGACACACAACAGATTTTGTGAGTGTGCTGGTGTGTGTGTGTGTGTGTGTGTGTGTGTGTGTGTGTGTGTGTGTGTGTGTGTGTGTGTATGTATGTGTGTGTGTTTGTGTGTATCCTTGTGTACTTGGTGTGTATGTAAATAGACTCAAGATGGGTAGAGCCCTTAAGTCTAATTACCATGATAAAGAACAAAAGCCTTTAACAATTATGAATGTCTGTGTACATGTTTCACACACACACACACACACACACACACACACACACACACACACACACACACACACACACACACACACACACACACACAACACACGCCAATCACTTCTAAAGAGCGAAATCGGTGCACAGGCTTTATGGAACGTCAGGTTTGCAGAGGGATTTCAACAACAAAAACTGTATTAACAAAAATTATCCTGCACCCCCAAACCAACACCCCCACACCCTCCACCACCCTTTCCAATGTTGCCTCCTCAGACCCAACATGTTGTTGTGGGTTTGCCATGTCAGGATAGGAAGACTGAGCCATCAGCCAAAGAATGCTGAGCTGCCTCCATGGAAAGAGAGAACTAGGTCTCCCTGTTTCCAGTGAAGTGCAGATTACAGAGTGTGACTCAATTGCCTTGCAACAACAGCCATGGGGCAGGGAGAGAGCTTTCACAACCTCACACAGCACAGCCAGTCCTCCACTCAGTACACTGTAGGTGTAAGACAAGTACAAGAGTGTGTTGCACGCAAACATACACACATGACAGATATCATGTTGACATTTATCGTGGCACAATCCAAATATGGCTTTAAGGAGTCTTACAACATTACTAGCATCCACCCATACTGTGTTCTAGGCAAAGAGAGGACTCAAACGAAATGAAGAGGCTTCCAATTTTGCTAGACACTGAGCAATACTTTGTGAATAGTTTGGCCCTTTTCTTAGAAAGTCCACAGATCTAAAGGCCCCGAACACACATTTTCAGCACATTCTCTCTCTCTCTCTCTCTCTCTCTCTCTCTCTCTCTCTCTCTCTCTCTCTCTCTCTCTCTCTCCCCCACTCACACACACACACACACACACACACACACACACACACATCCACTCAGTAATTCACCCATGGTTCTTTAACATACTTTTTTCTTCCTGTTATAACTTGAGGGCTGAAACACATGCAACAACCTACCAGAATGTCCCTACTACTTCCTTACTGTAAATGAGCGGTCAGGGACATTGCTCAAGGACACATCAACCGTGGATGCTGACGCTGGGACAAGAAGACAGCTGGGACCCATGTTTTTCCACCTGGTCGGCATTCAAACCAGCCACCATTTAGTAGTCACAAGCCCAGGACTCTAACCATTGGATCATGGCTGACCTAAAGGCGATAGGTGACATCTCATGATTTGCAACATGAATGAATAACTTTGACTTGTATTCAAGGGAATTAACACACCCTAAGCTATAATTATTATTATTACCTCCGCCAAGGAGGTTATGTTTTCGGTCGCGTTGGTTTGTCTGTCTGTCTGTTTGTTTGTCTGTTTGTCAGCAGGATAACTCGAAAAGTACTGTACGGATTTGGATGAAATTTTAGGACAATGTTTATATTCGGACAAGCGATCGGTAATCCAGAACATGATCTGGAATGTATATTGTGTCTGTGCCCATATTGCCTTGGCGGAGGTCTGCGCTCTCTGAGCGCTTTTCTAGTTCTTTATTCTTTATTCTTTATTTAGAGGATAGCCCCTTGAGATGGCGCATCTCATTTTCGAGGGGGTCCTTTCAAAAGAAAAAGAAAAACACAAATAAGAAACAGAAAGAAAATACATAAAATAAATAAATAAATAAATAAACATAAAGACACGGACACTGACACATACTTTCACACAACCATGCACACTAAACAATGCTGTAATAATAATTGTGTTCAACTTCTTTATGCCGTGTGTATTTTTTTTACTATATTGTACATCAGCACATTACATCAGCTAACCTTTGTTGCTAAATGCAATCCAGCACTCAGTGAGTCATGTTGCCTCAATTACAGCATGTTGTCACTCAGAAATTAATAAATGCAAAATGCAAATAACTTGAAGGACTGCAAATCCCAGACTGTGTAGGCTCACTACAGTTTGACATCTGATCTCATATGATCTCATGTTTTGATACTACTCTAAAGCTGTCTGAACACTGACTCCAACAAAAATGCTCTGCACTCTGCTACCAACATTCTATTCCATTGTACTCAGTGCAACCCTGCACACCAACGCCGAACTCTGCTGCCGTCCATTGACGATTAGGATTGAAGTCTATTTCGTCCCAACCTCACAGGCTACTGTAAGTTCATGGCGAAATAATCGAATTCGAAAGTGCTCCGCAATGCTGTCAGAACTGGTTTGCGGAGGCCTCAAGAAAGCACCCACATTTCATTACATTTCTGAATTTTCATTGTGCGTTACACTGTTAGGGCAGTAGACATTATCATAACCAGATGATGCTAAACATTTTGAAGTCATTGCATGTTTATGATGCATCATGTTTATTACAGGGTCATATCACTATTATGTCAAGTAAATGTTACTAAAAATAGTACAGCAGTCAAACAGGTTAGCTTTGTTTGAAAACTGAACCAGAAAAACATGTTTTATTTTATGTTTTGCAATTTCCATTAGTAAATTTCAACAACTTAAATTTAAGACTTTTTACAACCTTTATCTTTAACTAGTATGATATCAAGTTCAGACCAACATGTAGCCATTTCTTGCAAAACAAATGTAACAGGTTTGTAGATTTTCAAGTGAAAATTCTGGAATTTACCATACTTTTCAATGGAACTATTGATTACAGCTACCTTCTTCACATTATTTTTTTTTTTTTTACTTTCCCTCAACTACAGTACAAGTAAAATACACACTACAAGTGTTGTGGTCCACTTGCAACACTTACACACCTTTTTCCTCATTCCTTTTTATTTTATTTTATCTTTTTCATCTTTCTTTCTCAAGATTCACCTCGTTGTTTAGAGTCTCTCTCTCTCTCTCTCTCTCTCTCTCTCTCTCTCTCTCTCTCTCTCTCTTTCTCTCTCTCTCTCTCTCCCTCTTTCCCCTGTTCAGTGGCTAGAGCATGCATCTCTGATGTGTGATAGAGTGACCCAGTTTCAGGTGTGCATTAACTGTGAGAATATCATCTGTGGTTAACCTGCCCTCAACTAACACACACACACACACACACACACACACACACACACACACACACACACACACACACACACACACACACACACACACACACACACACACACCTTGACATACTTTTCACCTTTTCTCAGAGCATGCGATTATGCAGTTAGATTTACATGCAGGCGCATTTTTGAGACCCAGGCTAGGTTGCCTTATTAATTTTTTCTCACACGTTTTCACAAGTGATTGCTTTGAATTGCACTAATTACTATGAGTAATGAGACAAGATTGCAGTAATTGTTTTTCTTTTTTAGGGGAGCAGTTTTCTAAAAAGAACAAATTATGCTTGACAGCACTGTAGATTTAGGATCACAGAGCTTTTCCGCATCCGCTGCAATTTACAGTAATCTGTATGTTTTATCCTATTAGAATATCATAATTTCCGTTTATTTTGTGGGATGATTCAATTTCATCAAAATGTATATGTGGCCTAGTGGGCTTTAGTTGTTGCCTATACAGTTGTCGGGTAGGCATGTGTGCGTGTTAGTGTGTGTGTCTGTGCGTGCATGTGTATGCGTGTGTGAGAGTAAATGATATTGATATACTATATATGATTACAGTCACACACATTTTTCAATGCTCTTACAGTAATTCTGATGTGGTATGCATGGAATTCAGCTACCTGGGTGTTTTTTTCGTGTGTATAGAGCTCTCTCTCTCTCTCTCTCTCTCTCTCTCTCTCTCTCTCTCTCTCTCTCTCTCTCTCTCTCTGTTTTTGGATGTATGCAAACAGAGAGAGAGAGATAGACAGAGACACAGACAGAGAACAGAGAGAGAAAGAGAGAGAGACAGAGAGAAAGAGAGAGAAAAAAAGACAGAGAGAGCAGGTGTCATTTTCTCCGGTAGACGGCTGTCACGCCTTTTAACTAGTCAATGCGTATGACTATGTGGCTTTTCTCTCCTGCAATGGAACAACTCCCCCCACCAACCCCCCTTGTCTTCCCCACCAGCATCACCACCGCCACCACTACCACCATCTCTACCCACTACCACCACCAGCACCCTACTCCCCTGCGCAGCTTGCCTACACCATGCAAACACACATTTCAAAATCATGTTGCCAGGCAACGCAAAAAGGTGGCAGTTGAATAAACTGTGTTTTTCATACTGACTCAATGGGAAATGTCTACCAATTTTGTGAGTGTGTGTGTGTGTGTGTGTGTGTGTGTGTGTGTGTGTGTGTTTGTGTGTGTGTTTGCACACACCTGTCTACCATTCCTCATATCCACTGTTAAAAAATACCAAAAATCTTGAGCAATGAGCAGCAGGTAGTGGTGTGAGTTTACAGTACTGTAAAACCAGAAGAGCACTCAGAGAGAGCGCAGACCTCCACCAAGGTAATAGGGTCACTGATGCAATACAAATTTCAGATAATGATCAAGAGTTATTTTGCACACAAACAAACAAACAAACAAACAAACAAACAAGACAAACTAACATAACATAAGCAACATAAAATATGACTTCCTTGGTGGAGGGACTTATGACTCAATACAGAATTGTGGAATATACCAAAGTTACTGAAAAAAGAAAATGTCTTGACAGGAAATGATTGGCCTTTACTAAACAAAAACACTTCTAAAGAATCAAACAAAATCAAAAGAGGAACAGCAACAACGTGAAGAGGCTGCAGCCAAAAATAATAAATAAAAAAAGGAAACAAAAACATTGAATCACACTCTCCTTGTTCCCCAGAGGCTGGAAAGCACAAGAAAGCATAAGCAAGTGAAAAGCAGAGGCGGCTGCAATGACCTGTGCCCTATTTGAGTCAGTCTTAAGCCACATAGGGGCCAGTTCCATGTAAACCAGCTTCATGTCTGGACTACACCGGAATGCATGAATTAGATCCTTTAGAGGACAACTCTTGGAATTTTAAGCATTAGTAGAAGCATGGGAAAATGTGGTAAAATGATATCAATAGGGGTGAGTTTATGTGAAACTGAAACGGACTATTTGCTCCCATGGTGAGTCTTTTTTAAGCTTTTACTGAGAAATCCAGATAGAATCATAGCTCTCTTGTTGGAAGTCACTGAGGGCTGTCAGAAAAAAAAAAAAAAAAACACACACACACAACTTAGACCAGATCTGGACCAAATGTAGAACAAATCTGGACCACATCCACTTCATTTCTGGGCCAAACTGTTTACATTTACATTTATATTCATGCTTTTAGCAGACAGTTCTATCCAAAGCAACATTTTAATTGTTTGAAATTGAACTACCAATTACTTCAGATTCAGTCTCTCCTAGAGCAACTTACCGTGCGTTCACACTGCATCCGTCCGTTGACGGACGACGGGGAGGGTCTGACGGAGGGGAGTCAATTCTCTCAATCCTGATTGGTTTGACGGATCCGTCAAAGTTTAACATGTTTTAACTTTTTGACGGACGCAACGGAGCTGTTTTGACGGACGGACCCACAATGCATTTCGCGAAAGCTCCATTCAAAGTCAATGGGATCCGTCAACTGACGGATGCAGTGTGAACGCCCTGTTAGAGTTACATGCCTTGCTAATAGGCACAACGGTGGCAACCAGGATTCAAACCCAAAATTTGAAAGCAGATCAGTCAGCCTGAAAGGCACAACACACTGAAGCTGACATGATAGCGCTGATGTTTTATTTTACATATATGTGGCATACAGCAATAAACAAATAAATATAAACAATCACTTTTTGCAAGCAATATTTCATGGCCATTTTGCTTTTATTTTGACAAAGACACAGTAAACAGTGACAGGAAGTGAGTGAGGGAGAGACATACAATAGGAACTGGGGATAGCTATGGGGATTGAGAAAAGATCAAGGGGTGGATTTCAACTAACTTGAACCAACTGAACTCTACGGGCACTAGGACCTAGACAGATTTTAGTGTGCCACTGTGGTCCTCGGCCTGGATAGCTATTTGTTGTGTGAGTTATTGAAGTTGGGGCTTTGTGACCAGCTTATTTTCAGTTGGAGAAAAAGCATCCAGCTGATCGGGCCAGTGGGATTGTATTCCTTTCAAGGTTGTTTTTGTTGTTTGTTGGATTTCTATTTGTTGTTGAAGCTATTGAAGTACTTGGCGCACATGCTGTGAGCCAGAAAGCTGATAGATTGGTGTCAGAAAAACAGGGGGAATAAAGGCTAAGAGAGCTTTCTCAAAACGTTTCTTGATATGACCATAAAATAAAAAGCATAAAATTAAAACAGACCTATTTCAGTAATGTCTATGCTAAATGCACTAGCAACTCAGCAATAGGGCATTCAGAAAGTATTCAGCCTCCTTCATGGAGGTCTAAGGATTATTTGTCCTTGTTTTATGCTTTCATTCAAGGGCTTCTTAGTAATTCTTATTTATTTATTT
>JAODXP020000026.1:6786240-6791240 GCA_027497455.2 Sardinella longiceps | reverse complement strand
TATGAAAACAACTTCCTCTTCCCTTTATACTTTTATCTCCTCTGTTCTTCTCCCCCTCTTTTCATTCTCATCCCTTCATCCTTTTCACTGCTCTCCACTTTGCAGATTTGGCTCTTCAGGGTTGAGGCTGCACGACACAACAATCCCCCAATTGTAACCCAGACACCGCAACAATGTATGTGTGTGTGTGTGTGCATTCAATAACCATGGATAGATTTAAAAATGACCCCTTACTTACCTACTTACCTACTACTTACCTATCTATCTATCTATCTATCTATCTATCTATCTATCTATCTATTTATTTATCTATCTATCTATTCATCCATCTATCTCACTCTCCTTATTCCTTCCTTTCTTCTGAATCAGGACAGTGATGTGAAAGGTGCCCATGGTCAAGCTGTGAGGAGGGACTTAGCTATGATCTCACCTTTGGGTGGCTGTATGGATAGGTTGTTCTCTAAGGCCCATCCCATGGGGCGGAGCCTGCTGTCCAGGTAAAAGACCCAGGAATCATGTGATTGGTCGTCAAGCCCAGCGTAGCGAAGACAGAGGCGTCCGCCAACATTCTGCAGAACCCGAGTGGGCCAGTATGACCCTGGCTCACACACACTCTGAAGCTCTAACACACACCCTTCCTGGATCAGGTCCACTGTGTTCTTGCCCCGCAAGGGCTGCATAGGAGAGAAAGAGGGGAGAAGAGTAGTAGAGACGGAGAGAGAGAGAAAAAGAGGGAAAAATAAAGAAAGAGGGGAGAAGAGAAAAGGCAAAGAGAGAGAATTTGAGGGATATAGCAAGATGGCAAATGGAAAGAATATTAAGAGATAGCAGGATAGATAGAGAAAAAGAGAGAAAAAAAGAGTGAAAGGGAGAGAGATGGAAGTGAAGAAAAAAATGACAGAAAGTGAGAAAAAGGTAAAGAGAAAGAATGAGATGGATAGATCAAGATGGAAAATGGAAAGAATATTGGAGATAGCAGGATAGATAGAGAAAAGAGAAAAAAATAAGAAATAAAAGAAGAGGAGAGAGAGTGAAAGGGAGAGAGATGGAAGTGAAGAAAGAGATGAAAGAAAGTGAGAAAAAGATGGAGATATGGAAGGAGGAAAGTGGACAAATTCATGAGACAAGCACAGACATTTTACACCCACTTAAAATATGTCACTAAAATGATGCAGCATCTCTCTCTCTCTCTCTCTCTCTCTCTCTCTCTCTGACTCACCCCTTCCAGGAGGTTAGCTGGTGCTGTTCTTGAGCCAGTCAGATCCTGCACCAGAAAGTCTGTCCAGTCATTGTGCTTCTCTTTAATGGCTACAAAATGCACAAAGAAAAAAAAAGAAAGAACTTAAGATTTTTTAATAAACTGCACAAATTTCTTTATTAGAGAGGAAAAACAATACATAATATAAAACATCCTAATGAACTTGAAAGTTCATGCACATATCCACATTAAACACACACACACACACACACACACACACACACACACACACACACACACACACACACACACACACACACACACACAGATCAAGCCTGTGTGCTGCTGTAATCAACCCCCTCATTGCTCTATGCCCTGTCCTGCAGTGTGGGCATGGTGGTTAATTCATGTTCCATTGTGGGAATTAGATTAGGTTAATTTAGAGACAGTCACCCACAGAGAGTGACAAAAAGATTCACACACACACACACACACACACACACACACACACACACACACACACACACGCACGCACGCACGCACGCACGCACGCACACACACACACACACACACACACACAGATAGAGAAAGAGAGAAGGGCCAAGAGAGAATTGAGTAAGAGAGAGAGAGAGATAGAGAGAGCCAGTGAGATAGAGAGAGAGAAAGCCAGAAAGATAGAGAGAAAGACAGACAGAGAGTACACTAATTTTTTTCATTCCCATAAGGAACAGAGCACAGTCAGTCTTTTCTACAATTTCCGCGGCTGTTCTTTTTTTCCCTGCGCAGATTTTGTCTTCTATTCTTTCTTCCTCTATTTCTTTCTCTTTCCACCTCTCTCTTTCCCTCCCTATGCAATCTTTTCCAGACTTGCAGGTGATTGCCAGCACTTGGAAATAGAGCCCCTATTTTTACCAATCCCCTAAGACTAATCATCGCGCTCCTTACAGAAGAGACTACTGCACTAGTCTACTGGAGGCTCACACTCCGCTACCTGTGGAAAGGTGGAACAATACTGGAGCCTTTTACTTCCATTTGAATCCATGCCATACCGTTCAGCTGCATTCTATTCTAACCAACTGCTTGGTCAAATTTATGATTAGGATACACTTTTGGAACATGTATTATTTTCTGATAACCACACACCTATGAAGACGTTTCACTCGTCTGGCTGTATTACACCTGCCAACTGCTTATCAGTTTGCCCAATCCAAGCTTAAATTAATTGGCATATTAATACAGGGTTGCAATTTAACAGCTTGACTGATGTTCATAGCACAGAAACATTGTAATTTGTGACTGTGAACTTGGTTTTTAAGTCTGTTACACTGCATTTTGGAGCATGCGAAACAGTGATATTACAAAAGCCAGGATAGAATGCTTGGAAATGGTGCTCGACAACGAGATGTGGAACTAACAACATGCTTTTGACTGTAAGAATTAGAACAAGCAAAGACCACATCATTGACTACTGGCCAGGATAGGGCGACATAGTATGTTACAATGGGACACCCTGGTGAAAATAGGACACTGAATTTAACAAATGTTTGCATCTCCTGCTCCGCTTTTACCCTCTTTGGTAATGGCAGTTTATCCTGGTAAGAACCTGCCCATGTGAAATAAAGGATAAATAAATAAAAATAAAATAAAATGTAAAGGTATGGTGGAAAGACGTACTGTAGTTCTTAAAAATAGCCTGTTTTAGCTATCAAAACATGTCAATTGTTAGCAAACCCACATATGGCAGATGTGGCAAGAGTGGTTTAAGCACGAAAATGAGTGCCATGGCAATCGTCGATTTAAAAAAATAATGCCCTCGGATGTGTAAAGGCCTCATTACCACTAAATGAGTCAGTTTGTTCATTATCCATGACCTATTCTATTCTATTCTATTCTTCTCAAATCCAGATCCATGAAAATCCACTTGTATCTATTATTGTTTCTTGTAATTATTCAAATCTGATTAAATTTAATTTCCCTTCCCAAGTAATGTAGGCCACAGAAACCTAGTGGGTAAACAGACCCTGGAATATATTGCAATATATTCCCTCACTTAATGAGACCAGACAGAACTAGAGAATGTGGTTCAGATAAGGAGAATAGTTATTGATTTATGGTTTCACTTTGACACATAATATTAAGTGACTGTGCCTGTGTGTGTGTGTGTGTGTGTGTGTGTGTGTGTGTGTCTGTGTGTGTGTGTGTGTGTGTGTGTGTGTGTGTGTGTGTGTGTGTGTGTGTGTGCTTGTGCGTGTCCATCCTCTGAATTTGACTGGAGCTATTGACGTGAACCTCTGATTATTCCTGGAATGCTCGGGATAAAACAATAAAACATTTACAGCTTTGGAATGAAAGGATGCCGGCCCGGCTGCAGTAACTAGATAGCAGAATTTCCAGAAAGCTCTAAGACTCCCTGTGGCTCACGAGTGGGACTGATCTGACTCAGATATGCCCCTCCCCCCTCCTTTACTTCCCCTATGAGGATCATATCAGTATTACTTTAAAGGACTACCTGTTGAGTTTCTCAGAAGACTTTAACGCTTTATTTGGATAGATTGTTTTTTTTTGTTTCTTTAAATAAACATTAACAGGTATATGAGAGGATTAAACAGAGATGCTTGATAAACGATCTTTATTTACATGAAAACAAAATCCGATCTTTCTTCCTTGAGGCGTTTGATTGTTATCGTACGTACAAAATGATACAGCGTAGACCAAATTCTGTCACTCAAGCCTATCAACAACAAACAACAACCCGTGTGTATTTGTGTGTTGTGTGTGTGTGTGTGTGTGTGTGTGTGTGTTACAGTATGTACTGGAGGATGGGTGTGAGTTTAGATGTGCTACATATCAAATGCTAAAACTACAGTACAATTTGATGATGATATAATAATTTGAGAGAGGAGAGCAAGAAATGATAGAGTAGTGAAAAGGCTGAAAGAATAAAGAGCTCATTGTGGTATCAGATGTAAACAAACATGGCTGTCCCTCAAGGCCCTCAATATAGCACAGGATCAGAAAAAAAGCCTTTGTTCATTGTGCATGATTGTGTTTGCTGTTTGCATCTCTGTTCTTTGGTGTGTGTGTTTGTGTGTGTGTGCTGTGTGTGTGTGTGTGTGTGTGTGTATGCGTGTGTGTGTGTGTGTGTATGTGTGTGTGTGTGTGTGTGTGTGTGTGTGTGTGTGTGTGTGTGTGTGTGTGTGTGTGTTGTGATAAAATAATAAGTACATAGTTTACAATCCATCCTGCTTTCTCTCCTTTTCTTTATCTATCCTTCCATCTATCTCTTATTTCCCTTTCTCTCTCCCTTGTCCCCCTTCTCTCTCTCTCTCTCTCTCTCTCTCTCTCTCCCCCTCCCTCTCTTTCTCGCTCACACAGCATGTTCTCCACCACCCTTAGAAAAGACAAAGCTTATATTTATAATGCAAAAACAGGATTTGCATATCCTCTATCAGAGCCAGTGCAAACAAGGCTGTCTGATTTTGGGGAATTATTCCAGATAATCAGAGCAATTATTAAAACTTCACAAGAAGGAACAAAACAGAGCACTTATCACTGCAGGAAAGCATGCTGACACACATCTTAGAACACACACACACACACACACACACACACACACACACACACACACACACACACACACACACACACACAGAGACACGGACAGAGAGAGAGAGAGAGAGAGAGAGAGAGAGAGAGAGAGAGAGAGAGAGAGAGAGAGAGAGAGAGAGAGAGAGAGAGAGTTTCTATACTTTGGTCGAATTATTGCACACAAACACAAATAGACACACAATAAATTTAATAA
>JAODXP020000026.1:6768740-6781240 GCA_027497455.2 Sardinella longiceps | reverse complement strand
CACACACACACACACACACACACACTCAGGTGTGCACACAGAGGTAAGCACACATGTGTGTAGCAGAACTCATGTCTTGTCTCATGACCATACTATACTACAATATGCAATGCAACGCAACACAATAGCATACTACACTACACAGCATCATACTACACAAAACCACATTAAACAACAGCACATTATACTGTACTATGCAGCCTGAGTGATCTAACATAGGAATAAACATCAGTCACTCAACCCATAGCCCTTTTGTTTGAGGTTGCCGAGTCCTGTCAGTGGGTTTGAGAATGTAGCTAACAGGTAGATTCTATACGTCAAAATAAAAGCCCAAATCTGCCCTGTTAGCTGTTATGTAGTGCTTATATCACTGGGTTGAAACGTACTGCAGTTCTCCTCTAAACCAGCGTAAGGAGATTCCACAGAGCATGCTTAGTTTATCAGAAGCTTCAGGTCTATGAGTAAATCTTTTACTGATCAACTTCATTTTCTAAGCCACTGGATGGGAAAAAGAACTGGTTTACTAATGCTATAAAAGGGATTGGGTTTTCTTGTGTTCTTTTTTGTGTTTCATCGAGTCATTCTGCACAAATACATTTTCATCTATTGAGTTTGTATCTGTGTTGGTATCTGTATGTGTAGGCATGGATGTTAGTGTTAGTGTGTGTGTGTGTGTGTGTGTGTGTGTGTGTGTGTGTGTGTGTGTGTGTGTGTGTGTGTGTGTGTGTGTGTGTGTGTAGTTGCTGTGTATAACCGTAACATGAAAACATGCCACAGACATCGATTTCAGCTACCAACTGCCTACATGCTCAAAATACATGCAAATACACACCTATACCTAGACACTCACACACACACAGACAGGCACACACACAGCACTGCTGTCATATTAACCACGCACACATCACATATATCAGACAGTACAGTACATGCAAACAAGCCTTGTGTTTTATACAAGCTGTAAGGCATGCATTGCAGTGTGCATGTCCACTAATACTGCCCTATAGGAATGAACAAAGAACAAAGAGAGAGAGAGAGAGAGAGAGAGAGAGAGAGAGAGAGAGAGAGAGAGAGAGAGAGAAGAAGAAGAAGAAGAAGAAGGGCAAAAAGAGAGGGAGGGAACTCATAAGAATAACACAAAACGATGAGCCCCGTAAACAACAACAAAAAGAAATCTAAATAGCAATCTCCTAATGATTTTCTCAGCTCCTCCTGGTAAACAATAACATCAAAAGCCAAATTTAATTTTACAAAATTGCTCAGATATCTATCATTTTACCTCAAGTTGTTTAAGGAAAGATGTAAACAAGGTCACACTCACTTTTTCCATTAAATACTAGACACCTAAATAAAAACTCTTTACTCTTCTTTTCCTATAGACTTCTGTTCAAGGTAACAGTAGTAGATACATTAAAGCCTTTTTTGCTCTTTTTCTTTTTTTTAACAAAATGTTTATCCAAAGCACTTTTGAAGACAGTTGGCTATATGATGTCTGTCCAAAGAGCTTTTGGAGAGGAGTAGCCATATAATAGGATGTTTTGCAATAACATCCCCCCGATGCCTCACACTGTTTCTGGACTGGAATTTCTGTGGAAATATCTGTTTAAACGGATCCATCATTGAAATAATCCAGTCTCCAGCTCTGTCAAAGATGCATCATAGAGAAACCAAAGCGTTTCTATGGTAAAGCTAAAGACACAGGAGGAGAGTAAAAGCAGACATAGACTGACCTAAAACAATCACTATGGTGATGACTAAGATGCAGAGAGAGAGAGAGAGAGAGAGAGAGAGAGAGAGAGAGAGAGAGAGAGAGATGAATGAGAAGGAGAAAGAATAGGAAACAGAGGTGCACTGGAATATAAATAGAGATATATATGTTTGTGTATGTGTGTTTGTGTCCATGCATGTGTGAATGTGTGTGTGTGTGTGTGTGTGTGTGTGTGTGTGTGTGTGTGTGTGTGTGTGTGTGTGTGTGTGTGTGTGTGCGTGCGTGCGTGAATGTGTGTGTGAATGTGTGTGTGCGTGTGTGTGTGCGTGTGTGTGTACAGGTGTGTGTACAGGTGTGTGAGGAGCATGCATATGGACTTTAGCTTTTATTGAGCAGGCAGGCAGGCTTGGAGTTATTCAGAATATCTGCTTACCTTTTCTTAGGTAAACGTCATCTGAGAAACAAACAGACAGAAGGACACATGAACACATACAGCAGCACCGGCTCAGACTGAGGTGCCACACACACACACACACACACACACACACACACACACACACACACACACACACACACACACACACACACACACACACATATATACTGTATGCACACACACACACACACACACACACACACACACACACACACACACACACACACACACACACACACACACACACACACACACACACAGGCTTGCACAAATACACAAAGCAAATAAGAGTATATGATATTCATTCTCAAATATACCCCCTCAAATATATCTCCATTCTTTGCACATATGTGCAACTTCTACACATGGAGCAAACACACTTCCACATACTGTACACTCTCTCCTGTCTGTCTTTGTCTGTATGGCATGGAAAGGCACACACACACACACACACACACACACACACACACACACACACACACACACACACACACATGTGCGCGCACACACACACACACACACACACACACACACACACATACACACACGCACACACACACACACACACACACACACACACACACACACACACACACACACACACACACACACACACACAGGACAAAGACGGTACTGTGAAAAAGCTTCCAATTACAGCAAAAACAACAGTGCACCTAAAGCATCAGTAAATAAGTCTAGTCTTCTATATTCTCCTCTCCATTGTGGTCCTTTCCTTTACCAACTCCACTAGCTCTGCTCACAGCCCTACTCTAATCATGCCTCAGACAACACACTGGTGCACAAACACTTGGGAAGAACAAGGAGTGCTTGTGCATTGTTATTTTTTACATGACGTTTATATTGTTTTCTTCACCAAGGGGTTAGGATACGACTGTTAATTATTTTAAATTAGTCCCAACGTTGCTAAGTAACCAAGCAATCAGTGTGTGCATGTATCAGATGAGTAATGTTCAGACATCTTTCCGGTTTTTAGATTGTGACACACAACTGGTTTAGAGGTGTATTTATTCATTTGTTTAATTTAATTTCTTTATTTACAGTACTTACTTACTTATTCACTTATTTACTTAACTGAAGATGAATTTCCAAGATTAGCAATCCAGTCTAAGCCTGACCGTAATCTAAAATGTGGTGATGCAACCCAGCATGATGTTGCAGGTAATGCAATCCTTTGTCTTCAGTAAATACTAAAAAAAATAGGTATGAAATGAAGTTAAATTATAAGCACAAATTACCATTTAATTTACCACTGCTGCTGCTAATACTCCCCCCCCCCCCCACAAACATCCACCTGCATTGTTGCAATTCTTCAGCAAGAAAAGCCAAGCTCACTGCAGTCACTAGACCACAGTACTCCAGCAACATGGACTCTATGTTCAACTCCACAGGGTCATCACAACTGTTTCAACAAAATCCTCCTCAGTGCCAAACAATAACAATAGCCCAATCTATCTCTTTGACTAATCTAGAGACAATGTAGCCTAATTCTTCAGTAAATCTATAGTAGCTTTGACCACCAAACATTTTACTGTAAAAACCCAGCAAGTTATTTATAAGGACAGAATGAACTTCTGCAAAGAACCTCACTGCACTTTCAAAGTCCTATGCCATGTCACAACTACCTCTTTTTCTTGCAAATTCATAACCAAATGATCATTTAGCCAGTACTCTCAAAAAAGTACTACACCACACACACACACACACACACACACACACACACACACACACACACACACACACACACACACACACACACACAGCCCAATGATGGCAATGATGGGAAGCAATGCCATAAGTGAGCATTTCCTTTTTTAACTAAAAACTTGTACAAGTAATGGGCTTTTAATCAGTAATGGATTTTGGAATACAGCAGGAGTGTGTGTGTGTGTGTGTGTGTGTGTGTGTGTGTGTGTGTGTCAGAGACATTGCACATTAAAATATAATCAGAATGGATGTTCAATTAAAGATGGATTGCTGTAGCCTTCACTTAATGACCATGTTAACTGACAGAGAAACATGCTGTACCCACACAAAGCATGACAGAACACTCCCAAGAGACTCAAGGCATTGTAATCAACACACACACACACACACACGCACACACACACACACACACACACACACACACACACACACACACACACACACACACACACACACACACACACACACACACACACACACACACACACACACACACACACACACACACACACACACACACACACACACACACACACACACACAAAATGCAAAAAACACATCCAATGAATGCACACACAACTATACACAAAAATATAAATACGTACAGACCCAAACTCTCTTGCACACATACTCTCTCTCACACACACACACATACACACACACACACACACACACACACACACACACAGAGACACACACACACACACACACACACACACACACACACACACACACACACACACACACAGTTTCCCCCACTTTTATTATTAGCAGTGCACACATTTAGACCGCAGGGCTAATTTGCAATATCATATACAGGAAACCGCCACTCAATGGCAAACCATTGAACTTCACTGCCACAAGCATGCTTCTCACTACTCCTTCTTTCACTGACACCCACCCACACACACACACACACACACACACACACACACACACACACACACACACACACACACACACACACATGTACAGTATACACACAGACAGACATATAGGTACACAAATGAAAGCACACTTATCAAAGGGTTCTGAACTGGTTAGTGCATGGTTATTTATGAGCTAGCTAGTACATATTCTTTAAACAAAACATCATTGAATACTGCTCCGCTTCAACCCTCTCTGCTTTATATGGTATGTCTATCCACATGACCTGTACAAATGATGTCAACACACAAACACATAACACGCTCATCTTTAAACACTATGCGTGCCATATTGGAAGTCTATATTTACAGAAACACATGTCACATGTTGTGTGTGTGTGTGTGTGTGTGTGTGTGTGTGTGTGTGTGTGTGTGTGTTTTAGAGGCTATGTGAATGGCAATAACAAACAAAATGAAAACAATGCGAAAAGCGTGACATCAATTATGTGCTTTACAAGAGAGCAAAAACATAAAAAGGTCACAGTTTGTTGTAAGGCTACTGTCAGTAAGGATTTAACCTATCTTAAGCACATTTATTGGCTTAGATGTGTAACACAGTAGTTAATGAATAATTCATTTATCTTTTAGTCAAATGCTGTTACGCCCTTCTGACTGTACAGTAACTGCTGTTTGTTTAGAGGTAAGACATTTTGTTCTGTTTAATAACTCTGTTGGTTCATCAACAGCTGTCTTTTGATACATCTAACTCAATTTTGACCAAAATGTGACTTACACCCTTTAGGCTGAAAGCCTGTTAATTGAGGGTACAGGTACAGGATACATGTGTGCTAGCTCACGATACATCAGGTGTATCAGTTCACCCAGGTGTATCAGTAAGCACAGGTGTGACTGGACAGGTGTGCTATGCTTGCTTACCCTCCGGCGGCATGAGGACTCGGTTGTTCTGTGCACACCAGCCCACTGGGTGAAGGTCGGCTGTCATGACATCACACCAGAAGTCGGCCTTGCGGTCATCTCCGTAGCCACAGTAACGTAGCAACAGCAGCTGGCCACAGGTGGTGATGATGGTCGCTACCCAGTAAGTGTCTGGACTACTCCTATTGGCTACTTCCAGCTTCATCCCGGGCTGGAAGCTACTCTGTAGGCTCACCTCCACCTGTGAACATCAATGAAAAAGCACAATAAGATCCTGCTGAGGATATTGTTTAGGTAAAACTTCATGAACCCTAGTGAATGAATGAATGAATGAATGAATGAATGAATGAACGGGTGAGTGAGTGACTTAATTTACTTAAGTCACAAAGCTTAAAGTGATAGTCTGGCATCCTTCAAGCCCTGTTATACGAGCCTGCTGACAGAACTGCACTAGATAGCAAATGGAACAAAAGAATATGGAACAACATAGACCGAATGTGAACACAGATGTTAATAAGCGCTTTACTTTAAGGCAACGGCATCACATTTGTGTTCTGTCTATGTAGGTTCAAATTCTTTCGTTCCACTCACGATGCAGTCAGCAGGCTTGTGCAATGGGGCTTGAATACTTTAATGATGCTGATCTATCACTTTAAGAGTATTAATAACATAAAACTGTAGCTCTGAAGTAATAGCCTAGCCCTAGGTAATCATTTTCTTTAGTACAGGTGTCTCTCTGTTTGTTTTTATTATCTATATGCCGTCCTTTGTTTTTGTCTTTTGTTTGTTTTACTAATATGTCCTATCATTTGTTGATCCCTTTCTTTCCCCTTTCTTTTGTCTTAAATGTTATGTCTTGATTGTTTTTACACCAAAGGACCACAATGGAAATAAGCCTTTGGGCTTTGTTGTGTCTTTTTTATCCTTTTGAACGCTCTTGCTAAATGTGGCTGTTCAATAAAGAATCAATCAGTGAATGAATGAATGAATGAATGAATGAATGAATGAATGAATGAATACATGAATGAAAGAATGAAGGTGAATGTAACAGCACTGCTTACACACTTTACAGCACTTTTTAAAGGCTCAAATGACTTGGCAAACATCGTTCTATTCTATTTAACATGATGGAAAAGCAAGGCCAGTGCTCTATTGTCTAGTATGTTGGTAGCAAACAGAGCCAACTGACTGTGCTGGAGAATATTCAGAGGCCTTGGCTGTGAAGGATCCAATTGAGGTACACCTTGCCAATACACTTTGGTAACACTCCCTACTCTTAAAAGAGAACATCATCCTGGGACTTTTTTACACTCTCTGTCTGTTTTTTATGCCTCTTGTGTTGCACGGAAAATATGAGACGTTAATGTAAAATCCCTTTGTGGCACATACTAGGTCATATCAACGCAGTTTCAAGTGGTGCGATAATCAATTTGATAACGTCATCAGAGTGCCATTATCTAGGTGATGGTGCTTAAGGGAATCCCTTCCCTATAACCACCCATAGCCTTGGTTATAAATCACCCTCTTATCTTGACACAGGTGTAAGGAGAGACCGTTTTAATGTGGAGGGAAAATTAACTCTCAACAGGCCCTCCTTTCCCCTGCTTTCTTAAGCTACAGTTTTTTTTTTCAATATTACATTTACATATTTACACTTTTACAGTACATTTCTCATTTATAGCAAAAAAGGCATATTATATTAAGCATATTTCAACATATAATTTCTTTGTCAGACACTACTATTTGTATATCATTTTGTTATATTTTTTTTAATGTGCCAGGTTATGAAATGCTTCCAAATTCACTCTAAATCCCTCTTCATTCAATTTCTCAAAACACTGAATCATTCTGATGATTACATATGGATGTGTGTGTGTGTGAGTGTTTGAGTGTGTGTGTATATGGATGTGTAGGTACTTTTTTTGGGTGAGTCATGGTGCACACGCAGGCTTGATGTCCCAAGCTGAGTCATAAGGTACATACCTCATATCTTCACTCGATAAAGTGGTGTACACATCTGTGATGTGAAGGGGGTAGGGGGTTGTGTATTATGCACCTTATGACAGTTTGGATGACGTGTGTGTGTGTGTGTGTGTGTTAATGATTTCATGGTTCTGTCTTGGTGTTTGTGTATGTAATCGATGTGTATGTATACGTCATATGGTGTGTGTGTGTGTGTGTGTGTGTGTGTGTGTGTGTGTGTGTGTGTGTGTGTGTGTGTGTGTGTGTGTGCCTTTGAGAGTGACTCACATGTTTGAATGATGTGTGGGGGGCAGCAGTAGCTCCATTCTCCTCCAGATATTCGTCCCAGTTAAAGTCCATTTCCTCCTCTCCACCAGATTCTGCTTCTGTGTGTGTGTGTGTGTGTGTGTGTGTGTGCATGAGAAATAAAGAAAGAGAGAGAGAGACAGAGAGAGAGAGAGAGAGAGAGAAAGAGAGAGAGAAAGAGAGAGAGAGAGAGAGAGAGTGTAATACGTGTATACATGGTTTTAGTGTGTATGTGTATGTGTGTGTGTGTGTGTGTGTGTGTGTGTGTGTGTGTGTGTGTGTGTGTGTGTGTGTGTGTGTGTGTGTGTGTGTGTGTGTGTGTGTGTGTGTGTGTGTGTGTGTGTGTGTGTGTGCGGGAGAGAAGACGGATATCCACAGTCAATCATTGCTATAATCACATGAGTCAGCTATGCAGAAACAATTACAGTGAAGCAATAAGCCATCCTTATCCCTCCATTACCATGGGCTCACTGTCCACCATAAAGCATCCGCAAACTCAATAACAAACCTCTTCAAGTAAACAACGCTACAAGATGCACAAATAAACATCAACAAGGACATAAAAGTACAACCACAACTGCCGGATCCACATAGAGCCTTTGTGTTTCAAAGACTTGGTGCCGTGTAACACACAAAGAAATAGTATCTGCTCATGTAAACACCTTGTGTATGACTCATCGAATTGGAGTAACCTCCCATTATACGACAGATCAGTGGCTTTCGCTATACATACTGTGTGCGTGTGCTGTGTGGAGTTGGAAATCTAGAGCTTATCTTTGTGTGTGTGTGTGTGTGTGTGTGTGTGTGTGTGTGTGTGTGTGTGTGTGTGTGTGTGTGTGTGTGTGTGTGTGTGTGTGTGTGTGTGTTTGAGAGAGGGGGGGGAGTAAAGTCTTTCATTTATATTCACTCTCTGAGTGGTTATATTTCAATTGAATATAAGGTTGGTCATATAACACTGGTAACCACATTAAACATTTGGACACAATTATGCTTACAGTATACAATAATGCTTAAATAATAAGTAAATAACTGTGCGACTGTGACTGTAACTGTGTATAGGTGGGTGAAGCAAATACGTGGTTTCGGTTAATAATAGGGGAACTGTTCTATGATGAGAGAGATTATGATATCATTAAACTACTAAATGAAGAACCTGTCTGGGCTGAATTCCATCACCTAAAGCATAGTGTGTGGTTCTATTTGAGTGACATCTCAATTTTAAAGGAGCAATATGATGTGATAGATCAGTTATAAACAAACAAACAAATAAATAAATAAATAGAGCTAAGTTTGTGAGGAAGCTGCTAACACTCCCTTATTGTGGTGCAAAGAAACAAAACTGATAAAGTTTTGCCTTTTCGGTAACACTTTATTTGAAGGTACCGTCATAAGACTAACATGACACTGTCATCAACTATGACATGACGTTGCCATGAATCTGTCATAAACTTTATACACCTGTCATAACTTCTGTCATTAAGTGTCACCCGGTACTTGTCATGGTTAGGGTTAGGGTTAGGCTACTGTATGTCAGAAGTCATGACAGGTGTATAAAGTTTATGACAGATTCTTGACAACATCATGTCATAATTATTGACAGTGTCATGTCAGTCTTATGATGGTACCTTCAAATAAAGTGTTACCAAATTTTCTGTGTCCCTATTAGTCAGTGTTAGCTGCCACTTTGCACATTGAGGCGACCAAATTCTCTCATTCTCATACCTACAGATAGCTTGATTGATTCACACGATTTTTCTTCTTTGATGAACAGACTTCAAGAGGTTACATGAAACCAAGAGGGAACATCCAAGAGCAACAGGGCCAAGAAAAAAACTCCCTTACCTAAGGAAGAAACCTTGGGCAGATCCAAGACTCAGGGCGCTAACCTAACTGCCAGGGGTCATGGTGAGGAGTGGGGCGTGTGATACTGTGGTGTTGTAAGTGGGGAGAGGGTGTGGTGATGGTGTGCTGTTGTAAGTGGGCGGGAGATGTAAGAAGTGGAAAAAAGTCATGTGTGTTTGTGTGTGTGAGTATGCGAGACCTGTGTGTGTGGTGCAGTGCGTTAGGATGTGTTCATGAGTGCTGTGGATTGAATGAGTGGAAAGTCAGTATATGGTGTGACTCACACCATACACACACACCCTGTGAGTTGTTTTGATAATAATTTCTAACAATCTCTATCAAAATGCTATTGGAATTTTACTTATGAAGTAAAGAACAAATCAAACCAAATGATTCAATTGGAGTTGGACTGAACTCTATCTAAATGATATGGACACTGGACATACATGTATTTCCATAAATTCACTGTTAATGGATTTTGGCTTTAGCTTGTAGACATGTCTGCCAAAACCTATGAGAGCCCAGTCTTAATGTAACTATTAATAATAGTAGAATAGTAGAAAATACATAATACCATGGACATAATACCCATGAATAAATTCCTACTCTTAGTGGCTTTGTGGCTATCTCCAACTGTATGTTAATCTGCTATATCTTAGGGCAGTGCACTCTGACTAACAGCCTACAGTATATTCCATTAGTAATTAGCCATTTTGCTCGTGCGAAGAAGAAGAAGGCATTAATGTGTACCCACAAATAGAGGTGTGAGTCAGGACTAAAGTAGGACTAAGAATCAAATGTTTCAATCCGCTGTAATCGTATGCCTCTGATATTATTAGAGCATGGTTAATGGGTCTTCCTGAAAGTCAAATCGAAACAGCAAAGTTCTACGTGGTTTACCTCATTTAAGAAGCTCTGATGGCCACCATATTAATAGTGGTGATATTAGAAGTCTATAATTGTTGATAATGGGAAACTTATGTGAAGTGCTTTCTCTACAGTACAAGCAGAATTGACAATGCCATCATAAAATCTTTTCAAATCCTATCAACCGACCTATTTGCAGATTTGTGAACGTATATTGTGTGATCTGACATGCAGCCATATTGGATCTAGCCACTGAAATACTTTTCTGTCTTACTGACAGGTCATAGTGGGAGGCACCATTTGACTCAACAGGAATAAAAAGCGATCTCTCTAGTTTGTAAACAATCCCCTAAATAAAAAGCGATATCTCTACTTTGTAAACAAACAATCACCTAGGTTATTCGTCTTTCATTTTTGCGTTCAATCTTGTATTTGACATAATTTGACATAACCATAAATAGCAGAGGCAATTCATTGTTCCCAGTGACAAGTCTAATGCTACTGTACAATTTACCACTCCAGGAGCATGATCTTTGTATACATGTAACATTGACATTATTGACTTTGAAGCACAATGATAAACATTCTCTCTCTCTCTCTCTCTCTCTCTCTCTCTCTCTCTCTCTCCCTATCTCTCCCTCTCTTTCTCTCGCTGTCTCTTTCTGTGTATGTGTGTGTCTATCTTTATGTAAACATTTACCAAAACCCTTCTCCATAAACATCACCAACACTATTAGCGCGGCGAGGATATGCCAGGAAGATTTTTTTTCACCAGCTGTTCCACTACTATATTTCCCAGGAGAAACCTGCAGACTAAAACGCCTTACTGCTGCTTTTCCAACAATCATCAATTTGCTGTGACACCTTAGAAACTTGTTGTTATGTATACATGACAGCTTGTTAAACTACCGTAGGTCTGGAAGTGACACTTCACTCCTTGTCATAATAATGGCTGATAATGACAGCAAGGTTCTGTTATGCCAGAGTAGATTGAGAGTCTAATAACTGAATGTAGAAGCTGCCAAGACATGTTTCATAATGTAATTGTGTCAATATTGCAATATTGTGACAACCAAACATATGCCGTTTTAATAGAAGGATCCACATGGGTATACTATACTGTCCATGTGGGATATGCTCAGAGAGACAGACAAACACACACACACGCACACACACACACACACACACACACACACACACACACACACACACGCACACATACTCAATGCAATGGGAGGAGGAAGCATTCTGAGCAGTGGGAGAAACAGAGTCTTTTTTGTTTCATCCTTTTTATACCAAACCCAACTCCCTATACATGCCTGCAATTTTTTGCATCCACACCATGTAGAAATTTTGAACGCTGACACAAAGTAATGTCACACTGACTTAAAATGGAGAAAAATATAAGACGGGGAGGGACTGCAGGCATTTCCCTGCAATCTTCACTTCCGTGAGTGCTCCTATCAGCAAAACAATCACTTCCTTTTTTTCTCTGGGTTCCATTTAACAGTGACTCAAACTCTCTCTCTTTCCCCCTCTCTCTCTCTGTCTCTCTCTCTCACACACACACACACACACACACACACACACACACACACACACACACACACACACACACACACACATACACGCATTCAGCAACTCTATCCTTCTCTCTCCCTCAGAAAGACACACACACACGAACACACACACACACACAATTTCTGGTCAGCAACTGTGTTGTGACTCGTCTTTCCCTGGAAGAAAGGGAAGAGTTGGAAGGTACCCAAGGCTACAGGAAGTACAGAACCTTGAGCTAACCTGAGACCTGCTGTTCCAGCTTGCCATTGGACGGACTCGTGCTCGGGCCGCC
>JAODXP020000026.1:6736240-6761240 GCA_027497455.2 Sardinella longiceps | reverse complement strand
CCGCGAGCGAGGGGATCTAAAGTAAATTTGATGCATTTGTGATGTTGCAGAAAACCGATAATTAAATGCGCCATATAATGACACTTTGTACAACTTGCCCACTGAAAGCTTCGCTATTTACTGATTCCGCGAAACGAGCCTCCGACCAGTTAAATATTTTACACAGGAAAAAGCTTTCGTGCTGTACGGTTTGGAACGAACTGGCCTACACTTCGCTTAGCACTTTCATATCAACTTAAAGAAGCCAAAAGTGATCATAAATCTTACCGCAATCAAGTTTTTCCACGTCTTTACTCGTGAGCTCCTTTCGTTCGGTTGAAGACAGCGCGAGCCGTGTCTCTCTCGGCTGCTCGGGCCAAATCCTCCTTCCAATATGGCATCCAACATCTGCGCATGTCTAAAAATCTTCAGATTATTTTCAAGCCAACTCCTTCATCGACCTTTACAGCAGTTGCAAAATTTGTTCGGCCAATTATAAATAGAATGCTGAAGCCTCCTCCCCCCGAGCCAAGAGGGCCTTTGGCTCGCATCGTGTAAACACGTAGCCTATTTGTTGTAGGCTACCGGAGCCGATTACACAATATAGTCTACGCATTCAGCAGGAATGTCTCAAAACCAAATTTGAAAGTGTGAAGTTGACATTAGTTGTTTACTTGTGGGGAGGTGAGGACTCTATTTTAGCCCTAAAATACTAGCTTCAACATGTCACAAGACCAGTGCAAAGGGCAAATCAGCCTATATCTTGTTTAAATGCCTGTTTGTGCTTTCTCAAATTGAAGTCAAGTGGCTTCCCTGCCATGGCGTTTGTACTGACTTACTAATATAAAGTTAGAAATGTCGAATGATCAAAATTTATAAACGCGCAATCTTTTAGGTAGAACCATTACGCACAACTACGCAGACAAAATTTTTTATATATACTGTGGTGCTTTTCAGAATATTTTTCGGGCCATTGTAGCCTATCACGAATTGATGTCCTCAGATATTTGAAAAATTATAGGCTATAAAGTACAACAGCATAGGTCTACTTGCCATGATAGGATAAGGTGAAGCAACAAAGACAGGTCTCACAAAAAAATCGAAGTCTAAATAGGGTTTTAACACATCTGTTTTAGGCTACATTTCCATTTTCAGCATTTACTCAGTAGGGCATATTAAACATAGGCTATAAGCACCAAAGGGCTATCTCATGTTTACAAAATGTTGAAATCTTTGCTCTGAATCATTTTACTTTTATGCTGTAGATATTCATGTAGGCTATTCTTTTCATGTATTCTTGTGTAAAAAAACATGTAATTGAAATGATAACTATCTTTGCTTCAACGCTGTCCTCTAGCGGCCGAAACTCGGGCGGATAGACTACAATTTGCACCTTTTCAGTTACAGTAGCTAATGAGCCCCATGACCTGGCTGATTTGTATATACAAAAAAACACAGCATGGACGTTTAAAGATTCCAACATAAAATAAAAAATAATATTGTTCTCAGCAAAAAAAGATGATCATGAATTAGATAGTTGAGTTTGGGATGTTTCAGCGTGGCCCACATCAATTAATATGTAAAATCTCTCTGTAACAACTGAATGATTCTCTGATTAGAGAATTGTCTCTCAGGTAGACATAGTGTGTATCAGACGTTGTTATGCAATGATACTTAATTAGAACACAAGGTATAAAGTTAGAGCGCGCAACCCCACGTGGAGTTTATCCCCATAACCAAGGTAAGTGGATGACCGTGCGCGTCCCGCGACCTCAAAGAGACATGAACGGCGTCCAATCGTCCAGTCAAAACGTCGTTGGTGTGCCACCCGTGTTTCCTGCGTGAGGGGAGGTGTCGGCAACAGATGGTTTGGAGCTTGCGCACCCTAATCTGCCGAGGCTTTTAAACGAGCACGCGCGCGCTGGTTGCAGATTACTACCTCCTACATCTCGTGTAGGCTTACTGGCCATGGATTGAAAACATGAACCCAGCCTCACTTTTTTAAACAATTTACTGTGGTCCTTTGTATGACCAGTGAGATAAGTACCTTAAATGCAGATGAGCAATGGCCAAATAGGATTTTGGATTGAAAAGATGGATCATGGATGGCTGGCTGGATGGACAGATGAATGATGGATGATAAAAATATAGTAATGAAAAGAGGAATTCATGTCTTACTAAATTGCTGCATTAAAATATTAGCAATTTACTGCTCTACTAACCAAGTTAGTTACTGTGAAGAAAGGGCATGGGTTTGTCCCTTAAAATGACAGCAAAGTCCGCAAAAGGGCAAAGGCTGGTTTTGGCCATAAACGCTTTCATTCTTACAGTTTGGTTAATATTAGCCAGAAGCACGGTTGGTCAGACTGGTTTTGGGAAGATCTGAGCTTTTTTAGATTCTCTCTCATTTGGTCAAATGTGTAAACTGTAACTGGTTTCTGCATGGCTCGAACAAAGGCGTGCTTGGGGCTAGGCCTATAGTTTGCGGTCAGCCGCAGTTAGCCTAGGCCTATATGAAAAAAGGTTATGAAATATGTATTCTAGAAATAGGGATCTAGCAGCAGTGGTGGTGGTGGTGTGTGTGTGTGTGTGTGTGTGTGGGGGGGGGGGGGTGGAAACCTCTTAATTAGGCTGTAAATATTAATGTAGCCTATATTGATATGAATCAACTCAAAGTTACATACATACAAGCAAGGATGTTTATGTTCTTTTAGCATAATCTAGGGCCTATAACATCTATGTGGCACATTTATACCCCACAGGCAGCAGGCTAATCATTTCCCCAATGAAATACCACCAGACTCACCTCTTGTAGGCGCCACACCACACTGTGTGAACTGGGTTTATTTTTGAGGCAGATGCTGTATTTTACATTTCAGAAACATGCAATTTGAGTTACTGATATTGACAGTTGTGTTGCAATAACAGCAGCTGATTTGACGTCAGTCAAAGTAGGCTAGATAATCACCGTCAATCAATAGGCACAGCCTGGTTGCTTCACCTGCTTGCCCCGAACAAGCCCTGACCAACAATTTACAGCGCAACATCGGAGGGCTGCCCATTATGACCATCAGATTAAGCCTGTGCTTCTCCTTGTGTTTGCAGCTTGAATTGGACTTAACACGCATCATTGCCTGCATTTATTCTCAAATTGAAATAATTGCCTGCCCCTATTTTTTTATACCGAAAAAAACAACAACAACAAAAAAAACATTTTATTCAATTATCCTACGTGCTTCAAAGCATGTCTGTTGATGATGCTTTATCATAAGGACTATACATGATTATGCCCGACCTTTTAAAAACACAACATGAAGACATTTGGGAAATGAAAATTGCAGCAACCTCACTGCGCCGCGCAGTTAATAGAGCAGCGGATCAGCGGCACGCGCATCCAAACAAAAGCCAGGGGTCTCCCTCTCGTAAGCTACTGAAGCAGGAGGTGACGTCAGCATCTAGCGTATCTACTCGGGTTGTCTTGCTGGTTTGGAAAACACGAAAATGGGAAAGTGGGAGCCACCTCCGTCTTGCCTGAACTTTTCGAAGATTATGTTCTCCAAGGATTGCTGTTTGCACATCCTTTGAGTCACAACCGAATGACTCTGGGAATGAAGTTATGTCGCTTTCGGATTAATTTAGCCTACTGCCTTTCTTTCTTTGGTCTATCCTTCCCTCGTTTGGATGTTTACTTGCCGTCGAAAAAGGAGAAGTAGCCTACACACGACCTTTGTCTTGGGAAGAGTTTAACCGAGAGACATGGATATGTACGGATATGGCGGTATTTATCTTGTTAAAAGACTTTTACAGAGCAAGATGCTGGTGGTGACAAACATGAGCGACATCACGAAGGCGACGCCGCGCGGCTGCGATAACGGCTCTTTAATGGATGGCTTCGGAGTTCTGATCCAAGGGCTTCTCGCCGTGGTGGCATTCAGCACTCTAATGTGTACGTGCAAAAATCTAACAGGGAACTTTTCCCAATATCAAAGCACTCTTTAATGCCCATTGATGGCAACATTGTTACTTTTTAAAGTGTTTCTGTAGCCATTGTTTTTGTCATCACTATGTCGGAATGTTAAGTACCTCAGCTGACTGTTTCAGCTCTCCCTATAGGACAGTCTGATAACACGTGGCTGTTGTTTTGTATCCAGCTTAGGTCTACATACATTTCCTGAGGGGAAATGATTATCATAGTGGTTTTATCATGTCATAAGTAGTAACACTTAACGTTGTATTTCTCATTTAGTGTGCGGAAATAAAACGCGCAACATAAAACCCACCTCATGTTTTCAGCAAACTTAGGCCTGCTGTGAGCGACCTCTGGCATGCGCAACGATAATCTGTGGGCGACCTCTCTCCTTTTTTAGGCTGAGTTGTTGATCATTGATGACAAGTAGCATTATATAGTCCTAATAAACACCATGTATGGCCACCAAATATATAAATCCATAATTTCACTGGATGGACTACTGTGCGCAATACTACCAAGTGGAATGAAGCTGTTTTAAGACTTGTTGTTCCACTGTGAGCCATGTCGTTTTAGATTTCATGAATTCAGCAGTAGGAGAATGACATGTTGTTCATTCATTACATTGTGCATTTACTGGTTGCTTGGATGCAGTGATGTTGATGTGTGTGTAATAGGTTTTGTGTCTAGACAACTTGCAATGCCTGAGCTTACCACAAACACTGACTTTGTGCTGCTGGCCAGCACTGAAATATTTCAAGTAATTTAGTGGTGTCATGTGCTGAAGTTTGTGGTGGATTTATGCCCTGCAGGCTTACTTGGAACTGCTGCTCTCTCTCTCTCTCTCTCTCTCTCTCTCTGTGTGTATGTGTGTTTGCATGTGTGTAGACTTTAATGACAGTGTACCACCCAGTCCACTCTTCACTTCAGTTTACCTAGTTGTTTCCTGTCACATGACCTCAGGAGGAGTTATGGGATTGTGAACCTCAGATCACTTATTTGAGGACCAATGCCAGATATGCCAGGACACAGCAACACTGGTGCTAAAACCTTAGCACGCCTAGCCCTGGGCTCTCTGTTCACATGTGGTGCACAAAGATAGCAAGAAACAGAGAGATAGTTGTTGGGGAGAGGAACCCAGCACAGATGAAGCACAGAGAGAAACAGTAGAATGACAGAGAGAGGGGGACGGTGGCATGTGGGAACATCTCTTCACAGTGTAGACTGACTGGAGCATTTTTGACTTCTGGATTTCTAGTAATTATGTTGTTAAATACAGTGGTGTGAATGCTAGGTGTGTGTGAGGGTTTTTTATGACACTTTTGTTTATTGTTTATTGGGTTACTTATTGATATGGTAGTTCCTGGCTAGTGAGCAGGCAAACCTGATGGGTAGGGTCAAGAATCTGTCAATCAATATGACTTAGTTGGAGGTGTGTGTATGTGTGTGAGTGTGTGTGGGGTGGGTACAGGGAAGAATATTTCTTCATCAATAGCATGATTACCTTTTAGATCCTCTGTTGTGTGATATTTTGCCCAGAATGGCTTACTGTTTACTTTAAATTTACAGTTAAAACCTTTTGGCCAGTGGTATGATCTTATCTCCCCGCAGCTTATCGTTGGGAGTTGTGGTTATTTATTTTCTATTTTGCTGCTTCAGCAGGTCTTATGTTTGCACTTGGACCACATGGCCCAGTTACAAACCCCTCAGTGCTTCTCTTGCTCTCTCTTAGACACACACACACACACACACACACACACACACACACACACACACACACACACACACACACACACAGTGAGGGTGATGGGGTGAGAAAACTTAATGTTTTGCCAGCTAATGAAACCACTCAGCCACAGAGCTCCATCAGCAGACTGTAATCATTGTTAAATGTGATTAAGCTTCTATTAGCTTGGCTGTATGCCAATTATTTATTCATTTCCATATTAAAGCAGGTATTAGCTTGTAATTCTGCTGCAACATGAGTAAAACAACCCTCATGACTTGGGTGTACAACACATAATTTACTGGTATACATACTGTACAGTCCATCATTAATAGACCTGTAAGTGTTTCATTGCAGAATTGCACCATTCATTGCATGGCATGGCATCATGTTGATTGCTTAGTTACCTGTGTATTCCATCAATCTTAGCAACTTAGCAACAGGATCTCATGATGAGAGGAGAATGGACAGAGATGGTGTGTGAGAAAGAATTTGATTTGATTAAATAAAATTATGAAGACAGAATAGAGGAGGATGGACAATTTAAAAGGGAGAAGAGAGATCAATCAAACAAGTCTAGTAAGAAACAAAACAAAAACAAGATATAATGTATCTTGTATACAGTCACCAACTGTTCTTTCCATGGCATACTTTGAGCAGCACAGTCATCAGACCTTACAGACATTAGCCAGCACCAAGCCCATGATCACCGAGCACAATCCTTTGTATTGCACAAAGGACTGCGTAGGAGAGAGATGATTGATGGCAGAAAGGAGAGGACATCTAAGAGAATTCTCAGAATGAGTGGAAATAGACTTGGAAGAGACAGGGCACAAAAATAGCATACAATAGAAAGGGAGTGATGGAGAGAGAGAGAGAATGGATGTGAGTGAGTGAGTGAGAGAGTGGAATATGATGCATAGCCACACCATTGTGACAGTGTTCACGCTGGCCGCACTCTGCATAAATGTTTTATTTTGCTAGCCACTTCCTGTCATGGGCCAGGCCACTGTGTGATAGAGTTGACTTCCTCATTGTTATTCTCACCTCTTCCTGTTATTCGCTTGCTTGAGAGACATGCCTCACAGCTCTCCAGCTAACTGTCAATAGGTTATACTGACAGCACATGCGCCTTCACACACTTCAGCCTCATCACATTTCAGTTCCATTATCAACTCAGTTGAATTTTATTTAAGTAGAATTTCATTTCATTTAGTCCCAATAGCAGTGTAAGTTAAAGCAACGTTGGTTTAAATCAATGAAATATAGGCTAGGCAATGCATCTTAACCTACTGTTCCCAAAATCATTTATATGCTTAATGTGTGTTGTAGGACCCCAAACCTGCAGCCCTTAGAACTGCCTGAATAGACGCTCGCTGCTGTTGCAATTCAGTTTCGCAATTCAATTTGTTGTGTTGCTAACACTTGAGATTGCTTCTGATGCTTTATAGAAGCCAGGGTGTAAACTAGAACCCATGTTTAACTGATTTTATCTGATTATATTCTCACCTTTTTATCCACTTCTCACTCTCTTGATAATGTTGTTCCTTTCACTCTTGCGCTCACTCATTAGCCACTATCAGACTGACAAATAACCTGCATAACACACACCCACACACTCACACACACCCACACACAGACACACACTCTTAAGTGTTCCTTTAGCAGGTCCAGACGATTTCTCTATACATGATGTCTCTGGATCAAGCATGTTTTGTTTTTGTTTTTTTTTTTTTAACATCATGATGACAGAAAGACCTGGAAAAAAAATAGCTCAAGGTAGTTTCCCCAAGCCAAAAACTAAACCCCCATCAGGCAATAAAAAAATCCTGCCTTGTAAGAGGAAGAACCCAAAGTCCCAAAGGGGGAACCCATCTGCCCGAGGCAGGCCTGCCAGGAGGACCATGTGATGGGTGCGGTGTGACTCCTGGGGCAGCTTTGTGCTTGGGAACAGAACATGTGTTTGTTGAAAGGGGAAGTGAGCAGTTTTTTTTTTTTTTTTTTTTTATGCCATACAGTTGACTTGAGTAATGGCTGTGATGATTCAGAATTAGCCATGAAATCATTCAATGGTGATTGAATTTCATCACCAAATACATTTATTTACATAGAGACATTTTGTAGACAACCTTATTCATTCAGGATAGTGAAGGAATGTTTGTTTGTTTTGTTTACCCACTTTCATTGCTAATTTTAATGTCGTGAGGCAGTGTCTTTCTTTGACAATAATATAACCAGCAAAATCTTACAATTAGCTGTGAATTCTGTGAGGTTTGTGAAGTATTACCTTTGCATTACAATGTCAAAATCCACATGGCTACCAAATTGGTTACTGATGGGTTAATGACCATCACATGACTATCTCTTCCTCTCTGGGAATTACTGCATGAATTATCCCCTGCTGAGGAATTCACTCAGGAATTCACTCAGCAGTGTTATTTAAGACAAGAAATTAGATGCTTAGTGGTGTGAAATTGTATTATGACGAATAGGTCAGACATAAATTACACCCAAGCTATGTGTGCACAAGGTTACGCAATGTATAATTGCTTAGGTTCCGAATTGTCTGTATTTCTGAGAAATCATTAGCATTTTGTCCTCCCTTGTTATTTTCTCGATTCCCTCATAGATGTAGATATTTAAAGATTTTATGAAGTTATTTTTAGTTTTAGACTACTTATTTTTAGAAGAAAAAGAATGTACTCTGTATGATCTGAAGGTGTCAAAACTAAGCCCACAAAATGGCAGAACTTAGATGAACACGATGGAAGAGGAACAACAAGACCTTTTAATGCTATGGATGAAAGAGTTGAAATACACACACACACACACACACACACACACACACACACACACACACACACACACACACACACACACACTCAAAAACGCCTCAGGTTTTATCTGCCTTACTGGATGTGATGCCACACAGTCAATAAACAATAAAATAACGTTAACAAGAGATAAACTGGCCATAAAAGAACAATAGTGGTTATCTCTAGATAAGCTGTGGATGCATACCGGTAATTGGGACAACTCTGTGATCTTGCGTAGATACGTCGAAGTCTGATTTATAATATTATCAATCTGCCCTAACTTTAGTAATCTAAGTCATACATTGATTTGCAGTCACTATGGTCTTGAGGGTAGACTATGGTTAGACCTCATGTGAGGCTCTCGGGACCGTAGATGCGTAGTCAGGATAACATTGTGATATAGATAAGATAACAGAAGACAAGATTTATGTCATTATGTCTGACCTAGTTATCGTCATACAGTAAATTGAGCCGTCACCAGGCTCCTGAGGGTAGACTGTCATGTGAGGCACTTGGGGCTGTCCTTGCATTTGCCTGAATAAAAATGCAATAAATGTGTCGTTATATTGCATTACCAGTACGCAATACAGTATACTTTGTAGAAGTGATCACAAGGTTTTTGTGCATTCGTTGGGGTCTACCATGTGAGACACTGTTCTTGTGGGACTGTCCTAGCCTTTGCCTGATTGATTCAAAATTGTCATTATCTTAATATTTACTTTCACAATAATATATATGTTTCTTTGTGTCTCTTTACAGTGAAAAGGTTTCGTGAGCCAATAGGTGTACGGAGACCATGGAAGATCTGGTGAGAATTCGCTCCCAGGATACTAGGAATTAGGGAAAGACAAAATCCCATAAACAACATGCACGCACACACACACACACACACACACAAACAATCAAACATCTAACACCTAATACACAGAGCTTGTTTTGTTTGTGTGTAGGGTAAAGTTCTTAAAGATATTTATTAAAGATGAAATCATCAAGAGCTTTTTGGAAGTCGACTTAGTCACTTGACAACGAAACAGCAGTTGTCAAGTGAGAAAGACTTATGATCAATCTCTGTAGGAGTCCCCAAACAATTGTTCTTGATCTCCTTATTTCCTTGTTCTTCAGGTTTTACGACACCTCTAAGCAGGCTATTGGAGCTCTGTTCATCCACTTTGCCAATGTCTTCCTGTCTACTCTGACCAAAGCCGACGCCTGCTCTCTGTGAGTCCAGCATTCTCATTGGCTCTCTTTTCAAACATGTGCCTGTCAATCAGCTGCCCTGACCAATCTGCTCCTGTATGTTGTCAGGTACCTCATGAACTTCATCTTGGATGCCACGCTAGGGATGCTAGTGATATGGATTGGGGTGAAGGTGGTGTCTCGTATCGTGGAGTATAAACAGTTCACCTTGTTAATCTTCGGAGAATATGGTATGCATACATTTCTCTCTCTCTCTCTGTGTGTGTGTGTGTGTGTGTGTGTGTGTGTGTGTGTGTGTGTGTGTGTGTGTGTGTGTGTAATCACCTTTTGAAGAGTAAATGTGTGCATGCACACACAAGTCTTTCAAACATGAATGCATTGCAAATCTATGAAAAGGATTTAGAAATTTGACCTAGACCTGTGGAGAACATAACATACAAAACCACTACTCTTGCATTACTCTCACTCTCTCTTGATATTAAAATAAGAACTTCTCAACTTCTTCAGGAGCATCTTTCTGAATTTGGATTGGGAAGTGAATCATAGGCACTTAAATGTCAGGATCTGCTATCTCTATGGTATCGGGAAAACATTGTTTTAAAATATAGCTGCAAGCAGCAATGAGGGGGCCAAGCAGCTGAAGCTGGCTAATTTGCAAAAGTCAGAAGGATTTAGTTATGTCAATAAGATTTCCTTAAGCCAACAAAAGCAGTTTCATACCAGCAGACCAAAGTTTGGTTGAGATAAGGCCAGTTGCTGTTTGGCGGCTTTGCCGCCATATTCGATTGACTGTTACGACCAAACGGTTACAAGTGGGACAATAAAAAGGAATAGCTCTTGCATAGCACTGACAGTCTCCTCAACCCCCCCAGCCCCCACTTTCCCCTCATCCCCCCATATTCGATTGGCTGTTACGACCAAACGGTTACAAGTGGGACAATAAAAAGGAATAGCTCTTGCACAGCACTGACAGTCTCCTCAACCCTCCAGCCCCCACTTTCCCCCCAGCTTACCACTTTCCCCTCATCCCCCCACTTCTCCCCCGAGCCTCCCACTTTCCCCTCATCCCCCTAGCCCCCACTTCTCCCCTCAGCCCCCCCTCCCCAGCCCCCACTTCCCCCTCAGCCCCCCCCAGCCCCCACTTCCCCCTCAGTACTCCCTAGCCCCCACTTCTCCCCTCAGCCCCCACTTCACCCCCCAACCTCCCACTTCCCCTCACTCCCCCTAGCCCCCACTTCTCCCCTCAGCCCCCACTTCACCCCCCCAAACCTCCCACTTCCCCCTTATCCCCCTCAGTCCCCCCTAGCCCCCACTTCTCCCCTCAGCCCCCACTTCAACCCCCCCAACCTCCCATTTACCACCCCCTACTTTGTCCCCCGTCCCCCATTCCCCCCTTCCCCCCACTTCTCCACTGTCTCCCTGCATATGCATGTATTACCAGCGATCACCAGATGGTGGTGCTAGACCATGAAAAGTAGATAAATACTAACAAGACAGGGTCTTGTTGGGGATTCTTCGGCTTGGCTTATAGATACTGTCAACCAAGTTTCATGAGGATTGGACAAAATTTGTGGTCTGTGTAACGTTAGTTTCACTTTCGACAAAATCCAAAATGGCGGAAAGGCTAGTTGGGCAAAATATGACATCATGGGGTTTGTTGGAATCGACTTGGCCTAAGGTTTCCATAGATACCAGGCTTTTGGTAATCCGTGGAATTGGTCAGAAGTTATAATAATAAATGCACTCCAAAATTAGCCAAAATAACCTTTTTGCCTGTAATAGCGCCCCCCAGTGGTGTAACTGCACCAAATTTGGTGATCCCCTTTGAGAGTGGACCAGAAAACAGCTGAACGAGTTTGGTGAAGTTTCATCAAAGCGTTGCCGAGATATGAGGTCACTTCCTGTTTGGCGACTTTCGCCGTGGAATTCAATAGGCTGTGGAGGCCTGAAAGCTTTTGAAACTTTATTGGCTGTAAATGGGACTTCCCATAGTACGATCTGACAGTGGAATTTTGGTCATACCCCAAACCCCTCATGAGCTATTAGCAAAAACACATTTTTGCTAATTATAGCGCCCCCTGGTGGCCAAACTGCACCAAATTTGTTGTGCCCCCAGTAGAGGTTGTCAGTTGTCATGGCACCAGGTTTGGTTAAGATTGGTCAAATGGTTTTCGAGATATGAGCTCACTTCCTGTTTGGCGGCTTCGCCGCCGTTTCCGATTGGCTGTTACGGCCAAACGGTTACGAATCCGGTAATGCACAGGATATAACTGTGGAGGAGAAAAAAATGCAGCCAAAGTGAAAAACAACGATCCAAACACACTAAAATCATTAAGCCTGTCCATGAGTCACTCCAGTGAGCCGCGAGTCGTTCACAGCTCAGTCCTTGTTGTGGTATCTGTAGCCCAGCTGATAAACAAGCTAATGACAAACAGGTCATGGGTTTGGCTTCCATAGTGCATTTAAGTGGGATGTATGTTTACCTTCTCAGCACCTCCTAAACAGTGCAGTGCACATGGAAAAATACTGTCCCAGGGTTCAGTTCACCCTTTTGTCCACAAGAGGTGCTGTTTTCTGGTTTTGATTTAGAAGATCCTGTGAAGAGTGTTTCCAAAATGAAATAAGATCTTTAAAAAGTGTAATGTTGTTTTTCATCATTGCTATATGAAAAATATTGCTGTGAAAGTTGTGATTAAAATAGTTTAATAGTTTAGCTTAATATTTCTGTGCATTCAAAAATAGTTTGTATTTGTGCAGAACTACACAGCGCAGACATGGTGTTGAAATTTGAGCAAACATGTTCACCACAAGAGGGTGCTGTGGCACTAACCCTCACTGTTCATTCCTGCAGCCTGCTGGGTGTTCGCTTATCCTGTGTTAACACACAGCTGTTGCAGGACTGGGACAAATTAAACTGTTAGTGCTAAACACAGTTTCCTGACCCAAAATTGTGTGTGTGTGTGCCTGTGTGTATGTGTGTCTGTCTGTCTGTGTGGGTGTGCATGTCTGTCTGTCTCTCTCTCTCTCCCTCTCTCTCTCTCTCTCTCTCTCTCTCTCTCTCTCTCTCTCTCTCTCTCTCTCTCTCTCTCTGTGCCTGTGAACCATGCACCTGTTACCTGAACAGATTGAGGAAGTAGATTGAGGCAGCCAGTCTTTTCTGATAAAAACACCTCTAAATCCTGATTCCTTGATGAGTCTCCCTCTGTAGCACTTCCTCATCTACACCACTAGGGGTCACTGTGACTCTAACTTTGAATTGTAATGCTGTCCTGCTGGGTGCGGTGTGCTTCATGACCGAGTCACTCAGCTATCCGGCCAAGAGCCCCAGCTGCTGCAGCACAGGGGAAAATTAGTTACTGCCCCGCCAATGTCTGACTGGGATACTCAACACAGCTGTGTGTGTGTGTGTGTGTGTGTGTGTGTGTGTGTGTGTGTGTGTGTGTGTGTGTGTGTGTGTGTGTGTGTGTGTGTGTGTGTGTGTGTGTGTGTGTGTGTGTGTGTGTGTGTGTGTGAGAGAGAGAGGATTCATGACACGCAACTGCAGCTTGAAACAGAGGCACTGTTTACCAGTCATAACAACGCTGCAAGTGTGGTGTCTTATGTTTATGTGACTGCAATATTATACCGCTACTGAAGTGTTCACTTCTACATTACTTGTCCGATTTTAAACACACTTGAGCTTCTAGTTAGCAAGCTTTATGTTTCTTTCCTTCTCTTTTTCTCTCTTTCTCTCTCTCTCTCTCCCTCTCTCTCTATCGCCCACCATTATTGACACATAATGAGCATTGACAGTCTGCCTGTCTGTCCCAGCAATATGGATACCTTTAGCCTCATGTGATTGGTTAAACGAAGGTCTGCCTCTATTTCCTCATCTTCTCACTCTTCCTCTCTCTTTTCTCTGTCTATCCATTTCTCCCTCTTTTCATCTCCTCCTCTCTCTCTCTCTCTCTCTCTCTCTCTCTCTCTCTCTCTCTCTCTCTCTCTCTCTCTCTCTCTCTCTCTATCTGTACGTGAGTCATAGAGTTAAATGTTTGCCTTTGTGTCTCTGGGAACTATGTCACATGAAGATCCTTGACAGGTCCCTGGAGGACAGTGAAGATTCTTTCTTTCTTTCTCTTTCTCTCTGTCTTGCTATCTCTTTTCCATTTTCGTTATCCCCCAGTAGGGTGCTGTCCTCTGCAAATGAGACAGTTGCAGTTAATATACTTAGATGCTCTCAAGTGTGTATGAGAGAGAGAGAGAGAGAGAGAGAGAGAGAGAGAGATTGGCAGAAACTGTTACTCTATGTGCATGCACTTGTGTTACTTTCTGTGTGTGTGTGTGTGTGTGCGTGTGAGAGGGAGAGAGTCCCAGAAAATGATCATGATGACTCAATTATATCGTTATATGCATTGAACACCAAAATTAAATCCTTGAAAAACAATGAAGCATGTGGCTTAGATGGTATTTACAATGAGATGTTAAAAAATAGCACCCCATTTATCAAAAAAACTATTCTGAAACTATTTAACCTAGTTTTGTTATCAGGCAATTTCCCTGAGCAGTGGAAAGTAAGTGAAATCATTCAAATATATAAACAACAATCCAAATAACTACAGGGGCATATCACAAGGCAGCAACTTAGCTAAATTGTTCTGCGGTATAATCAATAACCGTTTATCAAATTTCATTAGTAAAAACAACATCTTAAACTCTTCCCAAATTGGCTTTCTTCAAAAATGCAGAATAACTGACCATATCTATACTTTCCACACACTAATTCACGAACATGTCACAAAAATCAAGAAAGGAAAAGTTTTTGCTTGCTTTATTGATTTTAGCAAAGCCTTTGACTCCGTTTGGCATGAGGGACTCTTGCTAAAGTTACTCCAAAGTGGAATTTGCGGCAAAACTTATGAAATCATCAAAGATATGTATGAAAACAATAAATGTTGCATAATAATAAATGACAAACGTACAGACTACTTCCATCTGTCAAAAGGAGTAAGACAAGGCTCTTGCTTAAGTCCTACCCTATTTAATATCTATATTAATGACTTGGCCACGAACATTCAAAGATCCTCCCTTCCAGGTCTAAAGCTCTAGGAGAAGAGGTCAAATCCCTATTGTACGCGGATGATGTCCTTTTGATCTCGCCAACAGCAGAGGGGCTACAAGAAAGCCTCTCTTTACTGAATGAATATTTTAAATCCTGGGCCCTCCAAATTAATATGGAAAAAAACTAAAATAATGTTATTCGAGCGGAGAAAATCTAATTCAAACAATTACAATTTCAACATTGATGGACAATCTATTGAACAAGTTAAAAATACAATTACTTAAGTTTAACCATTTCTTCCTCTGGGCGTTTTGATAGTGCAATAATAGATCTTGCAGAAAAAGCTAGAAAAACATATTACATGTTAAGAAAATCTATATCCCAATACAACCCCTCAATTAAGATTTGGCTCAAGATTTTTGACTCTATAATAAAACCTATATTAGGCCTACAAAAGCCACACAGAAATAGTACATTTGGAATTTTGTACAAATATTTTTGGGGCTAAACAGAAGTGCCCCTAATCTGGGCTGCAGGGCGGAGTTGGGACGATACCCACTCCTGCTGGACATTGAGAAGAGAGCAGCTACATTTTGGCACCATCTGCAAATCAGCAGCCATGAACAGTACCACCACACTGCTGCCCTGATGAGGAGCAGACACACAGAGAGTGACCCTCTAAATCACATAGTTAAAAGGTATGACTTAAACAATGGACTGAGCATTACTTCAAATTTAAAGGAATTACAAATTATGTAAACAATTGGAAAGACAAAATTAAGTTAGTAAGTAAACTCAATTACTACAGAATGATACGAAAAGAATACAAATTGGCATCAGATTTAACACAAAACAGTAATGTTCAACAAAGAAAAATAATGACAAAATACAGGCTCAGCGACCATAATCTCGCCATCGGAAAAAGGGCGACACAAGCAAACTTTTGCGGCCGAGAAGAGAGAATATGCAAACATTGCAATATTGGAGAAATAGAGGATGAAGCACATTTTCTCACACAATGTACCATGTACCATCACTTAAGGAAAAAATACTACAGCAAAATAGAAAACATCAGTACTGGATTTATTAACTTAGGAAATTAACTGCAACCTTTTCTTAATTTTATCTTTTTTTTTCTCATTATTATTCCTTATGTTTGTTATTGCTTTGGCAATATTGTATTCACATTCATGCCAATAAAGCTTACTGAACTCTGAGAGAGAGAGAGAGAGAGAGAGAGAGAGAGAGAGAGAGAGAGTGTAAGAAAGAAAGAGTTTTCAACTTCAGTAATGCACCTTGCCAGAGACAGTCAGTCTAGACCAGAGCAAATGAAGGGTCGTTGTGTGTGTGTGTGTGTGTGTGTGTGTGTGTGTGTCAGTCAGTGTAAATGTTCAAAGATCATAGGAAAGTGAGCAATGGTAACTAACTACAACTGGAGGTACATAAAAAGAGAAAGGATAAACACAGCTTCTTCTCTGTAGTGTGATTTTAATGTAAATGTGAATATTTGCTTTTGTTATTTAATTGCTAAGTTACTATTATTTGTGTTTATTTCTATTTTTTTTCTGCCCTTTTCCCCCTTTATCTACTCCATCCTCTCCTCCTCTCTATCTCTCTCTGACCTGTCCTCCATCCTTTCATCATTGCACCATTCTATCCCCTTCATACCCCCCCCCCCTCCTCCCCTCACCTTGTGCAGGTGACCCCCCGAGGGCGAGTGCGTGGTGGGCTCAGTGTGTGGTCTACCTGCTCATCATGATCCTGGAGAAAGGCGTGGTCACCCTCGTGCTGCTCATCCCCGGCTGGACCAACGTAAGTACTGTACCCACAATGCACCACTCCAGGAAGTGAACTCTCTCAGAAACATTCAGGTTCTCATTGTGTCTCACAGAGAGAGGAGGAAGGATGAAAAGAAGGAGAGGAGAAAAGAGGGAGAGAGAGGAAGAGAAAGGAAAATAAGGGTGGTTCTCTGTGGTGTGATGGTATTAGTGATGGTCGTATAGCAGGGTGAAGAGAGGAGAGAGGGGAAAATGGCAAGATAAGAAGGGATGATGAAAAGAAGAGAGAGATGAGAGGAAAAATTAGAGGGAACAGGGACTTCAAATGACTTGCTCTAATAGACGTGGGAACAGGAGGTGTGTGTGTGTGTGTGTGTGAGAGAGAGAGAGAGAGAGAGAGAGAGAGAGAGAGATTGTGTTCACATGTTTGATGTTTGTTTGTGTAATTTGTAAATGTGCAGTTATTGAAGTTCTGCTGTATTAGGTTTCTACTTCAGTATAACTTAAGCATCACTAAGATTTGTTACAAAGAACACACACTCTCTCTCTCTCTCTCTCTCTCTCTCTCTCTCACTCACTCACTCACACACACACACACACACACACACACACACACACACACACACACACACACACACACACACACACACACACACACACACACACACAGACACACACACACACACACACACACACACACACATCTCTCCTATGGGAGGCAGAGCAGAGAGTAGCTTCTTCTCTGCTGGATACTGAAAACAACCACTCTAGCTTTGATGCACAGTGGAGATGACAGTTGTTGTTTGTATTGATTTTGGCATCAACAACAACATGCTGCATGTTACATTTTCTTAATAAAAAAGACATAAAGCAGCAGACAAATCCTTTTGTTAGCTGAGTAGAAATGTTTATGAAAATCTTTTATTTGTATCTGTTGTTATGAGTTCAATATCTTGGCCACTGTTTAGCTGGTGAAAAATCATTTCAGTGTGTTTCAGTTTTTTCTAATTACCAATACTAAAAGTGTGTGTATGTACAGTGTGTGTGTATGCTTGTGGGTATGCATACATTATTTTTCAAGTTTTCAAGTTGCTCTGGTGCTTGTTTTGGACTCAGGTGTGTGTGTGTGTGTGTGTGTGTGTGTGTGTGTGTGTGTGTGTACACTGTAGGTTTCTATTCCAAGCGTGTGATTGTTCTTGGACAGAGAAGGCAAGAAGGGAGAGTGTGTTTAATCTACAGTTTGAAGGAGTCACAAAATGTTCATGCAGTGTTTTGTTTTGATTTTAACTTTCTCTTTCACTCTGTCATTTCTCTCTGTGTGTGTGTGTGTCTGTGTGTGTATGCAGTTGCAGGAGGTTCTGTTGGACTACATCCCAAATCCACAGGTGGAGCTGGTCTTGGTTATGCTTATCGTTCCCTTCGTGGTCAATGTAAGTTTTTTTCTTTTCATCTCTGTCTCTCTCTCTTGCTCTATCCTTTCCCCTTTTCCCTCTTTACTGTCCATCTGTCTGCCCCCCTTTCACTTTCTCCCCCTTCTCACTTGCTCACTCTCTTTCTGTCTCTTTCTCTCTCTTCTGTCTCTCTTCCTCCGTCTGTCTCCCTGCAAAAGATCTTTCTAACCTTATCTCCAGTTGTACTTCGTAGCCCACTAAATGCCCCCCCACCCCCACCTTCGTCTGCTCTGGGCCGTTCTAGAATGTTCTACGCATCTCATCTGGGGTGGGAATGTGTGTAGGCCGGGGCTTTCCTCAAAATATTGCACAATGTCTGGACCATCAATAGTGTTTTCAATCTGATACTGGCCGCTGGTCAGGTGGTGTGTGTGTACGGTTGTGTTGTCCTACCTTGGCTGATAGTCTGCGGTGTGCTGCTGTGTCCGATGGCTGTATGTGGTCGCTAGTGTTCTGCGCTCTGCCTGTGTTATTCTGTGTTCTAGAGTGTCATGTAATTCTCCTGGTGGTTAGTGGAAACTGTATTGTTGGATTTTTCTATAGGACGGGAGAACTCAGTGAAAACAAACAGCTGTCAAAGTCAATGTTTGACATTTACTTGTGGTGGTTCTAAGACAAATAATCAACTGTTCTAAGTAAGGAACCCAAAAGAAATGAGTCAGATTATCTGCGGCACCTTCATTAATGGTTATGAAGCATCATGTGCTGCAGTTTGCTTTCACCACTTCACATAATGGCCACCTCACATTTATTAACCTTTTTTTATACAAAAGATGTGTCTTCCATGATCCCTAATACTGTGTGTTATGCTCACCAGACTAATATGTGGAATGTTGCTTTTTCTTAATAGTCAGAGAACTCATTGAAAACAAACATCTGTCTAAGTCAGTGTTTGACAATTTCCTGTGGTCATTTTAAGACAAATAATCAATAGCTTTGAGTAAATACCTCAAAATACATTATTGCTTTGCAAACATATGTGGTTATCTCCCTTCAGAACGCCATTCTCTTCTCTGATTGGCTGCTAGGTGACCATTATTTCCAGATAACTGGCTACTTTGGAAGTAGTTCCAAAAAATAACTCATCTAATAACTGATTACCGTTCCATATAAATGCCTTTCAGAATGGTAACTATAACAACAATAAGCAACCTTGTAGATCTACTTTCAACTGAAAGTAGTACCCAAACCGAACAGGCTAGCTTCTTTTAAATTTGAGTTGCATATTTCTTTTACGTTTTATACGCTTCTTCAAATATACGAGAGATAGATAGATACGGGAGATGAGCGGGATAACGACCTCCGAGGTGACTCCGAGTCGCCGGAGTTCTAGATTCCACCACGCCAATTATCAATGAATAACTGGTCACCTCGTCGGCCATTACGTAATGATTGAAAGATTTTTTTTTTTTTTTTTCATTAGTTTTGATGCCACTCCTTGTAGCTACTATGTGTTAATATACTGTATAGGCCTAGCTCAATGCATCATGCTGACCAGATGAATGATGTGGAATATTCTAAGTTTGTCGTTTCTGATGTTCTGGAATGTTCTCTGTCTCCAGTCCCTGATGTTCTGGGTGGTGGACAGCCTGATGATGCGGAAATACAAGACCATGGCTGGCATCGAGGGGCCGTCCAGCAACGTCAAGCAGGTGAAGGAGTTGCCATCGGTTACCAGTGAAGAGTGTCAGGTGAGGAATCGTCAGAAACTGCTAGCACGATTTGGATTTTGTTTACACCAAGAAAGACATGGTTTACCTTTAATTGTCGAGAGCAAAAGAAGCAATGAGCATCAAGGTTTGGGTGACTGGAGCAACTAAAAACAGTTTAACTTTAAATGCAAACTAGCTATGGTATATTTGGATTGGAAATAATATGCCTTGTCACATTATGAGTGATTAGAGTGACAGCGATATTTCAGCAGCATTTTTTTTATTGAGCAATTTTACAACTTTATAAGTGTAACGGAGGCCAGGTAGCTCGGCTAGCTCGGCGGTAGTACATGTAAATCCTCAGCACCCAATTCCATGGGCGCTTCTAACACGCTGAGTTAGAAGCTTGGGCTTTTAGCTCAGTTGGTTAGAGCGTTCCACTCCCACGCCGGGAGTTTGTAGCTTGCGGGGTGGCGGGTTCGAGACCCGTGTGCGGTGCGGACTGCCACCGGCTACATAAGCTCTTGTTGTAAATGCACAGACAGGCACTGTTGGGCCTGACTAGCCTAGAAATCTAGACCCACTAGCGGCAGCAAATTGATTTTGCTACCAGCCAGTCTAGGCAGAGCAGAAGGCGGGACGATCTAACTTATATCAGGCCAATCAAATCTGTCGTTCGAGGGGCAAGGCGACAAGTGCAGCTAAAGAGAGCTTGCAGCTACGATGTCTGTCTTTTCGTTACGCCTGAAGCTAAGTGAATAATTTGTGGAATGATGCCAATCAAATGAGTCGTTATCGTTTTATGGAGTTATTGAGAGTTTTTGGATGTATCCCTGATATTCCTCAATCTGATTGAATCGATCATTTCAACCCGGCTCTGAATGGAGTAAGTCTCGTTACCTGTTCGTTATTGTAGAAGATGAACTTAATATTAGAACAGTGCTATGCCAATAATTACTACAAGTGTATTGCAGTGTTACCTAAGCAGCTAGCAAGCTAACGTTAGTTTTAAAGGGGGGGTTCAGAATTTTCGATGTTCAACCTCATTTCCAAGTAAGCCTGAGTGATATCTATCAGTGGAGACCATTTTCAGCAAATGTCCTCCAGTCCTTCTAGCTGCGAGCTTGCTGGGGCTAAGCTAGCGCAAGTGTCTGGACACCGCTAGCTAGCCAATAAAAACTTTCTTGCGAACTCCACAGTACACCCAAAGCATATAAATTATAATGCCAGGTAGGGATGGGTATTTTATTTATGAGATTTTATTAATATCAATGCCATTATCAATTCTGCCTATCAATCCAATTCCTTATCAGTACTCTTATCGATTCCTGAGTAGCCTAGTTCATGCCAAAAAAAGGCAGTCTTTATAGGCTTGAGAACAGCTACGTGTCTCTGTCTCCTCAATAGGCCTATGGTAGGTTATGTGAATCACTGGAGTTAATGTGATAGCTTGCTATGAAAATTGCAGTTAGCACGTGCTAATGCACCACGATGTGCGGGCAGAGAAACTTAAGAATTGATAATGTTTGGAGACGTACAAAATGAGGTTTAATATAGGTTTTATACCTTTAAGCTAGGTTACAGGCAGTTAACCGGTTGCGAAAATCATAGCAAAACCAGTCATACAATCAGAAAGCAAACCCATGGAGAATAAACAACACTTGGCTTGATCAACTGTAAATCACAGCATGACCATCCCTAAGCAGCTACTTTGACAGCCGTACGCTATAGGTTTAGCCCACTGTCCACCACACAGGCTCTAATCTAGCACCACCACTTTACTGTCATGACATGACCATCTCACAAACAAGGTCACAATCTAGTCAAAAACGACCAATATAGCTTTAGAAATCCTTGATGAATCCAGAGAGCCTGCTTGGATAACATAGCCAGTCTGGAACCTGTCTGAAACGGTAGCCCAGTAATTTTTTTTTATTTTTTATTCTGTGTTTAAATGTCAATGCCTTTAAACTCTTCAACAGTTAGGTAGGTCCGGTCAAAGTATTTCTGTACAAGATGCATTCCAAGCATCACTAGTGGCATATCAGGCAACGGCACACCACAGGAAGGTGGACTAACCTGAGTAGCTGATCCAGTCTGACACCCAGTTCTGACTTTTTTTTAAATCCTGGGGGCTTAATTATTCGCATTGCAGGTCGGTTGCTTCCATAGCTAATTAACTCACCTCTGATACGAGTTGATGCAGCAATACGGCTCCACAATGGGAACGGAACAGCGGGAGAACGCTGAAAGCGTGTTCAGTACGCCTTTTTCGGCAATGGGAAAGGGGCTTCGTTGTGACGAAAGATACTTGACGTATGCAGCGGCGAGTTGACAGACAACTGCTTTGCCCGCCCACATGATAATCGAGCCTCGCTAGACCCCAGTACAGAATCTCTGGCTGCGTCCAAAACGGGGAAAATGCTGCCTTTGAAGGAAGCATTTGATGGCAGCGAGGCATCAAAGCATGTCCGAAACGAATAAATGCATAAAATCCTGCCTTCGCAGGTACTTTTGTTTTGGCCAATCAAGGCATGCTGCCTTCAGCGACCAACATTCTATAGAATCTAGCGATATCTTAGCAACGCCGCCCGGACAACTAAATAAACAAAAAGACGCCGTTCTAAATCACTTGCTAGGGCGTCCGAAAAGAAGTTTTTAGCCGCTGCCTTGATGCCTTCTACGGTAGGTAACTTTGTAGAGATTGAAGACAGCGAGGCAGCAAGTCACTACCTTCCCGTTTCAGACACAGTCTGTACGGGTATAGCTTGCTGTGTAGTACTGAGGAGTGAATGCGTGTGAAATCAGTATAGTGTGAGTCCATAGCAGGATGTATCATGAGTCTTGGTAATGAATGAGTGCTAAGTCAGTATAGTGTGTGAGTCCAGAGTAAGGATGTATCATGAGTGAGGGTGAATGAATGTGTGCAAAGTCAGTATTGTGTGAGTCCAGAGTAAGGATGTATATTGCAAGCCAATCAGCTGGTCCTGGTTGACAGTGGAGGTGTGGTAGTGAAGTTCCCCACAAATGTGAGCTTCTCCTCATTCCTCACTGGAGCCACTGCCATAGCTCCAGTGGGAGCCGCTTGGCAACTGTTGACAGTGATGGGCTGAGAGGGGTTAGCGTTGCCCACAAAAGTGAGGGTCTCCACTCTTGGTGTTGACACAGGCACCCTGACCACACTACTCTGCTTCCGGGCCTCAGCACGTCCTCTAGACTCCCTCCAATACTTACCTACAAATACTGTATATCAAAAATATAGGAGAATTATAATCTGTTACAGTAAACAAGAGCAATACAAGTAAAATGTTATAGCCAACTTGCAGAAAACTGTGTAGATCTCACATATTATTTCTGCGGTCTTTGGTCTTTTTTGCCCTCAACGGTGCCTTAAAGGCAGCACTGCCTTAAATGCACTACTCCCCTCAGTTTAGGGTTAGGATGATGGTTGAGAGGGTTAGGGTTAGGAATAGGGTTAAGGTAGTGCCTTTTAGGCTGTTCTGCCTGGAAAGTGCCGTTGGGGGCAAAAAACACCCTTGAGCTATTTCTGCTGAAGTGAAGGGGTCCAAGGTGTTGCTGTGGCCAGGCTTGGCTGAGATAGTGACTGGTGTTCAGTCCCAATCCAGGATCCTGCTAGTATTTCGGTAGAGAGCCATTGTAGAACTGCTTTTAAATCGCAGAGCTTAATATCAAGTGACTTGCCTTCAGCTTGTTCAGGTAAGAAGTGTTTATTTTTGCCAACATTCTACTTTGACGTGTTTGTTTTTGCCAACATTGTGAGGCTGAACATTCTCTTGTAAACATTATTGTTGCAAGCAGAATGTTATCTAGCAGGAGCAGCTCATGACAGTTGGATAAAAAGAAATAAAGACACCTTTACATGTTCGAAAAATATTCAGTTGATACACTGAAGTGTAAAAGTGCCTACAGACTAAAGATCTGCGACAAGACGGGCTGCAAAGTTCTAAAAACCTTCCTAGGCTAAATCATAGTAAAAGCAAACTTCACTGTCAGTCAAACTATGCAACAGCACATTGCAAGAAGACTGAAGCCGCGTACACATACATCGTTACTCGCTCGTCGCTAAGCGAGGAGGGACAACGTATTGTCAATGAGTTTGAGCGATGCGAGTAAAAAGACAGGCGAGTAGCTACCGGCGAGGCGATGTGGGCGGGTACGGAGATAAAATTATTTTAACTTTCAGCGATGCGAGTAAGCGAGTAACCAATGAGAATGGAAGATTCCATTGATTGACAGTTAACTGAAGCAGCGAGTTACATGGAAGACAAAATATAGACAAAATATCTTTTGTTTTTGCAAACTGTGATTCATAATAGATGTGAAACATAATAAATGAGTGAACAGTAAGCATTTTAAACGTAACGGTATGCACAGGCGTGTGATTATAACTTGTAACGTGGTCTTCTCCGATACTTCGGCAGTGACCAATAAACAAATCGCTACCTTGGTAACAAGCGAGTGTTTCTCAGCGAGCTGGCTAGAGGTGAGGAGCTAGTAACGACGTATGTGTACGGGGCTTGAAATTGCTCTCAATGTGAAATAACAAAGCTAAATTAGTCATACAACTAAATATAACTGAGGACATGAAGTGTAAAATAGATAAGATACCAAGTATGATAAATAGATATCAGTCTTAATTAATGTATGCTGTTTACAAGTCTGAAATGAAGGGCACATCAGATCCATGTGGGGTTTACAAAATACCCAGCAAGAACAGTTAGGCCTTCCCATTTCCAAATTAGAGTCCAATATTGCTGTACTACATGTTGCACATATTTGGATCATTTATATCATTTGGAAATGATTGACGAATGAAAACTGTCATGCTGTAGCGTTACTGTCATCACAACATTGGTCTACGTTAGCAAAGCAGGGCTAACGTTAACGGACCAGTCTGTATGACCAAAAGGCAGTTTAGACATGTTAATCACAAATAAAGTGTAGCATGAACATTAGTATTTTTTCCCGTTAAACCTGTCAAATCATCTGTATAGACCTACCATTTCTCCCATTCCAAAATTAGCGTTAGCACCGAACGTTAACCAAAACTCACTGTTCACATAGAGCCTTTCTGCTATCCTCCTGATGGCATTACTTTTGGCCATTTTGTTTGAGTACGCTTTCGCACTGATGTGGTAGAGGCAGGGATGCTCCTCAAAAAGACCGATTAATTGGTCTTCTTTCTCCTCACACCAGAAGTCTGCCATTATCAGGCTAATTAGTAGGCTACTTGTTCTGTAATTGTTCTGAAATTAACTTTACTCTTCTTAACGTTACTCCAACAACTTGGCAAAGTAACGGCCTTTAACTCACGCGCACGGCACACGATTAGAATGTACTGACCCATGGTTATTGACCAATGCTGACCAACTAAT
>JAODXP020000026.1:6706240-6713740 GCA_027497455.2 Sardinella longiceps | reverse complement strand
CTTGTTCCATTTCCTCAGCCTCTGTAGCCAATGGCTGTCAGCTCTTCTGCTGATGTGATATATGGCTGAGTAAACTCCTCTACTGTTAATGGGCCTCCACATGTCACCAGACAGAGCGACTGGGAGAGCAGCACAGACAGACAGACAGACAGACTGACAGACTGACAGAGAGAAAGACTGACAGACAAACAGACAGACAGACAGACAGCTTTTGCAGATACAAACAGATGTGGACATCACACAGACAGACACACACAGAGAAAGACAGGCAGCCATTTCGGATAGACAAACAGATAGACAGATGAGGACACCACACAGACAGACAGACAGACAGACAGACGGATAGATTCAAGAGATTCAAGATTCAAGAGATTCAAGAGTGTTTATTTGTCACATACATAGTCTACTATTGTAGGCTAGTAGTGAAATGGCATAGAAAAAGATAGATTAAGATACAGGAATAGATAAGCAAAATAAAATAAAATAAAGCAAAAAAAAAAAAATAAGATAATAAGGTAATATTAATATAGATAATAATAGATGGACGACAAAGAGCTGATGTGCAAAAGCAGACATACTGTACAGACAAAGGCTGATAATTCTCTCCATTCCTAAGACCTGAACTCTGGAAGAACTAACACACTGTAAATCTGCCAATCAGAAAAGCAGATTCCTGCCAGTTTAGGGGCTTCAGGGCCAAGGACTGGGGGGTTGTGTGTGTGTGTGTGTGGGGTGGGGGGTAGCCTACAGTAAAGTTCAGCCAAACAGAAGAACAAACAGCCCAAAATAGGAGACACACAGACAAACAAGATGAAAGACTAGTACACACTTGGAAAGACAGACAGACAGACAGACAGACAGGCACAAAGACAGGGTGACTGTGAGAGTTCACACAGCTGGAAGCACAGTACATACATAGCACACGCACACACACACACACACACACACACACACACACACACACACACACACACACACACACACACACACACTCAAGCTGCCAGGCAATCTGTACGTCCCTGTGCAGCCCTAGTCTATATTTCACTGATTAACAGTGCGTGCAAAATCCCTCTAGCGTAGCAGCATTCCAGCACTAGTTATGAGCCTCTCAGCAAGATGCTCAAGCGTGAGTGAGTGTGTGTGTGTGTGTACGCACGCGTATGTGTGTGTGTGTGTTTGTAATGCTCAATCTGCTCCCAATTACAGTTCAATCGCAAATGAGCAAATAAATTAACCGGCGGAGCAAACATTAAACCCAATGCCAGCCACTGGATGGTTTAAACCCCATTGGAAAAGCTGGCACTGATAGCATAGCAGCTCACTCATGTGAACAGGCCTCATGAAGGAGGCCACAGATCCCTGGGAAAAAAAGAAATGGTTCTCCAATAAAAATATTCTAAAATTGCATAGTTTAAAGGGTAATTTGCATACTAAATTATGTCTATGTACCACCTAAGTCTGTGACTGTGTGTGTGTGTGTGTGTGAGAGAGAGAGAGCGAGAGAGAGAGAGAGAGAGAGAGAGAGAGAGAGAGAGAGAGAGAGTGTGTGTGTGTGTGTGTGTGTGTGTGTGTGTGCTCCATGACTGTAGAATTTTTTCAGAAATACAGATTTCTGGTAGGAGTCAGTTCTTGACATTCAGCAGTAGAGTACCTTGTAATGCTTAGAGGCTTGACTAGCACTTTGCACCAGAACACTTTACAGTCCTGTGTGTGTGTGTGTGTGTGTGTGTGTGTGTGTGTGTGTGTGTGTGTGTGTGTGTGTGTGTGTGTGTGTGTGTGTGTGTGTGTTTAACGAGCCACACAGTGGGCAGCTTGACCAGCACACACATCTGGAAACAGCAGCAGCGGTAGCTGAGGTTTGGAGTGTGAGACTACGGCCACTTGGCCGAGGAGGAGGTGAATTCACAGCCAAAGGCAGAGAATCTGGTTGTTACACAGCTGACTGACTGCAATGATAATAATAACAGTATATAACTGTGATCGAAACACCAGACAGGGAACATTTTAGTCATGGGCTAAACGTTTTATACTTGAATTGGATAATGTAAAAACACTAAATAATATGGAAAAGTACATCTAACACCATGAGCATGAAACTCCAGTAGCTTGAAAAATAAGCTAAAAAAATCTTTAAATATATATTTATTTTTCATAAATATATAAAAGTAGGCTACATCATATTTTCATAAAACACCGCCTAACATAATGTACCTATGGGTGCTTTCACAGCTTGAAGATAACCTTCACCCTTGATTACATAAAATATAGAACTGATGTTTGTATTCATTGTATACATATTGTATGTTACTATTTATTAGGCTGATATTATTGTCATTATTATTACCTATCCTGCACAACTTAGGGTTAAAGGGCAAGTTTGGCATACTGTAGGTCATCTCATACCAGCAGCACTGTGGAGCTCAAACAATAGGGATGTGGGATTTACAACTAACTTTCCCTTTAAATACCTCACTCACTCAGGCACACAATGGAGGATTTGAACCAAAAACATTTCTGGCAACTACATGCTACAAGCTAGCCTGGCTCCTTAGCCTCTAAACTACCCTATTACAGTGTAGCTTCCATAGCTGTCTGGAACTTTACAGATGATGGACAAGAATGAGATCCCCTGTGGTATAGCCTGCAGTGAGAGACTCACCTGTGGTTGTTGGAGGCCGTGTCTTTGGGCTTGCTGGTGGGCTTCTCCTTGTCCCCATCCTTACGCTGTTTGGCCTTCTTCTCCCTGGCCTTGATCTGGCTGGGGAAGACCCGACCCCCAACGATCCTGCTCGCACACACACACACACACACACACACACACACACACACACACACACATACCGTAGTCACATACAAATGAATACACATGCATATACAGACTCACAGTAACACATACTGTACACATACTGTGTGTGTGAGAATCTCCACACTCACACATACACACACACACACACACATGCATGCGCGCGCACGCACACACACGCACACACACACACACACACACACACACACACACACACACACAGAGGAGTAGGAGGACGTATCCATTAAGTAGGACACAGGAAGACCTACTTTCTGCACTGGAAAAAACAGACATCTTGTTCACATTTCTGAATAATTATCCTCATAACAATCATAATTATAATCATAAACGTATGGTTTCCCTCCTCAGAATTCACATTTATGCAGCAGACAAGCTATTCAACAGAAACTTGCATCACAAGGTAGCTATGATTTTTATGCCTCTGGGAGAAACCACATGTACTATAACGTCAGTAATGGTGCGTTTGCATACAGGAAACTCACAGCAGCATATACTTTCATTTTCTTCTTTATATCTATCTATTATCTATCTGTCTGTCTTGACTCTAAGGGTAATATTGCTGTTCCAATATAGTTGCACATCCACAGTCACAGAACAAGTAGCCAAAGTATTTACTAGACACCCACCCTATACTTCAGTTTGGTCTGTCTCCTTCAACATACTAGATTACATAACTTTTTATTAAGCATAGACCATAACAGAGCACCATTTGGGTCATCAATATACAGTGTAGGTCCTGTACTACATAGCACATACATACAGTATACATACCAATACCTACATACAGCACAGGTGTACAATGTACATAAATACATGTATAAATGTGTATGGACCTTTATATATAACTCATAGCCTACATCACATTTCTATAACAATAGCCTATACATAAGCTGTTGTGGTATACATAGGTCTACTGCTGTACATCATACATGCTACGGTCATAGTTTGGAGACCTGGGGGTCAAACACAGATGAACGTGTCATGTGCTGCATAGTCCACTGGCTTAGAGGGTCAGCATATGAATAAAAGTGTGTGCAATGCTCTAGATCAGGGGTTCATTGGGTCAGGGACCCCTCATAGTGTGTACAATGCTCTAGACTACAACTGTAGCACAGGCAGCAGATCTGTGGTCCTGCTGTCTGATCCATTCCAAACTATGGGAACGGTAATAGCACAGGTCTCCATCAGGCTGGCGGAAGAGTAAAGGAGAGAGGAGCATCTCCAGCTGGTTGCTTTGAAAGGCCTTGGCCACCCTCCAATTAGCTCTCAACCTCACGGATCTCAAAGGGCAAGGACAACGCAAACACCACAAGAGATTATTCTCCTCTCTTCTCTTCTCTTCTCTTCTCTTCTCCGTCCCTTCCGTCACACTGAGGGGGTCTTTAATCAGTTACCCAGGGAACAACAACTCATTCTCTTTCTCACACACACCCACATAGGCCTCCATACACGCATACATGGACACACAAAGAAACATGCACATGCACACACACACACACACACACACACACACACACATGCACACACATACATACAAACATACACACACACACACACACACACACACACACACACACACACACACACACACACACACGCACACGCACATGCACACACACACACACACACACACACACACACACACACACACACACACACAGAGTGATCTTTCGAGACTGTAATTGCATACCACTCATCTACTAACACATTAACAGCTTCAGAGAGTTCAGTGGTGGTCATTCATGTCTGTGCTCTTCCAGTGAACCACTAATAACACACGGAGACAGGCGGGCGGGCGAGGCCCAAACACAGGGGGGTCGCCTAAGGGACCCTGACAGGGGGCCCAGGCTGCATCATCACACCAGGACTTTGGAACATGCTAGAATTATGACCAGAGAATTTGTATGTTTTGCATAGCCCTATGTTATTGTTAATGGTCTGAAGTGGGCACAACATAGCTTTCAAATTGACAAGTAGACAGACAGACAGACAGACAGATAGAGATAGATAGATAGATAGATAGATAGATAGATAGATAGATAGATAGATAGATATCAATTACAGGATGCTTACATAGTAAAGTTGGACACATAGGCGGCCACAGGGATCTGGAAATGAAAGGTCCCCTCTGCAGCGGACGCGTGCCTGTTGAACATTTTGCAGTACACCGCCGTGAACGCATAGCGGGAGATGATGGTGGTCTTTACCGTCAGCTCAGTCATATGCGGCTTGGACTCCTGCCAAGATTGAATTAAAATCAATTGGATGCCTTGAACAATTCTGCTGGGGACATGCGATTTTGACATACAGTAAACGCAAATATTCTAATACGATCTTCAGTCATTTTCTTGCCTGCCTACCTACCCTCTTGGAATGTGAAAGACTATTACTATTACTATTAATGATAACTTCTAAACATTTTCCATAGGCTTTTTAGCAATGCCATAACATTACTTGGTGTTGTCAGAATTCAGCAATGCTGGGAACATTTTTATTTTCTTTTGTGGCAATTTCTAACCCACCTAACATAACTTTACTGTGGATTGCTGGTGGAAATAACAAATATCTCTTCCCACCCTTCGTATGACTATAGCCTAGTATCTAAATTAATTATTTCAATATTTCAATATTTCAAATTGTGGCGGAAAGTTGCAGTTCAACTTAAGTATTAGCCCACTAAAGTAAACCAGTTCAATCTAAGACTTGTAAGTATTAGTCCATAAAAGCACCATAGACTAGGCTACTTCCAAGTGTAGGCTAGCCAAACAATTTCAAAATTTGGTGCAACTTCAAGATTTGATGTTACTGTAAAATGATAGCTCCTTCTAAATCTTGAGACAATGGCTAGGCCTAATCAAAAGCATAAATCCATGATGTCGAATAACATAGGCTAACCCAAACAATCAAGGAATGTTTTCCGAGTCGATCACAGCACCAGGCAAAATATTTTTATCATGATGCTTGTTGGCAGGTCCTTGTCTAGTAGTGAGTTCCAAGACAGTTCAAGCGAGTTCTTTATTCAAAACGGGTCTGCTGCCCAGGCAACAGTCGACCCACGATTGTGTCACCTTGAACTCTGCCAGGATTATTGTTCCGATAGCCTGGGGAGGAGGCACACCCCGGTACCGACCCAGTTCGTTAAACAGTTTCACACTGCTCACGACTATGCTTATGACCGCGTTCTTCTTCTAAACATTGTAGCTTGCATGCTTCAACAAAGCGAGTTTATTTCAGATGATTGGTTTCTTACATAGAGCACTAGCTGCGGGGACAGAACAGGTGTGTGCATGTGTCAGCTGAAACCTACCTTTGTCAGAATGGTTTTCACCTGCCGACGCTCCCTGCGCGGCGCCTGGAAAAGAGGCGCACAAGTCATCAACGCTTCCTCTCATCATCTCATAATCTCATATCATCAATACAGACATGGACTTTCCCTTGAACCTCATATTTTTAGCATTTATACCAGTCCATGCAAATATTGGTCCACTACAGAGATCTTGTTACTGATACTAGTTTAAAAAGTTTTTATGAGTCTGTTATCATCTTTTATTTAATTTCACTATAGGCTATTTTCCACTGAAAATATTCCGTCACAACAGTCCAACTTTTTTAATACTCACAACTTTCAAATCTACATCCAAATCCCTGAAAATGTCATCCTCTAATTTAGGTTCATCTTCTTGCGCATATCCAAATTGACAGATGCCCAAGATAAGGGCGCAAAATAAGATCCGAGTCTCCATACTCCAACTCCGTCCCCGCTGTTTACACGGCATCTGCGGGCTGGGGAGGTCCGGTTATTGGGTCCAGGGACGAGGCGCAAAACGTTTCCAGCGGAACGCCCACCCGCGTCTTGGAGAGGCAAGGCGAGGCTAGCTCCCCAATTGCGTTCTGAGTGTTATTCCAGTTACCCAGTTACAAACGCGCGCGCGCGCACACACACACACACACACACACACACACACACACACACACACACACACACACACACACACACAAACAGCACAAATCAGAGAGAGAGAGAGAGAGAGAGAGAGAGAGAGAGAGAGAGAGAGAGAGAGAGAGAGAGAGAGAGTCTGTTAGGCTTAAAGGCCCTGACATTCCACAGGTGATAAAAAAAGATTTGTTTATTTAACCATTTCTTTATTCGCCTCAAATTAGTCTCACTTTTACAGACCCAAACGCGCCAAAAAAAAAAAAAAATCTGTGCAGAATGCAAAAAAAAATAAAATAAAAAAATAAACCGATCTAGGCCTATCCCAAGAATATTTGGGGGTAAAAAATCGCAAAGTACGTGTAGGTTTTACAGGTAAGAATATTCCGATAATAAATCCAGACAATAAAATCCATGAGCATCGTAGTACATATACAAATGGTGTCCCCCGCGATTCAATTTACTGCACTTGACAAGTTTGACTCCACTTGCAATTTGTCGTGCTTTAGCGCCCCCGTGTGCCTATATGAGTGTAAGGATGTGTGCCTTTACTGCCAAGACGCAGTCATGCCGAACAGTAAACAGCGCGCTGTGGAAATATCACTTCACGGTCTGTTGTGTGGACTCATGAATGTGCTATTGTAATCAGATAAGTGTTGCTTATATGCATGTTATGCATTTTTGAAATGTCTTAGACCTACATACAAAATAAATATGTTGGACTTTTACAAGAATCTCAGTT
>JAODXP020000026.1:6687426-6706140 GCA_027497455.2 Sardinella longiceps | reverse complement strand
TTCCAATTTCCACTCTCCAATTTATGACAAGAACCAGAACTTATGAGCCTTCAACTATGAACTTACAACGACTTCGGAAAACTGTAATAACCATCCTAATCACCTACTCTGACATGCCCTTACTCACAGGAACATGTACTTGAATTACTTGAACTTCAATTGTTTTGATTCAAGAACATTAAAAGAGCTGTGTGTAGGATTGTGGCCAAAATTGGAGTACATTTCTTACACACAGCTCCTTTAATTTTCTTGAACATGAACAAGAACATTCAATTGTTCTGACAAGAACCTGAATTTATGAACCACCAGGGTTTAGCAGGGTCATTACTTGGCTGATGGCCAGAACATTGTCGCTCACTCTGATTGGCTGGCAGGATCTTAGAGCAAAACATGACCACCGACTGAGTGGCAGTGCCAGACCTCTTTACTATGGCCCGTTCCCAAGCACCTCCACATGGGGAAGCCATAGCAGCGACCTTTGACCTTTTGATTGAAAAACAGAGCTGAGAGCAAGCATTGATAGAGGGAGAGGGGTCATGATATTTTCTGTGTGTGTTGACCATTCATCAAAGCACACAGATTTGCTTAGTCCGTAACTATGTGACTGGCACACTGATTCAGACCAATTCAGATTCCGTAACTATGTGACTGGCACACTGATTCATACCCATACACTCTTACCCATGCATGCACGCACGCACGCACCCGCACACACACACACACACACACACACACACACACACACACACACACACACACACACACACACACACACACACCTATGACATTTCTCTGGATTTTAAGATTTAGAATTTAGAACTAAGCTTTGTGAAATGCTTTTGTGTGTGTGTGTTTTTTTTTTTGTTGCACCTCTCAGGGTGTGAGCAAAAAATTTAAAGCAACTCACACACAAACAGAAAACCCACATGCACACCCACATAATCGATTAGAAACCACAGGCCAGGTTTCAAAGGTTCCCTCTTGTGATTTTGGGTCAAACGAAGCACGACAAATATTGACCCGAGCCAAAAGTCCCAACCGCCCGCTACTGTGCAACAGATCTTTAACCCTACATCTCTCTCTCTCTCTCTCTCTCTCTCTCTCTCTCTCCCGTTGTCTTTCACCCTGTACCTCTGTGAACAGAGTTGTTTCTCGGCGGGTCGGAGCACATCAGATTGTCGCCATGAAGCTTGCGTTTCTTCTCCTTTTCAGCACACTGCTGCTCCACCAAACATACACCTTTGAGTTTGTGATTGATGGCGAGTGGGAGAGTGAGCCGGTGAGTGTGTGTTTGTGTGTGTGTGTGTGTGTGTGTGTGTGTGTGTGTGTGTGTGTGTGTTTTCTTGTAAAAACATGTTCTGATTGTCTTGTACCTTGTTTTACCTTGTGTGTAATGATGATGAGGGAATGGAACACGTACTGTATGTTACTATATGTCATCCTTTTTTATATTTATCCAGATAACAAATGCAGAAACTGATCCAGAGCCTAGATCTATGGATCCGCCAGTGAAATTCAGAAAAAGGGTAAGTCTGTGAATAATCCACCATTTGTCAAATCTTGTTATATGGTTCTGAAGCACTGATGCTTTATTTATGTGTTACTGATCCAGCGCCAAGCTGTAACTGATCCAGAGGCTTCATTTGAGGAAACGCCACTGGTTATGACAAAACGGGTAAGTCTGTGAATAACCCACCGTTAGTCCGTCTTGTTACATGGTTCTGTAGCACTGATGCTGCATTCATGTGTTACTGTTCTAGAGTCTAGCTCTAAATGATCCAGAGCCTCGGTCTATGGAAGTGCCACTGCCTATGAGAAGACGGGTAAATCTTTGAATAACCCACCATTAGTCAGTCTTATATGGTTCTGAAGCACTGTTGATTTGTTCACGTGACTAAGATGTGTAAATTGCAGGATAATACTGAGGATAGGTTAAGGATGACTGAAAAGCATTCGGGGCATACTGCTGATTATATTACAGATCTTTGTCTTTACTAGTGCCCCCCTGATCATGTAATGACCCATAGCACATTTTGCATTTTCCACTCTTCCTAAAATGTGTGATGTCCACTGAAGACTGTCCACTGTTGATAAACCCATAGAGAGTTCATGAGGCTCTGGTCTGTTGACAGCGAGTTGAACTCTTTGATTGTGACTGGCTTAAATAGCAAAGCTAAGCCAGACAGTTAGCAGTCGATAGCGGTTTAAAAGCTTAGTGATTTTCATAGAGTGCTTTCCACATGAAGAGCCTTTGGTGAGGGAACGCTGTTCAAAGACTAGTAGTTCTTCACAGGTTCTTCACAGGGAAAAACAGTTATCAGGCACCGGGCCAAAGAATTGAGAAGGTACATGGGCCTTTGACTGAACTTGAGTAAACTCTGTAGATGTAGAGCACCCATCACTCCCTCAGTGTTAGTGAGGTCTAGTTTTTCTTGTATGCAGCATGGGATGGTTGGTTGTTTTATTACACATGTTCTCTCTCTCTCTCTCTCTCTCTCTCTCTCTCTCTCTCTCTCTCTCTCTCTCTCTCTCTCTGTTGTTCAGAGAGCCATACTGGTCAGTGAAGAGGAGGAAGATTTTGAGGTGAGTCACGCACCCATCTGATTGCAGCATGCACACACACACACACACACACACACACACACACACACACACACACACACACACACACACACACACAGAGTGACCCAGTTAGTAGGACCTAGTCTTATCGCCTAAGCGGTGATCGATGCTTGTGTTTGGTCTAACCCTGACTGCTCGGTTATTGACGTGTTTAGAGTCCAGACACAGCCTATTTAGTTGCTTCTTTAGTTGCCTTTTTGGGCTCTATGCAGTTCTCAGAAGTGTGAAAAATGTGTGTGTGTGTGTGTGTGTGTGTGTGAATGTGTGGGTGTGTGTGACGTGTGTAGCTTTGTGGTTGCGTGTTTACTGTGTGTGTGTGTGTGTGTGTGTGTGTGTGTGTGTGTGTGTGTGTGTGATGTGTGATGATGTGTGTGTGTGAGATGAGATGAGTGTGTGTGTGTGTGTGTGTGTGTGAGTGTGTGAGTGAGTGCGTGTGATGCAATGTGTAGTGTGTGTGTGTGTGTGTGAGTGATGTGTGTGTGTGTGTGTGGATGAGTGGATGACACAGTACATGTGTGCAATTTGGAATCTTTTATTGATTGTTGACTAGGTTTGTGTTGTTGTTTGTGTGAATCATGAATTTCACTGATAATTGTATGCACATTTTAATTTGTATGGATAACCTGTACACATTACAGTAATACATGTATGTGTGTGTGTGTGTGTGTGTGTGTGTGTGTGTGTGTGTGTGTGTTCAGGCCATCAGAGGAAATGACATCACAGTTAAGAGCTACAAGGTGGAGAGTCGAATCACATCTCGTTTCGCCCACACGACTGTCAAGAGCTCTGTGGTCAACTCAGGCTCCACTGCCCAGAGCATCGGCTTCAATGTCCAGATCCCAAAAAGAGCCTTCATCACCAACTTCACCATGTAAGCCTTCTGTACACACACTCTTGCACACACTCATGACAAACGCTCCACTCTGTTCATGCTTATGTTGTTGATGATGATGATGATGATGATGATGATGGAAATCTATACAGTAAGATTATGGTTCAGTGTGTATGACAGAAGAATCAACAAATTGTCTCTTTGGGACATTAACGACAATCTAATCCAATCCAAACTATGACTGTGGCTGATGGTAAAACTTGTTTTTTTTGTTGTTGTTGATATTGTTGTTGTGTAGGAATGTGAATGGCATCACATTCATTGGTTCAGTGAAGGAGAAGACGGTGGCCAGGAACCTCTACGCCCAGGCCAGGGCCAGAGGCAAAGCAGCAGGCATCGTCAGGTAGAGATCACACACACACACACACACACACACACACACACACACACACACACACACACACACACACACACACACACACACAAACAGATATACAGATACACATATATACAGATACACACAGACTGTGTGTTACTCTTTCTATACCTCAAACTCTCTCTCTCTCTCTCTCTCTCTCTCTCTCTCTCTCTCTCTCTCTCTCTCTCTCTCTCTCTCTCTCTCTCTCTCAGGGCTAACTCCCAGGACATGGAGACGTTTAAGACGGAGGTGCACGTCCCTCCAGGCAGTAAGGTGGAGTTTGAGCTGCATTACCAGGAGATGATGCAGAGGAAACTTGGTGTGTATCAACACACACTCCACCTACAGCCTGGGAGACTGGTCCCTCATCTGCAGGTAGGACACACACACACAAACTACACACACACACACACACACACACACACACACACACACACACACACACACACACACACAGTTCTCTGAGTCACGTATGCTTATTGTCTCATCTTTGTCTGAAATTAGATGAGCATTAGCTTTGAAGGCCAACATGCATTAGTACAGTATGTTAGAGACACACACATGCACACACACTTATGCCCTTGGTATACTTCCATGTACATAGCATGCGCACTTGATGCACACTAATTGAGTGACAAGAATTAAGTCATTACTGCGTCCCACACATGCATGTGCGTACCTTTTGTAAAGACATGCACAAATACCATAAAACACTCACTCCTGTGAACAGATAAGACTGTTCACTAAAACTAACTTGTGGTGAATGTGTTTGTTTATCACAGTCGTTAACTGAACAAAATAGCTTGTTAGAGTTGCACTTGAGGAACTGAACTGTGTTGTTGTGGTAGGGCACAGCACCCTGACCCACAACGAGACAGCCAGGGAACATATCTGTCAAATTGTTGCAGTGTACTGTTTACTGTATACCTTACCTTCTCTCGCCTCCTTGCAGGTAGATGTGTACATCTTTGAGCCCAAGGGTATCCGTATGGTGGAGGTGCCCAACACACTGGGTGAGCTCTTTATGGGTCTGACCACAGTCACCCAGTCCAAGGACAAGGCCCATGTGACCTTCAAGCCCAGCATCCAGCAGCAGAGGAAGTGCCACAACTGCACCCAGAGCGCCGTGGACGGAGTCTTCACTGTCAAATACGATGTGGAGAGAGAGGGCAACTCAGGAGAGCTGCAGGTAGGCCACACATATACATATTAAGAGAGAGAACACGACACACACACACACACACACACACACACACACACACACACACACACACACACACACACACACACATACAGACACGGGCTACATGCAGTACATGCATACACACTATTCCACAAATATAGGAAATAAAATACACACATATGTACTACACTCATGCATGCATGCACACACACACAGACTGTGTAATATTGAGTGCTGCATTCCATCTTTCTCTCTCTTTATGTCTCTAGGTGTCTGATGGCCACTTTGTGCATTTCTTTGCACCCCAAAACCTCTCGCCCCTGTCTAAGAACATTGTGTTTGTCATTGACGTCAGTGGATCCATGTGGGGTCTGAAGATGAAACAGGTACATGTGCCTGATGAAATTACCTGAGGTGTGTGTGTGTGTGTGTGTGTGTGTGTGTGTGTGTGTGTGTGTATGTGTGTTCCTGTTTCCCACAATCATAAACTGAACTGAATGATCTTGCTGTTGAACCCTGCTACCTGATGCCTCTCAATAGTTTCCTACTTGAAGCTCGCTTCTGACCTCTGGTGGATCTTGATTAATACTGCATTTTACTTCTTTTATTTGTGCCACCTTGTGGTCAAAGAATGAACACGCTCTCTCTCTCTCTCTCTCTCTCTCTCTCTCTCTCTCTCTCTCTCTCTCTCTCTCTCTCTCTCTCTCTCTCTCTACACACACACACACACACACACACACACACACACACACACACACACACACACACACACACACACACACAAACACACACACTCTGTTCAGACAGTGGAGGCTATGGAGGCCATCCTTGATGACCTGACCATCGATGACTACTTCAGCATCATAGACTTTAATCATAATGTCCGCTGCTGGAGTGAGGAACTGGTTCCAGGAAGCTCCATCCAGGTTGAGGATGCCAAGAAGTACATTCAGAACATCAAACCTAATGGAGGTGAATACACCACACACACACACACACACACACACACACACACACACACACAAACACACACACACACACACACACACAGAGGCACTCATTTATGTATGCACTCAGACATCTACACATGTATGTTTGACTTGTCTGTTGTACAAATATGCCTTTGTGTTTCTGTGTGTGTGTGTGTGTGTGTGTGTGTGTGTGTGTGTGTGTGTGTGTGTGTGTGTGTGTTTCCACACACTGTCCTTTGATGTGTGACTACTGACCTTTGACCCCAGGCACAAACATTAACGAGGCCCTGCAGCGGGCGGTGCAGATGCTGATCAAAGCGTCCAATCACGGCCTGATCGACCAGCGTTCCGTCTCTATGATCATCCTGGTGTCCGACGGAGACCCCACTGTGGGTGAGAGCCCCCTTTTACTCAAAACTCTCTCTACAAAACACACACTCAGAAAACACACAAGTCACACAACTCTGCAAAACTCACTCACATCCATAAAAATGATAAGTTATTGGAAATAATTTAATGGACATAACATACGTTTTACACAGCATGCATAAAGATCTATTTGAAATACATACACTGAACATGCTTGCAGTATCTACTTGTTTTTGTGTACTATTACACAGTAGTAGTTACTGTATACAAGCTAAGTATTCTAGTATTAGTATTAGTTACTGTAAACAAGTTAATTTCAACACTATTGATAATTATTGCACCTACATTGGGCTGCTAACTGTGGGTGAAAGGCTTTCTTAGTATCATGCAGAGATATTTAAACATCATACAAGTCCAAATGTAGAGAAGGAGGGGGAAACTACAGGGGGGACACATGTACTAAATGATGTGGACACCCCTGTTCTGCCTGTGCAGGGGAGATCAAGCTGAGCAACATCCAGAAGAATGTGAAGCGCATCATGCGTGAGGAGTTCTCTCTCTTCTCATTGGGCATTGGATTTGATGTGGACTACGACTTCCTGGAGCGCATCGCCATGGACAACAGGGGTGTGGCTCAGAGAATTTACGCCAATCATGATGCTGCTGAACAACTCAGGGTGTGATGGCAACACTTCTCTTTTTAAACTCTCATGTCATATTATTTTCTATCCCCCTATACACTCTCTCTCTCTCTCTCTCTCTCTCTCTCTCTCTCTCTCTCTCTCTCTCTCTCTCTCTCTCTCACACACACACACACACACACACACACACACACTATACAACAATAGTACAAAAAAACATCACTTACTACTTCCTGTCTGCCTGAATCTACTTCCTGTTCTTTCACCCCTCAGACATTCTACAGCCAGGTATCATCTCCTCTGCTGCGGAGGATCACGGTGCAGTTCCCCGAGGGTGCTGTCTCGGACGTCACACAGAGCCACTTTGATAAGTTCTTCCAGGGCTCAGAGCTGGTGGTCGCAGGCAAGCTGCAGACCACTGGGTTCCCCACCCTCCACAGCTTCACCACCGCCTCAGCCGTGAGTCATACTGACACCACTGGGGGTCAAAGGTCAAAGGGCAATATGTCAGGGTGGAATAGCAAGTAAGGGTAGTTAAAGGGCCACTACAGAACTTTTCTCCACTGTTTGAAGTATCCTTTTTATCAGAGAATTTATTTGGATGGAGTACCTGGTCCCATGTGGTGTCAGTGAGTGCCACCACTTACTGTAAACCACAGTTCCCTTAAAAAAAAAGTTTGGACTAGTCAGTTTTTGGGGCTTGTGAAAGTATGGCTCAATAGGACTCAATTTATCGACTATCTACAATATTCCACCTGAAAAATATCTGTGCCATCTGTGTGTGTGTGTGTGTGTGTGTGTGTGTGTGTGTGTGTGTGTGTGTGTGTGTGTGTCCAGGCTACCATGGACCTGAGCCTACAAACAGAGACAGATATCTCAGAGTTGGACCCTATTCTGAACCAGCAGCAGCACTCTGTGAACGGCTTCGCTCGGCAGATGTGGGCCTACATCACCATTAACCAGCTTCTGGCCGAAAGGTGAGAGACAATGTGTGTGTGTGTGTGTGTGTGTGTGTGTGTGTGTGTGTGTGTGTGTGTGTGTGTGTGTCTGTGTGTGTGTGTGTGTGTGTGTGTGTGTGTGTGTAGTGTGTGATTAAAAGAGTAATGTGTGCAGGGTGTTGGGGTGGAGGTGGGGAGTGACAAGAAATATGAGGAAAGATTTTTAATTTATTTCCTGAAATTAATGGTTAAAATTGTGTAATGTCAAGGATGACCGTCCACTGCATCTAATTTGATCCAGTATCCATTAATAATAATTCTCTGGGTGTCATTTTACTCTATATTGTGTTGCTGTGTGCAGAGCGCTGGCCCCGACTGCAGGTAAAAAGCGTAAGATCACTCAGCGCATCCTCGGTCTAGCTGTGGAACACCAGTTTGTCACGCCGCTCACCGCTCTGATCATCGAGAGTGAAAGCGAGAAACTGCTTGCCGATTCGCCCAAGGACCCTAAACATGGCTGCTGTGGCGGTGCAGGTGCCCGAAATAGTCTAATATTCTTATGTCTCTTACACACACCAATACCTCCTTCTATCTGAACATCATTGTGCTCTTAGTCTTTATTTTTTAAAAGAAAATTCCAGAACATTTCAACAAACAGGCCTGATGTTCAAAGGATAGCTCCGGAGTGAACTGAAGCATAGCCCTGATGAACGAGTCTGCTCAATGAACTAGTTAGCGAGTGGAACAAAATCACTTGGAGCAGCATAGACTGAACAAGATCTGAGGTGCCGTTGACTCAATCTATGCTGTTCCAAATTATTTTGTTCCACTCGTTAACTAGTGCATTTAGCAGATTCGTTCATCAGGGCTATGCTGCAATTCACTCCGGAACTATCCTTTCAAGGTCACTGAGTAGGAAAAGGAACAAGGATATTTGGTACAATATTGTAAACCAAACAGCTAACACTAATGTAACTCAACAGGGCAAGGGAAAGAAAAATTAAAGTGAGTGTCAGGGCCTTGTTCAGTTAGGGGCCCCAGAGAAAATTTTATGTAATCAATGTTTGAGGGACACAAAGTTATTTTCTGCCAGAGGGCCTAAAATTTCTATTTGTAATGCAATAATGAAATGTAAAGAGAATGATCATAGCGATCTATTTCCTCCTCTACACACTCTATTCTCTATTCAGCGATGATGCGGCCACCTGTCCAGCAGCAGGTGTACTCCATCCCACCCTGGGCCCGAACCACACCTCCACCCACTCCCAGCACTGCCATAGGGGGAGGCATCCAACAGATCCAACAAATGGCTAATAGTCATGTCACCGCAGGTGAGAGGTCAAAGGGCAAGCTTGTGAGAAGACCCTCGCCCTTCATTCCCCGCCTCCTCCTTTTTAGCTAAACTTGGTCTTATAAAACTGGAGTTCAGTAGGGATGTGCTGCATGTAAGGGTCATGGTTCATTATTTGCTTGTTCTACACAAACAGAAAATGGCCTGTGGTTCTCAGAGTAGCCGCTGTGTTTTACGTTTTTTTTTTTTTTTTCTACTTTTTGTTGAAGTTCGATATTGGTCTATTTGCATGAGTCTCAGTACAGATTACAGTGCAGAAGGAGAAGCTGTCGTATATACTGTATGTCAGAGAAATGATTGAAAGGGTTACATTGAGCTCCAGCTGTTAAATCCATCCAAATGTATTGCAATAATTCCTATCTACAAACAGCAGATTCTTTATCCCACCACCACTCAGCATTTGATTACATGTTGTGCTCCCTCTAGTGGACAATGACCCTCACTTCATCATTCACCTGCCCAAGACGAACATGGATGTGTGCTTCAACATCGACTCTGAGCCTGGCAAGATCCTTAACCTGGTGTCCGACCCTGGGACAGGTACCAGCACAGCAATCCTATCCTGATCCAGATGCAATCCATATACTCCATGTTACAAAGTGAGACGTCAAACGTACAATACAAAAATACTACAGTAGCCTATATTAAATTAAAATAATTACTTAAAACTAAAGAACAACCTAAGGCTAGAGCACGATGGAACACAATACTTGAATCAGATTGTAGGTATAGCAAAAATGCATAAGAATCTCTCTCTCTCTCTTTCTCTCTCAGGGGTGGTAATCAATGGTGAGCTAATTGGAGCCAAAACACTGCAGAACAGCAAACTGAAAACCTACTTCGGCACCATTGGCGTGTTCTACAGGACTGAGGGTGTGATGGTGACCGTGAGAACCGACCGCATCGATGTTGTGGAGGGGAAGAACAACCACTCGTTCTCCTGGAGTGGAACAGCGCACATCAACACCAATGGGTGTGTGAGACAGGGAGATAGTGAATGTGTGTGTACGTGTGTGTGTGTATGTGTGTGTGTATAGACTCATGTGAAAGGGTGTTTTAACTGAGCATCACCCTGTTACGTCTTTTGGGTTTAAGCCTCCACCTCCAGTCCTCGTACTATGGAATGTGTTCCACCATCGTCTCTGTCACATGATCCTGGTTGATACACACACGCATACACACAGACACTCACACACACACACACACACACACACACAGTTCAGTAGAGTGGATCCATGTTTTACCTGTCAGTCTTAGTTAGTTCCCTTAGTTAGTTGGCAATGGTAAATTGCATGGCAACCTACAAAGTTGCTCAATTGTTTAGCAACTATGCTTTTGGGAATCGGACCCCTAGATATTATATATTTCCAGTGTCTATATCTCCACAGATAAGGACACTTATCTTAGCACATACAGTACGCCTTGGATGTTGTAGCTTGGTCTTGTATTCTACCTGAACATAACATTATTCCTCCTACAGGGTTAACATCTCCATAGAGAAGGACTCTAAAGTTACAGTGGTGGTGGACGGGCGGATCACCGCCATGATGCTCCTGCACAGGGTGTGGAAGAAGCATCCGGTAAACGTGGACTTCCTGGGTTTCTACTCTCCCAACAACAACCAGTACTCAGAGAAGGTCCATGGGCTCATTGGTAAGACGAAGAACCAGCTTGAACTTACTGTACTGTGGCTTGACAATGACTTTAACACCGTGGACTGACATATATTTACATGCGTAATGTGTGTGTGTGTGTGTGTGTGTTTCAGGCCAGTTTGCCAATGAGCCGGAGCTGAAGGTGTTCAACATTCATGATGGTCCCGACCCCAAGAAGAAGGAGGCCACCATGGATGTAAAGGGCAACAAGCTGGCTGTCACCAGGTACACACACACACATACACAGCGAGAGAGATGGTCATAATTCATGTATAATGTACAGTATACTGTCAATTTCTGTCATTTTTTTCCTTTATGCATTGTTTTCTTCACATCACATAAAGAACTTGTACCAAAACCCTATATATTTTGTTTGTGTGTATGTGTTCTGTAGGGGCTGGCAGAAGGACTACAGGAGTGACATAAAGAGGGGCACAGACGTTTACTGCTGGTTCGTCCATAACAGTGGAAAGGGCTTCATTGACGGACATTTCAGCAATTACATCGTCCCCTCACTGGACAGCTTTCTTCCTGAGCTCTGATTGGCTGAACTGTGCAAACGAAGAAAGATGATTGGGTGTTCACGTGGCAAGCCAGTGTCATATGCTTAGGATATGCACAAGATTGTGGGACTTGGGGTTTAGAAAGTAAAAAAAAAATAAATCCACCACGCACTGAGGTTTTTTTTTTTTTCGATCACGCTAATTTTAACATTCCAAGTGGCTGACATAGAGAACAAGGACTTTTGCTTTCTGAACACCAGTAAATTATCCTCACACCTTAATGCCATAATAGAGACAACCAAATCGCTCACCCTTCTCTTCCACAAGTTCTCTTCTTTTCCTGAAAATGCAGTCAGTCTTTGTTGGACTTCTTCACTGGTCTCAAGTAATATTACAAATCTGTCTCTAGACGCCATTTCCCAAATACTGCAGACATCCTCCTGTGAATAGGTGCTATAGATATACTATCCTTGAGGTTCACCTCAGCAATCGTTTGTCTTAATGAAAATGTAAACTAAGAATTATTATCGCTTCCATGGGATGACAAAGGCCAGAGACCTTACTGGTGAATGGTACTAATAAGACAACATTAATTTGTAAACATTTGTGTTACGTGCAAAAATACATTTGCAATGATAATGGTGTATAGTGTGTATATGATTCAAAAATAAAAAGAAAAGCTCTTCCTTATTTAGACATTTCTCATGACGACAGAATTTATTTGTAGACTCAGCTTTTCCGTTTTAAAATTACAGTATATAAAATAAACTGGAAGAAAAACAAACTACAAAAACAGCACTTTTTTGTTCAAGGTTTTGGGGTTACATATAAGGGGGAAAGGGTATGTACAAAGAGAGAGCCCCAACAGGGGAAAGAAATGAGGACAGACTGATGGACATGGATAACGATCGGCCAATCAGGGTCAGATCTGATGGCTCCAAACCAGGTCAGGACCAATCAGTGCCTGTTCTGATGGATTCCAGATCAGGCTGCTCCTGGTTAGGTCTGGAGTGGTACTGACCATAGCTGCTGTATGAGAAGCCGTGTGTGTGTGTGTGTGTGTGTGTGTGTGTGTGTGTGTGTGTGTGTGTTTGTGTGAGTGAGTGTGAGTGTGTGTGCTCTGACACAGTAGAGTACGGTACACCACACATGGCATAGCAGACAATTATAGGATTGTAACTAGGCCATCTTCGAGAAGTCCTCATATGGAATGGCTTCCACCCTCTTCCCCTTCATAGGACCCTGGTGGACACACACATATACTGCACGTTACCACTGTATGAATATAGATGTTTTAAATAAGACCGGTCTTTACCATTATACCTATAGCTCTTTATTTTTTTTATAGCCATACCCCTGGTTAAAAAATAAAAGCTGGGGCGTTGTGGCGCAGTTGGCTAAGGCGCCATACCATAAATCCGGGGACCCGGGTTCGACCCGAGGTCATTTCCTGATCCCTTCCTGTCTCTCTCTCCCACTCACTTCCTGTCTCTCTACACTGTCCTATACAACAAAGGTGGAAAAAGCCCCAAAAATATCTTGAAAAAAAAAATAAATAAAAATAAATAAATAAATAAAAAGCTAAATCAAATCAATCAAAACTAAAGCTTTCTTAGTTTTTTTTTTTTTTTTTAAAATCACATTATACATAGCTGATACCAATGTTAGTATTACAGGACCAACATGCCCTGCCAGTCAGGGATTATCTCAAGTGCATCTCATACTCACCGACTCCAGTGTGAGACTAGCAGAGAAGCTCTTTTCATCAATTCCCTCTAGAACCGCCTCTGTTCCCCTGTACTTCCCATTCACAATCAGAACCTGCTTCCCTGCAGAAGAACACGGCAGTAGAACCGTTAGCATGTCATCGTCTTGCACAGATCTGACATATTAAACAAACAAACAAAACCTGAATTTTTTTAGCCCTGTTCTAAAAAAAAAAAAAAAAAAGGTAATCCGGTTATCCATTCTGGCAATGTTACCTGGTGCTGGGATGACTGTTTCCAGGTGGGTTTGGTCCAACTTCAGTTTGTCTCCAGAGTCAACCATCTTCACAACGGCTGTATATTTGCCTTGGACCTCCTAATTGGATCACACATATAAAAACATATGGAACCTTCTTGCTAATCCAGAATATACATTTTTAAGTTAAATTGACTGCAATGTAATCACCAGCAATGTAACTGTTGTTAAAAAGGTGTGTTTGTGTGTGTGTGTGTCCACCTGTTTTACCTTGATCACTCCTTTCTTCTTGTAGTACTTCTCCCCCAGTCTCTTGGTCACAATCTTTACCACTATGTCTGGGTGAAGCCAGTAGTCCAATTTCACCATTGTCTTCTTCTTCTTCTGCTCCTCCATCTAGAAGCACAAATCACACACACACACACACACACACACACACACACACACACACACACACACACACACACACACACACACACACACACACAGAGAGAGAGAGAGAGAGAGAGAGAGAGAGAGAGAGAGAGAGAGAGAGAGAGAGAGAGATAGGGGTGACTATAAGGGATAGGGATGGTACAATAAAGTATAATTGATGAACCATTACATCAAAATGAAATTCTTGAAAGATCATTTCAAAACTGTTTTTATTTCAGTGAATATTAGCATTGTGCCACAAATCTACAATTGTGTCCTCTGCTACAGCTTCCTTCTTCTAGTCACACATTTTGTGCCCAGTGAGAGGAACATTGGATAATGGATGAACAATAGAATCTTAGTGAAATTATTATAATGTGTTTCCTTATTCTGGTCAATTTAGCACACTCCATGAACACTGAAATAACACTGACAATCATGATATTCCTTGTACTAAGATTATGGAGTTAAATCTGCCATATCTGCACACCCCCAGGGGTATCTGGGACAGCAGCTGGATGACCAGAGCAATGCTAACTGATAGGTAAACCCAGGAAGAGAAATAGGAGGTATTAGAAAGGTACTGTACCTCAATGATCTCGTCCAGCGCAGATTTCTTCTTCTTGTCTTTGGAGTCGGAGCTGTGAGCCGATGGGTCTTTCCTCTTGGTGGAGGTGGCTGCTCTGAGAGCATTGGCCCCTAGCGAGGACCTAATGGAGAGACAGTAGAAAGAGAAGACAGACAAAGACAGTAAGAAAAGACAGATAGAAGACAGAAAAAAAGAAAGAAAAAAAGAAAGAAAGGCACAGAATATGACCTGTAGAGAGTGAGTGTGTCATACTTTTAGGCATTTAACACCCAAAATGATGCATATACAACATCAGAATGTGAAGAGGCGATTGCATTGACGCTATGTCAAAAATCCACTGAAGCGCCACATTGTTTAGATATCCATTGAGGATACCATGGAAATTAACTAGCTAATGTCCAGCTTTTTGTATAGTAGTGTGTGGCAGGACCCCTTACCCTTTAGAGGAACCCGCAGATGAGGAACATGCACCCTTGCTGAGGTTAAATGCCACTAAAAAAAAAAGAAAAAACACTCATTATTATATAAAAACTCATAAATTGTGGGTTAATTAATCCAATATAGAGACCAAATATAAATTCTCTGTTATTTTTAATCTGTGAGCAACTGAGTGTGTATTTAGGGGCAGGTGGACAAACTGTGTGTGTGTGTGTGTGTGTGTGTGTGTGTGTGTGTGTGTGTGTGTGTGTGTGTGTGAGTGTTCTGTGTACCTTTTTCCTCCTCACTCTCTCTCACCAGTTCAGTGTAGACCGGCTCTTCCTGCAAACATGTTTGAGAAGAATAATATGTTAGCAACAGTTGATCATGTGACACCAAACGTACACACACCCACACACACACACACACACACACACACACACCTCTGGTTCCTTGCCCTCGCGTCCTCGCCTGACTTGGTCCTCGATGAACTTGGCACTGCGCTCCTCATCGTCCAGGTCCTGCTTCTTCTTCTTCTCCTGCTCCTCCTGACGGCGGATGGTCTCCGGGTCTCGATCTATGTACTGGATGTACCAGCCTTTAGGCGTCTCGTCCACCTTAGCGTAACCTGAGAGGGACACACACACAAGATTACATCACACTGAAAGTATAGACATTAGAAACACACTCATGCCAAAGATCACTGAATACTGATTAAGATAGAAAAACATTATGATACGAGCTAACATGAATACAATAGTTCCTCTCTGTATAAGTAGGAGTGAGGTCACAAATATACATTTTGATATCTTCGTAGAATGGAGGATTTGTGTGTATTTGTGTGTGTGTGTGTGTGTGTGTGTGTGTGTGTGTGTGTGTGTGTGTGTAAGGAGGAGAATAAATGAGCACACCCTCTCTCCCGAGCCATTTGGTGAAGTCTGTGAGAGTTTCCCACTGTGTGGAGTTCATGTGGACATGATCCTTGTGGCTGATGTACTCGTTGTATATGATGTTGTTGTGGACTCGCTTGGTGCCTGCCAATGGAGGAAGAATAACAGTATGTAATTTCAGCGCAGACAAACAGACAAGATGCACTTTTGCTGTATAAAATCTTATACATAGACAACAAAAATGCAATTGGTATACTAATTCAGGAGTGATATAATGCTCTCACTCACCAAATCGCCGTCGAAGAAGTTCCAAAAAGTCAGTCCTGAATTCACTGCAAAACAAAGTAGGCACAGGGTTCAAAATTAACCTTTTCTACAAGCCAGTGACAAAACTATCATATTGTCTCTTTTTTTTTGTCCTTGGTTTATAACCTATTCCAGAGATGGCGGCAAACTTACTCTGAGAAGTTGTCCATAAACTGGTTTGGGTCCTCAGAGGCCAAGAGTAACTGTCTCTGGTGGGACTCCGACATGCAGTGACATTTGAAGCCATTCTGTAACAAAATTGTAACCAGAACATACTGTAACTGCTTTGTTGTAACGAAAAACAATAGACCTACATGTATGTAAAAAGACCATCAACACAAATGCAGATGACAGGACGGTGGGAAAACAAAGTCACAGACTAAGGCACCTTAGTTCTTGACATTGATCCTTAAACATAAACTGTTAAACCTGGTTAATGTTTTGGTTATACGGTGGGGTTAAGCGTAGTGTTAAATAACAAGGGTAAGCTAGAACTCATTTGAGATAGGTGGTTAAAGCTTATGGTGTGTTCAAGGCAGCAAGCAAAGGTAACGTTAAAACCAAGACACATGACACAAATCAAACCACTCTCCTTAATATTTCCCTGCAAAATTGGTTTTGAAGTTACAAACTTAACTCACCTCGTCTCGACATTGTTTCTGACACATTTGGCAATACCATCTCAACTTTTGAAGACCTTTGGATTTGATCCTGTTTGCGATCGCTTTGGGACTTAGGAAATCAGCTTTCCCCATTTTCTACTTGAGGTGTTTCAGAATTAACGTATTGCTGTGTTTAGTTTCTTTTAATATAAATAGATATTTCGCACGTTTCTTCTTCTTCCCTTCTGTTGTGTTGGTTGTCTGTCGGCGTATGCATAATACGTCATAGATTCGTAAGTCAAAAAAGTATCGCGAGGAACTCGTCCTTTTCCTCTTTATTTGCGCGTGCGCTGTCGGGCCAGTCTGACCTTCATAGAAGTGAACATGTTTGCCAGGACCAGCGCGGCTGTGATCCTCCCACAATGGTAACTTTTGATTTTCTCATTAATTCGAGTTTTCATATATTTTGATATTTATAATGTCATAAATGTGCAATATGCGATGAAAACACTTACATTTTCTGTCAGTGCAACAGCTAACATTCGCAAGGACGCGCTAAGCTTTAGGCCTCAGCATGCTAACTTGGATAGCGTGCTGACGAATGAACGACCAAGTTGATCTGTCAAGTCGCTAGCTGGATGTTAACATTAGCTTTTAAGGGGAAAGCGGCCTTCTCGTGATAAGTCCTTTCAGCATGATTGACGTGGGTAAAACTCAACAGGTTAGGTTATATCAGCTTTGTACATTCTTTCTCCGTACACGACGTTGTATGGATGTGTTCCTTACGCTAGTTTGGCTGCCGTTAGCTTGCTCAAGTCAGTTGCCGTTAGCCGACACACTGCAGCCTCTTAGCTGACGTTGGCTAAGCTAATGTTAACTGGCATTTTTCAATCACTCTATAGGTCTTTAGACACCAAGTCACTTTTCAGCACATATATCCAATTATCATGTGCAATTATATGTAGCACGTTTGGGTTACACGTCGCTTCAGTGAATTGCGAGGAAACGGCACAATGTTAAATCTGTGAATGAATCTCCTCTTTGCAGTGGGCAGGTCAGGACCATGGCTACCTTGAAGGACAGTAAGTACTTTTTAAAACTACGTCATTATGCAACAAACTAAACCGCCTACATGCATTCATTATCAAAAGATATTTGTAAAGTCATTATGAAATGGATTTTGAATTGTGTGCTTCGCTGAGATGATTATGTGCAAGTGAATGTTTTGAATCATGATGGACAAACTGTTGATAACGTTTGACTGACACCTAACGTTGCCCTCCTGCATCTGTCAATGACAGTTACCATCCGACTCCGATCTGTGAAAAACATCCAGAAAATCACCAAATCCATGAAGATGGTAGCCGCAGCCAAGTATGCCAGGGCTGAGCGATCCCTCAAGCCGGCCCGCGTCTATGGCACTGGTTCCCTGGGTAAATGTTGCCATTCTGTGTCATCACACATTTCACAATCAAAAGAATTATCATGAAGCATCTAAACGTTTCATCTTCCTCACTGTTAAAATACTGTGAAAGGTTATGAGGTTTGCCAGGTCACTTTGTAATATTCAGTCTCTGTGTCTCTTTGTATACTTTATTCTTGATGCATTGTTTGTTCAATTCATTATTTATTATTGTGAATATATATTTCTGTTTGTTTATCATAATATACTTTTCTTCAAAAGTTATTTAAAGGGCCATGACCTTGGTAGTTAGTAGGCTGTTGACATGACTGAGCAAACAAACTGTCCACAGAGAAAGGGGATGTATTGACAATATGCAGATATTAGACAATATCATTTTGAGACTGCTCTAAGACAGTCACCAAGTAGTATGGTTATTCAAAGGACAAATGACATGCAATGTTTGGTGTGCTAGGCTAGTTTTGTTTTTGTCACTAACTTGTTCTGTCTTCGCACAGCTTTGTACGAGAAGGCTGAGATCCAGGCCCCAGAGGGTAAGAACAAGCACTTGCTCATTGGCGTCTCCTCGGACCGTGGTCTCTGTGGTGCCATCCACACCTCCGTTGCCAAGGCAATCAAGGCTCAGGTC
>JAODXP020000026.1:6677118-6687326 GCA_027497455.2 Sardinella longiceps | reverse complement strand
TCTCTTTCAAACATTCGTTCGGTATCTCACATATGGGACACGCCCCCTCGCGGGTTCCCCAGAAGCCATGTATCACTACGCCAGCCATCTATTGGCTGGGCGCTTTGGCGCATGCATCGCAGAGGCGGTGGTGCGTCCGCCTTTAAAACCTACTGCGCATGCGACAGAGCTTCAGTCCTTAACCTCTTCTCGCCCCCAGAGGCTTGCTCTCTCGACACAGGTGCTGTGGCTTGGTAGCTTAACTGTTCACAGAGCGAGGTAACGACTCGGTCGCCGAACGCTGCCTTACCGCCGCTTCATCTCCGAAGAGCATTGGTTGGACTGGCTAGCCTGTCTCCAAACAGTAGCCCTCTACCTAAAGCTAGACTGTCTCCAAACAGTAGCTCCGCTGGCCTGTCCCCAAACAGCAGCCTCACTAAGCTAGTCTGTCACCAAACAGTAGCTAAGCTAGTCTGTCTCCAAACAGTAGCCCCACAAGCTAGTTTGTCTCCAAACAATAGCTAAACCGCTAGCCTGTACCCAAACAGTAGCGAAAACATGTCGACGCCCGAACCCACTCTCCCTTCGAAGAAGTGCGAAGTACCGGCTAGGACATGTGTGTGCGGGAACAAGTTCTCGGCTGTGGATACCCACCCCGTATGCGTTGCGTGTTTAGGGCTGCAACATGCTCGGACCGCAGTTTCATCCCCGGGAGTGTGCGACCATTGTGCCAGGCTTTCCCTCCGGTCTCGCCGACGACGGCTTGCACGCCTTGCCACCTTGTCTGACGACGACCCCATGCTGGCAGTGGACAACCCCACTACCACCGAGTCAGCGACCGAACTTTCCCAGGAGCCGGCCGGCGCTGGTGAAAAGACCGCGAGCTGGGCTGAACAGCTCGACGCTATTGCGCCTTTAAGTGACACCGAAGACCCCCCGGGTGATCTGTTGGTCGAACAAGGCGATGCTGAACTCGATTCGGAGGAAGACTCTGTCGACCTACTCTCCTTGGGTGATGAGGAAGGCGAAGACTCTTTTCTCCCGGCTACCCAGGCTTCTCAGCCGGGAGGCGCAGAAAGTGAAAGCAGCGCTACGGGAACCAACCCCATTGCTAGCGTGGATCTTCACGAAGTCTGTAAGCGAGCTGCCACGAAACTCGGCGTCCCATGGCCGGAGGTCCAGAGGGAGACCGTCACTTCCCGATACGAGGGCAAGCGGCTCCCGAAGGCGAAATGCTCTGCTAGACAACTGCTGCCTGTATTCCCCGAGTGCCTCGAGGAAGCCACGCGTACATGGCGCAACCCTTTTTCAGCGAAGAACCCAGCTCTTGGGCTCTCGGCGCTGGACTGGCCAGACATGGAGGGCAGTGGCTTCGCTCATCTTCCCCCTGTCGAACCGCTTGTGGCTTCGCACCTCCACCCCGCGCAGAAGTCTGTGCTGACCTCGTCGGGGCCCGCCTTCCCCTCCAAAGCCGACAGCTTTCAATCCTCCATGACGGAGAAGAGCTACAAGGCAGTTGCATCAGCGGTGAGGTCCCTCAACGCTTCATCTCTGCTCATGGCTTATCAGGCCGAGTTAGAGGAAGATTTCTCAACCTCCCCAAACCCAGCTGTGTGGGACGAAATTTGCGTGGTCACGGACCTCTGCTTGCGTCTCCACAGATGTGCTGTGCAAACTACGGGACGGGCGATGGCACTCATGGTCTCCCAAGAGAGAGCTCGCTGGCTCAACTTATCCAGCCTCCCTCACAAGGAGAAAACTCAGCTGCTCGACGTGCCTGTGGACCCCAAAGGTCTCTTCGGACCCGCTGTGGCCACTATGCAGAAGCGGTGTGAGGAAAAGAAAAAGAGGGTGAAGCGCTCCAGCTATGCCTACCAAGGAAAGCTCAGCCCGCCAACCCCCCTCCCAGGCAGACGTTCTCTGAGCCGGCGCGTCAACCGCACTACCGCCACCCGAGACGTCAGGCACCGCCAACCCAGGCTACCCCCAGAACCGCGGCAAAGCACCGGAACTCAAGGGCGCCTGGGCTAAGAAGCCCTTTACCCCCAACGTGACGCAGGGCGGCCAGCCAGACCCCCAGCCCACTCGGGATGGCAAAAAGAAGAAGCGTGCCTAGCAAGCCCGCCAGAGCCGAGGCGAGGCGAGCCCAGCCAGACGCTCCCCCGTCCTCAGGCTACCCCGGCCCCGTTCCTGGGCCCGTTCAAGAGGGCATGTTCCCTGCCCACCAAGAGGCGTGCAGAGGCCACGACGGCTCTCGCAGTTCACTGCCCACCCAAGCGGAGAAGAGACATGGCGTGCCACGGGCCCCAGCAAAGTCTCACAAACACACACCAGTGCCCCCCGCTAATAAATATTTTCGGTGCGCATCCAGGCCGAGGGCCGAGGGCGTATCCGACAAAACATTGCATTCTGAACGAAAACAGTGTCGAAACACACAAAAATTCCTGTTCAGTAATGTGGCAGTGCAGTCAGTCCCTAATAACGCCGCACGATGGAGCCAGAGCTCCATCGGTGACGATGGGCAACATAAGCACTCTGTCTGTGCAGCCCGGGAACCTGTCACGTCGCTACGCTCCACCAGAGGGCGCCATATCGCCCAGTACTGGCGGACATTTGTAAAGTCAGACTGGATATTAAAGACGATTTCAAAGGGTTATCGCCTGCAATTCGCGTCCCCCCACCTCCCTTCAATGGTGTGATTCAATCCCATGCAACAGGGGAATCCGCTCGTGTTTTACAAGAGGAAATATCCTCTCTGTTAAACAAACGAGCGATCAGAATAGTACCTCACGAGCAGAAACGCCTCGGTTTCTACTCGAGGTATTTTCTGGTTCCAAAGAAAGGAGGGGGGCTGCGTCCAATATTGGACCTGCGATCGCTAAACAGACATTTAAGAAAGTTCCGTTTCAGAATGTTAACCAACGCCGCACTAATGCGCTTTGTGCGCCCGGGCGACTGGTTCACGACGGTAGATCTGACCGATGCGTTTCTACACATCCCAATCTACCCCCCACACAGGAAATTTCTCAGGTTCGCATTCCAGGGTGTGACCTACGAATGGCTAACCCTAGCCTTTGGCCTTGCGCTAAGTCCGCGCGTATTCGTCCGCGTCTCAGAGGCGGCTCTTGCACCGCTCAGAGAAAAGGGAATACGTCTGGCTACTTATATAGACGATTGGATTCTAGCAGCGAGCTCTTATCAGCAGGCTCAGTCTCACACGGCGCTTCTCCTAGAGCACCTGAGGTTACTGGGTTTCAAAGTCAATCGGGAGAAAAGCGTTCTGCGCTCACGCCAGAACGCCTCCTTCATAGGGCTGTCGCTAAACTCCGTCGAGTTCAGAGCGCGCCTGTCAGCGGAGAGAGTGGCAGCGTTCCGCGCCTGCCTCTCCCTCTTCCGCAGAGGGGCTACCGTGAAATTCAAAGACTGCCTCAGACTACTCGGCCTTATGGCGTCCGCGCTGACAGTCATATCTCTCGGTCGCCTACATATGAGAGCCTTCCAGCGATGGGTGTCATCGCTAAGAATGGACTCTTCACGTCACGGTCACCGTCGCATCCAGGTCTCAGTGGCATGCTGTGCAGCCCTGAGACCGTGGAGACGCCCACCTTTTCTGACAGAGGGTGCCCCCATGGGTGCCACTCTCTATCGGAAAATTGTGACAAGCGATGCCTCACTGAGCGGCTGGGGAGCCACTCACGAGGGTCGGACGATAAACGGGCTATGGGAAACACACATGAAAACTCTGCATATAAACTGCTTAGAACTCATGGCGGTGTGGCTCGCGCTGAGACACTTTCTGCCCCTAATCAGGGGGCATCATGTCTTAGTGAGAACCGACAATACTACGGTCGTGGCGTATGTCAACAAGCAGGGGGGCTGAGATCCCGTCATATGCACACGTTGGCACACAGACTGGTTTTGTGGAGCAGCAAACATCTTCTGTCCCTCAAAGCCACTCACGTCCCTGGCGTCTTAAATTCGGGTGCGGATTTATTATCCAGGGGGAATCCTCGCTACACAGACTGGAAACTCCACAGCGATGTGGTAGCCCAGATCTGGTCGAGATTCGGTCAAGCGAAAGTAGACCTTTTCGCCTCCAGGGAGAACACACAGTGTCCGCTGTTTTTCTCCCTGCGCGATCGGGAAGCTCCGTTGGGGATAGACGCGTTAGCTCACGAATGGCCGCGCTCCCTCCTCTATGCGTTCCCCCCGTTGGACCTAATAGCCCCAACTTTAACCAGAGTGCGCGAACGGAGCCTCTCCCTCATTCTCGTGGCCCCTCGCTGGCCGGGGAAGCCGTGGTTAGCGGATATCATTCCGCTACTCCACTCCGAGCCGTGGCCGCTACCCCTCCGCAGGGATCTCCTATCCCAAGCGAACGGGGAAATATTTCACCCACACCCAGAGCGTCTGGCTCTCTGGGTCTGGCCCGTGAAAGGCTAAATTTGACAGCGGCAGGGCTTCCTCGCAATGTTATTGCCACCATTCAGAGTGCTAGAGCACAGTCTACCAGAACTCTGTATGACGGTAAATGGCGAGTGTTTCACGACTGGTGTGTAAAAACTGACGCTATATCTTTCCAATGTTCTGTGGACGTTATCCTAACGTTTCTACAGGAGTTATTGGATAAGAACAAGTCCTTCTCCACTGTTAAAGTTTACCTGGCTGCTATTTCTGCATGCCATGTAGGCTTTGGAGATAAGACGGTGGGTCAGCATCCTCTCATAAGACAGTTTATGAAAGGAGCTCGGCGCCTCCGCCCTGTGTCTAAGCCATTAGCCCCAGCTTGGGATCTACCGGTGGTATTAGATATTATGTCTCGCCCTCCCTTCGAGCCATTACAACAGCTGGATCTTAAGATGCTTTCTCTTAAGACGGCATTATTGGTGGCGTTGGCAACGGCGAAACGTGTAAGCGACATTCACGCATTGTCAGTGAATCCGGCTTGTATGATGTTTTACCCGGGTGATACGAGGGTGGTGCTAAAACCCAACCCCGCGTTCATCCCGAAGGTTTTCAATCCGCCGCTATCGTGCCGTCCGATTGACTTACTGGCGTTTAATCCGCCGCCTTTTTCCTCTCCGGAGCAGGAGCGACTGCATGCGCTCTGCCCGGTCCGAGCGTTACGCGCCTATGTGGACAAGACAGCAGAGTTCAGGAAAAGTGAACAGCTGTTTGTGTCGTGTGCGAAGTCACATTTAGGTAAACCGCTTACTAAACAGCGTTTATCTCATTGGATAGTGGCTGCTATCGCATTGGCGTACACCAGCGGAGGACGGCAGCCTCCTGCTGGTCTGCGAGCCCATTCAACGAGGGGCATGGCCGCCTCTTGGGCTTTATTTCAGGGCTTCCCTATAGAGGATGTATGCCTGGCAGCGTGTTGGTCTACTCCAACAACCTTTGTCAGGTTTTACAGACTAGATGTCACTGCCCCGACCCTGGCTCACTCTGTGTTACAGGCGAGCGTGTCGGAGGCTCATTGATGTCACTGGGGAGGTTCGCAAGCCTGTCTGGCAATCCGGGAGCTGGCTATATCCCATATGTGAGATACCGAACGAATGTTTGAAAGAGAACTTAAGGTTACTCACGTAACCCCGGTTCTCTGAAATAACATGAGTGAGGTATCTCACCAGACAACCCTACTTGCCGGTGGCGAGAAGAGGTTGTTTTTTGCTAGACTGAAGCTCTGTCGCATGCGCAGTAGGTTTTAAAGGCGGACGCACCACCGCCTCTGCGATGCATGCGCCAAAGCGCCCAGCCAATAGATGGCTGGCGTAGTGATACATGGCTTCTGGGGAACCCGCGAGGGGGCGTGTCCCATATGTGAGATACCTCACTCATGTTATTTCAGAGAACCGGGGTTACGTGAGTAACCTTAAGTTTCCAATTTCCACTCTCCAATTTATGACAAGAACCAGAACTTATGAGCCTTCAACTATGAACTTACAACGACTTCGGAAAACTGTAATAATCATCCTAACACCTACCGACATGCCCCCTTACTCACAGGAACATGTACTTGAATTACTTGAACTTCAATTGTTTTGATTCAAGAACATTAAAAGAGCTGTGTGTAGGATTGTGGCCAAAATTGGTAGTACATTTCTTACACACAGCTCCTTTAATTTTCTTGAACATGAACAAGAACATTCAATTGTTCTGACAAGAACCTGAATTTATGAACCACCAGGGTTTAGCAGGGTCATTACTTGGCTGATGGCCAGAACATTGTCCCTCACTCTGATTGGCTGACAGGATCTTAGAGCAAAACATGACCAACAACTGAGTGGCAGTGCCAGACCTCTTTACTATGGCCCGTTCCCAAGCACCTCCACATGGGGAAGCCATAGCAGCGACCTTTGACCTTTTGATTGAAAAACAGAGCTGAGAGCAAGCATTGATAGAGGGAGAGGGGTCATGATATTTTCTGTGTGTGTTGACCATTCATCAAAGCACACAGATTTGCTTAGTCCGTAACTATGTGACTGGCACACTGATTCAGACCAATTCAGATTCCGTAACTATGTGACTGGCAAACTGATACTCATACCTATTCACTCTTACCCCTGCATAAACACACACACACACACACACACACACACACACCAGCCTCACACACACACACACACACACACACACACACACACACACACACACAAATCTGACATTTCTCTGGATTTTGAGATTTAGAACTAAGCTTTGTGAAATGCATTTGTGTTTTGTTTTTTTTTTCTTTTTGCACCTCTTAGGGTGTGAGCAAAAAATTGAAAGCAACTCACACATAAACACAAAAAGCCACATGCACACCCACAGAATCGATTAGAAACCATGGGCCAGGTTTCAAAGGTTCCCTCTTGTGATTTTGGGTCAAACGAAGCACGACAAATATTGACCCGAGCCAAAAGTCCCAACCGCCCGCTACTGTGCAACAGATCTTTAACCCTACATCTCTCTCTCTCTCTCTCTCTCTCTCTCTCTCTCTCTCTCTCTCTCTCTCTCTCTCTCTCTCTCTCTCTCTCTCTCCCGTTGTCTTTCACCCTGTACCTCTGTGAACAGAGTTGTTTCTCGGCGGGTCGGAGCACATCAGATTGTCGCCATGAAGCTTGCGTTTCTTCTCCTTTTCAGCACACTGCTGCTCCACCAAACATACACCTTTGAGTTTGTGATTGATGGCGAGTGGGAGAGTGAGCCGGTGAGTGTGTGTTTGTGTAATGTTTTTATCAGTCTATACATGTTTCTGTGTGTGTGTGTGTGTGTGTGTGTGTGTGTGTGTGTGTGTGTGTAAGTGTGTACGTGTGTGTGTGTGAGTTGGGTTCCTGTCTTTGTGTATCAGCCAGAGACTTGCTCAAAGCCTAGCTGTACTGGAATGCTAATAAGAGTAAAAACAAAAAGATGACAGTCAGTACCCTCTAACCCATCATTAGTCTTGGTGGTGGCGATGTGTGTGTGTGTGTGTGTGTGTGTGTATGTGTGTGTGTGTTTGTGTGTGTGTGTATGTGTGTGTGTGTGTGTGTGTGTGTGTGTGTGTGTGTGTGTGTGTGTGTGTGTGTGTGTGTGTGTGTGTGTGTGGAGGGATAAGGTTGAATTTTTCCCTGTGAAAAGATGTATTCCTGATTGTCTTGCTTTTTTAACAGACAGAAAATGAGCCCAGCTCAAATGAAGCACTGCGGCCAAATCTCAGGAGACGAGTAAGTTATGTCAGGATCACTGCTGGGCATATGTAACATACTACTAGTATGCTGAGTTTAATGACTGAAATACTATGTATCTTAGCATGCTGTTGATGGATCTTTGGATCGATTCTTCTCTGATTTGTGATGTAACGGCCCATAGCAATTGTTACCTTATGATGTTGAGTGAATGGAAAGTGCTTGTGAATATGTTTCTGACTCTTCATGCTTCTGTTTCTGATCTAGAGCCTAGCTGAAAATGATCCAAATCCTGAATCTATGGAACATCCAATGCATTTAAGAAAACGGGTATGTCTGCGAATAATCCACAATTAGTCGGTCTTGTTCTGAAGCACTGAGCGCTTTTGTCTAGTTAGATGGTTCTGAAGTTCTGATGGTTTTTATTAGAGCCTAGCTTTAAATGATTCAGAGGCTTGGTCTAAGGAATTGCCATTGCCTATGAGAAGACGGATAAATCTGTGAATACTGCGCCATTAGTCAGTCTTGTTACATGCTTCTAAAGCACTGATCATTTGTTCAGTTGACTAAGATATGTAAATTATTGAAAGGATATTACTGGATATTACTGAAGATGTGTCAGGGATGACTGAAAAGCATTCTGTGTACCATAGCATAATATTGTATAATTATAATTATGTATAATTATATTACAGATCTTAACTTGTGCTTCCTTAGTGCTTCCATATAATGACCCATAGCAAGTGGTTCTTTCACATTCTCTTTCCATTTGCCATGGTTCCTAAAATGTGTGTGATGTCCACTGAAGACTGTCCAGTGCTGATAAACCCATAGGGAGCTGGGCTTGTTGACAGCGAGTTGAACTCTTTGATTGTGACTGGCTTAAATAGCAAAGCTAAGCCAGACAGTTAGCAGTCGATAGCGGTTTAAAAGCTTAGTGATTTTCATAGAGTGCTTTCCACATGAAGAGCCTTTGGTGAGGGAACGCTGTTCAAAGACTAGTAGTTCTTCACAGGTTCTTCACAGGGAAAAACAGTTATCAGGCACCGGGCCAAAGAATTGAGAAGGTACATGAGCCTTTGACTGAACTTGAGTAAACTCTGTAGATGTAGAGCACCCATCACTCCCTCAGTGTTGGTGAGGAGGTCTAGTTTTTCTTGTATGCAGCATGGGATGGTTGGTTGTTTTATTACACATGTTCTCTCTGTCTCTCTTTCTCTCTCTCTCTCTCTCTCTCTCTCTCTCTCTCTCTCTCTCTCTCTCTCTCCTCTCTCTCTCTCTCTCTCTCTCTCTCTCTCTCTCTCTCTCTCTCTGTTGTTCAGAGAGCCATACTGGTCAGTGAAGAGGAGGAAGATTTTGAGGTGAGTCACGCACCCATCTGATTGCAGTACACACACACACACACACACACACACACACACACACACACACATACACACACACACACACACACACACACACACACACACACACACACACACACACACACACACACACACCACACACACAGAGTGACCCAGTTAGTAGGACCCAGTCTTATCGCCTAAGCGGTGATCGATGCTTGTGTTTGGTCTAACTCTGACTGCTCGGTTATTGACGTGTTTAGAGTCCAGACACAGCCTATTTAGTTGCATCTTTAGTTGCCTTTTTGGCTCTATGCAGTTCTCAGAAGTGTGAAAAATGTGTGTGTGTGTGTGTGTGTGTGTGTGTGTGTGTGTGTGTGTGTGTGTGTGTGTGTGTGTGTGTGTGTGTGTGTGTGTGTGTGTGTGACTGAGAGTGTGTGTGTGAGACTGTGTGTAGCTCTGTGTTTTCGTGTGCAGGTTTGTTTATGTGTGTCTGTGTGTATGTGTGTGTGTGCAAGTGTGTGTGTGTGTGTGTGTGTGTGTGTGTGTGTGTGTGCTTTGAATTACTTTCTTTGTGGGATGATGATTTCTGGGTTTTAGGCCCATCTGACTGAGTGTGGGTTTGCTGAGTGTGTCTTTCTGTGTGTGTGTGTGTGTGTGTGTGTGTGTGTGTGTGTGTGTGTGTGTGTGTGTGCGTGTGTGTTTTCATGTGTGATGCATACACTGTTTGTAAGAGAGAGTAGAGGAGGAAAGAGAGATGCTAGGAGAAGGAAAGAATGATGTCGGTCTTGAGTGTGTGTGTGACGTGTGGCTGAGAGGATGACACAGTACATGTGAGCAGTTTGGAATCTTTTATTGATTGTTGACTAGGTTTGTGTTGTTATGTGTGTGAATAATGAATTTCACTGATAAATGTATTCACATTTCTATTTTTGCATTGCATATGTATGTGTATGTGTGTGTGTGTGTGTGTGTGTGTGTGTGTTCAGGCCATCAGAGGAAATGACATCACAGTTAAGAGCTACAAGGTGGAGAGTCGAATCACGTCTCGTTTTGCCCACACGACTGTCAAGAGCTCTGTGGTCAACTCAGGCTCCACTGCCCAGAGCATCGGCTTCAATGTCCAGATCCCAAAAGAGCCTTCATCACCAACTTCACCATGTAAGGCTTCTGTACACACACTCTTACACACACTCGTGACAAACACTCCACTCTGTTCATGCTTATGTTGTTGATG
>JAODXP020000026.1:6654618-6674618 GCA_027497455.2 Sardinella longiceps | reverse complement strand
ATCTACACATGTATGTTTGACTTTGTCTGTTGTACAAATATGCCTTTGTGTTTCTGTGTGTGTGTGTGTGTGTGTGTGTGTGTGTGTGTGTGTGTGTGTGTGTGTGTGTGTGTGTGTGTGTGTGTGTGTGTGTTTTCCACACACTGTCCTTTGATGTGTGACTACTGACCTTTGACCCCAGGCACAAACATTAACGAGGCCCTGCAGCGGGCGGTGCAGATGCTGATCAAAGCGTCCAATCACGGCCTGATCGACCAGCGTTCCGTCTCTATGATCATCCTGGTGTCCGACGGAGACCCCACTGTGGGTGAGAGCCCCTACAACCCAAAACTCTCTCTACAAAACACACACTCAGAAAACACACAAGTCACACAACTCTGCAAAACTCACTCAGCTCACACATAAAAATGATAATTTATTGGAAATAAACACTATACTAGACATAAATTCCTACAGATCAATATTTTACACATAATACTTAAAGATCTATTTGAAATACATACACTGGACTTGTTTTTGTGTACTATTACACAGTAGTAGTTACTGTATACAAGCTAAGTATTCTAGTATTAATATTAGTTACTGTAAACAAGTTCAATTTCAACACTATTGATAATTATTGCACCTACATTGGGCCTGCTAACTGTGGGTGAATGGCTTTCTGAGTATCATGCAGAGCTATTTACACATCACACACGTCCATATGTAGAGTAGGAGGGGGAAACTACAGGGGGAGGCATGTACCAAATGATGTGGACACCCATGTTCTGTCTGCGCAGGGGAGATCAAGCTGAGCAACATCCAGAAGAATGTGAAGCGCATCATGCGTGAGGAGTTCTCTCTCTTCTCATTGGGCATTGGATTTGATGTGGACTACGACTTCCTGGAGCGTATCGCCATGGACAACAGGGGTGTGGCTCAGAGAATTTACGCCAATCATGACGCTGCTGAACAACTCAGGGTATGATGACAGCACAACTCTTGTTCCCCCCTAGACACACACACACACACACACACACTCACACACACACACACACACACACACACACACACACACACACACACACACACACACAATACAACAAAAAACATCACTTACTACTTCCTGTCTGCCTGAATCTACTTCCTGTTCTTTCACCCCTCAGACATTCTACAGCCAGGTATCATCTCCTCTGCTGCGGAGGATCACGGTGCAGTTCCCCGAGGGTGCCGTCTCAGACGTCACACAGAGCCACTTTGATAAGTTCTTCCAGGGCTCAGAGCTGGTGGTCGCAGGCAAGCTGCAGACCACTGGGTTCCCCACCCTCCACAGCTTCACCACCGCCTCAGCCGTGAGTCATACTGACACCACTGGGGGTCAAAGGTCAAAGGGCAATATGTCAGGGTGGAATATTAAGTCAGGGCAGTTAAAGGGACACTACAGAACTTTTCGCCACTGTTTGAAGTATCCTTTTTATCAGAGAATTTATTTGGATGGAGTACCTGGTCCCATGTGGTGTCAGTGAGTGCCACCACTTACTGTAAACCACAGTTCCCTTAAAAAAAAGTTTGGACTAGTCAGTTTTTGGGGCTTGTGAAAGTATGGCTCAATAGGACTCAATTTATCGACTATCTACAATATTCCACCTGAAAAATATCTGTGCCATCTGTGTGTGTGTGTGTGTGTGTGTGTGTGTGTGTGTGTGTGTGTGTCCAGGCTACCATGGACCTGAGCCTACAAACAGAGACAGATATCTCAGAGTTGGACCCTATTCTGAACCAGCAGCAGCACTCTGTGAACGGCTTCGCTCGGCAGATGTGGGCCTACATCACCATTAACCAACTTCTGGCCGAAAGGTGAGTGACAATGTGTGTGTGTGTGTGTGTGTGTGTGTGTGTGTGTGTGTGTGTGTGTGTGTGTGTGTGTGTGTGTGTGTCAGTGTGTGATTAAAAGAGTAATGTGTGCAGGGTGTTGGGGTGGAGGTGGGGAGTGACAAGAAATATGAGGAAAGATTTTTACTTTATTTCCTGAAATTAGTGGTTAAAATTGTGTAATGTCAAGGATGACCGTCCACTGCATCTAATTTGATCCAGTATCCAATAATAATAATTCTCTGGGTGTCATTTTACTCTATATTGTGTTGCTGTGTGCAGAGCGCTGGCCCCGACTGCAGGTAAAAAGCGTAAGATCACTCAGCGCATCCTCGGTCTAGCTGTGGAACACCAGTTTGTCACGCCGCTCACTGCTCTGATCATCGAGAGTGAAAGCGAGAAACTGCTCGCCGATTCGCCCAAGGACCCTAAACATGGCTGCTGTGGCGGTGCAGGTACCCGAAATAATCTTATGTTATTATGTCTCTTACACACACCAATACCTCCTTCTATCTGAACATCAGTGTGCTCTTAGTCTTCATTTTTTTAAAGAAAATTCCAGAACAATTCAACAAACAGCCCTGAAGGCCCAGTCTATGTTGTTCCAAATGATTTTGTTCCACTCGCTAACTAGTGCATTTTGCAGACTCGTTCATCAGGGGCCAGGGCTATCCTTCAATTCACTCTGGAGCTATCCTTTCAAGGTCACTGAGTAGGAAAAGGAACAAGGAAATTTGATACAATATTGTAAACCCAACAGCTAACACTAATATAACTTAACAGGACAAGGGAAAGAAAAATTGTGAGTGTGAGTGAGTGTCAGGGCCTTGTTCAGTTAGGGGCCCCAGAGAAAATTTTAAATAATCAGTGTTTGATGGACACAAAATAATTTTCCGTCAGAGGGCCCAAAATTCCTATTTGTAATGCAATAATGAAATGTAAAGAGAATGATCATAGTGGTTTATTTCCTCCTCTATACACTCTATTTTCTATTCAGCGATGATGCGGCCACCTGTCCAGCAGCAGGTGTACTCCATCCCACCCTGGGCCCGAACCACACCTCCACCCACTCCCAGCACTGCCATAGGGGGAGGCATCCAACAGATCCAACAAATGGCTAATAGTCATGTCACCGCAGGTGAGAGGTCAAAGGTCAATGGGCAAGCTTGTGAGAAGACCCTCGCCCTTCATTCCCCACCTTCCTCCTTTGTAGCTAAACTTGGTCTTATAAAACTGGAGTTCAGTAGGGATATGCTGCATGTAAGGGTCATGGTTCATTATTTGCTTGTTCTACACAAACAGAAAATGGCCTGTGCTTCTCAGAGTAGCCGCTGTGTATCACAATTTTTTTTTTTTTTTTTTTTTTTTTTTTTACTTTTTGTTGAAGTTGGATATTGGTCTATTTGCATGAGCCTCAGTACAGATTACAGTACAGAAGGAGAAGATGCCGTATATATGTCAGAGAAATGATTGAAAGGGTTACATAGCTGATTGAGCTCCAGCCGTTAAATCCATCCAAATGTATTGCAATAATTCCTATCTACAAACAGCAGATTCTTTATCCCACCACCACTCAGCATTTGATTACATGTTGTGCTCCCTCTAGTGGACAATGACCCTCACTTCATCATTCACCTGCCCAAGAGGAACATGGATGTGTGCTTCAACATCGACTCTGAACCGGGCAAGATCCTCAACCTGGTGTCCGACCCTGGGACAGGTACCAACAAAGCAGTCCTATCCATGCAATCCATTTACTCTCTGTTGCAAAATGACTTTGCTTTGCAAGGAGGTCACCTTAGTTCCATTCAGTTCAAGACATTAGTCTTGATAGAAATGCAAAATGAATTGTGACTGTCTCAAGGTCAGTTTATGTATGTACTTGGAAGATGGTTTTCCATGAACCTGTACAACAGTAGCCTACTGCAGTATATTGAATTAAAAAATCACATGAAGCTATTAGTACAACTTAAGCCCCACTAGAGTAGATAGAACATGATTGTTGAAAATGAATAAAAACATAAAAAAATAATAATATTAAATAAATATAAACATTTTTTTAAAATAGAAAATAAGATAAGGTATAGCAAAACAGCATAAAAATAGTTATTTTTCTTCCTCTCTCTCTCTTTTTCTCTCTCACCATTTTCTCTTGTTTCTATGTCTGTGGATCAGGGGTGGTAATCAATGGTGAGCTAATTGGAGCCAAAACACTCCAGAACAGCAAACTGAAAACCTACTTCGGCACCATTGGCGTGTTCTACAGGACTGAGGGTGTGATGGTGACTGTGAGAACCGACCGCATCGATGTTGTGGAGGGGAAGAACAACCACTCGTTCTCCTGGAGTGGAACAGCGCACATCAACACCAATGGGTGTGTGAGACAGGGAGAGTGAATGTGTGTGTACGTGTGTGTGTATATCATGTGAAAGGGTGTTTTAACTGAGCATCACCCTGTTACGTCTTTTGGGTTTAAATCTCCACCTCCAGTCCTCATATTATGGAATGTGTTCCACCATCGTCTCGGTCACATGATCCTGGTTGATACACACACGCATACATACAGACACTCACACACACACACATACACACACACACACACACACACGCACACACACACACACACACACACACACACACACACACACACACACACACACACACACACACACACACACACACACACACAGTTCAGTACAGTGGATCCATGTGTTACCTGTCAGTCTTAGTTAGTTCCCATAGTTAGTTGGCAATGGTAAATTGCATGGCAACCTACAAAGTTGCTCAATTGTTTAGCAACTATGCTTTTGGGAATCGGACCCCTAGATATTATATATTTCCAGTGTCTATATCTCCGAAGATAAGGACACTTATCTTAGCACATACAGTACGCCTTGGATGTGATAGCTTGGTCTTGTATTCTACCTGAACATAACATTATTCCTCCTACAGGGTTAACATCTCCATAGAGAAGGACTCTAAAGTTACAGTGGTGGTGGACGGGCGGATCACGGCCATGATGCTCCTGCACAGGGTGTGGAAGAAGCATCCGGTAAACGTGGACTTCCTGGGTTTCTACTCTCCCAACAACAACCAGTACTCAGAGAAGGTCCATGGGCTCATCGGTAAGCCGAACCTAGAACCAGTTTGAACTTGCTGTAGTGTGGCTTGACACTGACTTTAACACCGTGGACTGACGTATATTTACATGCGTAGTGTGTGTGTGTGTGTGTGTGTGTGTGTGTTTCAGGCCAGTTTGCCAATGAGCCGGAGCTGAAGGTGTTCAACATTCATGATGGTCCCGACCCCAAGAAGAAGGAGGCCACCATGGATGTAAAGGGCAACAAGCTGGCTGTCACCAGGTACACACACACAGCGAGAGAGATGGTCATAATTCATGTATAATGTACAGTATACTGTCAATTTCTGTCATTTTTTTCCTTTATGCATTGTTTTCTTCACATCACATAAAGAACTTGTACCAAAACCCTATATATTTTGTTTGTGTGTATGTGTTCTGTAGGGGCTGGCAGAAGGACTACAGGAGTGACATAAAGAGGGGCACAGACGTTTACTGCTGGTTCGTCCATAACAGTGGAAAGGGCTTCATTGACGGACATTTCAGCAATTACATCGTCCCCTCACTGGACAGCTTTCTTCCTGAGCTCTGATTGGCTGAACTGTGCAAACGAAGAAAGATGATTGGGTGTTCACGTGGCAAGCCAGTGTCATATGCTTAGGATATGCACAAGATTGTGGGACTTGGGGTTTAGAAAGTAAAAAAAAATAAATCCACCACGCACTGAGGTTTTTTTTTTTTTTTTCAATCACGCTAATTTTAACATTCCAAGTGGCTGACATAGAGAACAAGGACTTTTGCTTTCTGAACAGCAGTAAATTATCCTCACACCTTAATGCCATAATAGAGACAACCAAATCTCTCACCCATCTCTTCCACAAGTTCTCTTCTTTTCCTGAAAATGCAGTCAGTCTTTGTTGGACTTCTTCACTGGTCTCAAGTAATATTACAAATCTGTCTCTAGACGCCATTTCCCAAATACTGCAGACATCCTCCTGTGAATAGGTGCTATAGATATACTATCCTTGAGGTTCACCTCAGCAATCGTTTGTCTTAATGAAAATGTAAACTAAGAATTATTATCGCTTCCATGGGATGACAAAGGCCAGAGACCTTACTGGTGAATGGTACTAATAAGACAACATTAATTTGTAAACATTTGTGTTACGTGCAAAAATACATTTGCAATGATAATGGTGTATAGTGTGTATATGATTCAAAAATAAAAAGAAAAGCTCTTCCTTATTTAGACATTTCTCATGACGACAGAATTTATTTGTAGACTCAGCTTTTCCGTTTTAAAATTACAGTATATAAAATAAACTGGAAGAAAAACAAACTACAAAAACAGCACTTTTTTGTTCAAGGTTTTGGGGTTACATATAAGGGGGAAAGGGTATGTACAAAGAGAGCGCCCCAACAGGGGAAAGAAATGAGGACAGACTGATGGACATGGATAACGATCGGCCAATCAGGGTCAGATCTGATGGCTCCAAACCAGGTCAGGACCAATCAGTGCCTGTTCTGATGGATTCCAGATCAGGCTGCTCCTGGTTAGGTCTGGAGTGGTACTGACCATAGCTGCTGTATGAGAAGCCGTGTGTGTGTGTGTGTGTGTGTGTGTGTGTGTGTGTGTGTGTTTGTGTGTGTGTGAGTGTGAGTGTGTGTGCTCTGACACAGTAGAGTACGGTACACCACACATGGCATAGCAGACAATTATAGGATTGTAACTAGGCCATCTTCGAGAAGTCCTCATATGGAATGGCTTCCACCCTCTTCCCCTTCATAGGACCCTGGTGGACACACACATATACTGCACGTTACCACTGTATGAATATAGATGTTTTAAATAAGACCGGTCTTTACCATTACACCTATAGCTCTTTATTTTTTTTATAGCCATACCCCTGGTTAAAAAATAAAATGCTGGGGCGTTGTGGCGCAGTTGGCTAAGGCGCCATACCATAAATCCGGGGACCCGGGTTCGACCCGAGGTCATTTCCCGATCCCTTCCTCTCTACACTGTCCTATACAACAGAGGTGGAAAAAGCCCCAAAAATATCTTAAAAAAAAAAAAAATAAATAAATAAATAAATAAATAAAAATAAATAAAAAGCTAAATCAAATCAATCAAAACTAAAGCTTTCTTAGTTTTTTTTTTTTTTTTTTTTTAATCACATTATACATAGCTGATACCAGTGTTAGTATTACAGGACCAACATGCCCTGCCAGTCAGGGATTGTTTCAAGTGCATCTCATACTCACCGACTCCAGTGTGAGACTAGCAGAGAAGCTCTTTTCATCAATTCCCTCTAGAACCGCCTCTGTTCCCCTGTACTTCCCATTCACAATCAGAACCTGCTTCCCTGCAGAAGAACACGGCAGTAGAACCGTTAGCATGTCATCGTCTTGCACAGATCTGACATATTAAACAAACAAACAAAACCTGAATTTTTTTAGCCCTGTTCTTTTTAAAAAAAAAGGTAATCCGGTTATCCATTCTGGCAATGTTACCTGGTGCTGGGATGACTGTTTCCAGGTGGGTTTGGTCCAACTTCAGTTTGTCTCCAGAGTCAACCATCTTCACAACAGCTGTATATTTGCCTTGGACCTCCTAATTGGATCACACATATAAAAACATATGGAACCTTCTTGCTAATCCAGAATATACATTAAGTTAAATTGACTGCAATGTAATCACCAGCAATGTAACTGTTGTTAAAAAGGTGTGTTTGTGTGTGTGTGTGTCCACCTGTTTTACCTTGATCACTCCTTTCTTCTTGTAGTACTTCTCCCCCAGTCTCTTGGTCACAATCTTTACCACTATGTCTGGGTGAAGCCAGTAGTCCAATTTCACCATTGTCTTCTTCTTCTTCTGCTCCTCCATCTAGAAGCACAAATCACACACACACACACACACACACACACACACACACACACACACACACACACACACACACACAGAGAGAGAGAGAGAGAGAGAGAGAGAGAGAGAGAGAGAGAGAGAGATAGGGGTGACTATAAGGGATAGGGATGGTACAATAAAGTATAATTGATGAACCATTACATCAAAATGAAATTCTTGAAAGATCATTTCAAAACTGTTTTTATTTCAGTGAATATTATCATTGTGCCACAAATCTACAATTGTGTCCTCTGCTACAGCTTCCCTTCTTCTAGTCACACATTTTGTGCCCAGTGAGAGGAACATTGGATAATGGATGAACAATAGAAGCTTAGTGAAATTATTATAATGTGTTTCCGTATTCTGGTCAATTTAGCACACTCCATGAACACTGAAATAACACTGATAATCATGATATTCCTTGTACTAAGATTATGGAGTTAAATCTGCCATATCTGCACACCCCCAGGGGTATCTGGGACAGCAGCTGGATGACCAGAGCAATGCTAACTGATAGGTAAACCCAGGAAGAGAAATAGGAGGTATTAGAAAGGTACTGTACCTCAATGATCTCGTCCAGCGCAGATTTCTTCTTCTTGTCTTTGGAGTCGGAGCTGTGAGCCGATGGGTCTTTCCTCTTGGTGGAGGTGGCTGCTCTGAGAGCATTGGCCCCTAGCGAGGACCTAATGGAGAGACAGTAGAAAGACAAGACAGACAAAGACAGTAAGAAAAGACAGATAGAAGACAGAAAAAAAGAAAGAAAAAAGAAAGAAAGGCACAGAATATGACCTGTAGAGAGTGAGTGTGTCATACTTTTAGGCATTTAACACCCAAAATGATGCATATACAACATCAGAATGTGAAGAGGCGATTGCATTGACGCTATGTCAAAAATCCACTGAAGCGCCACATTGTTTAGATATCCATTGAGGATACCATGGAAATTAACTAGCTAATGTCCAGCTTTTCGTATAGTAGTGTGTGGCAGGACCCCTTACCCTTTAGAGGAACCCGCAGATGAGGAACATGCACCCTTGCTGAGGTTAAATGCCACTAAAAAAAAAGAAAAAAACACTCATTATTATATAAAAACTCAATAAATTGTGGGTTAATTAATCTTACCTCACTCACGTCAGATGTAGCGCTACGCGCGTTCATCTGATATTCAGCGATAGACGAATTATTTCAGGAGCCAGAAATCCTTGAATCTAACTGGGCAAACGGCTTGTCCATCAATTTAATTGACGTACACTGCAGCCAACCACATCGAAACCAACCGATGACGCTCGTTACGTTTGTTGGATTGGTTGGATTCAAAACAGTTGCTTCTTCGCTACGTCACACCCTCTACAGCAGCCAGCGGCCCTGATTGGTCCGGTTAGAGAATAATGGCTTGAAATCTCTCTGATGGGCTTCAACATCAGATCGTTGCGCGGAAGTGCCTTACGAAAGTTACGTAGCGCATGATCTGACGTGAGTGAGGTAATAATTCATCCAATACAGAGACCAAATATAAATTCTCTGTTATTTTTAATCTGTGAGCAACTGAGTGTGTATTTAGGGGCAGGTGGACAAACTGTGTGTGTGTGTGTGTGTGTGTGTGTGTGTGTGTGTGTGTGTGTGTGTGTGTGTGTAGTGTTCTGTGTACCTTTTTCCTCCTCACTCTCTCTCACCAGTTCAGTGTAGACCGGCTCTTCCTGCAAACATGTTTGAGAAGAATAATATGTTAGCAACAGTTGATCATGTGACACCAAACGTACACACACCCACACACCCACCCACACACACACACACACACACACACACACACACACACCTCTGGTTCCTTGCCCTCGCGTCCTCGCCTGACTTGGTCCTCGATGAACTTGGCACTGCGCTCCTCATCGTCCAGGTCCTGCTTCTTCTTCTTCTCCTGCTCCTCCTGACGGCGGATGGTCTCCGGGTCTCGATCTATGTACTGGATGTACCAGCCTTTAGGCGTCTCGTCCACCTTAGCGTAACCTGAGAGGGACACACACACAAGATTACATCACACTGAAAGTATAGACATTAGAAACACACTCATGCCAAAGATCATTGAATACCGATTAAGATAGAAAAACATTATGACACGAGCTAACATGAATACAATAGTTCCTCTCTGTATAAGTAGGAGTGAGGTCACAAATATACATTTTGATATCTTCGTAGAATGGTGTATTTGTGTGTGTGTGTGTGTGTGTGTGTGTGTGTGAGTGTGTATGTGTAAGGAGGAGAATAAATGAGCACACCCTCTCTCCCGAGCCATTTGGTGAAGTCTGTGAGAGTTTCCCACTGTGTGGAGTTCATGTGGACATGATCCTTGTGGCTGATGTACTCGTTGTATATGATGTTGTTGTGGACTCGCTTGGTGCCTGCCAATGGAGGAAGAATAACAGTATGTAATTTCAGCGCAGACAAACAGAGAAGATGCACTTTTGCTGTATAAAATCTTATACATAGACAACAAAAATGCAATTGGTATGCTAATTCAGGAGTGATATAATGCTCTCACTCACCAAATCGCCGTCGAAGAAGTTCCAAAAAGTCAGTCCTGAATTCACTGCAAAACAAAGTAGGCACAGGGTTCAAAATTAACCTTTTCTACAAGCCAGTGACAAAACTATCATATTGTCTCTTTTTTTTTTGTCCTTGGTTTATAACCTATTCCAGAGATGGCGGCAAACTTACTCTGAGAAGTTGTCCATAAACTGGTTTGGGTCCTCAGAGGCCAAGAGTAACTGTCTCTGGTGGGACTCCGACATGCAGTGACATTTGAAGCCATTCTGTAACAAAATTGTAACCAGAACATACTGTAACTGCTTTGTTGTAACGAAAAACAATAGACCTACATGTATGTAAAAAGACCATCAACACAAATGCAGATGACAGGACGGTGGGAAAACAAAGTCACAGACTAAGGCACTTAGTTCTGACATTGATCTTAAGCATAAACTGTTAAACCTGGTTAATGTTTTGGTTATACGGTGGGGTTAAGCGTAGTGTTAAATAACAAGGGTAAGCTAGAACTCATTTGAGATAAAGGTGGTTAAAGCTTATGGTGTGTTCAAGGCAGCAAGCAAAGGTAAAACCAAGACACAAGACACAAATCAAAACACTCTCCTTAATATTTCCCTGCAAAATTGGTTTTGAAGTTATAAAACTTAACTCACCTCGTCTCGACATTGTTTCTGACACATTTGGCAATACCATCTCAACTTTTGAAGACCTTTGGATTTGATCCTGTTTGCGATCGCTTTGGGACTTAGGAAATCAGCTTTCCCCATTTTCTACTTGAGGTGTTTCAGAATTAACGTAATGCTCTGTTTAGTTTCTTTTAATATAAATAGATATTTCGCACGTTTCTTCTTCCCTTCTGTTGTGTTGGTTGTCTGTCGGCGTATGCATAATACGTCATAGATTCGTAAGTCCAAAAAGTATCGCGAGGAACTCGTCCTTTTCCTCTTTATTTGCGCCTGCGCTGTCGGGCCAGTCTGACCTTCATAGAAGTGAACATGTTTGCCAGGACCAGCGCGGCTGTGATCGTCCCACAATGGTAACTTTTGATTTTCTCATGAATTCGAGTTTTCATGCATTTTGATATTTATAATGTCATAAATGTGCAATATGCGATGAAAACACTTACATTTTCTGTCAGTGCAACAGCTAACATTCGCAAGGACGCGCTAAGCTTTAGGCCTCAGCATGCTAACTTGGATAGCGTGCTGACGAATGAACGACCAAGTTGATCTGTCAAGTCGCTAGCTGGATGTTAACATTAGCTTTTAAGGGGAAAGCGGCCTTCTCGTGATAAGTCCTTTCATCATGATTGACTCGGGTAAAACTCAACAGGTTAGGTTATATCAGCTTTGTACATTCCTCTCTCCGCACACGACGTTGTATGGATGTGTTCCTTACGCTAGTTTGGCTGCCGTTAGCTTGCTCAAGTCAGTTGCCGTTAGCCGACACACTGCAGTCTCTTAGCTGACGTTGGCTAAGCTAATGTTAACTGGCATTTTTCAATCACTCTATAGGTCTTTAGACACCAAGTCACTTTTCAGCACATATATCCAATTGTCATGTGCAATTATATGTAGCACGTTTGGGTTACACGTCGCTTCAGTGAATTGCGAGGAAACGGCACAATGTTAAATCTGTGAATGAATCTCCTCTTTGCAGTGGGCAGGTCAGGACCATGGCTACCTTGAAGGACAGTAAGTACTTTTTAAAACTACGTCATTATGCAACAAACTAAACCGCCTACATGCATTAATTATCAAAAGATATTTGTAAAGTCATTATGAAATGGATTTTGAATTGTGTGCTTCGCTGAGATGATTATGTGCAAGTGAATGTTTTGAATCATGATGGACAAACTGTTGATAACGTTTGACTGACACCTAACGTTGCCCTCCTGCATCTGTCAATGACAGTTACCATCCGACTCCGATCTGTGAAAAACATCCAGAAAATCACCAAATCCATGAAGATGGTAGCCGCAGCCAAGTATGCCAGGGCTGAGCGATCCCTCAAGCCGGCCCGCGTCTATGGCACTGGTTCCCTGGGTAAATGTTGCCATTCTGTGTCATCACACATTTCACAATCAAAAGAATTATCATGAAGCATCTAAACTTTTCATCTTCCTCACTGTAATAATACTGTGAAAGGTTATAAGGTTTGCCAGGTCACTTTGGAATATTCAGTCTCTGTGTCTCTTTGTATACTTTATTCTTGATGCATTATTTGTTCAATTCATTATTTATTATTGTGAATATATATTTCTGTTTGTTTATCATAATATACTTTTCTTCAAAGTTATTTAAAGGGCCATGACCTTGGTAGTTAGTAGGCTGTTGACATGACTGAGCAAACAAACTGTCCACAGAGAAAGGGGATGTATTGACAATATGCAGATATTAGACAATATCATTTGAGACGGATCTAAGACGGTCACCAAGTAGTATGGTTATTCAAAGGACAAATGACATGCAATGTTTGGTGTGCTAGGCTAGTTTTGTTTTTGTCACTAACTCGTTCTGTCTTCGCACAGCTTTGTACGAGAAGGCTGAGATCCAGGCCCCAGAGGGTAAGAACAAGCACTTGCTCATTGGCGTCTCCTCGGACCGTGGTCTCTGTGGTGCCATCCACACCTCCGTTGCCAAGGCAATCGAGGCTCAGGTCGCCAACCTGACTGCTTCTGGTAAAGAGGTGATGGTGGTGAACGTTGGTGACAAGCTCAGGGGCCTGCTTCACAAGTACGTACTTGACACACACACACACACACACACACACACACACACTCAGTGTCTAATTTACTTGCTTTGTAATCTTTTTCTATGAGGGAATCCATATACCCATAGTAATAATCCACATAAAATTTTTTGTACTCTGTATGTTGTTAAAATAAGCAGTGTGTTGAACCTGTGTATGCTTGACTACTGACAATGGAGAGAGTGCGTTCTGTTTGGTCATTCTGTGCTTCTTGTTCTATGTGACTCCAGGACTCATGGCAGCCACATTCTAATCAACTGCAAAGAGATTGGCCGCAAGCCCCCCACCTTCACAGACGCCTCAGTGATCGCCACTGAGCTGATGAACTCCGGTTACGAGTTCGACCAGGGCTCCGTCATCTTCAACAGATTCAAGTACGAGATCCCCATTATTGTACATCCTTCTCCTGTTCATTCATTCAGTGCCATGCCATGTGGACCATGTGCATGTTACAAAATGGCTTATGTACCTCTGTAAAAGTAGCCATTTTGTTCAAATGGCACTTGGCTCCCAAGTCATGGGTTCTATTTCCAAAGTCCCAAAGTTGCTTCAGGGACAATGCGCCTGCAAATGCACTCTGTTAATTGCTCTGGGATTCTTTTCTAGAAAGCATTTTTGGCTAACTTCCATCACAAGCTAGGTAGTTATGCCATCATGTGTAACAGTATAGCTACCAAAATTGCTGCTGAACAAGGCCAACAATGCTTTCTACTAGAAACTAGCCCCAGGAACATTAGCTAGCCTAAATGCACATTTGTATGAATAATTCAATGAGAACATGTCAATAAAGAGCAGCATAGTAAACTGTAGGTAACGTGCAGCTAAGCAGCATTGGGGTCAAAATGCACAGAAGTTTTAACATGAGGAACCAGAAGCCCCATCACCCATGCCTCAACAATATTTGTGTGCACTTACCTGTTTTTGTTTGTTTGTTTGTTTGTTTTTGTTTGTTTGTTTTCTGTGATGCAGGTCTGTGATTTCCTACCAGACGAGTGAGAAGCCAGTGTTCTCTGTGGATACAGTAGCTGGTGCAGGTAGGTTGACTTGTAATGTGTCCCCTGTATCCCACCAGAAATGGAGATAAAAGATAAATCTATGGTGACATCAAAGATCTTTAAACAGTGACCAAGATAAGCCAACATAATACGTTACTATGGGAGCAAACGTGAACAATTCCGGTCTGCATAAGTAGGCGTGTCATAGCGTCACAACATTAACTTTTTATTTTAATAAATTAAGAATTAATATTAATATAATTCCATGCGCCATAATATTGTCTGTAATCATTCATGATGCCAAACTGTTTGCTTTGGCAAACAGTTTGATATGTCCATGAACTTAGTTAGCATGCTAACGGACTAGTAAGTTCAAGTGAATGGCAAGTAACATGGCTGTATGCTAACTAGAAGTGGACCGTGTTGGAGTTCGCTTAAAAGTGATATTTGGCAGTGATCTTTGTTTATATTTGGTCTGTCAACTTAAACTAATCTCAGTTACATTACCCAGCTGGTTGTCATTCAATGAAACACCACTTCTCAATTTAATAAAATTACGTTAGGTAGCTCGCTAGCGTTGGCTCGCTAACAACTTGTAGTAAAATGCAGCTGCCTAACCTGAATTAAACTTCATCTGCTACAAATACGAACTGTAACAACTTACGTTACTAGGCTTGAAATGATGATAGGAAGTTGTACAATATGAGATATACATCCAAAAAATCCTCAATGACTCCAAAAAGACATTATGACCAGTTTATTGGTAATATCCCACACATCTCCCATTGACTTCACTGTAACGGAGTCCGACCCTGGTCTGCATAAAGGGGGATTGTCCCCCCTCCCCCTTGCGAAAGTAGAACCCGGAACTAAATGACCGTTGGAGCCTCTCACTCCGCTTGAATCCTCTCTGGTGACATTGCTTGAATCTCTGTGTCATTCGTGATGACAATCCCTGAGTCCCTCCGAAGCCCTAAGCCACTGAACTGCCAAAGATTTAACTAGTATGAATCAGCATCATGATTGGCTTAGGGTTAGGGGAATGCTTGGGTTCACCCATAGAGTAGATTAACTCCTAAATCTCTTCCCTCACCTCTGTGCAGAGACCATGGGCATCTATGATGACATCGATGCTGATGTCCTAAGGAACTACCAAGAGTTTGCTCTGGTCAACCTCATCTTCTATGGCCTGAAGGAGTCGGCCTGCAGCGAGCAGAGTGCCAGGATGACTGCTATGGATGCTGCCAGCAAGAACGCCGGTCAGTGGCCATATACACACACTTTACTTGCATACTAACACACCCAGTCATATTGACCCATACATCCTGTGACATTACTTTGTTTGTAGTTCATTTTTGTTTACATGTTTTTGACCTTCCTTCTTCCTCAGGTGAAATGATTGACAAGCTGACTCTGACCTTCAACCGTACCCGCCAGGCCGTCATCACCAAGGAGCTCATTGAGATCATCTCTGGTGCTGCTGCCCTGTAAGTAACACACACACACACACAATCACCCTCTACACACTCTCTCCATTAAATTATCATTCCTGTCTCAACCTCACATTAATATTGCATGGCTTGATTCACAAATACATTCCTGTTGGTTAACTTTGGTTCTCTGTCTCAAAACATAATAACTACAAACTTTTCCACTTTTTCTCTGCGAGTCATTCCTAACCTGCACTCCATGTTAAAAAAAAAAAAGCACCCCCCAGGTCTCTCTGCCTGACCCTGTAGTAAAGACCTTGTTAGCCATGTAAAGATTCAAAACTAAGGACATTGGCCAAATTCCCCAACCAGACACCCTGAACCCTCAAAAATGTAGCTTGCATCAGTCGACTTATTACCAAGTTGATTCATGGGTGTAAAGTCTTGTAAAATTTTCAAGGCTTACTGGTAGACATTGAGATTGACAATGTTGATGGTTATGGGGGTGTGCTTCTTCCAACCGGCTACTGGACACTTTCTTTACACCTCTGATTATTCTTTTGTTGTCCAGTGTTATGATTTAACCAAACACTAATGTTTCATCAACCCACTAATGCTGCCATCTTCCCTTGACTCCCATCATGCATCTTAACATCACAGGAACTGAGCTAGTGGTGACTGAGGTAACCTGGCTCTACTGCTAGCCTGTAGCATTCTTGCCTGTAGAGGCCCTCACATCAACCTTAGGGGTGTGATGGTAGCAGGCATAAACTAGCTTGTGTGTGTGTGTGTGTGTGTGTGTGTGTGTGTTTGAAGGCCTTAACTTCAGTTGTGTGTGTTTTTGTGTGTGTGTGTGTGTCAGAATCTCTTCACATGGCTGGTAGCGTATCTAAACGGGCAACTCATGATTCTATATCCCTTTTTGTTCCCTTTCAAACTTTTAGAAATTGTTTAGTTGGCTTTGTAGTTTTGGGATAATTCTAGAAACGGCACCTTTTTGACATGACCATTGTGGTTCGCTGTCTGTCATTTGGACGTGTTATGTGTATGTCACTCCTAAACAAAAACACTAATTTAAGTTTTCTCTCTCCTAACCTACAGGTAAGCGGACAACCAGCCCCACCATCTGCGTGGTCTGGCGTTCATCCCTCCAGTACTTCAGTCAACTGGTGTCAAAAGTTTATGGACATGCGTGCTTCTATTTGTACAATATCTGTTAAAATAAATAAATCCCTCTTACACAGAATTGTCCCCATTGGTGTTATGCCTAATGTACCCGAGCTACCATGAAAATATGTTTTATCAGAATACTAAAAATAAGAGGTATGTGTCCACATTAAAAGTGTCTCCCTTTCAACACCAGTCATCATGTTGTGATGGTATCATTGAAAATCAAAAAAAGGTCATTTGAATTCTGATGTGTGGGAAGGTTCAATAAACAGTCTTATTAGTCTCTGTCCCTCACACCAGGGAACAAGAACACAATGGTCTTTGAAATGAAGACGTAGGTCGGTGAGCTAACGGTACACACACACACACACACACACACACACACACACTGTTGGGTAAATCCTTCCATTAAGCAACTCGAGTGATCCCTAATGCTAGGCTTCCCCTCGGCTTGTGATCTGCCCGTCTAGTGTTTCCCCGACCCGACTGGCAATTACCGCCATCGACACGTCGCCATCACTGTTGTTCTTCCCTATATTTGCTAATCACATAAGTGCCGGATCTTCTCCGATATCCGATGGATCAACAACTATTTCTTCATTAAATACTACGGGGCGGGACAACCCGGGGATCAAATTCAGCACGTTGGCCGCTATAAAAGGCAGGGGGTGTAGTATATCTGAGACAGTATCAAAAGGTGAAGTTCGGGGTCAATGAACGTAGCTTAGTCGATGTGGCTGCTCTTCTACTCTCACTAATAAATGAACGGGCCCAGGGGAAAGTTTATTTGGCCAGATGGCGTCTCATTCATTATTCAATCACCTGTCATCAGACGCTGCAATCTGAAGTCGTCTTGGCAAGCGGTGTGCCACTACGCTCAACATGAGAGCGTACGAGCTCTGCGAAACGTTATCCAGGATGAAAAGCTCTTATTTGATACACCACCAAGACTATTTTAAGTCGCAGTGAAAACAGTCGCAGTGGTTGAGGTTGATTGGGCGAGTCCCGAGGGCTTTGTTTAAGTTTCATTGTTCAGCCCTGGTTGCATTACAAACTGGAAAAGTGAAACGTAACGTCAGAATTTCTGCAAACGGAGAGCAAGCGATGACTTTACAAGACTTGACAATAGTTTATTTGTGCACGACGACCAATTAGTTTTAACCAGGCTTTAACAATAGAACAAAACTTTACTTAGTTCCACTAATGCACTCTATATCGTGCTTTTAACCCGGCCCGGCCAGGGCAACTAGCCAATGCTTGCACAATCGAGGCCGCTTCAAGCCTGGATATGGAATCCAATCGACTCTCTCGACAATGGATTGGTCTGGGTAAGGAAGATGGCGGGTCCTGCAAAAGCGCCAAACCCCTGTTCTTCTGATTGATAAAAACAGTACTCCTTTTACGCGTTTTCTACAATTAATTACACAAATATTTGAGTATTGACATCATGAAGAGGAGCAACGCCTTTCGGACGTAACGGTTCGAAGGACGGCCGAGAAAGGCCGGCGAAATGAGTGAGAACTATGCCCGCTCTGCGTTGAGGGTGTCGGTGGCTCAGATTTGTCAAGTCCTGGGCTGGGATGCTGTGCAGCTAAGCGCTTGTGATCTACTGTCTGATGTTCTGGACCGCTACATTCAACAGTTGGCCCGAAGCTGTCATCGCTATGCCGAGCTGTGTGAGTAAAAGATATATTCACACACGCTTGTGTTTACTATCTCAGTCCTAGTCACGTTGTTGCCAAGCGCCTCCCCCTCTGTGTTTCAAGAGCTAGCTGGCTACATTTCTTAGCCTGTTGCTGTGAATGTGAGAGCTCTCTATGTAGAGCTCTATCATTTATAGGGCTAACTTGGATGTTTTTAAAACACAATTTGACATTGTTGGGGAATTTTGTTTCCAGTCTGTAAACAACAAATTGAGTCGTTTGTTGTTAATTCGTACAGAATGCTTTAGCTTCCCATAGCATCTTGACATAGTTAGCATTCCACTCTGCTGTGTTGCTTGCTGCTGGCATGGCTGCATAACAAGCTGAGTAAAGACTGTCAGACCACCTATTTCCAGAGTTTTCTGACTCGAGAGCTAACTCGCCCAGTTCAGCACAATTTTGCATAATATCTACTTCAATCATAATGTATTTCTGTATTACTAAGTTAGGTTAGCTAACCAGCTAGCCTATCACTTACTAGACTAGTCTCTTGAGAACTGACTGTTTTGAATTCGTATTAGGCTACTCATACATGCTCTGTAAATAAATGTAACTTGTATTGCTTTTCATCTTTACCATTCAGTCTTAATGGTTTTTTTCATCTTTGAATGCTGGTGGTGACCTAACACATTGGAACTTGCAAATGTGTGAATATGAAAAACAAAGAAAAATAGAAGGGCATTTTAGAAGGAGGTAACGTTAAAGATTAAAGGCGCTGCTGATCTAATATTCACCTTCATAGAATGTATACAATTAAGAGAAAGGTATGTAAAGAAGACATAATGAAGTTGATTTATGAAGCCACTGGTTTAGGAAAAAAAAATGAAACCTCATATTTCTCTCTCAGATGGCCGAACTGACCCGGTGCTGTCGGACATCGGCCGGGCCTTTGGGTTCCTGGGGGTGAACCTGTCAGAGCTGGAGGACTTTGTGAACCACCTGGAGCCAGTGTCCTTCCCTCAGACCACACACCTGTTCCCCGTTGCCAAAAGCAGTACGCTGCAGTTCCCTTCGCCTGGCGAGGAGAGACGAGACTATATCCCTGACTACCTGCCACCTCTCGTCTCACTGCAGGAAGGTAAGACAGACCACCTCTTCCAATTCTTTGTCCCTTTTTTCTATTTTGAAAATCCTAAGGCTAAGACACAGTCTCGCTACTTGTAAGAAAATGCTGGACCACTAATTCTGGTAGAGTGGACCCATTTCAGCAAAGGTTACTGTAGAGAACTGCAAATCGGTTAGTATTTAGGGAAACATAAACAAAAGAAACCTGCCAATGCACCATCCTATAAAAACACACAGACACAAAAATAAGCATTCCTAGAATTTGATTTACATGAGTAGGTCCATACTTCACTCTTTCATTATCAATTGCCTCCCAAGTCACTCTTTCATTATCAATTGCCTCCCAAGTCACTAGTTCTCATCAGGATTATTTTTTAGACCGATAAGATCATTAGTGGTCAGTTCAGACCTCAAATAATGATCAGTAATCAGAATCACAATCACAAGTTTTTATTGGCCAAGGATACTTACATGCACATGGAAATTGTATTGCTATACATTCACTTTAGACAT
>JAODXP020000026.1:6632867-6650367 GCA_027497455.2 Sardinella longiceps | reverse complement strand
AATACTTGAATCAGATTGTAGGTATAGCAAAAATGCATAAGAATCTCTCTCTCTCTCTTTCTCTCTCAGGGGTGGTAATCAATGGTGAGCTAATTGGAGCCAAAACACTGCAGAACAGCAAACTGAAAACCTACTTCGGCACCATTGGCGTGTTCTACAGGACTGAGGGTGTGATGGTGACCGTGAGAACCGACCGCATCGATGTTGTGGAGGGGAAGAACAACCACTCGTTCTCCTGGAGTGGAACAGCGCACATCAACACCAATGGGTGTGTGAGACAGGGAGATAGTGAATGTGTGTGTACGTGTGTGTGTGTGTATGTGTGTGTGCATAGACTCATGTGAAAGGGTGTTTTAACTGAGCATCACCCTGTTACGTCTTTTGGGTTTAAGCCTCCACCTCCAGTCCTCGTACTATGGAATGTGTTCCACCATCGTCTCTGTCACATGATCCTGGTTGATACACACACGCATACACACAGACACTCACACACACACACACACACACACACACAGTTCAGTAGAGTGGATCCATGTTTTACCTGTCAGTCTTAGTTAGTTCCCTTAGTTAGTTGGCAATGGTAAATTGCATGGCAACCTACAAAGTTGCTCAATTGTTTAGCAACTATGCTTTTGGGAATCGGACCCCTAGATATTATATATTTCCAGTGTCTGTACCTCCACAGATAAGGACACTTATCTTAGCACATACGCCTCGGATGTGATAGCTTGGTCTTGTATTCTACCTGAACATAACATTATTCCTCCTACAGGGTTAACATCTCCATAGAGAAGGACTCTAAAGTTACAGTGGTGGTGGATGGGCGGATCACGGCCATGATGCTCCTGCACAGGGTGTGGAAGAAGCATCCGGTAAACGTGGACTTCCTGGGTTTCTACTCTCCCAACAACAACCAGTACTCAGAGAAGGTTCATGGGCTCATTGGTAAGACGAACCTAGAACCAGTTTGAACTTACTGTAGTGTGGCTTGACACTGACTTTAACACTGTGGACTGACGTATATTTACATGCGTAATGTGTGTGTGTGTGTGTGTGTGTGTGTGTGTGTGTGTGTTTTAGGCCAGTTTGCCAATGAGCCGGAGCTGAAGGTGTTCAACATTCATGATGGTCCCGACCCCAAGAAGAAGGAGGCCACCATGGATGTAAAGGGCAACAAGCTGGCTGTCACCAGGTACACACACACACATACACAGCGAGAGAGATGGTCATAATTCATGTATAATGTACAGTATACTGTCAATTTCTGTCATTTTTTTCCTTTATGCATTGTTTTCTTCACATCACATAAAGAACTTGTACCAAAACCCTATATATTTTGTTTGTGTGTATGTGTTCTGTAGGGGCTGGCAGAAGGACTACAGGAGTGACATAAAGAGGGGCACAGACGTTTACTGCTGGTTCGTCCATAACAGTGGAAAGGGCTTCATTGACGGACATTTCAGCAATTACATCGTCCCCTCACTGGACAGCTTTCTTCCTGAGCTCTGATTGGCTGAACTGTGCAAACGAAGAAAGATGATTGGGTGTTCACGTGGCAAGCCAGTGTCATATGCTTAGGATATGCACAAGATTGTGGGACTTGGGGTTTAGAAAGTAAAAAAAAAATAAATCCACCACGCACTGAGGTTTTTTTTTTTTTTTTCGATCACGCTAATTTTAACATTCCAAGTGGCTGACATAGAGAACAAGGACTTTTGCTTTCTGAACACCAGTAAATTATCCTCACACCTTAATGCCATAATAGAGACAACCAAATCGCTCACCCTTCTCTTCCACAAGTTCTCTTCTTTTCCTGAAAATGCAGTCAGTCTTTGTTGGACTTCTTCACTGGTCTCAAGTAATATTACAAATCTGTCTCTAGACGCCATTTCCCAAATACTGCAGACATCCTCCTGTGAATAGGTGCTATAGATATACTATCCTTGAGGTTCACCTCAGCAATCGTTTGTCTTAATGAAAATGTAAACTAAGAATTATTATCGCTTCCATGGGATGACAAAGGCCAGAGACCTTACTGGTGAATGGTACTAATAAGACAACATTAATTTGTAAACATTTGTGTTACGTGCAAAAATACATTTGCAATGATAATGGTGTATAGTGTGTATATGATTCAAAAATAAAAAGAAAAGCTCTTCCTTATTTAGACATTTCTCATGACGACAGAATTTATTTGTAGACTCAGCTTTTCCGTTTTAAAATTACAGTATATAAAATAAACTGGAAGAAAAACAAACTACAAAAACAGCACTTTTTTGTTCAAGGTTTTGGGGTTACATATAAGGGGGAAAGGGTATGTACAAAGAGAGAGCCCCAACAGGGGAAAGAAATGAGGACAGACTGATGGACATGGATAACGATCGGCCAATCAGGGTCAGATCTGATGGCTCCAAACCAGGTCAGGACCAATCAGTGCCTGTTCTGATGGATTCCAGATCAGGCTGCTCCTGGTTAGGTCTGGAGTGGTACTGACCATAGCTGCTGTATGAGAAGCCGTGTGTGTGTGTGTGTGTGTGTGTGTGTGTGTGTGTGTGTGTGTGTGTGTGTGAGTGAGTGTGAGTGTGTGTGCTCTGACACAGTAGAGTACGGTACACCACACATGGCATAGCAGACAATTATAGGATTGTAACTAGGCCATCTTCGAGAAGTCCTCATATGGAATGGCTTCCACCCTCTTCCCCTTCATAGGACCCTGGTGGACACACACATATACTGCACGTTACCACTGTATGAATATAGATGTTTTAAATAAGACCGGTCTTTACCATTATACCTATAGCTCTTTATTTTTTTTATAGCCATACCCCTGGTTAAAAAATAAAAAGCTGGGGGCGTTGTGGCGCAGTTGGCTAAGGCGCCATACCATAAATCCGGGGACCCGGGTTCGACCCGAGGTCATTTCCTGATCCCTTCCTGTCTCTCTCTCCCACTCACTTCCTGTCTCTCTACACTGTCCTATACAACAAAGGTGGAAAAAGCCCCAAAAATATCTTGAAAAAAAAATAAATAAAAATAAATAAAAAGCTAAATCAAATCAATCAAAACTAAAGCTTTCTTAGTTTTTTTTTTTTTTTTTTTTAAAAATCACATTATACATAGCTGATACCAATGTTAGTATTACAGGACCAACATGCCCTGCCAGTCAGGGATTGTTTCAAGTGCATCTCATACTCACCGACTCCAGTGTGAGACTAGCAGAGAAGCTCTTTTCATCAATTCCCTCTAGAACCGCCTCTGTTCCCCTGTACTTCCCATTCACAATCAGAACCTGCTTCCCTGCAGAAGAACACGGCAGTAGAACCGTTAGCATGTCTTGCACAGATCTGACATATTAAACAAACAAACAAAACCTGAATTTTTTTAGCCCTGATCTAAAAAAAAAAAAAAAGGTAATCCGGTTATCCATTCTGGCAATGTTACCTGGTGCTGGGATGACTGTTTCCAGGTGGGTTTGGTCCAACTTCAGTTTGTCTCCAGAGTCAACCATCTTCACAACGGCTGTATATTTGCCTTGGACCTCCTAATTGGATCACACATATAAAAACATATGGAACCTTCTTGCTAATCCAGAATATACATTTTTAAGTTAAATTGACTGCAATGTAATCACCAGCAATGTAACTGTTGTTAAAAAGGTGTGTTTGTGTGTGTGTGTGTCCACCTGTTTTACCTTGATCACTCCTTTCTTCTTGTAGTACTTCTCCCCCAGTCTCTTGGTCACAATCTTTACCACTATGTCTGGGTGAAGCCAGTAGTCCAATTTCACCATTGTCTTCTTCTTCTTCTGCTCCTCCATCTAGAAGCACAAATCACACACACACACACACACACACACACACACACACACACACACACACACACACACACACACACACACACACACACACAGAGAGAGAGAGAGAGAGAGAGAGAGAGAGAGAGAGAGAGAGAGAGAGAGAGAGAGAGAGAGATAGGGGTGACTATAAGGGATAGGGATGGTACAATAAAGTATAATTGATGAACCATTACATCAAAATGAAATTCTTGAAAGATCATTTCAAAACTGTTTTTATTTCAGTGAATATTATCATTGTGCCACAAATCTACAATTGTGTCCTCTGCTACAGCTTCCCTTCTTCTAGTCACACATTTTGTGCCCAGTGAGAGGAACATTGGATAATGGATGAACAATAGAATCTTAGTGAAATTATTATAATGTGTTTCCTTATTCTGGTCAATTTAGCACACTCCATGAACACTGAAATAACACTGACAATCATGATATTCCTTGTACTAAGATTATGGAGTTAAATCTGCCATATCTGCACACCCCCAGGGGTATCTGGGACAGCAGCTGGATGACCAGAGCAATGCTAACTGATAGGTAAACCCAGGAAGAGAAATAGGAGGTATTAGAAAGGTACTGTACCTCAATGATCTCGTCCAGCGCAGATTTCTTCTTCTTGTCTTTGGAGTCGGAGCTGTGAGCCGATGGGTCTTTCCTCTTGGTGGAGGTGGCTGCTCTGAGAGCATTGGCCCCTAGCGAGGACCTAATGGAGAGACAGTAGAAAGACAAGACAGACAAAGACAGTAAGAAAAGACAGATAGAAGACAGAAAAAAAGAAAGAAAAAAGAAAGAAAGGCACAGAATATGACCTGTAGAGAGCGAGTGTGTAATAGTTTTAGGTATTTAACACCCAAAATGATGCATATACAACATCAGAATGTGAAGAGGCGATTGCATTGACGCTATGTCAAAAATCCACTGAAGCGCCACATTGTTTAGATATCCATTGAGGATACCATGGAAATTAACTAGCTAATGTCCAGCTTTTTGTATAGTAGTGTGTGGCAGGACCCCTTACCCTTTAGAGGAACCCGCAGATGAGGAACATGCACCCTTGCTGAGGTTAAATGCCACTAAAAAAAGAAAAAAAAACACTCATTATTATATAAAAACTCATAAATTGTGGGTTAATTAATCCAATATAGAGACCAAATATAAATTCTCTGTTATTTTTAATCTGTGAGCAACTGAGTGTGTATTTAGGGGCAGGTGGACAAACTGTGTGTGTGTGTGTGTGTGTGTGTGTGTGTGTGTGTGTGTGTGTGTGTGTGTGTGTAGTGTTCTGTGTACCTTTTTCCTCCTCACTCTCTCTCACCAGTTCAGTGTAGACCGGCTCTTCCTGCAAACATGTTTGAGAAGAATAATATGTTAGCAACAGTTGATCATGTGACACCAAACGTACACACACACCACACACACACACACACACACACACACACACACACACCTCTGGTTCCTTGCCCTCGCGTCCTCGCCTGACTTGGTCCTCGATGAACTTGGCACTGCGCTCCTCATCGTCCAGGTCCTGCTTCTTCTTCTTCTCCTGCTCCTCCTGACGGCGGATGGTCTCCGGGTCTCGATCTATGTACTGGATGTACCAGCCTTTAGGCGTCTCGTCCACCTTAGCGTAACCTGAGAGGGACACACAAACAAGATTACATCACACTGAAAGTACAGACATTAGAAACGCACTCATGCCAAAGATCACTGAATACTGATTAAGATAGAAAAACATTATGATACGAGCTAACATGAATACAATAGTTCCTCTCTGTATAAGTAGGAGTGAGGTCACAAATATACATTTTGATATCTTCGTAGAATGGAGGATTTGTGTGTGTGTGTGTGTGTGTGTGTGTGTGTGTGTGTGTGTGTGTGTGTGTGTGTGTGTGTGTGTAAGGAGGAGAATAAATGAGCACACCCTCTCTCCCGAGCCATTTGGTGAAGTCTGTGAGAGTTTCCCACTGTGTGGAGTTCATGTGGACATGATCCTTGTGGCTGATGTACTCGTTGTATATGATGTTGTTGTGGACTCGCTTGGTGCCTGCCAATGGAGGAAGAATAACAGTATGTAATTTCAGCGCAGACAAACAGACAAGATGCACTTTTGCTGTATAAAATCTTATACATAGACAACAAAAATGCAATTGGTATACTAATTCAGGAGTGATATAATGCGCTCACTCACCAAATCGCCGTCGAAGAAGTTCCAAAAAGTCAGTCCTGAATTCACTGCAAAACAAAGTAGGCACAGGGTTCAAAATTAACCTTTTCTACAAGCCAGTGACAAAACTATCATATTGGCTCTTTTTTTTTTGTGTCCTTGGTTTATAACCTATTCCAGAGATGGCGGCAAACTTACTCTGAGAAGTTGTCCATAAACTGGTTTGGGTCCTCAGAGGCCAAGAGTAACTGTCTCTGGTGGGACTCCGACATGCAGTGACATTTGAAGCCATTCTATAACAAAATTGTAACCAGAACATACTGTAACTGCTTTGTTGTAACGAAAAACGATAGACCTACATGTATGTAAAAAGACCATCAACACAAATGCAGATGACAGGACGGTGGGAAAACAAAGTCACAGACTAAGGCACCTTAGTTCTTGACATTGATCCTTAAACATAAACTGTTAAACCTGGTTAATGTTTTGGTTATACGGTGGGGTTAAGCGTAGTGTTAAATAACAAGGGTAAGCTAGAACTCATTTGAGATAAAGGTGGTTAAAGCTTATGGTGTGTTCAAGGCAGCAAGCAAAGGTAAAACCAAGACACAAGACACAAATCAAAACACTCTCCTTAATATTTCCCTGCAAAATTGGTTTTGAAGTTATAAAACTTAACTCACCTCGTCTCGACATTGTTTCTGACACATTTGGCAATACCATCTCAACTTTTGAAGACCTTTGGATTTGATCCTGTTTGCGATCGCTTTGGGACTTAGGAAATCAGCTTTCCCCATTTTCTACTTGAGGTGTTTCAGAATTAACGTATTGCTCTGTTTAGTTTCTTTTAATATAAATAGATATTTCGCACGTTTCTTCTTCCCTTCTGTTGTGTTGGTTGTCTGTCGGCGTATGCATAATACGTCATAGATTCGTAAGTCCAAAAAGTATCGCGAGGAACTCGTCCTTTTCCTCTTTATTTGCGCCTGCGCTGTCGGGCCAGTCTGACCTTCATAGAAGTGAACATGTTTGCCAGGACCAGCGCGGCTGTGATCGTCCCACAATGGTAACTTTTGATTTTCTCATGAATTCGAGTTTTCATATATTTTGATATTTATAATGTCATAAATGTGCAATATGCGATGAAAACACTTACATTTTCTGTCAGTGCAACAGCTAACATTCGCAAGGACGCGCTAAGCTTTAGGCCTCAGCATGCTAACTTGGATAGCGTGCTGACGAATGAACGACCAAGTTGATCTGTCAAGTCGCTAGCTGGATGTTAACATTAGCTTTTCAGTGGAAAGCGGCCTTCTCGTGATAAGTCCTTTCAGCATGATTGACGTGGGTAAAACTCAACAGGTTAGGTTATATCAGCTTTGTACATTCTCTTTCTCCGTACACGACGTTGTATGGATGTGTTCCTTACGCTAGTTTGGCTGCCGTTAGCTTGCTCAAGTCAGTTGCCGTTAGCCGACACACTGCAGCCTCTTAGCTGACGTTGGCTAAGCTAATGTTAACTGGCATTTTTCAATCACTCTATAGGTCTTTAGACACCAAGTCACTTTTCAGCACATATATCCAATTGTCATGTGCAATTATATGTAGCACGTTTGGGTTACACGTCGCTTCAGTGAATTGCGAGGAAACGGCACAATGTTAAATCTGTGAATGAATCTCCTCTTTGCAGTGGGCAGGTCAGGACCATGGCTACCTTGAAGGACAGTAAGTACTTTTTAAAACTACGTCATTATGCAACAAACTAAACCGCCTACATGCATTAATTATCAAAAGATATTTGTAAAGTCATTATGAAATGGATTTTGAATTGTGTGCTTCGCTGAGATGATTATGTGCAAGTGAATGTTTTGAATCATGATGGACAAACTGTTGATAACGTTTGACTGACACCTAACGTTGCCCTCCTGCATCTGTCAATGACAGTTACCATCCGACTCCGATCTGTGAAAAACATCCAGAAAATCACCAAATCCATGAAGATGGTAGCCGCAGCCAAGTATGCCAGGGCTGAGCGATCCCTCAAGCCGGCCCGCGTCTATGGCACTGGTTCCCTGGGTAAATGTTGCCATTCTGTGTCATCACACATTTCACAATCAAAAGAATTATCATGAAGCATCTAAACTTTTCATCTTCCTCACTGTAATAATACTGTGAAAGGTTATAAGGTTTGCCAGGTCACTTTGGAATATTCAGTCTCTGTGTCTCTTTGTATACTTTATTCTTGATGCATTATTTGTTCAATTCATTATTTATTATTGTGAATATATATTTCTGTTTGTTTATCATAATATACTTTTCTTCAAAGTTATTTAAAGGGTGATGACCTTGGTAGTTAGTAGGCTGTTGACATGACTGAGCAAACAAACTGTCCACAGAGAAAGGGGATGTATTGACAATATGCAGATATTAGACAATATCATTTGAGACTGCTCTAAGACAGTCACCAAGTAGTATGGTTATTCAAAGGACAAATGACATGCAATGTTTGGTGTGCTAGGCTAGTTTTGTTTTTGTCACTAACTTGTTCTGTCTTCGCACAGCTTTGTACGAGAAGGCTGAGATCCAGGCCCCAGAGGGTAAGAACAAGCACTTGCTCATTGGCGTCTCCTCGGACCGTGGTCTCTGTGGTGCCATCCACACCTCCGTTGCCAAGGCAATCAAGGCTCAGGTCGCCAACCTGACTGCTTCTGGTAAAGAGGTGATGGTGGTGAACGTTGGTGACAAGCTCAGGGGCCTGCTTCACAAGTACGTACTTGACACACACACACACACACACACACACACACACACACACACACACACACACACACTCAGTGTCTTATTTACTTGCTTTGTAATCTTTTTCTATGAGGGAATCCATATACCCATAGTAATAATCCACATAAAATTTTTTGTACTCTGTATGTTGTTAAAATAAGCAGTGTGTTGAACCTGTGTATGCTTGACTACTGACAATGGAGAGAGTGCGTTCTGTTTGGTCATTCTGTGCTTCTTGTTCTATGTGACTCCAGGACTCATGGCAGCCACATTCTAATCAACTGCAAAGAGATTGGCCGCAAGCCCCCCACCTTCACAGACGCCTCAGTGATCGCCACTGAGCTGATGAACTCCGGTTACGAGTTCGACCAGGGCTCCGTCATCTTCAACAGATTCAAGTACGAGATCCCCATTATTGTACATCCTTCTCCTGTTCATTCATTCAGTGCCATGCCATGTGGACCATGTGCATGTTACAAAATGGCTTATGTACCTCTGTAAAAGTAGCCATTTTGTTCAAATGGCACTTGGCTCCCAAGTCATGGGTTCTATTTCCAAAGTCCCAAAGTTGCTTCAGGGACAATGCGCCTGCAAATGCACTCTGTTAATTGCTCTGGGATTCTTTTCTAGAAAGCATTTTTGGCTAACTTCCATCACAAGCTAGGTAGTTATGCCATCATGTGTAACAGTATAGCTACCAAAATTGCTGCTGAACAAGGCCAACAATGCTTTCTACTAGAAACTAGCCCCAGGAACATTAGCTAGCCTAAATGCACATTTGTATGAATAATTCAATGAGAACATGTCAATAAAGAGCAGCATAGTAAACTGTAGGTAACGTGCAGCTAAGCAGCATTGGGGTCAAAATGCACAGAAGTTTTAACATGAGGAACCAGAAGCCCCATCACCCATGCCTCAACAATATTTGTGTGCACTTACCTGTTTTTGTTTGTTTGTTTGTTTGTTTTTGTTTGTTTGTTTTCTGTGATGCAGGTCTGTGATTTCCTACCAGACGAGTGAGAAGCCAGTGTTCTCTGTGGATACAGTAGCTGGTGCAGGTAGGTTGACTTGTAATGTGTCCCCTGTATCCCACCAGAAATGGAGATAAAAGATAAATCTATGGTGACATCAAAGATCTTTAAACAGTGACCAAGATAAGCCAACATAATACGTTACTATGGGAGCAAACGTGAACAATTCCGGTCTGCATAAGTAGGCGTGTCATAGCGTCACAACATTAACTTTTTATTTTAATAAATTAAGAATTAATATTAATATAATTCCATGCGCCATAATATTGTCTGTAATCATTCATGATGCCAAACTGTTTGCTTTGGCAAACAGTTTGATATGTCCATGAACTTAGTTAGCATGCTAACGGACTAGTAAGTTCAAGTGAATGGCAAGTAACATAGCTGTATGCTAACTAGAAGTGGACCGTGTTGGAGTTCGCTTAAAAGTGATATTTGGCAGTGATCTTTGTTTATATTTGGTCTGTCAACTTAAACTAATCTCAGTTACATTACCCAGCTGGTTGTCATTCAATGAAACACCACTTCTCAATTTAATAAAATTACGTTAGGTAGCTCGCTAGCGTTGGCTCGCTAACAACTTGTAGTAAAATGCAGCTGCCTAACCTGAATTAAACTTCATCTGCTACAAATACGAACTGTAACAACTTACGTTACTAGGCTTGAAATGATGATAGGAAGTTGTACAATATGAGATATACATCCAAAAAATCCTCAATGACTCCAAAAAGACATTATGACCAGTTTATTGGTAATATCCCACACATCTCCCATTGACTTCACTGTAACGGAGTCCGACCCTGGTCTGCATAAAGGGGGATTGTCCCCCCTCCCCCTTGCGAAAGTAGAACCCGGAACTAAATGACCGTTGGAGCCTCTCACTCCGCTTGAATCCTCTCTGGTGACATTGCTTGAATCTCTGTGTCATTCGTGATGACAATCCCTGAGTCCCTCCAAAGCCCTAAGCCACTGAACTGCCAAAGATTTAACTAGTATGAATCAGCATCATGATTGGCTTAGGGTTAGGGGAATGCTTGGGTTCACCCATAGAGTAGATTAACTCCTAAATCTCTTCCCTCACCTCTGTGCAGAGACCATGGGCATCTATGATGACATCGATGCTGATGTCCTAAGGAACTACCAAGAGTTTGCTCTGGTCAACCTCATCTTCTATGGCCTGAAGGAGTCGGCCTGCAGCGAGCAGAGTGCCAGGATGACTGCTATGGATGCTGCCAGCAAGAACGCCGGTCAGTGGCCATATACACACACTTTACTTGCATACTAACACACCCAGTCATATTGACCCATACATCCTGTGACATTACTTTGTTTGTAGTTCATTTTTGTTTACATGTTTTTGACCTTCCTTCTTCCTCAGGTGAAATGATTGACAAGCTGACTCTGACCTTCAACCGTACCCGCCAGGCCGTCATCACCAAGGAGCTCATTGAGATCATCTCTGGTGCTGCTGCCCTGTAAGTAACACACACACACACAATCACCCTCTACACACTCTCTCCATTAAATTATCATTCCTGTCTCAACCTCACATTAATATTGCATGGCTTGATTCACAAATACATTCCTGTTGGTTAACTTTGGTTCTCTGTCTCAAAACATAATAACTACAAACTTTTCCACTTTTTCTCTGCGAGTCATTCCTAACCTGCACTCCATGTTAAAAAAAAGCACCCCCCAGGTCTCTCTGCCTGACCCTGTAGTAAAGACCTTGTTAGCCATGTAAAGATTCAAAACTAAGGACATTGGCCAAATTCCCCAACCAGACACCCTGAACCCTCAAAAATGTAGCTTGCATCAGTCGACTTATTACCAAGTTGATTCATGGGTGTAAAGTCTTGTAAAATTTTCAAGGCTTACTGGTAGACATTGAGATTGACAATGTTGATGGTTATGGGGGTGTGCTTCTTCCAACCGGCTACTGGACACTTTCTTTACACCTCTGATTATTCTTTTGTTGTCCAGTGTTATGATTTAACCAAACACTAATGTTTCATCAACCCACTAATGCTGCCATCTTCCCTTGACTCCCATCATGCATCTTAACATCACAGGAACTGAGCTAGTGGTGACTGAGGTAACCTGGCTCTACTGCTAGCCTGTAGCATTCTTGCCTGTAGAGGCCCTCACATCAACCTTAGGGGTGTGATGGTAGCAGGCATAAACTAGCTTGTGTGTGTGTTTGAAGGCCTTAACTTCAGTTGTGTGTGTTTTTGTGTGTGTGTGTGTGTCAGAATCTCTTCACATGGCTGGTAGCGTATCTAAACGGGCAACTCATGATTCTATATCCCTTTTTGTTCCCTTTCAAACTTTTAGAAATTGTTTAGTTGGCTTTGTAGTTTTGGGATAATTCTAGAAACGGCACCTTTTTGACATGACCATTGTGGTTCGCTGTCTGTCATTTGGACGTGTTATGTGTATGTCACTCCTAAACAAAAACACTAATTTAAGTTTTCTCTCTCCTAACCTACAGGTAAGCGGACAACCAGCCCCACCATCTGCGTGGTCTGGCGTTCATCCCTCCAGTACTTCAGTCAACTGGTGTCAAAAGTTTATGGACATGCGTGCTTCTATTTGTACAATATCTGTTAAAATAAATAAATCCCTCTTACACAGAATTGTCCCCATTGGTGTTATGCCTAATGTACCCGAGCTACCATGAAAATATGTTTTATCAGAATACTAAAAATAAGAGGTATGTGTCCACATTAAAAGTGTCTCCCTTTCAACACCAGTCATCATGTTGTGATGGTATCATTGAAAATCAAAATGAATTTGAATTCTGATGTGTGGGAAGGTTCAATAAACAGTCTTATTAGTCTCTGTCCCTCACACCAGGGAACAAGAACACAATGGTCTTTGAAATGAAGACGTAGGTCGGTGAGCTAACGGTACACACACACACACACACACACACACACTGTTGGGTAAATCCTTCCATTAAGCAACTCGAGTGATCCCTAATGCTAGGCTTCCCCTCGGCTTGTGATCTGCCCGTCTAGTGTTTCCCCGACCCGACTGGCAATTACCGCCATCGACACGTCGCCATCACTGTTGTTCTTCCCTATATTTGCTAATCACATAAGTGCCGGATCTTCTCCGATATCCGATGGATCAACAACTATTTCTTCATTAAATACTACGGGGCGGGACAACCCGGGGATCAAATTCAGCACGTTGGCCGCTATAAAAGGCAGGGGGTGTAGTATATCTGAGACAGTATCAAAAGGTGAAGTTCGGGGTCAATGAACGTAGCTTAGTCGATGTGGCTGCTCTTCTACTCTCACTAATAAATGAACGGGCCCAGGGGAAAGTTTATTTGGCCAGATGGCGTCTCATTCATTATTCAATCACCTGTCATCAGACGCTGCAATCTGAAGTCGTCTTGGCAAGCGGTGTGCCACTACGCTCAACATGAGAGCGTACGAGCTCTGCGAAACGTTATCCAGGATGAAAAGCTCTTATTTGATACACCACCAAGACTATTTTAAGTCGCAGTGAAAACAGTCGCAGTGGTTGAGGTTGATTGGGCGAGTCCCGAGGGCTTTGTTTAAGTTTCATTGTTCAGCCCTGGTTGCATTACAAACTGGAAAAGTGAAACGTAACGTCAGAATTTCTGCAAACGGAGAGCAAGCGATGACTTTACAAGACTTGACAATAGTTTATTTGTGCACGACGACCAATTAGTTTTAACCAGGCTTTAACAATAGAACAAAACTTTACTTAGTTCCACTAATGCACTCTATCGTGCTGTTAACCCGGCCCGGCCAGGGCAACTAGCCAATGCTTGCACAATCGAGGCCGCTTCAAGCCTGGATATGGAATCCAATCGACTCTCTCGACAATGGATTGGTCTGGGTAAGGAAGATGGCGGGTCCTGCAAAAGCGCCAAACCCCTGTTCTTCTGATTGATAAAAACAGTACTCCTTTTACGCGTTTTCTACAATTAATTACACAAATATTTGAGTATTGACATCATGAAGAGGAGCAACGCCTTTCGGACGTAACGGTTCGAAGGACGGCCGAGAAAGGCCGGCGAAATGAGTGAGAACTATGCCCGCTCTGCGTTGAGGGTGTCGGTGGCTCAGATTTGTCAAGTCCTGGGCTGGGATGCTGTGCAGCTAAGCGCTTGTGATCTACTGTCTGATGTTCTGGACCGCTACATTCAACAGTTGGCCCGAAGCTGTCATCGCTATGCCGAGCTGTGTGAGTAAAAGATATATTCACACACGCTTGTGTTTACTATCTCAGTCCTAGTCACGTTGTTGCCAAGCGCCTCCCCCTCTGTGTTTCAAGAGCTAGCTGGCTACATTTCTTAGCCTGTTGCTGTGAATGTGAGAGCTCTCTATGTAGAGCTCTATCATTTATAGGGCTAACTTGGATGTTTTTAAAACACAATTTGACATTGTTGGGGAATTTTGTTTCCAGTCTGTAAACAACAAATTGAGTCGTTTGTTGTTAATTCGTACAGAATGCTTTAGCTTCCCATAGCATCTTGACATAGTTAGCATTCCACTCTGCTGTGTTGCTTGCTGCTGGCATGGCTGCATAACAAGCTGAGTAAAGACTGTCAGACCACCTATTTCCAGAGTTTTCTGACTCGAGAGCTAACTCGCCCAGTTCAGCACAATTTTGCATAATATCTACTTCAATCATAATGTATTTCTGTATTAAAGTTAGGTTAGCTAACCAGCTAGCCTATCACTTACTAGACTAGTCTCTTGAGAACTGACTGTTTTGAATTCGTATTAGGCTACTCATACATGCTCTGTAAATAAATGTAACTTGTATTGCTTTTCATCTTTACCATTCAGTCTTAATGGTTTTTTTCATCTTTGAATGCTGGTGGTGACCTAACACATTGGAACTTGCAAATGTGTGAATTTGAAAAACAAAGAAAAATAGAAGGGCATTTTAGAAGGAGGTAACGTTAAAGATTAAAGGCGCTGCTGATCTAATATTCACCTTCATAGAATGTATACAATTAAGAGAAAGGTATGTAAAGAAGACATAATGAAGTTGATTTATGAAGCCACTGGTTTAGGAAAAAAAAATGAAACCTCATATTTCTCTCTCAGATGGCCGAACTGACCCGGTGCTGTCGGACATCGGCCGGAGCCTTTGGGTTCCTGGGGGTGAACCTGTCAGAGCTGGAGGACTTTGTGAACCACCTGGAGCCAGTGTCCTTCCCTCAGACCACACACCTGTTCCCCGTTGCCAAAAGCAGTACGCTGCAGTTCCCTTCGCCTGGCGAGGAGAGACGAGACTATATCCCTGACTACCTGCCACCTCTCGTCTCACTGCAGGAAGGTAAGACAGACCACCTCTTCCAATTCTTTGTCCCTTTTTTCTATTTTGAAAATCCTAAGGCTAAGACACAGTCTCGCTACTTGTAAGAAAATGCTGGACCACTAATTCTGGTAGAGTGGACCCATTTCAGCAAAGGTTACTGTAGAGAACTGCAAATCGGTTAGTATTTAGGGAAACATAAACAAAAGAAACCTGCCAATGCACCATCCTATAAAAACACACAGACACAAAAATAAGCATTCCTAGAATTTGATTTACATGAGTAGGTCCATACTTCACTCTTTCATTATCAATTGCCTCCCAAGTCACTCTTTCATTATCAATTGCCTCCCAAGTCACTAGTTCTCATCAGGATTATTTTTAGACCGATAAGATCATTAGTGGTCAGTTCAGACCTCAAATAATGATCAGTAATCAGAATCACAATCACAAGTTTTTATTGGCCAAGGATACTTACATGCACATGGAAATTGTATTGCTATACATTCACTTTAGACATATGTACCGTAATAGTATAGGCCTACAGTACATTCAATAGACAAAAAAAAAAACCTATAGATACTGTACATACTGTAATAATAATACAGATATCAATGTACATGTACACCTACTTTACATAATATACAAATAATATATAGTACTTTATAGTGCCAAGTGCAAATAGTGCAATGTATTCTGTGTTGGTCTTGTTTTGTGGCTGCTCCATATCAAACTGTGATGGACGAGTAGGGGATTTTGATTTGATTTGATCTATTTGACCCATTCAGTTTACCACCATGAATACAGCTCATAGACTGCACCATCTCTGTTAAAACAAGACGGTCAGAATTATACAAGGAGTGATGAGTTACTTGCAGAATATGACTGAGGATTCAAGGGCCCAGTGGTAGCCATAGCATTATTTTCCAAGTGCTGAAATTTGTCCCATTGGCTGCGCTGTTATGGGTGTAAGCCTAAATAGTAGCCTTATAGAGTTGCGACGATGCATCTATTATACATTTCACAATTCTGTGCATCAATGCTAGCCTGGCGAATGCCAAACTAAAAATCACAAGTGATATTTACTCTGGATTGCATTACTCGTAGCGGAAGCATCGTTTACGATTGTCCAGAGCCGTTTATTGGGCGACTACGAATGTCTATCATGTACCGTATGTACATAGCTACATAGAGCCAATACCAGAGCCACCACGTGATGTAAAATGCAATTGAGGGCCGTGCAAATCCCTTTTTGTTCTGTGATTGGATACCGAAAGCAGGCGAGAAAATCGGCGATGGTCACCATGCTGCTTTGCAGAGTGAAATGAAATAAGCGCGCAAAGGAGCATGGGCACTCCCAGATTAATGACAAACCTATTGTTTGTTTGTAGAGATTATTGTGGGAACAGAATACTGTTTTTATATTCTTAATAAAGGACAATACAAAGGGTTTTTCCTGATTTATTGAGCCTTAATCAATACCATATAAAAAATATTGAGTCATATCTAATCATATTGCGAGGAATTCTGAAGAAAAAAAAAAAATCTGATTGTTGGCTTGAGAAATCGGTGGAGCGTGTGTGTGGACATAGCCTAAGTGTCGAGCTGGTGAAAATGGTGAACTCACCATGGCTTCTTGTGAGGTGTGTGTATATGTGTGTGTGTATAGTCTAGTGTGTATTTATGTGGACTCTCACTCAGCACACAAGTAACCTAAATCTAGTTTCAAACATCAGATCTGAGGCTAGTTCTTCTGGTTCCACCTGGATATGATTATTTTTCCTGGATTTTTCCTGCATAGCAAAGAAAACTTGACACTTTTGTATTAGATTTACAATACATGCTATGTTTTAAGCCAAAAAAAAAAAGTGTTAACGTGAAATTTTGTGAAAATTTGAGTACAGTGCATACTACTGCCCTGTGTGTGTGTGTGTGTGTGTGTGTGTGTGTGTGTGTGTGTGAATGAGTGTCAGACTGCTCAATCTCACCTTGCTGCATAGTTATTTGTGTGTGTGTGTGTGTGTGTGTGTGTGTGTGTGTGTGTGTGTGAGAGAGAGAGAGAGAGAGAGAGAGAGAGAATTTGAGTAGGCTACATTGTTGTCTTCGATGCTAAATTAGTACATTAGGGTCTAATGTCTTGTAGTTTTTTGTGTGGCTTAAAGAATGAAAGAGAGGAAAGTGAGAAGTAAAGCTGAGGAAGGGAAGAAAGGGAATGGAAGGCAGATGGAAAGAAAGAGAAAGTGAAAGAAGGAGGGAGCGAGCGAAAGAGAAACCTGTTTCCGCTGGAGCCTTGAGTCCCTGCCAGGAAAACTTCCGATGGGAAATGTCTGCTCAGTACCCATGCTGGCACTCTCCCTCTGTTTTCTCTCTCTC
>JAODXP020000026.1:6615037-6627537 GCA_027497455.2 Sardinella longiceps | reverse complement strand
TGTCTCACAAACACACACACATGCACACGCACACACACACACACACACACACACACACACACACAGCACACACAAAACGGAATTCACTCGGCTATGCCTTTCTATGCGTTTGTTGGTGTATTTCAGAGAGAGAGAGAGAGAGAGGGAGAGGGAGAAGGAGGGAGACTGAGAGACGGACAGAAAAAGATTGAGAGCGAGAGAGAGCGGGAGAGGGAGGGAAGGAAAGAGAGATGGAGAGAGGGAGAGAGAGCTGAAGAGAGAGGGAGAGAGAATGAGTGAGCCGGTAGTGGGTAGTGGGCAGTGGACTTGGCTCACGTCTTTGCAGTGGTGTTATTGTCCTCTCTGGGTCTTGCAAGCCAACCCTCCTTCGCACTCACCTTTATACAGTACACACACACACACACACACACACACACACACACACACACACACACACACCACACACACACACACACACACACACAACACGGTGTAAATAGTAAATGTAGTCATGTAGGAGGGTGGCCTGGTCCGGGGCTTTAGATGCCTGTGTGGTATAATACACCCAGCCTTGCCAGTGATCTAGTGGTGTGTGTGTCCACCTTACAATTTCCACCTCAATCTCTTGTGTACACACACACACACACACACACACACACACATTCATTCGCACCCAGGTCGAACACGTCAGAGACTTCAGACTGGCTTTGTTTTCTGAAAAGTAAAGAGAGAAATTGTATAATCTAGCAGCCTACTATCATCTCACATAAGCATGTGCATATGTGCACACACTCCTACATACAGGCACACACAGAGGCTCATGCGCACACACACACACACACACACACACAGTGCACACACATAGATGAATACATACAGATATTCACACAGAAACGCAACATGAAATCATTGTGAGTGTGTGAGTGAGTTTTTGGCGGCCTCACAACTCTAGTGACATATGGAACTGGTGGGCTTCTCAGTGGAAGCTAATATGAAAAGATTTTTCTTTCTTTGTGTGTGTGTGTGTGTGTGTGTGTGTGTGTGTGTGTGTGTGTGTGTGTGTGTGTGTGTGTGTGTGACATCTTCACTTTTGAATGCAGGGTGTGCATGCATGCGTAGGGGGACATTTTTGTGTTCAGGTTGCTGTCTTTGATTTTGGTTGTGTGTGTCAAAGTCTGCAGTCTTTGATTGAACAGCATGTGTGTGTGTTTGCGTGCGTGCGTGCGTTTGTGTGTGTGTGTGTGTGTGTGTGTGTGTGTGTGTGTACATGGAGCTCAGCTCATGTGTCCTGTTTGGGCGTTGAGAGTGAGCCAGGGCGATCAGAGGGGGAGGTATGTAAAACAGTCCCACAGGAGAGGGGCCCTCAGACGGGTTAAACTCACACTCTCTGCCCCCCACCATCCTGGAGCCCAGGGTGGGATGCCGCCGAACAAAGATCTGTGTGTGTGTGTGTGTGTGTGTGTGTGTGTGTGTGTGTGTGTTCTACCTGGACACTAGCTTGGTATCTAGCCATGCGCTAAATCCATGCACATGTTGAGGTAGTGTGTGTGTGTGTGTGTGTGTGTGTGTGTTAGTGTTTGTGCACAGTTTGTGTCCACATATGAGTTGAATTTATTTATTTATTTATGTTTTGACACTTTTAGATTTTATGTACACAGAGTTAATTGTTCTGTGTTTTATAAGTCCATGTGTTTATGTATGGAAAATGCGCACGTCTGTGTGTCTGTGTGTGTGTGTGTGTGTGTGTGTGTGTGTGTGTGTGTGTGTGTGTGTGTGTGTGTGTGTGTGTGGTGTGTGGTGTGCATATGGGTGTGTATTGGAAGGGTGGCCCTAAATGGTTTTGTTAATGATCCCCACTTCCTCCTATTCAGCAGTCTGGGGGAATTATTATCAGTCCATTTAGTGTGGAGGAAAACGAAGAACGAGGGGATGGAGGAGAGGAGAGGAAGGGGGGAAGAGGAAGAGGAGGAGGAGGAGATGGGGAGAGATGGTGCTAGAACATTTAGCACTTGGAAGTAAATGATGGAGGAGAGAAAAGGAGAGTGGGAAGGGGGGATAGAGGAGAGGAGAGAGGGAGGAGAGGTGAGGAGAAGTGAAAGATAGAGAGAGGGAGAGGAGAGAAAAGGTGAGCAAATATAACCTCCTCGAGCGACAGAGAGAAAGAGAGAAGAGAGGTGGAGAAAGAGGGAGATCATTAGTACATTTAGTGCTGAGGGAAGACATGATGAGAGAAGGAGGAGAGAAAGAAGTAAATGTAGTGAAGAGGAGATAGCAATGAGAAGAGTGGAGGGAGAGGGAGGGAGAGAGAGAAAGAGAGAGAGTGAGTGTTAGGGATGGATGGGTCCTGGCAGGAGGAGGAATGAGACAGAAATGGCTGAAGAGACTTTGACTTCTTCATTTGGTTTCCTTAATCACCAATAAAAGAAGGACATACTACCACACACACACAGAGAGAGAGAGAGACACGAAAAAGAATGAAAAACAGGAGCGAGTGATAGAGAGCCTGGATGGTGAAAAGAAAGGGAGCACAGGATGAAGGGAAGAAGTGAGTGGATGCGTGTGGAAGAAGGCAACATAATGCAAGAAAAAAGAATGTCTCTCTCTCTCTCTCTCTCTCTCACTCACTCACTCACACACACACACACACACACACACACCAGAACTATGACCGTGAGCAGGAGAGGAGGAACGAGAGATGAAGGCTGGAAGAGAAAAGAGGAATGGACAGAATATTAAAAAAGAAGCTGGCATGACAAGTGAAGACAGCGCATAAGAACACCATGCCTGTAGAATGTGTTTGTTTTTGTTAAACTCAGTAAACACTTTTATTTATAGGAAACTCCATATGGAGTCCAAGTAACACCACACACACACACACACACACACACACACACACACACACACACACACACAGAGGCAGTGGCTGCAGTGGCTTTGGAGTGTTTTGCAGTGGCTTTGAATGTGACTCAGTCAGGTCCAATAAGGGAGTGTAGCTCTCTGTTTTAGAATCTGCTCTCCATCCATCAATCTAGCCCAGAGGCACTTGAGGAGAGGAGAACATCTCCGCTGTGGTCACCAAACTGCTCCTCTGCTTCGGAAGGGCTGGTACAGGCCGTGGTTTGCTCACTGCGGCTCAGGGTCATTGACCTCTGGGGGCGGGCCTACTGATAGATGTTTGTTTGTGTGTGTGCTGTGTGTGTGTGTGTGTGTGTGTGTCGTGTGATATAATCATGTAATCTTTTGTATTAGTGTATTTGCAAAATAAAATAATCAAGTAATAATATTGTAACAGTGTACACCCCCTGCAAATACATACCCCGCCTCCCCCCAACAAACACAACACACTACATACCTATGATATTTACAACAGCTGCACATACACTCTCTCACTCTCCCTTTCTTTTTCTCTCTCTCTTTTCAGACTAGGCTCACTCCTCTCTCTCTCTCTCTTTCTCTCTCTCTCTCTCTCTCTCTCTCTCTCTCTCTCTCTCTCTCTCTCTCTCTCTCTCTCTCTCTCTCTCTCTCTCTGAGACCCTTTTCTATTTCACCACCTTGTTTCTTTGGTTTCTGGTGGTAGGTAAGACCACGTAGGTTTGTTTTTTAATGAAGTTCCTAAGAGGTTTAATGAGGTGTGTGTCTGTGAGGTTGTGTATGCATCAACACTCGCACGTACTTTACACACACCTTGCCATTTCACCTTATTCATGATGTTTATTTATGTTGTGTCCAATTTAAATATGGAATGTTTTTATCTGGCACCTTGGTTGTGTGTGTGTGTGTGTGTGTGTGTGTGTGTGTGTGTGTGTGTGTGTGTGTGTGTGTGTTCTTTTTTCTCCTTACTGAGGTTGTGGTGACAGTAGTGTGGGCTTTACCTGTGTGTGTGTGTGTGTGTGTGTGTGTGTGTGTGTGTGTGATATTTATAATAATCTCTAGTGCATACACACATGGGCGCACACTGAAAACCACACACACACACACACACACACACACACACATAGAGCAGCCTTTTTTGTGGAGCTAAAGCTTGTTTTTTTCCTTGGTCCTCTCAGCTTTAGGGATTAAAAACAGAATCTCTTTCTCAAGCTGAGAGTAGAAAGCCACAGTGCTTTGAAACACACAAACACACACATGCATGCATGCATGCAGACACACACACATACACACACTTGATACACACATGGATACACACACACAACCACAAAATACAAATTCTTCACACATATCCTGAGACGCCCCCCCCCCCCCAAACCCACACACACAAGTGTGTGACACACACACACACACCACAGCAGTCATCTAATATTGCCTTTTTATTTCATATAGTTTATTATCTTTTATTTGTGACATTGATTACTCTCATATATTTCTTGTGTGTGCATACATTGATTATTTGTATTGAAGAAGATTGTGAGGTCCTTAAGCGGTTATTAGCAATTGAGCAGCATGTGTGTGTGTGGTTAACGGGTTGAGTCCACAGATTGACGCTGCAGAGGTGCAAGTCATAGCTGAAGCTTGTGCACATCTGCTGTAGGCTGCACTCCCAGTGGCCTACATCTTCATTAGCCTAACCACAACCATTAGCTAGCCGCTAACAGGCATGTAACAGTCTACTGTAGGTGCTCAAAGACAATGCCTAGGGTGAGGGGTGCAGAACCTGGGAGGTCACCATGGCAAAGCCTGGTTGCTCCTAAGAGCTTGAAAAAGGAAAAAAAAAAATTGTTTAACATTTTTAATGCATTTAGTTGACGGTGGCAGTGGAGGGGGTGGTGGCTGTGAACTACTTGGCCCCATATGTGTCATTTTATAGAGTCAGTTTGTTTTGTTTTGTTTCTTTGTTTGTTTCTTTATTTATTTCTTTTCTTTACAGGTATTTGATTCTATTTATCTTTATTAGTGCTGCCTCTGTTCAGCTTCAGTATAAAGTTTTGTTAATCAGAAATTAGTAAGCGGTTGCTCAGCAATTTGCTGGTCACCTTTGTGCCCTCCAATTGTCTAAAGTAGCACTTCCACTATTGAAACTTCAGGGTAAATTTACCAGACCTTCACTACTGACTATACCAGCATTCTAAAAACTGCTAGGCTAAAGACTAATACCAAACTTACCATTTACAGCATTGTCTTTTAATGCTTTATCAACAGGTAATCATACATTTTATAATTTTGGTTTTATCTATTACATGTATATTAAATAATATCTAAAGGCAGCAGTGATCCTCTGTGCCTTTCAATGTTTAAAAATTGTTTACATGCACTTCAACAGAAAAACACTTTATCCTATGGAAAACAGGCTAGTAATGTCAAGCTAGTGGTTAAGTCAGTTGTGAGCTACGCTTTTAGGCATTGTTTTGATAAAAAAAAAAAGAAAAAAAATCCTGTGTTCCGTTAGATGTGGAGACTGTCAATAAGTTTGTTTGCTTTGACAAGCGGCTTAAATCAAAAGAGACCGCCACAGTGGCGGGTAAGGTATCACTTCATTATTCAGCGGCTTAGAGAGGCAGAGCCACCTGTTCTAAATCATTTTGGCTACTTGTTGGATCAAGTTGATGGAAACATGTCATCATTTGCGATTTCATATTGTCTAAAAGAAAAATTATGAATTAGTTGGAAAACTTTACTAAACCAATGATTTTCTGCCTAAAAACAACATTTGATTTAATTATGACGTAGCTTCAAAAGCGATCTATCCCACAAACTTTTCAAGTGACCAACCTAGTCCCTCGTTTAGGGTATGTACTTCAAACGACTCTGAAACTTGTTCTTGGGAACTCATTGTGGATTGGTTGTTGTAGCTATGCATTGTGGACGCCAATTTCAGCACAGTTACACAAAAAAAAAACTGACTTTGATAGTAGTATAACAAACAATAGTCTGCTGGTAACCTACTTTTGTTTTACACAAAAATCCTAAGCCTAGGCTAGTGTGTTCTACTTGGGCAAATCAGGAAATAAACATGAGATAAATAGAGATTAAATATCTCCCCTTGACTCTATCTATCCAACCATTATTCTTGTGAGTTAGCAGCCTACTGGCTGGGCAGTTGATATTAGCAGAAACCGTTTCATGCTGCACTCTTTCTTTCTTGGCTGTTGCCGTATATCTGTGACGTGTCTGCAGCACGTATTGGTGACGTCATCGCGGAGATTCTAACAGGGCTGTATTTTTTAATGGAGACAAGGGCTGACCGTACCAGGCCAGCGATTTATCCCTGTCACCTTCCTCCCTTCTGGAATGGCCTGGAACTTGTCCTGTGCTTAAGTAACACAAAATGAAAGAATGAAATGGGAGGTGTGATGTGGTCAAGAGAAAGGGGGTGTGTGTGTGTGAGTGAGTGAGTGTGTGAGAGAGAGAGTTATTTTACTGCTAACTGGCTGGCCTCATGTCCTTTAGCCCTTTTCAACCCTTCTGAACCAACCGTGCACGTCTAACACCCCCTGCCGCAAGGCTTACCCACCATCAAGAACTGTGTAAGAGAGAGAGCGGGGTTGGGGGTGGGGGGGGAGGGAGAGAGAGAGAGAGTGAGAGGGGGAGAGAGAGAGAGAGAGAGAGAGAGAGAGAGAGTGAGAGAGAGAGAGAGAGAGAGAGAGAGATTTTGAACAGCCATAAAGCCTGTGAACGGACAGCTTTGCCATGATGTCAGAGGGGTTGGGGTCACTGTTTAAACGGAATTGGCCAGGAGGTGTGTGCGTGTGTGCACGGGTGTGCACATGTGTGTCTATATGTCCCCTTTATTGCTGCTGAGTGGTTGTTTTTCAAGTAGCCTGTCATTTTCATGCTCCTGCTAGTTCTGCCGTAATCACTTCATTTCATATAAATGAGTTGTTTGTCTACTTGATTTCTGGATTGTGTGTGTGTGTGTGTGTGTGTGTGTGTGTGTGTGTGTTTGTGTCTGCAGGTGTGTGTTTAGTGTACTCTATGTCTGTGTGCTCACCTGTTTGCTTGTAATGATGTCTAGATGGGCAAGGATTTCTGTTTGTCTTTGAGGTGTCTTTTGTTAACCTACTTGTTATTTTTGTGGCGCGTGTCTTTGTGCGTGCGTGTTTGTGTGCGTGTGTGTGTGCTTGTGTGTGTGTGTGCGCGCCCGTGTGCGAGTGTGTGTTTGCATGTAGGTGTTATTTTTACCTGGAGAGCCTGTTCCCACAGTGGTGTCTACGTGCCGGTCCTTTCAAATGACCCTCTCAACAGCTGTTCCCACCGTGTGTGTGTGTGTGTGTGTCCTTCCCTCCTTGGCACAAGTGTGGATTGACACCTGAGTCTTTCCACCCAAAAAGTACACGCTTAAAGGGCATAGGTCGTTGGTACAGGGTAACCACACTCACACCCACACACACACACTCAGCAACCACAACACACACTCATATACGTATACATACATCAATCCCTAACCAGAAGGTTTCACTCCAACTATTGGACAGGTCAATCCTGTCTGCCACCTTCAAATGTCATGTGCGTCGCAATACCATCACTGTATAGATGGAAATTTACCGCCTCACCAATCTTGGCTAAATTAGCAGCGAGGCTAACAGAATGACTGACTAATGCCGTTGGCACCGGTGGCAGGAGAGGGGAAATACCCACCGACCTGATTCTGGAGAACATTAGAGAAGAATACTGGGGAAAGGGTCAAGGCTGTGACGGTCCGCAAGTCGAGGGGAAGTGGGGTCCAGGCCACGATACACACACACACACACATACACACACACACACACACACACACACACAATTTTTTGGTTCCAGAGTTACAGTACCCCTGAGGTTAGACAGTCGAGACTGTGTGACCGAGGTGACCATTCTAAGGCTCTCTTTCTGAGCGACTGTGTGTCTGTGTCTGTGTCTGTGTCTGTGTGATGTGTCTGCACTATTGATTGAGTACTCTTGCCCATGTCTCGTCAGTTTTATATTGACCACACACACACACGCACAACTCCTCATTTTCAGTGGGAGAGGAGTTGTGACCATGGATCCAGCCGTCCAGTTTTTTAGAGGAGAGGACTGTATGCCTCATTGTCTGGGTGAAGTGTTGGGTCTGTTGACCATATGTGTGTGTCTCTGTGTGTGTGTGTTGTTTTTGTTGTTGTTGTTGTTAATATGTCTAGTTAATCTCATGGTGGTAAGTGTATGTGTGTTTTGTGTGGTTGGACCTGGGGTGACAAGGAATCTGTGTGTGTGTGTGTGTGTGTGGCACTGTGTCCAGTTTGACTTGAGATGCTAGCCGTGTGTGTCTGCATGTGCATGTCCCCTGTGTCTGGAGGCGTCTCCCACACACACACACACACACACACACACACACACACACACACACACACATGTGTGCGTTTGTGTGTGTGTGGGGGCGGGTTATGTCCCTTGTGTCCGGTTTAGTCCTGAGGCTTCACACACACTAGACACTTCCCAGCCAGACTATTTCAAATTTTCATGAACCTCAAACAATGGCCTTGTTGCATTGCATCGCCCCTGGTGTAATTCAGAGACTGTTTAAACTGTGAGTTTGTGTGTGTGTGTATGTGTGTGTGTGTACTGTATTTGTGTGTATTGATGTATGCATGTCTAGTGACCTCCTATGAAGCAGTTGTTTGCAAAGTTCCCATGCCCCCCTCCCCATTTCCAGGAAGTGATTTAGGGTAATTATTCTTCAGACAGCAAAGTAAGTTTGTGTGTGTGTGTGTGACTGTGTGTGTCTGTGTGTGTCTGTGTTTGTGTGTCGTGTGTGTTGTTGTGTGTGTCTCTTTCAGTGTGTGTGTGTGTCTGCTTTTGCATTCATATCTACTAACACATTAAGTAAAGATATGTTTTTGCGATCTTAAATCCATACATTTGAATATGACTATGTATTTGTTTGCTCATTGTCTCTCTATGCGAATGCGTGTGTGTGTGAATCTTTTGAGCGTCTCCAATGATGTTTTGTGCGTGTTGTGTTGGTGTATTTTTTTTTTCTTCTTCTTTCGTGTGCGTTTTGTGTGAAGCTTAGTCGTAATTCATCGATTGAGAAATGATAATCTAGCCCGACTTTGTGTAGGAGTGTGAAACAAAAAAAGCAAACAAAAAGACACACATTCTCTTTTTCACCATCTCTCCTGCATCTTTCTTTCCCTTTCATCCTTCCTTACCCTCGAGTCATGGAAACGCTCGCTCTCTCTCTGTGTGTGTGTGTGTGTGTGTGGTCTAGGAATAGAGAGGCCTAAATGAATGAGTATTTCCCCCAAACTGCGGATCTCGTTACTAAAGAAGCGGCTTAACAACATCAGAAGCTTGTGCGATAGTGTGTGTGTGTGTGTGTGTGTGTGTGTGTGTGTGTGCGTCCGTGTGTGTGTTAGGGAGACTGTGAATTCTGGGCAGATACGAGGTCACGGTGGCCGTGAAGCATCCGTCTCGTCTGCCGGTTTCTCTGTCGTATTGCGCTTTTTTGAATTCTGACGCAGATGAAGTATTGACTTTCTTCGCCGCCATTTTAACCTGTCAGATGTATTGACAGACTAGGGTAAGTGTGTGTGTGTGTGTGTGTGAGTGTGTGCATAATTACTTTATTAGGTGTGCCAGAATGATGGGATGACGAGAGCAGAGAGAAGGAGAATGGAGGAAAGATGGAGGACAGAGAGATGGATGGATGACGAGAGAGCGAGAGAGAGGTGGGGAGAGAGAGAGAGAGAGCGAAGCAATCGCAGTTTTTCTAGGAAATTATGCCGTGCTGTCACGAGGTAGTGGAGTGTGTCGAAAAACTGCTTTCGTCGTCCACTAGCAGTCGTTTACGTGCACACACTCTGTCACTCACACACACACACACACACACACACACACACACACACACACACACACACACACACACACACACACACACTTTCTCTGTATATAGGGAGATAAGTGGTGTGGGGTTGAGTGAAAAGTTGTCAGCTTGTCTTACAGCTCAGGTCTTATCTTCATAGCGAATGAACACGGCAGACCTATGTGCATCAGTGGTCACCATTACTGGAGTTGGGCTTAAAATGCGCAGACACACACACACACACACACACACACACACACACACACACACACACACACACACGCACATGCACGCATACACATATATTCACCATCAGGAGTAACTTCACATACATACACGGTCTTTCTCCAAGTCCCTTGCCACACACACATACACACACACACACACACATTCCACTTTCCTTCTACTCATTCTTGCAGGACTGGATCAGATAGTCAGTGAATTCGGTAGCTCTCTGCAGGATTGAAACACACACACACACACACACACACACACACACACACACACACAGTCTGCGTATACTGTACGTGTATGCCTACGCCGTCATGTGTAGGTGTGTACTTTATGCTCAGACTTTGGGTACAAAATGTTCCAGTTGTAGGAAGCCACAGAAAGAAAATAAGGGAATGTGTTTGAATGTTTATTTCACCGTCTCAGTCCCTTTGTTTGTGTAGCCTAGACTATAGAGTGATAGCAGAGAGAGAGAGAGAGAGAGAGAGAGAGGATGGAGTGAAAAGATAGAGTGGTAGAAGAGATGGAGAGGGAAGAAGAGAGAAGCAGAATGCCGGAGAGAGAGAGAGAGAGAGAGAGAGAGAGAGAGAGAGAGAGAAGATGGAGTGAAAAGATAGAGTGGTAGAAGAGATGGAGAGGGAAGAAGAGAGAAGCAGAATAGGTCAGGAGAGAGAGAGAGAGAGAGAGAGAGAGAGAGAGAGAGAGAGAGAGAGAGAGAGAGAGAGAGAGAGAGAGAGGGGGGATGTAGTGGGTGGGGGAGAAGGGGAGAGATGAGAGGAGACAAAAAGAAAAAGATGAAGAGAGGGAATAACAGAGCGAGGGTGGGAATATCTATGGAGAGAAGTTGGAGGGAGAGCAGAAAAAAAGATGGGAGAAAGCTGAGGAGAGGGAGGGGAAAGAGGAAAGATGGATAGAGAGAAGGAGAAAAGATGGAGAAAGGGATGCAGAGAGAGAGAGAGGGAGAAGATTGAGGCGAAAGTAAAGAAGAGGGGGAGAACTGAAGGATGATCAGAGTTAAAAGAAGGAAAGAATAAGATGAACCGAAAGAGGAAGAGTGAGAAGGAAGTAGAGGTGGTGGAGGGATGGAGGGAATGGAGAGATGGAGTGAAAGAGGGGAATAAAAGGGATAAATGAATGGAACATCACCATAGGGACAGGGAAATGGAGGAGGAGGAGTGTGAGACAACCAGAGGAGGAGGAAGAAGTGAAAAGCTGTAGTGTGTGTGTGTGTGTGTGTGTGTGTGTGTGTGTGTGTGTGTGTGTGTGTTTTAAGATGGTGTGTACATCCCTCTCAGTGTGTGTGTGAGTGTTCTTGCCTGCATACATCTTTGTGACTGTGTGTGCCAGTAGGCCTTACGTGTGTGTGTGTGCGTGTGCATGTGTGTGTGCACTGAATGCGAACAGGCTTGCCTGCGCTGGAGGTTGTGCCCTTGTGGCAACTGCAGCCTCTCCACAGGAAAAACAACTCAGATTAATACAGAGATAAAGAGAGAGAGAGAGAGAGAGAGAGAGAGAGGGAGAGGGGTGGGGGGGTCGGAAGTGTGGTGGTGGCGGCAGAACGAGGGAATAGATGGAGTAGGGGGAAGGGGGGATGAGGAACGAGAGATGAGAGGCTTGAAAGAATGGAGAGAAGCCAGAATAAGAGAGAGATGGTTGCAGGAAAGAGAAAATGGCTAGAAGAAAGAGGAGAGAGAGAGAGAGAGAGAGAGAGAGAGAGAGAGAGAGAGAGAGAGAGAGAGAGAGAGAGTAGAAAAGAAATAGTCAGGAGAAAGAACTGATTGCAAAGAGGGAGAGAGAGAAGAAGATAGAAGGTGATGGGAGAGTGGGGAGAAAGCGACAGAACCAGAGAGAGAGAGGAGGAAAGGAATGCGGGGTAGAGGGGGAGTGAGGAGAGGGAGAGGGAGAGAGAAAGAGAGGGAGGAAAAAGGGGAAACGGAAGGAGAGAGATGAAAGAGGAATTAATTGAGTGCTAGGATTAGGAAATGGCTATAGGTTTAACACACACACACACACACACACACACACACACACACACACACACACACACACACACACAAACAAACACAGAGACATATTGCTAATAAGGGTTTATGTTCTGTTTATATTGTGACCATTACAGCTTTCTCTCTCTCTCTCTCTCTCTCTCTCTCTCTGTGTGTGTGTGTGTGTGTGTGTGTGTGTGTGTGTGTGTGTGTGTGTGTGTGTGTGTGTTGGGGGGGTTGATGCATGTGTGCATTGCGCAGTGCTGCGTTTCCGAGGTGTTAGACGACTTACTCATATTGCTAACTAGGTGGTAACTATGTGGCTTATTTGCAGACACTTTTTGGCCAGTTTGCGTGTGTGTGTGTGTGTGTGTGTGTGTGTGTGTGTGTGTGTGTGTGTGTGTGTGTGTGTGTGTGTGTGTGTGTGTGTGTGGAGGCCCCTCTCCCAGCTGATGTTATCTCCTCTGTCATTTATATGCTGAAGCAGCCACTGTTACTGCTCCATACTAAACACCTTTAGACCCCCCCTCTCTCTCTCTCTCTCTTTCTTT
>JAODXP020000026.1:6607537-6610037 GCA_027497455.2 Sardinella longiceps | reverse complement strand
CCTAAACGAGGGCCCTAACGAGGGCCCCTTAACGAGGGTAGAGCGGAGCAGACAGCAGTGGCGTTCTGGCCTTGTTGAGTGCCGGGTATTTATAGTGCTTAATAGCCCTAAGTGGACGCTTAGGAGTCCAGGCCAGGAAGGTTGCAGTCTAAACACACGTGCGCACACACACACACACACACACACACACACACACACACACACACACACACACACACACACACTTGTGTTTAACTGGGAGTCTTTCCCCATGAACATCAACAGGGAAATTTTGGAACATTGACACACACACACACACACACACACACACACACACACACACACACACACACACACACACACACACACACACAGATAAACTCCAGTGGAGGGTGGGTATCTTGGTTCAGTCCAAAAAAATCGTTTGCTTGTACATGAAAAAAAAAAAGAAAGAAAAGGATTCATGAAAAAACAAAAGCACTCCAAACCTAAACGAATTAGACGTCCGAAATGTAAGCCACAGTTGAATGGGAATGTAAACTCTGAATGATTAGGGGTGACGTCCCAACCAGAGTTTGTCATAATTCATTCGCCGTTGGTCCGCGGAGACACTTAAACTCGCATTAGTATTTCTAAATAAGTCTATACTCTTATGTGGATTAATGACTCGTGATATTAAATAATAAAACTCTTGTAGGAGACTGTAGACGGTGGTCTAGGTGAGATGTTTCACCTTAACAAGGGAAGAGGATAGTATGTGTAGCTGGCAAACCTCCCCATTACCAAATTTAGCGCATGCCTTTTCAGTCAGGTCCCGGGTCCCGTGGGTGCTATCACAGACGCTAGACGACGACTACTTAAAAGAGGCGTCTTGTTTAAAGTCAGATTGCACGTCGTTTTAATCATTCACATGCGAGTGATGAGAAATCAAAAAATAAATAAAAGATCAAATGTTTTTTTGAATCCCTTGTGAAAAGAGCAAGAGAATGGGGGTCGGGGACGCTGGGGGTGTAGGAAGAGTAGATTACAGTCAGGAAGTACTGAAGGAGGAAAAGACACACACACACACACACACACACACACACACACACACACACACACACACACACACACACACACACACACACACACACACACACACACACACACACACACACACACAGACCAGCGGTAGATGAATGGAGTAACAAGGGTGAGGCAGGCGATTGCAAATGGCGTCGGGGCCATTAGGGTTCTAAGGAGGAAAGCAGTATTTATAGAGTCTAATGACATTGAGTGGGCGCTTATAGCCTTACCCACAGGCATGAACACACACACACACACACACACACACACACACACACACACACACACACACACACCCTTAAACACATACACACATGTTGGTTTGAGTGGAAGTTTGTCTGTGTGTCACTGGGAAAGGGCTACACACACACACACACACACACACACACACACACACACACACACACACACACACACACACACACACACACACACACACACACACACACACAACACGCACACACACACACACACGGGAAATGTCTCGACCTGACCCAAGAGGAGGCTGCCTTTCAGTCAAAGAAAAATAAAATATCATTCAGACAGGGAAAAAAAGACCAGCGAAAATTAAAAGGAAAATATTTGGAAACGACAGACGGTTTCTCCTCCCCTCATTTGGTTATTTGTACAGTGTGTGTTGAGCGAGAGTGAGTGAGCGCCTGTGTGTGTGTGTGTGTGTGTGTGTGTGTATTCCCCCTTGTCCTGTCTTTATTTATTCTCTGTGAAACGGGCCCAGCTCTCGAAGAGCTTTCAGTGGCTTTGCCAGGGCAGGAAGGTGGGGACCAGCCCTCTCTTTCTTTCTTTCTTTCTTTCTTTCTTTCTTTCTTGCTTTCTTGCTTTCTTTCTCACTCTTTCTTTCCTACTTTTTTATTTCTTTTTTTTTGTTTGTTTCTTTTGGTTTTTTTCTTTATCTTGTTCTCTTTCTTTGCTTAGCCATCTATTCTATACGCTTTCTATAGGCTTTTAGCTCTAGGTCTTTATCACCCCCCCCCCTCTCTCTCTCTCTCTCTCTCTCTCTCTCTCTCTCTCTCTCTCTCTCTCTCTCTCTCTCTCTCTCTCTCTCTCTCTCTCTCTCTCTGTGATGTGAACTGTGTTGAACTGGAACTGGCAGTTAGGGCGGCCATCATTAAAGCCCTACTGAGATGCAGACGACCTGCTGACAGATGCAGAAATCATTTCTCATTTTCTGGGCGCGTAAGCAACTCCCAAACTCCCTCAACTTCTTCTTCTTCTTCCCACTCCTCATTTGAAACACTTTGGACTATATTTGTGTTTTGAGTGTTTTTATTTATTTATGCTTTATTTATTTATTTGTTTAGGCTGTCATTATTTACTGGACGTCTTTAGATAAAAGTGTATCTGGAGTGAGTATGTGTGTGTGTTTTGTATGTGAGTGCATGTCTGTGTGTGTGTGTGTGTGTGTGTGTGTGTGTGTGTGTGTGTGTGTGTGCACGTC
>JAODXP020000026.1:6582537-6600037 GCA_027497455.2 Sardinella longiceps | reverse complement strand
GCGGAGAAGCTCTCTGGAGTGGTTTCCATGGCGCCCAGGGGTGATGACACGGGCAGAGGAAGTGTGATGCGTTTTGACATGACGCCGTCACGCTCTGCCTCTCTATACAGTTCCAGACGTACGTGTGTGTGTGTTTGCATGTGAGTACGTGTGTGTGTGTGTGTGTGTGTGTGTGTGTGTGTGTGTGTGTAAGCGTGCGTGTGTGTGTGTGTGTGTGTGTGTGTGTGTGTGTGTGAGAGTGTGTGTAAGCGTGTGTGTGTGTGTCTGTATGTGTGTAAGCGTGCTAGTATGGCCACTGTAGTATTCTGTCAACTCCTTATTGGTGGGTGTTTGTGTGATCATTGAATGTGTATTGACTGTGTATTGTGTGTGTGTGTGTGTGTGTGTGTGTGTGTGTGTGTGTGTGTGTGTGTGTGTGTGTGTGTGTGTTTACCTAGACCTATGCATGTATGTGTGTATACATGTGCTAACTGCTGTGGTGTACGTGATCATATGCACCCATGTGAGCATGACTGCCTACGTGTCCCCGACTCTGTGTGTGTGTGTGTGTGTGAACAGCCTTCTTCAGTCGATGTTTATTGTTTACCGTTGTTCGGTTGGCGCCAGGTCTGGAAAAAGCGCCAGCTTTAAAAACACTTTGTTTTGGGGGAGGCCGAGCTTTGCGGTTTGGTAATCGTGGTCATATCATGCCCTGATCTCTGAAGAAAGAGCGGGAGGAGGAAAGGGGGGAGGGAGGGGGTGAGGGCGGTTGGAGGGGGGAGTGAGGGAACGAGGGAATAGAAAGAAAAGAAAAGAAAAAGAGAGAGGTATTTTATCCAACTTATTCAGGACCAAAGAGTGAGGCTGTGCTGAAACTGCCTGCCTTTACGGTTTGCTGTCTCTCTCTCTCTCCCCCTGTTTCTCACACTCTGTGTGTGTGTGTGTGTGTGTGTGTGTGTGTGTGTGTGTGTGTGTGTGTTAGAAACATCTGCCCTGTCTCTCTTCCTGACTATAAATACTGCTCCGCCCTCTTATATTGATACTAAAAGCCCAAACTAAACAACACCTGAATTTAGATAATAGTCTGACATTGTGTGTGTGTGTGTGTGTGTGTGTGTGTGCGTGCGCGTGCGCGTGCGCAAGCGCGCGATTGTTTATTGTATAACCTTAGTTTATTGTATTACATTACTGTTTCGTACATCCGAAGTGTGTCTGTGTGTGTGTGATAGCATAATAACGATAGAATGTTGGTCTTCCTTCAGTGTTTTTGTATGAAGGAGATTAACACGTCACACATTCACATTTGAAGTTTTTAAGGGGAGTGTGTGTGTGTGCGTGTGACAAAATTATATTACAGGCCTTACTTGATTGAGCTTTTTTCTTTTCATTTTCTTCTTTTATCACACGCCGACATACTCTCTCACTCAAACACACGCTCATACACACACTTGCACACACACACATTTACACACACTTCTTCAAGACCTTCATCTTCCTTAATGATCTCAGGTGTAAGACATCATTACTCTGCATTTGCCATTGATGGAGAGTATTATAGTGGCAAATTGATTTTTCTTGCTTGGCGTCCCCATGCAGAACTTCACTTGCAGAGAGAGAGAGAGAGAGAGAGAGAGAGAGAGAGAGAGAGATGAAGAAAGAAATTGCATTCAACTTTTTTCCTCCTCCTCCACTTACATGTCTCTCTCTCTTTCTTTCTCTCTCCTTCTCGCTCGCTCGCTTGCTCACTCACTCTCACACACTCTCTCACACACTCTCTCACACACACACACACACACACCTTAAGTGAGAGATATAATGAAATAAATAATAAAATAAAGAAATAAGGTTCCGCACGAAAGCGATGGCAAAAATAATCCCCAAATTGCACCACTTCCGTCATTTTTTTTTTTTCTTTCTTTTCTGCAGGAATGTCACTGATGAGCATGGAGGGGCTCAAATTGAATTCTCCTTTATGTGCGGCGAAAAAAGTGATAATTGATTTGATATTTTGGAGAACTTCAAAGACCTAATGCCCCTTGGGTTCAGGAGCATTAGGGTAGGGTGTGTATGAATGAGAACCTGTGCCATTAAGTGTGTGTGTGTATGTGTGTAGGAGATGGGGGAGTGTGAGAGGGAAAGAGAGTGATCTCTTTTTTTTTTTTTTTTTTTTCCCCGGCACACAAAGAGCAGTCCGTGTATAATTTCTGCAGTCTTATAAGATATGTCTTATATGGTAGCAGGTTAAGGGTTAAAATATCTTCCTGTTCAATTATTATTTTTCAGTGTTTCCCCACTCATTGCATAAACTATAACAGCCTGTCGTAATCTAATTTGCACCGCCAGTCCAAATATGGGCCAAAAACTTTGTTGTCTATAATTATTAAACTTTTTTTTCACTCTGTGCTGAGTGTCCAGCTTTTCTCCTTTTTTCAAGTTCTATGTCCCATCGCCAGCACCTCAACAAGAACATTAGTGTGTGGGTTACTATTCTTCTACCAAAATATGTTTCCGCCGTAACAGTTGTTTGTGTTCATTTGAATTCATTCATCAATGCCAATCCAGGTGTATTTCGCTGAAGAAACTATGGAAGTTATAGCCTAAAAAAAATCAGGACCACTGAAGGCTACTGACACATTCAGTCTAATGAAATTGAATTCATTCAGTTGTTTTACTGAAGGTTCTTTGTCTTTGCTACTTCCTGTTTTTTGGTTAAGGAAACAAGTCCACATTTTGGCAAGAATTTGGGACGTTGGTGTAAATTACAAAAAAAAAATAGGTGACTGTTGGGGGGTGACTGTCTCTTTCCAGTCTTGTGTGTGTGAGAGAGAGAGAGAGAGAGAGAGAGAGAGAGAGAGAGAGAGAGGTTAGAAACAACGTATCTGATGATAAGTTTATATGTATACATATTCATGTGTGAGGGTTATATGTTTGTTTCTTTTATTTTACTTTTGTGTGTTTGTGTGTGTGTGTATGTGTGTAGATTACCCTGTCACAGTGTTTCAGCGATTGAGAGTGCAAAACCCTGACAGCATAGGCCGTGCTCTTTATCTATGAACACCAGCAAGAAAGAGTGTGTGTGTGTGTGTGTGTGTGTGTGTGTGTGTGTCTGTGTGTGTGTGTGTGTGTGTGTGTGTGTGTGTGTGTGTTTGCCCACATATGCCATTTATCTGTAAACACACGTTTCAGAAACTTAGTGTTTGTGTATGTGTGTGTTATCGCAGCGGTATATTTATTTACTTATTTATTTGTTTTCATTTCTACTGGAAAGAGAAACACTGCTCCTATTCTCCTCTGCCTCTCCGTCTGGCCGTCTGCTCAGCTCTGGCCCGGCCCGGGACTCCAATAGTAGCCTAGCAGTTACAGCTTGATAAGAAAACACCTCTCCCTCTGCTTTATCTCTCTCTCTCTCTCTCTTTCTGTCTCTCTCGCTCTCGCTCTCTCTCTCTCTCTCTCTCTCTCTCTCTCTCTCTCTCTCTCTCTCTCTCTCTCTCTCTCTCTCTCTCTCGCGCACTCTCTCTCTCTCTCTGTCTATCTGCCTCTCTCTCTCTCTCTCTCTCTCTCTCTCCACTTTATCTCTCTCTCTGTTTTCTTGCCATCTCTCTGTATCACAACATTTCCCTGTATTTGTTTCTCACTTTTTCTCTCTTTTGTGTGTGTGTGTGTGCGTGTGTGTGTGTGTGTGTGTGTGTGTGTGTGTGTGTGTGTGTGTGTGCGCGTGTGTGTGCGTGTGTGCGTGCGTGTGCGTTCATGTTGATTTTGTTAATTGTAAATGGCTCTGGCATCTTAACGAGCAATTAGGAGTTGGGGTTATCTATCCATTAGCTCTGAGCTAATGGAATGGACAGACACACACAAACACACACACACAACCACCGGAAAAATATACACAACACCACTTTGATTATTGGTAGGTCACAGTTACACACAGTTACAGCCAACTATTTTTTGCTGTTTTGTCTAATATAATATTGTGTGCTCTCTCTCTCTCTCTCTCTCTCTCTCTCTCTCTCTCTCTCTCTCTCTCTCTCTCTCTCTCTCTCTCTCTCTCTCTCTCTCTCTCTCTCTCTCTCTCTCTCTCTCTCTCTCTCTCTGTAGACAGTAGTGTAAATTGTAGAAGACAGAGTCTGTCTGTCTGTCTGTCTCTCTGTAACTGTCTCACTCTCTCTCACCCCCCTCTCACCCCTCTCCACACACACATAGACACAAAATGCCTACTCCTCTGGTGATTACGGAGACTTTAAGCCTTTGTCATTTGGGACACAACACTGTCTCTCTCTCCTCAAAGCTCTCTACCTCTCCTCCGCTTCTCTCTTTCCCCTCTCTACCTCCCTCCACCACTCACTCCATCCCTCCCTCCATCCTTCTCTCTGTCCCTCTCTCTATCCTTCTTTCCACAGAGCTGTCTGTCTCTCCTTCCTGTCTGTCTTTTCCTCTTTCTCTACTCTCTCTCTCTCTCTCTCTCTCTCTCTCTCTCTCTCTCTCTCTCTCTCTCTCTCTCTCTCTCTCTTTCTCTTGCTCTCTTCCTTGCACCTCCCTCCATCCCTCCATTCCCCTCTCTTCTTCCTCTATCCCTTTCTCCTCCCTCCATCTCTCTCTCCGTCCCTCTCTCTCTTTCCACCGAGCTGTCTGTCCTTCTCCTCTGTCTTTTCCTTCTGCTCTCTCTCCCTTCCTTGCACCCCCCGCCATCCCTCTATTCCCCTCTCTCTTCCTCCATCCCTCCCTCCCTCCCTCCCTCCATCCCTCTCTCCTCTGAGCTGTCTCCCCCCCCTCTCTCTCTCCCTGTGGTGATTACAGAGTCTGCTTTGGTATGGGGCAGAGCGGCTCTTATCAGAGGCAATTAATCAGGGAAACTCATATTGCAGCACGATTATTCAAAGCTCATTCTTGAATAACTTACAGCCGGAAGCTTCCACAACTTTTCTCTTTTTCTCTCTCTCTCTCTCTCTCTTTCTTTTTTTTTCTTTTTTTTTCTTTCCTTCTCCCCCCTTCTCAACCTCCCCCCAGTCACACGGATACACACAGAGGCGACCCATGAGCGCGTATGCACACACGCATGAGCACACACTCGGAGACACACACACACACACACACACACACCCTTTCCTTTTTTATCCCTGTGGACGCGAAGGTCAGGAAAGAAGAGAGGGAGGTGAGGTTGAAAGACGAAATGTGTGTGTGTGTGTGTGTTGTCTGATGAAGCCACCCATACGCTCACACACACACACACACACAAAGTCAAAGTCACCCAAAGTTTTAGTGTTTGCATTTTTTCTTTTTCACTTGTTAACATTTGTGTGTGTGTGTGTGTGTGTGTGTGTGTGTGTGTTTGTTTGAGATGTATGTGAGAGTTTGTGGTCAGCAGCATTGAAAGTGACATAAAGTCACATAGATTGTGCATCCTTTGTAGATTTGTGCATTGTCCAGGTTTTGTGTGTGTGTGTGTGTGTGTGTGTGTGTGTGTGTGTGTGTGTGTGTGTGTGTGTGTGTGTGTGTGTGTGTGTGTGTGTGCGTGCATGCCCAAACAGCGCAAAATCATCAGCATTCCAAACAGTAAGGCAACACAAACAGGAAGAGGAAATAACTCAACTTCACTCCACTTATCTCGCACACATACAAACAACACACACACACACACACACACACACACACACACACACACACACACACACACACACACACACACACAGGCATCAGGTTCAGTTATCTCCCATATATGCATGCATGCATTCACACACACACACACACACACCCATACACACACACACACACACACACACACACACACACACACACACAGATGCAGACACAAAGATGCAGACAAACTTAACGTCACTTCACTTATCTCCTACGTATGCGCCCCAGTGTCTGCATTTCTTTCTCTTCGTATCGTAAACACACACATAGGCATGCAGTCGTGCATGCATTGTAGAAAACGAAAAGGTATAGTAAGTTCACCTTACTTTTAGACTTGCACGCACACAAACACACACGACCATGTTTTAGTGGTAACGCGCACACACACACACACACACACACACACACACACACATACAAAAACACACGGTGCATTACTGAGAGCAAATGATGCATCTTAATTAGGCTACATCTTTTACAGACCTGCATACTTAACATTCATGTGCACACACCCAAACACACACACACACACACTAGCCTAGGCTATATCCTAAATTTGACTTGTTGATCACCATTATTTCAACCAGCCGGCTTAAACAAGTGAACGAACACACACACACACACACACACACACACACACACACACACACACACACACACACACACACACACAGATGCAGTGATGTATATTAGCATTTCCATGAGATTGGAACATTAAAATAATCTTATCTGTGCGTGTTCTACTCCAATTTCGTGCCTATTGATTAGAGTCTGTTTAATTGTGTGTGTGTGTGTGTGTGTGTGTGTGTGTGTGTGTGTGTGTGTGTGTGCGTGTGTGTGTGTGTGCGTGTGTGTGTGCAAGGACAAGGAAATGAAGAGGGCTGTGTTAATGAAAGAGACCTCACTAATGGGAACATTAATATAAACTTACCCTCGCCTGTCTCCTCTCTAAAACAGCTCAATACCTTTACCCACATACATATGCTCAAACACATGCTGTGTGTGTGTGTGTGTGTGTGTGTGTGAGAGAGAGAGAGAGAGAGAGAGAGGGAGAGAGAGAGAGAGTGAGGCGAGAGAGAGAGAGAGAGAGAGAGAGAGAGAGAGAGAGAGAGATGGTAAGAGAGAAAAGTATAGAAGTAAATGTAGACGAGTTTTGTATTTTCATCTCTCTCACTCCTTCTCTCTCTCCCTCTCTCTCTCCCTCTATGTCTCTGAACTGTGTTCTTATCTGTTCTTTTTAATTATTCTACATCGTGTGTCTAAGCTTGTTTTCTTGTCGTCATATCAACTTCGTCTCTCTGCCTTCCTCTTGTGTTTTTATCACGTTTACTTCGCCGTTCTCATTTGTAAGTGACACAATCGGTTATGACGTACTGTGTGTGTGTGTGTGTGTTTGTGTCATGGAGTTGAATAAAAAGAGACGGGGGGTGGGTGGGGGGTGTAAGATGATGTTTGATTCTGAGCTCTTTGTAAATAAAAGCTGTTTAATTTTTTTTTTCTTTCAGTAAAGACTGATTAGACCCGAACAGAATTTGTGAATAAAGCAATGAACGTAATCACATGTGCTATCTCTTTCTTTTTTCCCTTGTGCTCTCTCTCTCTCTCTCTCTCTCTCTCTCTCTCTCTCTCTCTCTCTCTCTCTCTCTCTCTCTCTCTCTCCCTCTTTCCCTGCTGTTCAACAGTGAGTCACTAAAGATATCCAGTCTTATGTGGCAAATGCAATGAAAGGAGAGAGGGAAAGAGAGAAGGAGAGTGAGAGAGCGAGAAAAGGAAACGAAAGTCATAAAATGCAAATATTGTCCACGCTCTGCGTTTCTCTTTTTTTTTAAAAAACAAATTAAATGTCAGGACATGAAATATGGCGAGTTTTCATTGGCTCAGGAAGCGTTTGACAAATCCATATTCTTCCTTAAATAAGAAAATAAAAAAAGAGAAAAAAAAAAGACGCTCTCTTATTACAGCGAAGGCTACGGTAATCACAGCGGGAACAAAGCGCTGTGATTAACGATAGCAATTCATCGTCACAGAGGCGTACGTACGGCAGGTCGACTGACCGACCGCCCGAACCAACGACACGCAGGCGTGCACGTTTGTGTGTGTGTGTGTGTGTGTGTGTGTGTGTGTGTCCGCGTGGAGGGAGGAGAGACATCATGGTTATCATAATTCATATCATAAATAACAGGGAGCCGGCCAATCAGGGCCCAGGCCCCCGCCGATGTCATCCCAAATAACCTTTGATAACAATTACCATAGCGACAGGGCGGTGGGGGAAAAGCCCAAAGTCACAATGTTATCTTGTGTGCCTATTCTGCGCTTATGGAATACAACGTTATTACCATATAGATTAGACTATTTATAATGGTGGCGTGTCACCCATAGCCTCACTACTGTCCTCCATTGTGGGGACGTTGGGGTTTAGGAGGGTCCTGCTGAGTGTGTGTGTGTGTGTGTGTGTGTGTGTGTGTGTGTGTGTGTGTGTGTGTGTGTGTGTGTGTGTCTTAAGGGCAGGAGGGGTGAGATTACAGGACAGGCCCTTTATGTTGCCCGGTGGTATCAGAACAGCACACGCGGCTAGAGGAGAGAACACACAATGCCTGTGTGTGTGTGTGTGTGTGTGTTTGAGGGCGAGAGGATGCTTTTGCGAGTATATTGAGAAACATGGATAGAACATGGGAAGAGGTCACACATGTTTGTCTGTGTGTTTATATGTGCGTGTGTGTGTGTGTGTTTATATGGATGATGATTCAAAAATTGTGCCACGTTAGCTTAGTGTGTATTTGAGTTGTTGTATTTGTGTGTGTGTGTGTGTGTGTGTGTGTGTGTGTGTGTGTGTGTGTGTGTGAGATATTGAGGGGGGAAAGTTGGTGATACTGCTGCAGATTAAGCAGTGTAGCCCCTGCAGATGCTGGGGGAGCCCGGAGCCTGCTATCTGGATCTTGTCGGAGGTGGTGTTCTCCTAGCGCTATCGCCACGGTGATGAGTCTGATCTCAGAATATGATATCCGCCCACTGCGCTCTCTCCCTCTCTCTCTCTCTCTCTCTCACACACACACACACACACACACACACACACACACACACACACACACACACACACACACACCTATCCGCAAGAGCCCACGGTTTAATATCCCCTTTCTCCTGCTTCCTCTCTCGCTTCAACCACACCCCCATACACACACACACACACACACATACACACACCGTTGTCGCTCTTGGCTCTGTTTTGCATAAAGATATATGTATGTTAAACATTGGCGGGTCCTAAATCTCCTCTGTTTAAAATGAGATCTGACTTTGTGCTTTGTCAAAGTCACTCACTGGCTCACAGATAGATGGGGGACAGATGGAGAATGTGTGTGTGTGTGTGTGTGTGTGTGTGTGTGTGTGTGTGTGTGTGTGTGTGTGTGTGTGTGTGTGTGTGTGTGTGTGTGTGAGTGAGTGTGAAAAAGAAGATGGTGCAACTCCGGTGAAAGCGCTGCTGCGCTGCGTTCCGCTCAGCTCCACGGCGTTGGGTTGGGGCCCCTGCGGGGACCGTTTGAGGTGTGCGGCGGGATGACGGCGTTTTGCGTCTGTCATAGTTAATTACATCTAATCGCCGGCGCATCTGTGTTTGGGAGCCAGATACGTTTGTGTCGCGGGGGAACGCTAGTTATCGCGCCGGGGAGAGAAAAAGAGGGCGGTTGGATTTCACAGGAGCCAGGCTAATTGGAAATTCAAATTCCCATTTTTTGAAAAATTTGTTCTGCAGCTTTGTGTAGCAGTTTTCCCCTCTTTTCCCCCGTTTTTATTTTGCTTTTTTTTTTGGTGGTGGGTGTGGTGTGTGTGTGTGTGTGTGTGTGTGTGTGTGTGTGTGTGTGTGTGTGTGTGTGTGTGTGTGTGTGTGTGTGTGTGACGGAGTGTATTTGTGTAGGAGGTTTTGTGGAAAGACGCTTCAACAGAAAAAGAAATGACATTTGAAATCATGAAAACATCAAGGTAGTCAAGAAATGAAATGAAACATTTGAGGATGGGGGTTGAACCAGTTATAGGCCTTTATCCCTGATATGGTGTTTGTGCTTCAGTCTGAAACTAAGGCAGAGACTCTTAGTATTGGAACTGTACTATCAATTCTTATGCATAAAATGACACATTTTTAATATTTGTAAACATTTTTTTTTTCACTCACTGCTTTGTTGTATCAAATTTTATTATGTTGGTTTTATTTCCCTTTAATCACTTACCACATTTAGCCATTTTGTCAGGGCTGTAATATGAATAATTTTTTAATTGTTTTCTTTCATTGTTTGTTGTTTGTTTTTAATTGATTTGTTATTTGTTTCCTGCTGTTGTTGTTTAGATGAGGAAGAAGAGCCAGTGCCTGTTGCCATGGGGACATCGGCGGAAGCCATGCAGGTGTCCGTGGAGGAGGACGACGGGGAGGAAGACTACGATGAGGAGGCGGAAAACGCCGAGAACCGGCCGGCCAAGCGCGAGGCAGACGAGGCCTTCCCGTTGGGCGTCATGCCGACCGCCAAGCGCCCGCGCCTGGGCCCGAGCATCAACCCCGATTCGAGCCCCGAGTGGACCTCCGAACCCCGGGAACCGCTCTCCTCGCTCAACCCCCAGATGCCCCCTTCGCCGTCGTCCGATTCGCCCCCTCTTTCGCCCGCTCCGACCCCCATCGGCGCGATGATGGCACGGCCGCCCATCACCCCGGGGCGCAAGCCGCTACGTCCGACAATCACCTCGCCCGGCAGGAAGAGCAAGTCGCCGCGGCGGGGAGGAGGATCGAACGCCAGTCCTGGGCGGGGCACCCCCAAGCTCACCCAGAAGGAGAAGAAGAAGAAGAACTCCCCGCGGAGCCCCAGAGGAGGGGGGGCTGCCGCCGCTCACGCAGCCCAGATGGCCTCACCGCCGCTGGGCCTGAGCCAGAGGGACGGCAGGGCCATGGGTCCCGGAGGTGCTGGAGGTCGGGCTGCCGGACTGGCGCACTCGGACCTCCACTTACAGAGGTCGTCCATGTTGGACACGGGGGATGCGGACATCGAGGATTCCATCTCGGCGGTGATCGCCCGGGCATGCTCCGGAGGGGCGGGTAGCGGGCGACCCCACGACCCCTATGACCTCCCCTCGGACTCGGACAGCGACTCGGACCCGGGTCTGACGCTCTCACACACTCTCGGCAGGTCCGGCGGTGGCGCCGGTGGCAAAAATGCCCACGCACATACGCCCGTGGGCTCCAAACACATGGGCCGAGGGGCGCTCACCTCCACCCCTCTGATGCCTTGCAGCATGGACCGCTCTATAGACGAGGTCGTCCGACAGGCTGGCAAGCGCGGCGGCGGCGCAGCCAGCATCTCCATGGCGACAACCTCCGACCCCGACGACCTCTCCTCGCCTCCCCCATCGCCTCCAACCCCTCAGCCCTTAATGCCCGGCTTGACCGGCCTGTCGTCGTGGCAACAGTCCATGGGCATGGACGAGTTCTCGTTGGGCGCGGTATCGGGTGGTTTGGCGTCCACCGAGGGCAAGAAGAAGAAGCCCAAGAAAGAAGCCAAGCTGAAGCTGAAGAAGCTGGGCAAGATCAAAGGTCACAAGGAGAAGGACAAAGGTCACGAGAAGCTCAAGAGCAAAGATAAGAAGAAGGACAAGAAGAGTAAAGAGAAAGAGGGCAAGCTGAGCTGGAAGGAGGACGCGGGCTTGAGTTCGCTGGACGGCGGTCGTCACGGCGACGACCCCTTCAGCATCGCGGCGGCCGCCGCTGCGGCGGCCCTCTCGGTGGCGGAGGAGCGTCGCGACAAGGACAAGCACAAGGAGAAGAAGAAGGACAAAGACAAGAGCAAGAAGGACAAGGGCAGCAAGAAGGACAAGGCCAAAGAGCGCGCCAAGGAGGCCAAGAAGAAGAAGAAGATGTCCGCCGAGGAGCGGGAGAGAGAGGCCTCGCTGGCGCTCTTCGGCCCCGCCGCGTGCCTCCTCCTGCCCTCCGCCATCCCGCACCTCACCCACATCGCCCCGAGCGCAGCCGCCGCCGCCGCAGCTGCTGCAGCCGCCATGGCCGAGAAAACTCCGCTCGGCGGAGACAAGCCGCTCAAGAGCAAGGAGAAGGAGAAGAAGAAAGACAAGAAGGAGAAGAAGAAGAAGAAGGAGAAAGAGAAGGAGAAGGAGAGGGAGAAGGAGCGGGGGAAAGAGAAGGAGCTGGAGAAGGAGGAGAAGAAGAAAGGAAAGGAGAAGGAGAAGGGAGGCAAGGCCAAGGAGAAGGCCAAGGAGACAGCCAAACAGGAGAAGGTAAAAGTGTGTGTGTGTGTGTGTGTGTGTGTGTGTGTGTTGATGGTGTGAACATTTTCATACTCTGAAAGTAATTCATGGTGGGTTATAAAACCACCAGCATGTTGTAAGAGTTTATCTTGCACAAATCTAACACACACACACACACACACACACACCCTTAAGGATGCTCTAAAAATGCTTCTGTGGTGCTCCTGTGCTGCAGTGGCGGTGTGTTTTCCTTTGTTTTTGTTTGGTTGTGTGTGTGTGTGTGTGTGTGTGTGTGTGTGTGTGTGTGTGTGTGTGTGTGTGCGCTTTACTCAGGTGTGTCTTATCTAACGAAGGACGTACCCTACAGAAAGTCACCTGTCAGTCACTCTCACAACACACACACACACACAGACACACAACACACACGCAAACACACATGGTGCCCATGGAATGTGGTGTAAACAAGTTTATGTGTGAGTGTGAGAGAGAGAGAGAGAGAGTGTGTGTGAGAGAGAGAGTGTGTGTGTGTGTGTGTGTGTGTGTGTGTGTGTGTGTGTGTGTGTGTCTATAAGCCAGTAGTGTGTTTGTTTAGTGTGAAATCTCCCTTTATCGGTCCAGTCCGCTCGTCTCCTTGCAAAGTCAGTCAACACCAATCCCATTGATAGTGGATGAGCAGTGAGATGCCCCCCCCCCCCCCCCCCACACACACACACACACACATCATTTCCACCCAAACATACGCCAATATTCTCCCTCTCCCTTTCGCCATCACAACTCCTCACTATCACTCCTCCTCTCCTTCCATCTCTCTCCTCCTCTTTCATTTTCCTTTACTCATGTTCTCAGTCACACTCTCTCTCTCCCTCTCTCTCTCTCTCCCTCTCTTCCTCATTCGTTTCTGTTCTCATGCTCCCTCTCTATTTTCATCTTTCTCTCTCTTCCTCTCCTTTCTTCATTCCCTTTTGCAGCTTCTCTCCCTCTTTCCCCATCGCTCCCCTTCCTCCTTTTTCTCCCCGTTTCTCATTCCTTCACTCTATCTATCTCACTCACTCTCTCTTTCTACCTCTCTTTTTGTCTCTTCCTCAACCTCTTTGTTCTCTCACTCTCCCTTTCTCTCCTCCTTTCTCCTCCATCTCTCTCACCCTCTTGTCATCTCTCTCTCTCTCTCTCTTTGCCTTTCCTATTCCTGGTCTTTCCCCCCCTTCTCTCTCTCTCTTGCTCTCTCTTTCTCTTGCTCTCTCCCTCTCCCTCTCCCTCTCTCTCTCTCTCCCTCCTTCCCTCTTTCTCTCTCTCTCCCTCTGTCTCCCCCTCCCTTCTCCAAAGCTGAGAGATGGGATTCAGCAAGTGATTTTCCCTTTCTTCTCCTCCCCTCAATCTCTTGATCACTTTAATTTTTTGCAAGGCTGCTTCACCAGACCGAGAGGGGGGAGATAGAGAACGGACGAGTGTGTGTGTGTGTGTGTGTGTGTGTGTGTGTGTGTGTGTGTGTGTGTGTGTGTGTGTGTGTGTGTGTGTGTGTGTGTGTGTGTGAGAATAAGGGAGAGGAAGAGAGTGTATGAGACAGAAAGTGTGTGTGTGTGTGTGTGTGTGTGTGTGTGTGTGTGTGTGTGTGTTGAGGTTTTATCAGCGCGGGGCCTGAGGTATGTGCGCGGCGAGCTAAACCCATAGAGATTAGTGGAAAAATGCCTGGCGATGCACTAAGGGGCTTACGGCAGCGCTTGTATTAGTTCAGGTGAAAGGAGTATTGCTTTTACATAAAACTGGACAAATCCCGGCACAATGCCTTCCACCGGCGGGCCACAATGGAGTCCACTATCTCCGGACTTCACCTCCGCCGCACAACCCCTGTCCCCGCCGACCGCCACCCCAGCCAAGGGCCGAGGCCACGGAGCACGGGAGCCTCTCCCCAACCATCCAAATACAGTTACCAACAACATGCAACACATATATACACACACACACACACACACGCACTGTACGCGCACACACACTCTCTCTCTCTCTCTCTCTCTCTCTCTCTCTCTCTCTCTCTCTCTCTCTCTCTCTCTCTCTCTCTCTCTCCTCTCCCTCTCTCTCTCTCACACTCTCTCTCACACACACACACTTACACACACACACACTTGCACACAATCTCTAACACACAAATACACACCCACTCACACGCACACACACACACACACACACACACATACAATCAGCCCTCACACTTTCTCATATTTACTCAGACATACACATACAGACAGATAGAGACAGACACACACACACACACACACACTCTTACACTGAGCATTCCCCCAGTAATAATAAAAGGAGTGGAAAAATGGCAGAAGGGAGAGGGAGGGAGGGAGGAAAGAAAGGAGGGAGAGAGCGAGAGAGAGTGAAAGAGAGAGAGATGACACGAGACAGAGTTAGGGGACAAGAAAATGAGAAAAGGAAGAGATTAGTGTGTGTGTGTGTGTGGGGGGGGGGGCAAGAAGGAAGGGAACAGAGCAAAGTGATGGAATGACAGAGGAGAGAAAAAGAAAGAGAAAGATGGGCGGCGGAGAACATTTCTCCCAAACAAAGGCCAGCGGAAGAGATTGTGCTAAGCAGCGTGGCGCTAACATTTCCCCATTCTGTTCCACGCTGGCAATTAGACACCTAATGTACAAGAGTGGAGGAGGGACCCTGAGGGCTAAATGACTCCCAAGCACTAAGAGGGGCCACTGCCCCCTCACACACACACACACACACACACACACACACACACACACACAAACACACTTACCTGTTCCCTGCTCATGGCCCATGCACACACACACACACTCACACACACATACACTCACACACTCACACACACACACATACACATACACCTACCCACACACACACCTGTTCCCTGCTCCTCTGCCCATGGCCACATCTCACCTGCAGCCGTGGGTGTAAAGGCCCACTGCATCTATCTGCCCCCCCTGAGGGGTAGTTTTGCTGGCATGATTGTTGCCCCCGGGGGCAAAGCCGAGCTATTAGTGCAGTGCCACTCCATTCCATTCCATCTCCGTGATGGCCTGCCTGCACCAGCTGGGAATGTTCATTTCACAATCGCTTCAGGATGAGTCACCTCCAGGATGACACACACACAGAGATGCACATGCGCACGCGCACACACACACACACACACACACACACACACACACACACTCGTACGCTGAAATAGATATACACTTACACAATCAAACACATATACACACAGGCACACAAGCACACTGACACACACATTCACTCATGTACAGACTGCACACACACACACACACACACACACACACACACACACATATATATATACACACACACTTGTACTGGCACACACACAAGCATGCACATAAATGTACAGGCACACACTATGTAGACTATGTAACACACAGAGAGATTGACACACTCACACACACACACACACGGGCCGGCTAGACTAGTGGTGTGACCCAGCTTGTCTTGGCTCGTTATCTCTCAACTTGCTCCCCGAGAAGAGAGGAGAGGAGACCCATCTTCACGTCTTTGTTCACTTCCTCTGTCGGCTCCGGCTTACAAAAGCCACCCCTCATATCGTCTCCTTTTTGGGTGCAAAGCTTTTTTTCTGTATTGTACCCTCACCGTATTACATCTTATTACCTTCCCTGACAATCGGACAGGGAGGAAAGGAGACTTCGGGAGCAGACGGTCAAAGACGCCGCCGTCGCTAACCGTCGCCACCGCCGCCGCTCACTCCACTATCGCTGTGGCCCCCCACCCCACCCCTACCCCCCCCCCTTTTTTTTTGAGTGTGTAACCCTTTAAACGAGCCACTTTGGTCAAAAGGCCACCCAAGTTACGGCTTCCTTACATCCATTTGGGACGCGATTAATCAATTTGGATTCTTCCGCTCCCCACCTCCGTCTTTTTCTTTTTTTTTTTTTTTTTTGGGGGTTGTGAATCGTCCTCCTCCTTCTCCTTTTTCTCCTTCATCCCTGTGTGTGTGTGTGTGTGTGTGTGTGTGTGTGTGTGTGTGTGTGTGTGTGTGTGTGTGTGTGTGCGCTTGCACTAGTAAAGGCTTTTTGAAGGAGTGTCGGCCAGCTCATCGTGATACGCCACGGGGTTAAGTAGGATGTCGCACTTTTTCCCGTCTTTTCCCCTTCTTCTTTTTATTCTTCATCTTCTTTTTTTTTGTCGTTTATTTTTTTGGGATAACCGTCGTCGTCACGGTGATCCCCGGCGCGTCCCTCATCCACTTAAAGGCTAATTAGCATAAGCAGATAGTGCTATCTGAATGCGTTTCCACGGTGACCCTGAACACCGTAAGAGACGCACACACACGCACACACACACACAGACTCCACTTTGCCCGCTTGAGTCTTATCGAGAAGGTGCATGTCCTCCTAAGGGAAGAGGGCCTGTCTGTGTGTGTGTGTGTGTGTGTGTGTGTGTGTGTGTGTGTGTGTGTGTGTGTGTGTGTGTGTCTGATTGTATTCACGTAAAACAGTATGTGTAAGGGAAAGTGAAAGTATGTTTAGGCAAGACCTTTTTTTTTTCTTTTCTTCAAAATCTGAATATACAAGCATATAAGCGTGTGTGTGTGTGTGTGTGTGTTTGTGTGTGTGTAGGAGGACATAGAGGACACCGCATTCTCCCTCCATCCTCGTGTTGTGTGTAGAGTGTGTGGATGAGCTCCACTGATTCTCCTTCTCGCTCTTAGATGGAGTTGGTCCAGGACCTCACTTAGTCAACACAAAACCCCCTTTGCCTTCAACTTATCACTCCTGCAGATGAAAAACAAATCCCATCCTGCCCCCCCCCCCACCCATCGTCTCCCGACTCCCTCGAACGCGTGCCGGATCCACAGTAGAGAGGACACCCCACACACACACACACACACACACACACACACACATATATACACCAGCAGGCTCCCCGCTAACTAAATACCATCAGCGCCTCATCTCACTGAGCTGTGCTACGCTCGCACTAATGCTTTAGCCTACTGATTTAGCCCCTCTTTTCACGTTGTTTTTCAAATGTCATTTAGGCAAACCGTAACGGTGGCACTCCTGAGTGTGTGTGTGTGCGTGTGTGTACATGTGCGTGGAAGCGAGCATCGCAGTGGCGTCTCCATCTGTCGGCCCACCCTCTCTATCTATCGTTCGTTCTTTCGTTCTCTCTCTCTTTCTGACGCCTCGCTGGGGTTTACGGGCCACGCTTCTATCTCTTTTGGGGAACTTTTCGCCCGCCTCGCTTGATCCTCGGATCTACGCTTTACCGTACTGTAGCTGTACCCATCAGCTTGGCGAACGCGCTGATCTCTTGAGAGCGTACCCGTGTGTGTAAATATATATATATGTGTGTGTGTGTGTGTGTGTGTGTGTGTGTGTGTGTGTATACAAACACCTGAGAGTGTGGCACATCGCTCGGCAATCGACACGGCTCAGAAGTGACTAACCACTTCATGTTCATTGTATCACTTCCTGTTGTTGATTTTTTTTTTTTTTTTTCTTTTTGTTTTGTTTTATACTTATTACACACACACACACACACACACACACACACACACACCACATGTGTGTGTGTTTGGTGTGTTCATGCCTATATGCTAATACACTGACTAACAGGGTTACTCACAGTAGGTTTCAGGAGAGAGAGA
>JAODXP020000026.1:6542537-6572537 GCA_027497455.2 Sardinella longiceps | reverse complement strand
GGTCCAGGGTCTGATCTGGGGTCAGCAGTTATGTGCTATTTGTTTCAAAGCGAAGAGTTGGATGGCCAGGCAGAACAGGCAGACGGTAGCGCTTTGCAGCACAGAGAGGGAGGCTTTCTTTCCAATGGACCAGCTGATAACGGCAATGCTTTCCACATGGAGAGATTACGGCTTTTAATTTCCCTCCTTTATGTCCATGATGCAATCCACATATACCTGTTTCCATGTGTCTGTGTGTGTGTGTGTGTGTGTGTGTGTGTGTGTGTGTACACATACACATACACACACTGGTTTGCATACTTCTACTGTGTGCATACGTATGTGCATGCCTGTTTTCAATTTTTTCTTTCAACTTTTTTCTTCCTTTACACACTTCTGTAACTGTCACAGAAACAAATAAATGTAGCCTACTAGAATTCTCACTCACCTACACACAAAGTATGCAAACACATAGCCCATATATGTGTCTATCTGTATTGATATATACAGAGATGTTGCAGAATATATGCAGTCTCCTATCCTTACTGTTGCAGTTATATATTTACACACACACACACACACCTGTTTCATCAGACTTAACTTGAGGTCAGAGTGCATCAGAACAGGTCACGGACTTAAAGTGACCCTCTTTGATTCTCTCACCCCTCCCTCTTTCTCTCTCACACTGTCCTGACCCCCCCCCCCCCAGTACCCCCACATCTATTACTCAGGACTCATTTTTCCTGTCCTTTGCCCATACCTCCCTTGCTTACTTCTTTCTCTTTCATCATCACTCGTTATTTAATCTACCATTCACTCGTTTTCATTCTCTCTCTCTCTTTCATTTTGTGCACACTGAATATTCCAATGCTGTGTGTGCAGCCCCCCTGATTAAGTCTCTGTGTAGCAGTTTATTTCTCTATAATCAGTGCCACTAGCCCTCTTCAATTCGGTGGAACACTTGTGATTTCAGTATTTTCTTTTCTTTTCTTTTTTTTAAGAAAGTGGTGAATCTGTCTGTCTTTTTGAGAGACTGGTGAGTCTGTCTGTCACTTTTAAATGGTCCCCTGACCAGTATGCCCCCCCCCTTGTCCCAGGAAATCAGCAAAAAAAAATCATGTTCACTTATTTCTTATATTGTTTCAAAATTATTTTTTATGGTTCATTTAAGACGGTCATTTCTATTTTTTGTAAGAATCACCATCCATTCCACCAATGTTTTTTTTTTTCCTCAAGAAAAAAAAATCCCGAGTATAAAATCACAGAGATGTGCGTGCAGAACTACCGCCTGCTCTCTTTTAAAAAGAACCAATTTACCTGTCAGGCTGCGCCAACGCGTGCATATGCAGGAGCCATGACGGGCTCGCGGATGCGGACATTAATAGCTACATTAAAATCCAACCCTTTCAAAAGGCCGCACGCCCCCTGCCGGGCTATGAAATTCATAATAGACTATTCCATATGCTCTGAGGCCTTTATGACATCCGCATTTCATACATTAGGTGGCTCTGTTAATAAGCATACAGGACCTAATCTGGACCTCAAACTCTTGTCGTCACAAGTTGCTTTCTATGGTTAGGCACTGGACTGGGCTACTTCTGTTCATGTTGAATGGGAAATTATGAAATCAGTCTTGTCCTGTCTGTCTGGGTTTCGTCTATTTCAGATCATCTTCATCTGTCCTTCCCCCTGTTAAGATACTGTCATGTTTGATGTATTGATGAAAGACAAAAAAGTGCAGAGTAGTCTGACTAGTATAAAACAGTGCAATAGGTCGTCTCCTGTGTTCTTTTCAGCTAGGCGAGAATTGGAGGGGTACTTTGATTAGCCATTAATGGATTAATAGTTGATTTCTTTTGTCTTCTATTGTGTGATGGAGTGTGGTGGGTCACAGAGGCCTAGTTTTACAATACTGTAATAAAAACCTAGGCTCCTGTTCACTCCTGCTTTTTTCTTAGATAGGCCTCATCCATTGCATGAAACAGAGTACGCTGTACAGCGCTGTTGACGGCTAGAAAGTTTTTCATCTGCAGATTGGAGCGGAAACGAACTCTCTAGGCATTGTTTGAGAAAATAGTGAATATTTCAAAGAAAAAAAAGATAAATTGCATTCTAATTTTATTTTGCCCTGAATTATCTGTAAATGCAGATGTGTGTGTGCGGAAAGCCCCACAATCTTGCTCTCGCTTTTGAAAGAAAGTTTTGCGTCCACGGGCCGAGTTATCAACCAAACGGTAGATTTTTGGGAGATGCCCCAAGCTTGAATTCAGAGAATGAGAGGAAAAAAACACACCAAGATGCCACCTCTGTTCTTGAGCACGTGTCTTTTTAGTAATTTGTGAGCTATTTCCCCCGTGAGTGCTCGACGGCGCTTTTTATCTGGGGCTATGAGTGCTACTGTACGCTGCACCTCCCGCTTATCTCCCGGTAACGCGGGTATGGGCGCTCTCCTTTATCAATTGTTTTGAAACGACAGACTTCAAAAGCAATTAGAAACATGACGCGACGGCGGCGCAGGGCGAAATTAGAATACGTTTTTAATTACTATATTTATTTATTTCGCGCCTTTTTCTCCCCTTTCTCTTCACCACCCCGAGCGTCATCTGCAATTAGAAGGCACTCGCCTAATGTTTGAACAGTCTAATCAATGGCCTTAAACTGAGGACTACGTGGTGCTCATGTAAGCAGGTTCTGAGGCGATGGAGACGCAGAGGAAAAGGTGCCGCGCAGAGATAGGTTATTATTTAACTACAGGCACTTAATGGCGGCAATATCTGCCTTTGACGACTCGCGTGCTATTCTAACCCCCTTTTGCCTTACATCAAAAAAAGTTTATTTTTATGTTATTAAAAAGTAAAACAAACACGAGGAGCAACACAGTGGGCTTATTAACTGTTGTCGTGTGCGCGCACAGTAAATTGACATTGGCATGTGAGCGAGAATAAAGGGAGGGGGGGGGGGGGTGGAGAGTGACTTGTCTTTGTAACCTTCAATCAGTGAATCTTGCTTGATCGGCAGAGAGCTCCATTTTTCTCCTGCCATGGTTAGATGGTTGGAGGAGAACTGAACGTGAGACTCACTCTGAGTGACCTGTCGGCTTAGTTTGCTTGTGGTGAGGGACGAGGGCGGGGAGAAGGGTCTCCTCTCCCGAGACTGGGTAAATAAATAAGCTTAATTATCACGCGCAACCCAACACCACAGGTAAACACCTCCACCCTGGCACGAGCTGCATTATCAGGCTTTTGTCGCATGACACCGTGGAGCCGGCGCCGGAGCCTATTCAATTTCCCGGCATGCCTGGAATCATGCAATATGCATTATTCTCTCAAAAAGGCCAAATAGATCAGCGATATAAAATGTCAGAATGGAGCGCGCTCTCTGCAGTATTTTGATTGAAAGTGAAGGCATTTCTCTCCTTGCGCTATGGAGGTGTGGGTGTGTGGGGGGAGGGGGAGCATAAAGGCACCTACACGAGCCCAGCCGCGAGCGCACAGTGGTTCCTTTGATCAGAAAGGGCAGTTCATCCTTCCTGCGCGAAGGAACGTCATCAGATGCTGATGTTGTGCTCGCGCGCGCACTAGTTTTCATCAAGGGGGGCGGGAGGAGGGGGGTGTGGTGCGTGAGAGGAGAGAAAAGTGTCATCATAAATGCGCGCGGTGTTGGGGATGACTTTGTGACGACCTCTGTTGCAAATGGGCTATGCACGCGGAATAACGGCCTCCGCGCGCAGACATGGAAATGGCTTAGCACTATCGCCGTCTCCCAGGCAACCATCAGAGTCCCCATCTCGCGCAGAGAAATGAGTTCTGAAAAGGCTGGAGAGAGGCACGGATTAAAGCATGATCCTAGGGACGGGGTGTCAATCAAAACCAAACTCACAAACCGCACGCCTTTTTTCCCTTCGACAAAATTGTATTTTGAAACGCAGCATATATTTACTGCCAAAGGTGCCTCTGACTATTTTATATTTTTATAAGACTGATAATGAATTGGTGCTTCAGAATACCATGAGGAAGGGCGCGTCCCTCTTTCAAAAATCCGTTATTTTACAGGATTGGCCTTGACATATTCACAAGGCCAGAGATATTTCAATTACGCAGATTAGTGAATGCATAGCTTTCTAAATAAGGTAGCCCAATCTGGATTATACTGGAGATAGATTAGGTTATTTGTAACCGCCTGAACTGCTCTATATAGTGTACCACAATTAAGCCTTATTCGTTGGCCTTTTATGCATAGATGTTATTTGTTAGCTTGTACAAAATTTGCGTGGCCTGTATGAAAACAAAAACTTGTCTTTATGCTGTAATGCTGCCAATCACCTTTTTTTAGAATCAGATGCTGAATTGCGCTTCTGAGACCTCTGTCTATTACAGAGTTACCCCTCTCAATCTTGCCTTAAATTATGGAGTCATCACAACCAAAGACTAGTTGCCTCCACTCATCAACAAGAAGTCTTGGTCCTGGTGTTTGTCTTGTCTTATTCGCAAGCTCACTTCTCGGGTCGGTGCAGGATTGAGAGAAAAGGAGGGAGTATTGAGGCTGGTCAGAAAAGAGAGAGAGAGAGAGAGCGAGAAAGAGAGAGGGAAAAAAACCTTCAAATTGGCTTGACCCGCTGCTATTTGATATTTGCCTCTTTGACACTCATTTAAAGGCGCGCGGCAGCAAAGCAGAACGTGGACAAGCCCGGCCTGAAATCGAAGCCGCGTGCGCGCGGGGGGATCTGGAGAACCCGATAGCCGGGGGCTCGCGCTCTCCAAAGGCTCCCCGGTCATTTTAGCCCGACTCGCTCGAGCCGGCCCAGCCAGCTCGTCGCCAGGCAGGGTGTAAACGTTAAATGTTCGCTATTTGTTCCAGAGATTGCATTGAAAATCAAGTCCGGACCGCGAGGCAGGCAGGCAGACTCCATTTTCCCCCGCTTTCTTTCAAGGCTCTACGAATCCTCACAAACAGCCATTGACTAAGCTGCTTAAAGAGCCCCCTAATAATGCTTAAACGAATTCCTCAGCTGAGGAAAGGGAGAAGTTTTAAACCAGACAGTATAAGATGGAGAGAGCACGCACAGTTATGGAGACGTCAGACACAATGGCTTCCCGTCACATTGTAATAACACTTTATATCGGCTCGTCGGTGTCTACCTTAAGCCTCGTATAGTATTCTTTGTAGATGACCGATACAAGGTTTGCTAAACCTGCCTCAGAGACTGTAGGCCTTCCAGACTGTGACGTGCTGGAGGCTATTGTTTTGGCTGTCATAGCCTACAGGTGATTCCCTCTCCCTCCCTCTCCCTCGATGTGGGGGGCCGAATGATCAGAGAGACATTTTGCATAGGGTTAAGCGATGGGTGCTTTTAATAAACGGCTCGTTAGCGCGGGATGAGCACGTTCTGGAGCAGATAAACGCCCCAGCCATTGTGCGCGCGACTCTCTAGAGAGCCCCCCTGAACAGGCTGACGGGTATTTGTCTCCGGCTCCCCTGTCTTCCATTTCATTAGCCAATCTACTCGCCTCTATCTCTTCATCAATCTATTCTCCTGTGTGTCCGTACACAGTCCCCTTCCCCGACTCCCAACAAACAAAAATAGGAGGGGTGTGTGTGTATATGGTGATGGTGGTTGGGGTGGGGTGGGTTGCATAAAAAATCATCTCTGCCATCTTCGCAGAATGCTGCTTAGTGATAACGCAGAGCGGGTAATATGCAATGATAAACGTCAATTCGTTTTCCCAAAACACTTGACACATGCTGCAAGCTAGCCACCGCAGTCTGTTGGGGTCCACAGTCTCTGTCTGAACCAAACAATCTCTCTCTCTCTCTCTCTCTCTCTCTCTCTCTCTCTCTCTCTCTCTGTTCCCTCCCTTGGTAGAAAGGATGGATGGCGGACAAATAGAAATGATAGAATCTCGGTAGTGGTGCCAGAACATTGCAAACTGACGGATCGGAGAGCACATTCGGAAAAAAGGGCAAGAAAAGCTCAAAGAGTATTGTTATGGAAAACACAGGGCTTGCTTTTATTTTGAAAAGTTTATTATTATTATTATTATTATTATTATTATTATTATTATTACGTCTAATATTATTATTATTAACATTAATATTAATATTATTATCAGTAGAATGACTGAAATATTGTGTAATGTAGCCAATAGGTGAAAATCGTTTGATGCACAGGTGCATGCCTATGCAGTGTCCTACAATAAAACATTGTGTATTATCATATTTAGGCTATATTAACAATAGGCATACAGCCACACGTTGTTATTATTATTATTATTATTATTATTATTATTATTATTATTATTGCATTGTTCTTGAGTTGATAAAGGTGGAACCTAATGGTAATGTCTTGATTTCAGGGGTCGATAAAAATCTCGCTAACATGTTTTATCTAATGTTCTCTCCGTTATCTCGTAGGCCTAGGCTATTGCAGTATCACAATATCACGATATTCTTATCATAATGATATGTGTAATTGCTGCCGTTCGTTAGCACAGGTAGAAGCCCAGCCTCCTTCAATCCGCTACCCCCATTACCCCCACCCCAGCACACTCCACAAAGCCTCTTCCCAGGGTTGGAGGGCTGGGCCGCGGCCAGGGAACCGAGTCCAGCATCCTTTACTGATCCGCAACTGGCGCTCTCTCTTCCTCTCCCTTCTTCTCTCCCTTTCTCTATAATACACATCCTCCCTCTCCCTCCAACTTCATGATTAATGATATTTCGCTAAAGATTAATCATGGAAAATTAAAAATCTTGGAGGTTTGCAGTGATGGTTTGGTTTGGTGGGGGCTGGTTTGTTGGGTGGGTGAGGCGGGGGAGGAGGGGGGTTTGGGTGAAAGCGAATTAGCTCCATCGAATCTTTTTAGATGCAAATATTTTGTTATCTCGTCTTCCCTGCTCTGTGTTCGGTATTTATGATTAATTATCTCCTCGTGGTGAAAAATAAATCATGCGAAATTAGGATCTCGCGCCTCCACCAGCACGCGCGCGGCGATGGCGGGTCGATCTTGTTAATTCCAGGTTGAAATTGACACACTAATTATAGACCAGTATGGCAGCGGAACACTAGAAGGCAAGATTACCTCGGCGTTTTTATTTTTTTATATCAGATACACCCTCCTCCCTCTTCCGTTCCTCACACCCCCAACACCCCCCTCCCTCCCCCTTATATTTTACCAATTAAAAATCGTAAAGGCATTTCACTGCCCCAGGATAAAAAAAGCCCCCCCCCCTCTCCCTCACAACATTGGCCATCACTTCCCACCATCAGATTCATTGTGATGTATTAGAGATGCAATAAATTATCCCATGTAACAAAACATGGCGCGGTGAAAGGCAGATAATCTGTGCCGCGGAGATAAGGATTCATTATTCGCCATCATTATGACTCCAGCGCAGGCTGCGACTTCTTTCTTAATCAGCCTCTGTGATCCCGGATCTGTGAGGCAGGCAGATAAGCGAGCAGTCGTTTATAATTCTCCCCACCTCGGCCTAATATTTTAAAATCAAATCGGAGGAAGAAGCAGCCGTAAAAAAAAAAAAAAGGAAAAAGAAAACACACATACACACACACATCTGCACACACAACACAGACACACACCGGCTTACGATGGGAACACACAGCCAGGCAACAATAAAACACACGGACACACAAAAAAAAGAAAAGGGGAGATAGAGAGGGGAAATAGAGAAATAGAGAGACAAACATTCCCAGCAGCGAAAGATTTAAGCCGTGTATGCGCATGGAAGGTCATATAGGCTAGTCCAAACGATTATCTATTTCTACTGAAGCGAGAGAAAAACGTTATATTTAAAGAAGGAAATTAACCAAATATATAAAATTCGAGACATTATATTTTTAATGTGAGCAAAGCTTGGGATTGGATTGGGGTAGGTAGTGACTGATGCGGTGGTTGGTTTGATCCCTATTCCCAGGCCCCCCAATAATGACAACAATAAAACAATCGAGTGACTAATTGGAGAAAGATCAACGTGTGCAGATAAAGCACAAAGATGGCGAAAGCGCGATAAATTTTCACGCCAAAGAGCATATGAAAGCGAACTCAGGAGCCAGACCAACAATTAACGTGAGCAGCATAGGCTATAGGCTGCCAATGTTTAAACAGGCCACTGCGTTTTCTGGTGGCAAAATTAATCGGTTTATGGACGTGAGATCATAATCCCTTACTCCATCAACCGATAAGATTGAGAGTTATAAATATCAAGAAGCATAAATAAATAAATTAGTTGAATAAACACAACTGTGTACTTGTATCAAGCCCAAGGTTTACACTTGGCTGTTGTAAGCTCACACTGTCACGCGGGAGCTCACGTCAATTCCGACATTAATCACGCGATTTCATGGCAACTGCAGAACGTTCGCTCAAGAGGAGGGAGAGAGGGAGAGAGACACACTGTGAGGTGCACGCGGACTTGTCCTCTTTTCTCTTCCGACGACCTATAAGCCTGCGAGCCTTATCAGAAATTACTCACCACCAGATCCACATTTCAGCCTATTAGAAAATCACGGCTCAATAATAATAATAATAATAAGTGTAGGCCATATGCCTATTTAGGTTGTGCCATAATCTACAAGGGGAGTGCATTGTCCAAAACATTCAAGTAACTATAATTGCAAATGATGATGGTACAAAAGGATTCTTAGTCAGACTATAGCCTACCTTGCCCATCACGCTTATCTCACAAATCTCCTTGAATGCTCACAAATAATTGATAAGGTGGTGAAAAGGGAAAATTAAATTAATGTAACGCTGTCAAATCTAATGGTGTACCCGAGACGAATCAAATGAATTAATTCAACGGATTTTTTTTTTTACTTTTACGGGCGTTATTAATATTTTTTTATTGCAATCCTAATATGTCATAATTATCTGTGGAATATGATATGGTGTCACCTTTGTGCACATTCTATCAGAGACATCAGTATGCGCATTCATCATCGACGCATATTAGGAACACTTTAACATGGAAAAATTACGACGGTATTTATTTTTCCCAGTAAGCACTTTATTTACGTCTCAACGAGCTGATTAAACGATTCTCATCAGGATGGGGTTTTGCCTAATTCTATTAGAAAAAACGGAAATACTAATTCTATAAATGAGAGCTGTTGTTGCCCTGGAAACATTGAATTATTCATTTATTTAAAAGACACATTTTGGCTCGCTGCTTCCGTAAGTTTATAGGGATGTTTGAGCCAATTATCTTTAATTTATTGCCTTAATTGAATTTCTCCTCCAAAGATAGATATTGGTGTGATCGGTTTACTCTCCTTCTGAGTTTGGGGCGCAACATGAGAGATACCAAGTCTGTAATGTCAGCACAATTCCTTGTCTTTCTCCTCTTCCCTTGATTCTCTCTCTCTCTCTCTCTCTCTCTCTCTCTCTCTCTCTCTCTGCGTGCCTGTCTGGAGAGGAGACAGAAGACGCTCCAGTCGATAGCTGGGCGTGTTGGCGGTGTGATATGAGGCGGCTCTTCTGTAATGCACTGATCATCATAGCCTCCCAACGCAGGGCGTATTATTCATTATAAATGCTCATGAACGCTTTCTGTTGTGTTACAGACCGGTAAAGCGGGTCACTGCCTCAATAAGGCCCTTTTCTGCCTGTCGCAAATGCCTCAGGAGATGCAGAATGGTTTTGAGACTAGGCCGAGACATTATGCGTTCTGTCAGGGATATTTGGCACCGAAAATAGCCTACTTCTCTGCACGCATTCAATGCTTAGTCTACTATAGGGTTTGTTTCTTAATTATTGTTTTAGTTCGAATTCATATTGAAACTAGACCGCCAGTAAAATTATTCTTATCTAACTGAAGTAGGCCTATAAACTATTAGGCTAAATGGAATCCGTCGCTCAAGTAAAAATAACCCGCTATTTAATTTCCTAAATGCCATACAAAAAAATACTACAGAAAAAATATGAATCATTAAATAATAATAAAATAAATTTAAAGCCATTGTATAATCAAAATGTGCCACATCAGACCATCCAGGTATTAAAAATATTTTAAAATACAACAAAATATTCGCTACCTGACAAACTAGACAAAACATTCGTTATCTTGCCATCAAAGTATATTGCTCTGTTGACCTATCTGTAAATCTAACACCACAACTCTTACGCGCAGCGGGTGGCTATGTCCTCAATACAGTAAGGATACACACGAACCACAAGTATTCAACAGAATATGAATACCATGAGTGTGTGTTTGTGTGCGTGAGTGTGTGTATGTGTGTTTGCGCCATTGTCTACGGTAGCACACACCCTCCACAGAATGATCGTTCAGATACGATTTCTTAAGTAAGAGTCTTGCTTGGCCTTAAATTGCTGCTTAATCCTAAATTAAATTTGAAATAATAATTGGAAAATCATTCCGGAAAAAGCATGAAAATGCCATGAAGAACGTCCGCATAACGGTTCTGGAATGATGTTGCTCGACCCTATATGGTTGTACCTGCTTGTGTGTTGCCCGCGGCCCGTCTCTCTCTTTCTGCCTCTTTCTCTCTCTCTCTCTCTCTCTCTCTGACCTCGTTATGTGTTAATACTGCACGTTGCGGGTGTGTATGCGTGCGCGCGTGTGTCTGTGTTCGCTGGAGGGCAGGTTAAGTGTTTTTTCCCTCTGCACCCCGCATCGACCCGGAAGAGCTCGGCGGTAACATACAGTAGGCTAAGTACGGTAAATGCGTTGGTTGGTCTATGTGTGTGTTTGTGCGTGTGTGTGTGTGTGTGTGTGTGTGTGTGTGCGTGTGTGTGTGTGTGTGCGCGCGCTGGGGAGGGGTGGGGGGTATGCAGCGCGAGCCCAGGTTTTTTCCCCTCGTTGCTCGCTCTCTAAATGCCATCGGCGGTTCGATCTGTGTGTCAGCTCTCTCGCGCATCTGCAAGTGATTGAAAAAAAAAAACATAATTAAAACGACAACAACTCCAATCGCCGTTCCTCATTGAACAGGTCAGTAAATGTTTACATCTTTTACCCCACATTGTTTCTCGTTGAGAAACACCCGGCGACGAGTTGCATGGATGGATGTGGTCTTGACATTTCTCGATGTGCGGGAACGGAATTAGTAACGTTGGAAATGTTATGTTGTTTCCGTGTGGCGCTCGATGCAAATTTGACGAAAGAATAGATGCAGTCTCGCACTCACTCTTGAGGACATGTTCAGTTCAGAGAGTGCTTAGCCAACAAAGCATCGTTTTTATCACGTCTGAATGGCTGCTTGAAATTATTCTGGAAACGCATTGGGGTTTATTATTATCATTATTATTATTTTTTTAAATACATATTTGGTCTTTGGAGTGTGCAAGGTAACGTTGTCTTAGATCAACGTTTTGCAATACAAAACGTTAATGGTTTCATATATTGAAATTAGCCAGTCTATGTCGATTCATTTCAAATCGAGCACATTGGCTCCTCTTGCACTGGCTGCGTTCTCCGTAAGCGACGAGACATTCATGACTGTATTTTAACTGTCATTTTCCTACCCTCTGAAATGAGGGGGGGGGGGGGGATTTTAATGATCTATTACCACCTGCAAGTGAGCGAGTCTGCCTTCCCTAACCCGTGAAATCCAACTGATTAGCCCAGCAATGGGTCGTAAAAGCAGCCCGCTCTGCTGAAACTGCGTTTTCCTTTTCTGTGTAAGATTGTGTGTGTGTGTGTGTGTGTGTGTGTGTGTGTGTGTGTGTGTGTGTGAGTGGGGAGAGAGAGAGAGAGAGAGAGAGAGAGAGAGAGAGAGAGAGAGGATGATATGAAAAACCTGCTCCACCAGCACGTTGGGAAGAAGACATGAAATTAAACGTAGCATCACAGAACGCCATTGAGAGGGGGCTCAGACATTTGTTTGTTTTTTTCTTTGCACACTGGGACAGGGAACAGAGGCGAAGAGGCACCGTGCTCCCTTGATTTCGCCTGAGTACGCTTGGTGCAGCTGTTTCTGGAGATAGCGAGGCCAGGCCTATGAAATAATCAGCGGCCTGAACGATCTTAAGTTACGGTGAAATCTGTACCCAGCATCTTTTGAATCATGTCTTGTCTCTGACTGAAGCGAGTTTCTCAGACAATCACGGAAGCTTTCATACAGGCACACAACACAAGTAGCCTACGTCATGATTTTGTTTGTTTATCGAGCTGATCAGAAAATGATGTTGGGCCCCACTGCAAACCCTTGCGTCACATTTGGACTTGACTGTCAAAGTCGCACAAAAGACTCCCCATCGTTCAGTAATGCGTGGAGAAATGGCCACAATATTTAGGCCAATATAGTCCGAGGCTACTCCATCATTTCACAGTTCATGTCAATAATGGGCTGACGTAACGGCGAAGGGCTTATAAAGTCGTTAGAACTTATGGACACAGCATCTTCATCTTGTCGATGACCTCGAGTTGGTGCATCAGTTCTATTTTTTCTCTCGTTAGGTGACTTAAAACAAAACCTGTCCTCGACTACTCAAAAGTGTGTCGGCCTTTTCAGTGTCAATCATTCTAAGAATCCTGGAAGAAGTCGTAGTCTCATTCTGATCTATTTCACTATTTGACGCCCGCCACAATGTTCTAAGAATCTAAACCTGTTCTCACGAATGACGAGAGAGGGAAATATTGTTCTTGAAAAGTTTGTTTTATGTTTTTAACAACCTCATTAGTCACATTTCTCTGAATCATAACTGGAACGACACCAACTAAACCTATGCTTCTGCCAAAAAAAAGAAAAAAAGCAAAGAAAAAAATATGACCTTTATTATTAGCATAGCCTTTTTTTTTTTATCTTGAACGAAATGAATATTCCACCACCTATTTACCTTTTTTTTTTTCTTTTTTTTTTTTTTACATAAAATAATTTTCGTATAATAGTAAAAAAAAAACCATAAACACAAGTAGGCTATATATATATATATATATATATATATATATATATATATATATATATATATATATATATATATATATATACACACACACCATATAAACCATATAAACGCACTGTGTACTGTAGATATAGCCTACTGTATATTCTTTAATGATAGAGAAGCGGGAGTTTTAGATCTGAGATGGATACGATTTTATCATTGCATAGCCTATCAGAATTTTCAGATGCCGAGTTTTGGTTTCTTGTGACACACTTAAGATTGTTTAAGATTTAGCTTCTTATGACACAAGATTTTTTTTTTTTTTTTCATCCTCTCAATCGTCTTCGCTCTCTCTTTCATTTTCACGCCTCCTTTCTTTCATTGTCTCTCTTTCTCTTCTTGTTGTTTCCCCTCTGCCACTCTTTATTTTTTCTGTGCCTCCCTTGTCTTTCTTTCTTCTTTTCTTGTTCTTCACCTTGTTACCCCCATCTAGATCAGAGTAGACTAATATATTCCAGTGGCGATCCAGGGCCTGGCTTAGACTTGCGGGGCGGTTTGCCTGAGGCCGTGCCCTCCGCTTCACCCTGGTCTGGGCCGCTTACACTGTTTAGACAGCTTTACCTGGGTCGGAGAAATCACACTGTAAACCCACGGCCGTCACAGGGCGAACTAAGCCCCGGTAGTATCGGCCTCCCGGACCGCTCATCACACGTTGATAGAAGACAGGAGGTCTCCCCCCACCAACACACATGCACACACACACACACACACACACAAACACCTCCCCACCGTCTTCAGTATGGGGTTGAAGCGTCACGCCTGCCTGCTTTAGACTACGGCTTATCTTTGTTTGCTATAAATAATTATGCATATTGGGCGACCGCCAGTTTGCATCATCAGGGCAAGATGACAAGAAGAAATAAGCTCGAAAGCTAACTGTAATCACATGTTATAATATTATAATCACACACATTATTATTATTATTATTATTATTATTATTATTATTATTATTATTATTATTATTATTATTATGTGGTATTTTATTAATCGCTAAATATGTTGCGCATTTCCATGGGCTCAAAAGAAGGTAACGGTGTTATCTAAAATGGCATCTGACGCAGGGTGCATTAAAATAAAGCGCCTGTGTGCTACTCGTGGTGAAAAAAGTGTGATGTTTCCTGATTTTAATCTAGCTTGTCTGACAGAATCATTCACAAACTATCTGCTTCATCTCCAACCTCAATGTAATCGCCACCAGAGCACACCCCGCCTGCGTTATTGAGTTGTGACTAGCTCTGGGTGCTCATTTATTTTTGTTTCAAAACGTCTACAGGCCTACTGCTATTAATACCAAACGCTCAATAACAAAACCTGTACCATAGACCGAAACAACTACAGACATAATAGCCAGCAATAAATTCCACACACCTACACTGGGTATGCTAAATACAAATAGCCTATATCGACGCAATTCTTGTATTAAAATTAAATTTAAAAAATATATATTTTTTATTTGCCCATTATATTTAAAATATATTAGTGTATGATATGCTCCGCACACGCTGGCTGTTGTGACAGAGGGGAGGATTATAAATGACAGCACTTGAAGCAGAGCCGTTCGGTTTGCCTCAGTGGAGGAATAAGCTCACGTTACACAAACTCCTGACTCTGCACCGGGGGACTCACTCGGCAGCACGCAGAACAGCTTCCACGTCTCCGACTATAAGCCTTCAAACTCCCAGTCAAGAAACAAACAACAAAAAACATAATCGGGGGTTTACATTTTGCGTTGTGTGTTGCCTAGGAGCACCTCATACGCATACTCGCGGGATAATAACGCACAATACGTTCCTGCGGATAATTACACTCGTCCGTTGACAGCGCGACAATGACAGCAGGATTGTTCAGCGCGAGCCAGTTGCCGACCATTTTTTCCATCCAAGTTCAGTCCTCCGGTTCTTCCGAGCAGGCGAGTGAGGGAGTCAGGGGTGCCTTTCGGCGCGATTCCGAAGAAGGAAGAAAAATAGTTGCAACGTTACGCCAAGTCAGCAAACCACTTTTTTTTTTTTTTTACACACACACACACACACACAAACTACGCATTAAGAGACACATAGACCCCTTGGTGCAAACACACCACCACCAAATGTGGCATTAATGATGTGCAGAAATTCCATATATTCCTCCCCCACCTACCTATTATATAGGCTATTTTTAGCTTATGTAGCCTTGCATGGCCACAGATATCTCATGGGTGGCTGGATGTAACCTTCTTGTAATCTGCTCTCGGCCTTTGGCTATAATGTTACCTTGAGAAGGACATCACGGGTGTTGAAGGCAGACTTGGACTCGAGACCTGCACTCCAATAAGATAATTTTTTTCTGTCTAGTGTTAGACGTGGTGGTTCTGCAAGCACGTGTGTTGGATGTTCTTTAGTGCTAGTCTAATTTTTCTGGGGTGGGGAATGCACACACATACGGAGGGGAAAAAAAATAATTTCTTGCTTGTTTACTCTCCTGGTGACGTCACGTCCATTGGCGTCGCCAAGGCTGGCCATCCCAGTACATTGCATAGCATCAAAAGCTCAGCCCCCTACACCCCGTTCCTCAATTACATATTGTCAATCTTAGGGGACGGGCCAGCCAAAATACCACCCAATGGGCCAAGCCACCCCCCCCCCCTACCATTATGGCGCAATGAAGCGGAATAATGGTGGAGAACACACGGCAGTGTGCCCACCTGACGTGGGCACGCTGGTGGAACTCCGTGACCTGTCCAGGGGAAACCCGTTTTAATTAGGTATCAGAGGTCACTATCATAGCCTTCTCTCGGGAACGCGCAGCGAGTCACTAATGCACAGCCAGGGGCGCATCATGTTACATGTACGGAGTCTTTTAAATGAATCATGGGACCGTCGTCCGTTACTCCCTCGATCCCTTCGGTAAACTATTCTAGGGTATAGCCCACGACAAGCTCTGTTCAGCCGGAGAGGGAGTTTCGATTCAGCGCGGGGCTCAATCATGCAGCCTTTTAGGGGACTGTGTAGCATACTCGTCGAATGAGAACCAGCCCCATTTTGAGCAACCGGTTTTGAGTCGCAATAACAACGCGTTTGTCGCCGCGAGAGGACGCACTGTCACAATTTTACGCAAGCCAAACGCCACACACACACAAACACACACACACACACACACACACACACACACACACACACACACACACACACACACACACACACTTTTGCGGCCTAAAACATTTGAAGTTGAAAATTATTTGAAGTAATTCATTTGCTAAAGTTTGCCAAATGTATTTCTTTATCTTTAAATGTATTGTAGTGTATTGTTATTTTAGATCGATATGTACTGATATGTGAATGTGGAGGGAGACCAATAATTTTTATCTTTGAACGCACAATAAATACAAAAATGTTCCTGATAGGCTGTAGTCAAAAAAAAAAATAAATCTCATAAAGCTTCCGTGAATGTGTCCCAACGAGAGAGAAGGAGGGAGTGGGGGTGGAGGGGTGGAAGGGGGGTCTGTGCTGCAGTTTCTGGTCATCTTTCGCTGGCCCACTTTATTCAATTATGCCGGGCGGCCGTACAGGCCCCTCCCCGCCCTGATGACACCGACAGACCCTCCTTAAGTTGCGTCGCGCCACAGCTGTCTGCGAACACTGAGCTGACTGGCGCCATCCTGAAAGAATGCCTTCACTGTAAAAAAACACAGAGAGCCAGAGAGAGAGAGAGAGAGCGAGCGAGTGAGTGAGAGAGCAAGCGAGCGAGAGAGGGAGGGAGAGAGCTGCACTGCAACCAGGACGGAGAGAGTTCAGAGTGACTGAGTGAGAGAGAGGGAGGGAGGGAAGTAGAGAGAGAGAGAGAGAGAGAGTAGGGGAGAGGGGTTGCCGCTGCTGCGCATAAACAGAGATTTGATCTGCGAGTTAAAGTTCGGTGCAACTCAGTGTGCAGAGGAGGCATCCATACTCCGGCCGAGCGCGACTGTAAACACACCAGCTACTTGTTGAGTTGCCTGAACAATACTGGAAGTTTAAGTGGGAAAAGTTGAGGAACTTTTAGTGGATCTGGATATGAACCTTGGACTTTCATGACGACTATTGGTTGCGGCGATATTTTTCTTAAATGCACGTGAAATCGCAACATCCACGTTTATTTATCGCATCGTCTGATGCGCCTTAAGAGAGATTTTGGTATCTGTTCTTAGTGTAAACAATTCAAAAGTGAGACGACGGATCGGACTGTAAATGCTTGTGTTTTATTAAATTCCAGGTGATCGAAGGTATATCGCCTATCAACGGACACTTTTGGATTTAACGAAGCATCAGGATTTTTTGGGGGACAGATATTTTTTCCCTTTGTGTCGTTTCGGTTCTCTCCAGTGTGTATGAACGTTTGTTAATAAAGCGATGGAAGTAAGCGCGGACCAGCCCCGGTGGATGAGCCATCACCCGGCGGTAATTAACGGGCAACATCCCGACTCACACCACCCGGGCCTCGGCCACTCTTACGTGGACCCGACGCAGTATCCTCTCGCTGAAGATGTGGATGTACTCTTTAATATCGATGGACAGCCCAACCATGTTTCGTCGTACTACGGAAACTCGGTGCGGGCCGTACAGAGGTACCCACCGCCGCCACACAGTAAGTTGTCCTTTTACTTTTCATTTATCTGGCTTCTATGCGTTTTTGGACACTAAACACAGTATTGTGTCTCTGTGTGCTCTCCAAAATATTGTGTTTTTATAGTAAATATCTATTCAATTGTAGTTGTTTTGGATGTTGTTAAAAACACTTCTGGCTGTGTTGGAAGCAACCTTTGCAAATAGTCACGTATGAATCGCTGAAATCAGAAATTCATTTGAGAAGCCGCAGCGTTTTCAAACTATTGCGCTCCAGTTTGCGTGAGACACCTTTATGGTGGGTTTCATAACCTTCTAGTATTGCTTTGAATAATACGATAAATAATTGTATGTTGGCCCGAAATAATGCTTTCATAATAATTATATTAATATGCCCCTGTTGTGTAATGAAAGCAATGGGAATGTTTATACTTTGGGGAAGTTTTAAACACATTTATTATTATAGACTAATATAGGCCAATGGCGTGATATGTGGCATGCTATTATCAGAATGATTTTTAAAGTAAAATTGTAAAATCATTTTACTGAGCCGACTTTCAGAATACTAGGCAGGTTTGAAGTACAACAGAATTAACTGAATAAATATTTAATCTGCGTCATGACTTTTATGCCAACCACAATCCTAGAGCATTTCTGTAAGAAATACAATATTCTTAGATTTTTGCAGAGTGACAACAAGTTAATACCGGATTTTAGTTAAATTACTTCCTCCACCATGTAGTGAATCATGACCCTATTTCTTTGTGGAAGCTTCCTTGTGCCATCACCTCAAAGCACTCTTTTTTTCTAAAACGTTGTGCACCTAGGGGTGTATAGGGTCGGGGTTTCGGTAAAAGTCGACAACGATACTGCAAACCCAACAGGCCGAGAGTTCTTAATATTTGCTCTAGTTTTGTAGTGCATAGACAGCTTACTGTGGGCACACGATACCATTCAACTGTGAAGGGTTAGACATGTAGCAAAGACTATCCTTGACAGGCCGGCACTTTAAAGCCTGCAACATACAATGGCGCAAGTTTCGATAATTCAGCCGGGCTCAACCTTACTGTTTGTGAATAGAATCGAAAGTTGACATGATGGTGTCTATTAAGTGTCCAACAATCTGAACCTTCGGTTTCAATTAATCTTGTAGATATGTAAATGCTTTCTTGGGGGACTAAACTGCACACTTATTCGTGGTCTCTTCCTTTAATTGGAGAACAAGTTAGTCCGGATTTGCTTTTGCTAAACGTCAAAGGCATAGTCAACATTCTGCTTAGCAGAAACGCTGTGAGGGTGCATGTAACTCGAAGGCCAGATATTATCAGAGCTCAGTAAGATCTTAAATGCAAACCGCACACGTAGGCTCTTGCGTCCTCCTGTCATCACATTGAAAATCATTAGCTGAGTGTGTTGCACAGACAACGTTGCACAGGCTTGTCTTAATCAGTCTTTCCCCCTTCTTGCTTTGTGTTCACAGGTAGTCAGGTATGTCGCCCGTCCTTAATCCACGGCTCTCTGCCTTGGCTCGATGGCAGCAAAGGCATCGGCCCTCATCACAGCACTTCGCCCTGGAACTTGAGCCCTTTCCCCAAGACCCCGCTGCACCACGGCTCCCCCGGGGCCCTGCCTGTCTATCCCCCAGCCTCGTCCTCCTCCCTGTCCGCCGGTCACACCAGTCCGCACCTCTTCACCTTTCCCCCGACTCCTCCCAAAGACGCGTCCCCGGACCCGGGCATCTCCACGCCGGGCTCGTCGGGGCGTCAGGAGGATAAAGAGTGCATTAAGTACCAGGTGTCCCTGGCCGACAGCATGAAACTGGAGTCGGTCCATAGTCGAGGCATGTCATCAATCGGAGCGGGTGCTTCTTCCGCCCACCATCCCATCGCCACTTACCCATCCTATGTGTCCGATTACGGTCCAGGCCTCTTTCCACCAAGTAGCCTCATAGGTGGGTCTACTTCTAGTTATGGTTCCAAAACAAGACCAAAAACAAGGTCCTGTTCAGGTAGGCGTGCGCTTTACTTCATTTTTAATTTCTTTAACCTTCCTCTAATGAGATGTGTGTAAATACATAAACAAACAAACAAACAAAATACCCCACAAGTTGAATTTGAATTATTATGATAAATACTATTCACTGTCTATGGCAAAACCTTTGCCATAAAGCCTGCTCTAGTCATTCTCAGCACAAAGAACCTCCCATGTTGGCCTAAAATCAGTGTAGCCAGGAAGGCCGAGGCCTCGGCCGACTTAAAACCACAATAAGGGCTGCTAAGGGAAGAGAAAGCGCCAGCAGCAGCTTTCACATCCAGTCACAACCAGGGATAGCACTGGACAGATCAGATAGCACTGGACAGATCAGACAGCTAATGCATAGTCCCCCAATGTAACCTGTAGCCAATGATAAATACCACCATCTGTCGAGATGAGCAAATGATAGGACATAATTAAACCCACAAACAATAGCAAAGCGGACTATGAAGTGAAACATTTGTATCACCCAGAAATGATAGGCTATGTCTGATTACTCAAAACCTAAACAAAGGGTCTTATTATTAAAATATATATATATTATATATTTGTAGTTGTATCTTACAATGATATGGCGGCTGCAAAGCTGTCCTAGACTAATCATTTCGGTCAAAAATCCCTGCCCTGAATGCGCAGAGATTTGCACAACTCTTGCTTTCGCACAAGGACACAATGCCATTTTAATTTTAAGAGCATTTGATCACATTATACTTAATGTTCTCGCGGTCTCCAAAGAGGAATTAAGTCCAGTAAATTATTAAACAGCCACAGATCTTTGCGGATGAGCACCCGATGCTCTAAGCCCGACTGAAATGGGGGCTCCCCCTCTCTCTTTTTTTAACAAAACTATTTTTCTCAGCGCGAGTTGTATCACTGGCTCTCAGTCCGTGGCTGTCTCTCGCGCGTTTATATGTTTAAGCTAATCCAATTATTTTCAGACTGCTGCACGCGACAGTTGCATTGTTTATTCAGCGCCAGAACCACTGATAGAGTCCGGATGCGCCCGGGATCGCGAGGAATAACGAACGAGCTCGAGCTGCGGCAGGGTCACGGCCGTGGCGGAATGTTATCAAAACACTGTAATTATTTCAAAAGGTCATTACGTCACCGCAGCCGAACCAGCCTATCTTTAATAAGATTAGTGTCTGTGGCATTGTGCATCATATGCCAGCCAAATAAATATATAAATAAAAAAAGACACGTTATAAAACACCACTGCGTATATTTATGAATCTTGCATTAACAATAGAACATTCAGAGGGTTTGGAGGGCAGTTCCATAGCTCATCCTCATCTTTCTTGTTCATTTTAGGCTGAATCTGCATTACCTCTTTCTCATATCAGACTTTTAAGTTACAAGCAATGGTGTGTTATATATTCTAGCTAAAACTAGCCTTAACAGGTGGAACCACACAGACCTAAATATATTTGTCAAAGGTTTGGACGCTTCCACCCCCCTCCCCCCAGCCCCCTTTTTTGATTCCTCTGCTCTCTACAGATGTGTCTGGCACATCAGAGCTGCCACGGGGGGTGACGCATGTCTGTGTGAGGTCACGGAGGAAGTGCGGATGTGTGCAGACTCTACGCCACTCCGAACGCCTCCTCAACGCACTTTCTTTCTCTTTTTCTTTCTTTCTTTCTTCCTTTCTCCCGCTCTCAGTCTCTCTCTCCCTCTCTCTGTTTTTTTTTTCTTCTTTTGCATCAATAGATACTGAATTGTTGCGTGGGATAACGAAGCCGTCCGGTTCACTGGATGAGTTCACTGGTCTCAGTTCACCGGTGTAGGGTAGCCTAATGAGACCGGCTGATAGCAACTCAGTCCAGCCAGCCATGCCAAGTTCAACTCAGGAATAAAACAATTATTATATAAAAGAATATATATATAATAATATATTTAAAAACAAACAACTAATTAAAAAGATAACAACAAAAATAAGACCCATATATTTTTTTTCTTTTAGGCCTACCAGGTTTCTAAATATCCAATGAAATTACATTACAGCTTGGCCTTTATTAAGCTACATGTAATGCTGCACTGAATTGCGCCATGTGCAATGGGAGGTTCTTTGTGAAAAGAAAACAATGACAGAAAGCAGAGATACTGAAATATTAATTTGTTTATGAAAATAAATGATGACATTTGTGGCAGTGTTGGAAAAATTGACATCTACCAAGCGTAGCCCCTATCATGCATGATGAGCATGATGTGTTGATGGTTGGGAAATGTATTGCGATAATCATAATGTAGGCCTAATCAACATATGCTTGAGAAATATGTATTACTATAGAATTATAATAATCACATTTATTAATTATTATTATTATTATTATTATTATTATTATTGTTGTTGTTATTGTTATTATTATTATTGTTTTGCTTTTGTGATATATAGGCTAGTAGGCCTACTGCCGTCAAATGAGGTAGACCTAATAATCGCAGTAAATGTGTAATGAGTCATGCATAAATGACTAATTCTGTCTTGACTGAATGCATCACTATCGCAGATGTTATCTGTCAATTTTGCGTGATGTGTGACCCCACAAAAAGGTGTGTGTGTGTGTGTGTGTGTGTGTGTGTGTGTGTGTGTGTGTGTGTGTGTGTGTGTGTGTGTGTGCAATATTTATGTGTATTATACTGTATGTGGGAGAATACCTTAAAAGCCACCAGGTCTCTACAAAGTGCCCGTGTGTTGTCTTTTGATTTCCAGAAGGTAGAGAGTGTGTTAACTGCGGAGCCACTTCCACACCGCTGTGGCGAAGGGACGGCACCGGGCACTATTTGTGTAACGCCTGCGGCCTCTATCACAAGATGAACGGGCAGAATAGGCCCCTGATCAAACCCAAGCGGAGGCTGGTATGTGTACACTATCACACTGCATTGATGACGCTTCCGTCTCTCTGTCTTTCTCTACCCAGGAAGAAGTGTTAGCTGCAGGAAACTGACTCGCCAAGTGCAGGTCTCATTTCTTTTAGATACTGCAGTGATCACATTACCACATGACCACATTATTATTATTATTATTATTATTATTATTATTATTATTATTATTATTATTACAGATGCCATTCATAACACTTTTTTTTTGTTTTATATTTTGCAATCTCTTCCACCTGTTTTATTTAATCACTGCTTTGCTTAGAAAAAAAGATAGCATGTTTAAAAAAAAGACAGTAACACGTAATTAAAACGCAAAATGGCTGGCAAACAGCACTCATCGAAGCACATAAAAAGCATGATGGAATTCGTTGATACCATAATTGTAGACATATTTTATTCTTAAATATGTCAACATACACATCGTCATAGTGAAATGGGCTTTTTTCCTGAAAAGGCACTTTGAAGTTAGCCAAGTGTGTTCTAGATGAAGTAGCCTACATTCTTTCCTTGACGGTTGCGTGAGGTGCCCAGACCCTTAGAGGGAAACCCCCGCACACTAAAAGCCTAAACGCCGAATTCTCTCTCTCTCTCTCTCTCTCTCTCTCTCTCTCTCTCTCTCTCTCTCTCTCTCTCTCTCGTCTTCTCAAACTGTAGAAAAGGGAAACTCTAGGCATGGAAACGGTCACTGCGCTGCTATTTTGGCAGGCGGCTCAGCTCCGTCTCTCTCGCTCTCTCTCTCTCTCTCTCTCTCTCTCTCTCTCTCTCTCTCTCTCTCTCTCACACACACACACACAGACACACACACGCTCTCTTTCTGCCCTCTCTCTCTCTCTCTCTCTCTAATGTGAAAACCCGACTTCCCAGGAAAAAGCTGCCGGATATCTGACCGGTGCTGATAAGTCGTTTTTCACAACATCGCGCGCTTCCTTCAGCCTAAACATGAAGGTAGCGCGAGAGGGGACCGAGGGAGAGCGCGTTTGTGTGCGAGGGCAAGCAAGAGTCACGACTAGAGATTGTTCTTTTCACAGCGCAGGGAATCACCTTAGCCCGCGCAAGCTTGGTAGAGAAAAAGAAAAGAGGGAAAGGCTGTAACGAAAGAGTAGTACTACTGAGGGAGAGAGAAAGGATGAATGAGCGAAACAAAATACAGCTGAAATATTTAGTGGTTTTTTTTTTTTTAGAAATATTTACCGCTTTGAGAAACTGTTCTTCTAAACAATTAATTGATCATTTTTTTAATGAAAATTCCAACACTGGAAATTATATACAAGCAACATAGAATTGGTGCACGAGATTATTAGTTACATTAGAGAGAGAGAGAGAGAGAGAGAGAGAGAGAGAGAGAGAGAGACTACCACCATTTTTTTTTTGTTTGTTTGTTTATGGTAGTGTGGCCTGGAGTCATAGCGCCAATCGATTACTTCATAGATTATAGCGCGCGCGCGCACACACACACACACACACACACACACACACACACACACGTCTAATTGCCATTCTGCGGCTGTCTCCATTCAGCAGAAATAATAGGCTACCTATTTGTCGCACCTGTCAGTCCATCAGACTAATCTTCACCGTTATCGCCATTTAATGCAGTTTTTATTACCGCTCTTTGAAACACACACTCCTCCCTGTCCCTCCCTCCATCTCACACTTTCATGTCTGGTGTTTGCCTTGCCTCTGAGTTTTGCACAATTTCTTAATTGGAATTAGTTTTTTTTTATTTTGTTCTGTTTATCATTAGGCCTTACATTACGGTATAACATCACAATTATACATATATTGAGAAATGTTTTACATGTTCAAATGTGTATATAGGCCTAGCCTACATATGAAAATGTTAAGCTGAGGTGTTGAATTTTTACCAGCATTGATGTGATTGTCAGTGATTTGATTGAGGGGGGTGGGGGGTTAAACCATTTTAAGCCATTAGAAACGTGAATGAAAACGGGGTGCGGGTTAATTAAATAAACTGTCAGGTTGATATTTAAACACGCCTGCACTCTAAGGACAAGACACTATGGTACTGTTAGATCGGCACTTAGACGTTTTAACGGGAGAATTTCAGTACGGTTAATGGTCGAGTTTTAAGCCCCTCTTTCATGTGTATTTTGTAAATGTTTACGTTAGTGAGGGCACGGGCTCAACGCTATTTATAGCGCTGCGTCAAAGCAGCTCTGTATGGAATGTCTTTCTTGAACTTCATTTCAAACTCTGGAAGAGGGAAGGAGAGGGAGACAGAAGGGGTGGGGGGTGGGATATAAACAGCCTGCAAGATATTGTTCAGGAAAATAGTGTAGAGGTGATTTGATGTGGTAGGCTATGGTATGGCGAAGTAATTGACATGTCTCTATCCCACCCGCTCTTTCTGTCTGCTGTCTATCCCTATCCCTTTCAATTCACAGTCCGCGGCCCGGCGAGCAGGGACCTCATGCGCAAACTGTCAAACGACCACAACGACGCTGTGGCGGAGAAACGCCAATGGGGATCCTGTCTGCAATGCGTGCGGCCTCTACTACAAACTGCACAATGTAAGTTAAACAGCTGACATAACCTTATGGTGAGACATTTCCTTACTTATCTTAGCATGACCTGATCCCATCGCCTTTTAGTTCTTTTATTTTTTTGGTCATCCAAAACATTTTGTAACCAAACATACAGTTGCTACACAACCTTTTTATTTTATACATCAGCACATGTTATGGCTATTTGTCGGCTTGATTTTTTTTATTATTATTTTATTATGATTATTTAATCAGTTGCCTGAATTAGCTAACTTTAAAAACGCTATGCTTTCCCAACTCACACACGAAGGCAAATTACAAACGTTTCATCATGAATATGAATTCAAGAAATACTTGGAACAATTATTACTATTATTTGTTATATGCACACCATATGGTTAGAAGGCTATTTATCCGTTTTAATCAGTCCTATATCATCGCCCTCAAGGCCAACCATCCCGTGCGCCTCGCTGGCTTGTCACGCAAAAGCTCGCGCCCAGCTAAATGATTTTCCCATGTTGCTCTTGGCAGATTCCTGCATGCCTCATGAGAAGCCTCTCTGACCCCGGTTATCAGAGAAAATAATAATATTTCCAAGTTCCATATTATCATATGAACTGACCTGGACTAGGGGTAATTGCAAAATTAGTTTGTTTTGGTAAATTCTCCCGTGCTGTTAGGGCCTGCGCGCTATTGAAACGAATTCCACATTTTGCACGGCAAATTAGAACCGTTCCTCCTCCGTTTCCAATACCAACCTGCATAGCCGTCTGCATGCATGCTTGCAACGTCAACCCAAGATCAATGCAAGTTAGGACAAAATGTGAGTAACCTACTGATTTGTACCCTGACTAACACACACACACACACACACACACACACACACACACACACACACACACACACACACACGCATACACACACACACACACACACACACACACACACACACACACACACACACGCATACACACTCACACACTGACAGGTGTGGTTTTTCAAATATCACCTTCTAAAATATTCTACAGGCCTGTGGTCAATGTGTATCAGGTCTTGGGTGTGACAGTACAAGTTGTGGTTGCACTATGCAGTTGTGAAGAGCAGTGTATGAATAAGCACTGGTGTGTTTGTGTGTGTGTGTGTGTGTGTGTGTGTGTGTGTGTGTGTGTGTGTGTGTGAGAGAGAGAGAGAGAGGTTGCTGTATGACCGTCAATATCAGTGAGGGGCTTCAAAGGCAAGACTCATCAAACAGTGCAGCGAGATGAGGTTTGGTCTGTGTACAGGTGCGTGCGTGCGCGTGTATGTGTGCGTGTGTATGCATACTATGTTTGAATCAAGATGGTGGGAAAGGACACCTCCATATCTCACCCTGATTCACACATACACACACACACACACACACACACACACACACACACACACATTAAGGAAACCACATCCCTGAAGGTCACTCCATGCACAGACACATACATACACACATGTAGAGAGATAGAGATAGAAAAGGAGAGAGTGAGAGAGAGAGAGAGAGAGAGAGAGAGAGAGAGAGAGAGAGAGAGAGAGAGAGAGAGAGAAAAGGAGAGGTATAACCATAACTCACACACTTTGAAGAGCTTGGGTACAAACAGCAAGGAGCTTGAGTGAGTGCTACTGTCAAAGCAGAGAGATTGTCCTCAATCAAGAGAAAAGGAAAAGGAGAGAGAGAGAAAAGTGTGTGTGTGTTTGTGTGTGTACATGTGTGTCTGTATTTGTGTGAGAGAGACAGATAGACACAGAGAGAGAGAGAGAGAGAGAGAGAGAGAGAGAGAGAGAGAGACTTTATAGTTAGTAGCTCTCTGGTCATAAGAAAGGGAAGAGATTGAAGAAGAGAAAGTGGAGAGGTGTAAAAAAAAAAAAGAACGAGGGAACTGAGAAAAAAAGGAGAGAAAAGACAGAGGGACAGAGAGAGGGGGAGAGATAAGTTACAAAGGAGGAGGCAGTCACTTGTCTAAAAACAAGAAAGAAGAGAGAGGAAAGCAGGAGGAAGAAAGAAGAGTGGAGTAGAAAAAGAGCCAGTGAGAGAGAGAGAGAGAGAGAGAGAGAGAGAGAGAGAGAGAGAGAGAGAGAGAGAAGGAGGGGTGGTGGAGTATGGAGGTATGGAGTGGTTGGGGGAGGCTGCTGGCGTGCGGCGGGTGTGCACAGTGCCCGAGCCTGGATGGCCGCGTTGGCAGGCCAGGGTTTGGGGTTTCTCGGCTTGGCAGTGCCACGCGGTGGACCGTGCCCAGCTAAAGGGAATCAGCTTCTAAATCCAGCCCGGTGCTGATACCACCTGACATGCTGCACGCAGCCCTCTGACACACACACACACACACACAGGCACACACACACACACACACACACACACACACACAGACACAAATGTGTGCTAGTACTCAGGAGAGATTGCATACAAAGCAAGTATGCACATGATTCAATACATTTGCACATAAATACTTAACTACAAATACATCCAATACTTCCTATATATTTGCATATATTTACACACATGTACAGTATATTTGCATGTTAACAATGTGCGAGACTACCCACACTCACACGTCAGATCTGATCCAACGAGATATATGACTGATTCGTCAGGAACCTGCATGAAATTCTAAACCTCTTCTCATGAGGCGCCCTGTTCTTTCCCATTGATTAGTGTCTGGACTAAGACGTTAAAATGACAGCGAATATCCACCAATCAGCTGAGGTTCGCCGGGAACGCGTTTAGGCTCGCGACTCCTTTATTTTAAAAGCCTGCATCTCATGCTTCTTTGAGTTTTAAATCCATCCTCTCAAACAGACTTAGAGTGTTATGTTCTAGAACAATCTCACCTGTAACTCATTGAACTTTTAACTTGGCCAGTGTTTGCAACAAGTCTGACTGTCACTAACCTCCCACCCTTTCTCTCTGTTTCCTCTCTCTCTCTCCCGCTCTTTTTTCATCTTTCTCTTTCTCCCTCTCTCTCTCTCTCTCTCTCTCTCACTCTCTCTCCTCCTATTGGCTCTTGCTTTCTCAACCCCAGATCAACCGGCCACTCACGATGAAGAAGGAGGGCATCCAGACCAGGAACAGGAAGATGTCCAGCAAGTCCAAGAAGAGTAAAAAGTCGCACGAGAGCATGGAGGATTTCTCCAAGTCGCTGATGGAGAAGAGCAGCTCGTTCAGTCCGGCCGCCCTCTCACGCCACATGTCCTCCTTCCCGCCCTTCTCCCACTCCGGTCACATGCTCACCACGCCCACCCCCATGCACCCGTCGTCCAGCCTGCCTTTCGCCCCACACCACCACCCTTCTAGCATGGTGACGGCCATGGGCTAAACCTCGCTGACCACGACACACACACACGCACACACACACTTACACACACACTTATTCACTCCTCCCCGCTTGGGTAACACCCCCCCTACCCCATCCATCCCATCATGAAAGGAAGAGGAAACATCCGGAAAGAGAGGGCTGGTGTCATGTGGGCCGGTGAACCAGAGAAGCCCCTCTCCACCTTGAGAAGTGACTCCTGTGTGAGAGACAAACAAACAAACAGACAACAAACAAACAAACAAACAAACAAACACAGACACACACACACAAACGAATTTTCGAAACCAACTACCTTCTGCGACCTCTTGAACTTTGAACTCCTTCTTCAGCGTCTTATGAGAATGATCGCAGGAGCAAAGGAAGGAAGGAACGAAGGAACGAAGGAAGGAACGAATGAGAGAAAGAAAGGACTTAATGAAAGGGCATGAGGAAAAAGAAAGGGACAATTCCACATCTCAACACACACCTCTTTCCCTAACCAGACTTACTGTCTTGCCTGCCTGCCTTGTTTAACTCCGGCCGTGTGAGCTGAACTCATAGAAACTCACCCATGGCCTGGACCGACACACACGCACACACACACACACACACACAGAGACATACACACACACACACACACACCAACAAATGGTCCTCAAGACCTGCAGGATTGTTGAAATGGGGAAAAAGACATTCTGAAAAGAGGTGATAAATGGAGAGAAGAAGCGAGAGATAGAAAGAGAGCAAGAGAGAGAGAGAGAAAGAAAGAGAGAGATTCAAAAAGACTATTGCTTAGTTCTGATACCTGCCCCACCCCCCCTCCCTCAACTCTTTCTTTAAGCTCCCCACCCCAAATATTCTGACGTGACTGTTTGTTCTGTGACCTGGAAGCCCTATCGTAATGTACAGAAGCCATTTTCCACCAAGGAGCTGCAGATCTGACCTCGACCTTTGACCTTCATCAAAAACGGACACCGATGTATCCCCGACCCCCCTCTTTACCTCTACACACACACACACACACACGCACGCACACACACACACACACACACTTGTGTTCCTCTGCCAGGAACAAGTTATGCCCTTAGAATCCTCGCACCCCCCCACCCTTTCCCCACTCTCGCCCGTGCTGTGAAAAGACATATGGCAAAATGAACTTTGAATATATTTGTACAAATTGTATGAAATACATCGCATTTAATGAAGACTTTTTAATTAAAAATGGAGAAAAAACATTGCGAAATAATGCTAAAATATTAAGGGTACGTGTTAGTGAGAAGGGGAGGAGAAACGGATAGAGATAGAGAGAAAGGAAAGAGGGGAGAAAGTGAGCAGGAAAAAGACAAAAACGAGTTGTTGATGATGGTTATGTCTTTCTGCATTAAGCTTGCGGATTGGTCTCCTTAACCAACTGCAAGTGGCTGTTTAGGATGTGATATATAAGCCTCGGCCAATGGGTCTGTGTTCACAGACTCAGCGCTGTTCACACACACACACACACACGCGCGCACACACACACACACACACACACATATACACTTTCTCTTACATACAGTACTAACACACAAAGACCCGCGACACAGAAACACATGCAATGTACTGTCATCTGCAGACATGCACACACACACACACACACACACACACACACACCTGCTCAGCTGAGAGATCTTCTTCTGCCCCCACCCCCCTCCCCCCCAGGTTATATGCATTGTGAAATAAGTCTCTGTATTTGTTATTTGTATGTATAATTCAGAGTACCAAAAAACATGAAAGAAACAAAGATGTAGAATTATTTCTCTA
>JAODXP020000026.1:6520037-6527537 GCA_027497455.2 Sardinella longiceps | reverse complement strand
AAATAGACCACCAGGTTGGTAGACATACTGTTACTAGTCTAAGCAGTAGAGAGTGTCTGTGTTTATGAGACTGAATTGTGAGTGTGTGTGTGTGTGTGTGTGTGTGTGTGTGTATGTTTGTGTGTCTGCGAGAGAGAATGTGAGAGAAGTCCAAAAGAGTGTGAGTCATAGAGATGCTGTGTGTTCGCGGGTGTGTGTTTGTGCATGTGTTAACTGTAGAATGTTGACTGTTGGCCTGAGAATAAGACTCAGAAAAAGAAACAGAGAAAAGGGGTAGTGTGTGAGTATGTGTATGTGTGTGTGTGTGTGTGTGTGTGTGTGTGTGTGTGTGTGTGTGTGTGTGTGTGTGTGTGTTAACGATACCTGGCCTCCGGCTGGCAGGTTAGGGCTTGCAGAGAAGAGGACACCCGTCGGGCAAAGAGGAGGAGGTGGAGGAGGACGAGAGAATTACTCAAGAAAACCTCCTCTTTCCCTTCCATCTGTTCCCCCCTCTCTCTCTCTCTCTCTCTCTCTCTCTCTCTCTCTCTCTCTCTCTCTCTCTCTCTCTCTCTCTCTCTGTCCACAATGTCCCGATTTTTTTTTTTTTACCTTCCTTGTTTGATTCTCTTGCTCTTTTTCTCTGCACCATCATACTGCATCCCCTATTGGCTAGGTCTCCTTGGACCTTTTCTTTTGTTTATTAAATATATATATTTTTCTTTTCTTTTCTTTTCTTTTCTTTTGTCTTTCTTTCCCTTGCTCTCTCTCTCTCTCACTCTTTTTTCCTCTCCTCCTTTCCTTGTTTCTTGTGCTCTTTCTCTCCAGCATTGCTAAGTGCTCTCTCAAATTCCTCACTGATGAAATTGTTCCTGTAATTGTTGGACAGAGAAACAAAAAGAAAAACTCCCACATTCCTGAAAATGTTGGATAAATATAGTTAGACTAGCCAGACGCTTTTAAAAACTCAGATTGTGTGTGTGTGTGTGTGTGTGTGTGTGTGTGTGTGTGTGTGTGTGTGTAAGGGAGAGTCTGTAAGGGTACAGCGTTTTTTCAGTACATACCGATTAATCTGCACTCAACTTGGAGGAACATGGCCAGTTCAAAATGCACACGCACACACACTCACATAGTCCATAAACACCCGTAGTCTATTCATACTCTGTCTGTAATCCATAATCCATACAACTTCATCATTGACTCTATATTTTCATAAAAGTGTGCTTGTGTATGTGTGTGTGTGCGTGTGTGTGAGTGTGTGTTTGTGTGTGTGTGTGTGTGTGTGTGTGTGTGTGTGTGTGTGTGTGTGTGTGCTTACACCTCAGTCTGACTGTCACAGTCACAGAAACCCAACACTGTACATTTGTGAACTCTCTGTCACCCTTCCCAGAATCCCCCTGGGGAAAGGCCTGCCGACCCGCTGGATTTATGAGTTATTAGGAAACACACAGGTACTGACTCTCCAGCACTCCATATTCTTCTGCATCTGTATGTACCACGACCCCCCAACGCCCCCCCCCTCTCTCTCTCTCTCTCTCACACACACACACACACACACACACACACACACACACACACACACACACACACACTTACTTGAACAGCCCTTACACAGTGTATCTGTATATTTTGTTCATATCTAATTCAATCCATTCAAGATAGCTAGCTACCAGTGGGCACAGATTCTGTATGTGTACGCCGAATACACACTGAAACACAATTATAGAACACAAACACTCAAACACCCACACACTCACACACACACACATCTCCACACACACACATACACTCACCTCCACACACCCACGCACGTATGCAGATTGGGGCAGGTTGTTTCATGAGCCATCAAAACTCTAAGCTGTCAGGTGAAGGTGTAATTACAGGTGAGTCAGACGAACAGTAACCAGAAAGGGTCTGCCTCTTCCTCTCTCTCTCTCTCTCTCTCTCTCTCTCTCTCTCTCTCTCTCTCTCTCTCTCTCTCTCTTCCTCCTCTTCCATTCTCCATAAACTCCCCACTTCTTTAAACAGAGCCTTGAACTAGCCTGGAAATAACGTGTCTAATGACCAGCTATTACTGAAAAGGGGAGGGTTGTGTGTGTGTGTGTGTGTGTGTGTGTGTGTGTGTGTGTGTGTGTGTGTGTGTGTGTGTGTGTGTGTGTGTGTGTGTGTGTGTGAGCTGCCTATCAGACAGCATCAGTGTTGGTATTGCTTAGGAGGTGTGTATGTACATGTATGTGATATTTATTCCGATGTTACTCAACACCTAAAGGGTGTAAGGTTATGCTTACACACACACACACACACACACACACACACACACACACACACACACACACACACACACATAAACATAGTAATAGCCACCTTTCCTTCATGTTCTCTTCCTTCTCTGAGTTGGAAGTTCTTCTGCTTTTTTAATGACTAGGCGTAATGTGTCATATACACCACCCCCCAATGTGTACTCACCACCCCCCTCACACCCACCCACACACACACACACACACACACACACACACACACACACACACACACACACACACCACACAGAGACACCTTCTGTGTACAGTAGTGTTGGGGTTCAGCTGTTGGATTGAAGAGCTTTAAAGCATAATGACAAGAAGTGAATAATAAGTCTATGGGTCTCTCTCAACTCAACCCAGCCCTTCCAATTTAAACCCAACTCAATCCAACTGAACTCAATCCAACCCAATACAACTGAGCCCAACTCAACTCAGCCCAACTCAATCCAACTGAGCCCAAATCAACTCAGCCCAACTCAACTCAACTCAATCCAATTTAAAAAAAACTCAATGTGGCCTAATTTAGTTATAGCGCCAATAGCCTAAGCAATTTACTCTCCTGTCCAAACACAGATATTTGTTTGTCTGTTTGCTTTTTTGTGTATTATGGTTCAGTTGTGATGTAATTGGTACTATAAAATGGAACATAAAATATCCGCCCCCCCACTCATGTTTGTTGCCTTCTCTCTCGTTTCTCCTTGGTCTCTCTAGCCAGTCATCTCCCCCCACACCATCAAAAAGCACACACACACACACACACACACACACACACACACACACACACACACACACACACACACACACACACACACACACACACACACACACACACACCATCAAATCAATGTCCGATTCTGTTGAGATTTAATTACCATGCCCAGAACAGGTTGCTGAGTGTGTGTCCACTTTAGAAACCACTCATTGGATTTTCACATGCACATTGGGAAAGAATACCCTGTCAATTCTCGTAATTCTATAGCAGCTTCCAAGGCCTGTCTCTGGGGACATTGTGTGTGTGCGTGTGCGTGTGCGTGTGTGTGTGTGTGTGTGTTCTTGGTGAATTGTGGAATGATGTATCATGCTGGAGTATCATTGAGTCACTACTATTTAGTTGTATTTGTGACACCGTGTGTGTGTGTGTGTGTGTGTGTGTGTGTGTGTTTAAATGTTAGTGTATCTCTTTATGGCAGTGAATTGATTGAGCAGTGAATGGCATCTCCCTTGGGTGTTTTTGAAGAGCTTGTTGTTTCTGTTGGTGGTCTGTACAATGGACCTGTGTGTGTGTGTGTGTGTGTGTGTGTGTGTGTGTGTGTGTGTGTGTACTCACCCATGCCTTAATATAAGTGTGAGGGTGAAAAGGGGAAGAGAAGAGACAAAAGACTTATGAGCCGGGTGTTGTACAGTTAAAATAGGGCTTATATATCTGTGTGTGTGTGTGTGTGTGTGTGTGTGTGTGTGTGTGTGTGTGTGTGTGTGTGTGTGTGTGTGTGTGTGTGTGGATGTGATGGAGTTAGAAAGCAGCTTATTTAGGGGAAGCTGACTGTGTGTGTGTGAGAGAGAGAGACAGAGAGTAAGAGAGAGAGAGAGTAAGCGTGTGTGTGTGTGTGTGTGTGTGTGTGTGTGTGTGTGTGTGTGTGTGTGTGTGTGTGTGTGTGTGTTAATCATGGATATTAAAATAAAAACAGCAAAAGCAGCAGAATTCTCTGGAAAGCTGCAACACCCCAAGCTGCTGAGTCTAGCAGAGCAGCAGGAGTTAAATATACACACAAAAGATTTTTAAGAAAATTTAACCTACACACACACACACACACACACACACACACACACACACACACACACACACACACACAACACACACACAAACAAACACACACACAAACACACACTAAATATGCACTAGTACTAATACATTTTGTTTGGAACTGAGCTGTAGAATATTTGTATAATAATAATTGTGTGTGTGCATATTGTATGTGTGTGTATATGTGTGTGTGTGTGTGTGTGTGTGTGTGTGTGTGTGTGTGTGTGTGTGTGTGTGTGTGTGTGTGTCTCTGTGTGCACGCTTTCCTCACGGTCTTTATATGGATGTGTGTGTGTGTGTGTGTGTGTGTGTGCGCTTTCAGTGACTGCATTGTGTTTTAAAACTCAATCACGTAAAATAAAACTGTCTTACCTTCCAGAGCATGTCTCCCTCCCACACACCTGTTCAGCAGTCTGCAGGTGTGTGTGTGTCCGTTTGTATTTCTCCGTAATATTATGCATATTTCAGTGAGCATTACAGTGTGTAAGAGTGAGTATGGGTGTGTGTGTATGCGTGTGTGTGTGTGTGTGTTTGTGTGTGTGTGTGTGTGAACACGCAAATGCGTGAAAGTTTGTGTGTCTGTGTGCATATGCGTGAAAGTGTGTGTGTGTGTGTGTGAGGGTGTGTGTGAGGGTGTGTGTGAGTGTGTGTGTGTGTGTGTGTGTGTGTGGCCATAATGTGTGCAAAAAGCCTTGACAAAAGGATAAAATTCCTGTCTGTGTGCCTTTAAAAGGGGTCTTGTGTTCACCTGTGGTGGTCGTTGCCATGCGGAGGACACAAGTGCTCCAGTATACGTACCTGCGCAGCCACGAAACCCTAGTCCTGACCGACGACCCGCTCCGAACTTTCACCCACACACCCATATCCGCTGCCACCGTGCCCGAGGGTGTGTGTGTGTGTGTGTGGGGGGGGGGGGGGGCCGAGGGGGTGTGGAGGTGGACGAGGTTGGGCGAGCGAGGGGCGGGGTCAGGGGCAGTTATCCGTGCGCAGCCAAGGGCTGATCTCTATGGTCATCAGTGAGTAACGGCAGAGGCTTCAGTGTCTGTGGGCAACCTGGAGTTCATGGCTAATGCACACACACACACACACACACACACACACACACACACACACACACACACACACACACACACATACACACGCTGATACACACTGATACACAGATATATACTGACTCTCTCTCACACACACACACACACAAACACACACACACACACACCAAAATGCATGAGGAAGAATTAGATACACACACACACACACTCACACAAACACATACACAACCTGAAACACACAAAGGACAGTTAGAAAGAAACACACAGACACACACACTCACCCACCCACCCACCCACACACACACGCGCACACACACACACACACACACACACACACACACACACACACACACACAACCTCTTAACGACTCTTTTATCGAGAACACAATCGAGGGGGTCCTTTAGGCCTCTTGAGGCACCCATTACCCCCTTTGCCCCCCCCCTTTTGCCCCACCCTGTGCTACACTCCCCCTTCCTCCAACCAACCAACCCCCCCCCCCTACACACACACACACACACACACACACACACACACACACACACACACACACACACACACAACCTAGCCCAGGTGGCTGAGTACCTGGGGACCTGCCCCCCACCCCTAAGAAAAAAAGAACAATCCTCCTTTTCTTCCCTGTTCTGTCTTTCTCCTCCTGAATAAAAGGGAATCTCTCATGCCATCCCAGCCCCTAGCCGCACTCAAGGAGAGAGAGAGAGAGAGAGAGAGAGAGAGAGAGAGAGAGAGAGGAGGGGAGGGGACATAAGGAAAGAAGAGAGTGGGACATGTCTACATTTTACCTAAAGGGGGTCACCCCAACACACACACACACACACACACACACTCCCCAAGATGCCAACCCCACGCCCGGCCACCTGTCCAGGTGACAAGACCTCTGCAGGTGGATGTCACGGTGTCTGGTTATGGAACAGATGCAAATGTGTGTGACAGTGTGTGTGAAAGACAGTGTGTGTTTGTGTTGTGTAAGAGAAGAGACAGAATCCAAAAGATGATGGGGAAATATGGGGCATAAAACAAAGAACATTTTGAGGCATTGAACCAAAGCCAAATTGATTTATTAGTCTTGGAATTCAACAAAATAAACTGAAGTCCCCATAATGTAAGCTGCAGAGCTGAATACATATCCACTTGTATTGTTGACATACAGAAAAGAGCAACCCAATTAATTTTGGGATTGTGTCGTTATATCACAGAGAATTGTGGCACTATTGTTCAACAATGTTCTGTGTCCCTGAAAATGGCAGACGCTACACTTACAGTATGTGACATAACTGTCACTCTGCTGCCCAGCTGAGGTGTGACCATCTAGACTTCATCATTCAAATACATGTTCTGAAACTACAGCTTAAGCACTGCAAAAGCAAAAGAAGTAGAGAAAAGAGCAAAAAAAGCTGTAGTATATCTAAGCAATAAGCTCAAAGACGTTGTTCTATATTGTGACTATTTAGCTCCGCTAAAGGGGTGTTGTTAGGCACGGAGTGAGCAGTGCAGAGTTAAATCGGTGAATACGACATCATTGAACACAAATCGACCAATCACGATAAAGAACCGTAACTATCAATTTTCTAAACCCGAAGAAAACTCTTATCGAGGTATTGACTTAGCGATCATTCTTTGCCATGGAATAGGGTAGCGACTGCCAAACCTGGCTAGCTCGGGAAGATTGATATACAAAAGCTGTAATAATGGAGCAGTAGATGATGAATTCTATTTTCTAAGAGAATGTCCTAAATATCGAACACCTGTCTTGGTCTCATTAATGTAACAAATTAACTAAAGCTACAGTTTTTTTGGGGGGAAATACGCCCATCCTGCCTATGATTATTTACAGTCCTGCCACATTTTAAGAGTAAACTCCACATTAAATATGAAAAAAAGTGTCTGTCTATTTGTGTGAATGTGTGTGTGTGTGTGTGTGTGTGTGTGTGTGTGTGTGTGTGTTTGAGCAAGACAGAGAGATATTTTTGTGAGTTGAAGGTGGGGTGGACTTCAGAAAAAAGGAGAATATGACAAATTCATACCTTACATGGCATAACTGATGTCACACGAGACAGAGAGAGAGAGAGAGAGAGAGAGAGAGAGAGAGAGAGAGAGAGAGAGAGAGAGAGAGAGAGAAGGAAGAAGGAGGAGGATATTCACTGAAGAGAAGGAACAAACAAGTGGGACTTTTATCTGGGCTGCACACTGTCTGTGCTTTCACACTTTTTTCTCAGCCTCTCTCTCCCTTAGCTTGGTGCTAGTTTTAAGAAAGGGGAACTAAATACACACATACTCTCTCTCTCTCACTCACACACACACACACACACACACACACACACACACACACACACACACACATGCGCACATACA
>JAODXP020000026.1:6500037-6505037 GCA_027497455.2 Sardinella longiceps | reverse complement strand
AAACACAACCTTATAGCTCACAATACATTTCCACACTGCAAAAGGGCCAAGCCAGAGCAGAATTTATTTGACAGTGTGTGTGTGTGTGTGTGTGTGTGTGTGTGTGTGTGTGTGTGTGTGTGTGTGTGTGTGTGTGTGTGTGAAATTATGTTTGTGAGGGGGGAATAAAAAGGACAGATTGATTTTCATCCGTTACTCCCTCTTGCCTTGGCTGCTACAAATGAATTAACATTTACACACTCACCCGTCTCTGAAAGCACACCAAACACACACACACACACACACACACACACACACACACACACACACACACACACACACACGCACAGTATTCATATCCCAAAGCATGCACACACGCACACACACAGTGTTCCTGTGCTTGCTAGTGGTGTGTGTGTGTGTGTGTGTGTGTGTGTGTGTGTGTGTGTGTGTGTGTGTGTGTGTGTGTGTGTGTGTGTGTGTAGAAGGGAGGGTGACTCCATCTGTTCCTCCTTTAGAGACAGGGGTCTGTTTCATTAGGGACTGCCCCACCCCACTCACCCACCCACTCACCCACCTCACCCTCTAGCAACAACCCCCCGACACCCCCCCCCCACACACACACACACACACACACACACTCCCCCTCCAGACTGTGATTCTCATCTTTACTTTTCTTCTGTCCTCTACTTGTCCTCTTTTGTCCTTATTTTCAGGTATTCTAGCCTCTTCTCTTTGTTCTTCTGCTTTCCTCTCTTCTCTTCTCCTCTCTTCTCCTCTGTTTCCTTTCATTACCTCAAACTCTTCTCATTTCTCCCCCTTTCCTCTCTTCCTCCTGTTCCCCTGTTTCCACCTCTCCTCCTCCATTGTTCAATTCTTCCTCTTCTTCTGTCCATTCCTGTCATCTGTCACCTCTCTCTCTTCCTTTCTTTTCTCCTCTTCTCTCCCCCACCTGTCTTTTCCAGTACAAATCTATTGGTCTATTTTATAACCCCAAATGCTGCATTCTGCTGCTGTACAGTTTACAGTGGGCCTCTCCTGGCCTCTCTATGCTGACTGCAGGCCACTTCACTACTTGACTTATGGCTTTATGGCCGTGTGTGTGTGTGTGTGTGTGTGTGTGTGTGTGTGTGTGTGTGTGTGTGTGTGTGTGTGTGTGTGTGTGTGTGTGTGTGTGTGTGTGTGTGTTTGAAAGAGAGTGTGTATGTCATTTAGCAACAAGTGGTAGGGAAGATTACTTTTGCTTTTACGACCCAGAGAAGTGTGTAAGTATTGTTTTACTGAATGTGTGTGTGTGTGTGTGGGGGGGGGGGTGATTGTGTAATTAAGCAGGTTGTAGAGCTGATTAGTTTTGTTTTACGGCACACAGAAGTGTGTGAGTATTGTGTGTATGTGTGTGAGTGTGTGTAATTAAATTTGTTGTCAGGCTCTTCAGTTAGTGTTGTTGGATTGTTTTACGACCATCAGAAGTGTGTGCTGTTTTTGTTTGTGTGTGTGTGTGTGTGTGTGTGTGTGTGTGTGTGTGTGTGTGTGTGTGTGTGTGTGTGTGTGTGTGTGAAAGAGTGTGCAAAGGGACCTAATTAGAGACCTCGTGTCATTTTCGCTCTCTAAATGTGGTGTGTGAAAACACCGTTCTATGTGTGTGTTGGTGTGTGTGTGTAAATGTGTTTGTTTCAAATGAAACTAAATGATGGGGTGTAAACTGAAGTACAGTTGGAAACAGGGGGTGTCCAAACCACCCAAGAAGACACCAGAATGTACAGCACAAACACACACACACACACACACACACACACACACACACACACACACACACACACACACACACACACACACACACACACACACACACACACACACACACACACACACACACACACACACACACACACACACACACACACACACACACTACTCTAATACCTCACAAGTGTTATACTGTTTTTAAATTTCTGTGGAAAGACTGTGATGACCATAGTCAATTATAAATTGTTTGTGTGAGAGTGTGATTTCTACAGACTTATTTGATCAACAGAGGATCAGAAGAGATAGAACACAAATACAACAGAAAGAGAGAGAGAGAGAGAGAGAGAGAGAGAGAGAGAGAGAGAGAGAGAGAGAGAGAGAGAGAGAGAGAGAGAGAGACCTCAGGTGACCACTGGGACACACCTGTCCTACAGGTAAACGCTGACAGCCCTCTGTGTTCCTACACACACACACACACACACACACACACACATGACTCACACCTTCATCTATACAAACACACCAGGAGTGTGTTGCTTCACAGCAGGACAAGATAAACATCTTCTGCAATGCTAATGCCTTGAGTGTGTGTGTGTGTGTGTGTCATTGTCCACCTCGCCTGTAAGGAGTTCCCTGAGGCCTAACATAACCATGATGCCCTCAACCACGTGTGTGTGGGTTGTGTGGTGTGTGTGTGTGTGTGTGTGTGTGTGTGTGTGTGTGTGTGTGTGTGTGTGTGTGTGTTTGTTTATATGAGTGTGTTCCATTTGAATCCTCTCTGTCTTGAAAAGCTTTTGAAGACTGAGAATCAAAGGTCAGTTTGCCTTCGGGAGACACTATCTCATTTGCCCCCACCAAACCAGCATTGCTTGTAGTTCCATGTTATTCCAGTGTGTGTGTGTGTGTGTGTGTGTGTGTGTGTGAGAGAGAGAGAGAGAGAGAGAGAGAGAGAGAGAGAGAGAGAGAGAGAGTGTCATAAGTAGAGGGAGAGAGCAGGAAATCAGTTATGTGAACATCTGTCAGTTGTTATTGACAATGATTCCATCTCTCTCTCTCTCTCTCTCTCTCTCTCTCTCTCTCTCTCTCTCTCTCTCTCTCTCTCACTCCATGACCATCCCTCTCTCTATATATATAACTTTTCTTTGATGTTTGCATTGTTTCAGAATGTGTGTGTTTCAACTGGTGGTTTGTGTTCAGAGTTTTTGTTCATGAAGTTTCTATAGTCTCTGTTTCTGAATGTTTTGATATAGCTAAAATAGTCTCAGTTTAAACAGTAGGCTACTTTAAGCGTGTGTGTGTGTGTTAGTATATGTTTGTGTTGTGTGCGTGTATGTGCGTGTGCATATGTGTATGTCCTTGTTTTGTGTCTGTTTTTTTAGTTTGTGTGTGTGTGTGTGTGTGTGTGTGTGTGTGTGTGTGTGTGTGTGTGTGTGTGTGTGTGTGTGTGTGTGTGTGTGTGTGTGTGTGTGTGTGTGTGTGTGTGGGTGCTAAAGAGGACACAGCGGAACAGGATGGTCTTGTTGCATAGAAGAGGTGTTGAGTTCCTGTCTGATGTTCGTTACCTGCCCTTCTGAATGTCACACACACAGACACACACACACACACACACACACACACACACGCTCAAAGACATTCCCTAACATGCAGTAAACCATGGAATCTTAGCAATGACTTGAATGCTCTTGTATACACGTATACACTCTCAGGAATTCTTGAAAGACAATGCCAAACAGACATACACACACACACACACACACACACACACACACACACACACACACACATCCAACTTTTCTTTGGAAGCATTCCTGTAATGTGCTACTATATGCAAGAGTGTGTACGTGTGTATGCCTACAGTATATGTGGGTGTATGTGTGTGTATTTGCGCATGTATGTGTGTGTGTGTGTATGTGTGTGTGTGTGTGTGTGCTTTTATGTTGTGTGTATTGCGGCGATGTGGATTACGCTTCATTGTGCCGGGGGATTAAGTAGTTGTGAGTTAGCTCTTCTGAAAACATTGCTCGCTGACAGTCCTCTAATTGTGGTATGTGTGTGTGTGTGTGTGTGTGTGTGTGTGTGTGTGTGTGTGTGTGTGTGTGAGGGATTAAGTAGTTGTGAGTTAGCTCTTCTGAAAACAGTGCTCACTGACAGTCCTCTAATTGTGCTTGGCACACTGATCCACTCCCAGCCAAGAGTAAACCATATTACAGTAGATGGCTGACAGCTTACCGCTATATAATTACAGGTTTGTCTGAGACTGAGTGTGTGTGTGTGTGTGTGTGTGAGAGAGAGAGAGAGAAAATGTGTGTGTGTATGTGTGTGTCAGCAAACTCATCTCTGTGCAAGTGATTTTTTTCAACACTTTCTCTGAAGAAGCAGTACACATGTATGTATAGTACGGGTCATATGTATGTAGGGGAATGGTGTGTGTGTGTGTGTGTGTGTGTGCGTGCGCGTGCGCATGGTCTGCCTTGAAGATAATTTCTTAGGCTGGGGAGAAATGAGATGTGTGTTTGTGTGTGTGTGTGTGTGTGTGTGTGTGTGTGTGTGTGTGTGTGTGTGTGAGAGAGAGAGACAGAGAGAGAGAGAGAGGTGTGTGTGATCAGTTTAAAGAGTTGCTTACATGGAGAAATTACCTGCATGTAATGGATAGGTGGGTGTGGGAGCCGAGACTAGAGAGGGGGCGGGACCTGTCTGCGGTGTTGGCACGACAACTTGTTCAACCAGTTCTAAAAATTCATCCAGGTCTTCACACACACACACACACACACACACACACACACACACACACACACACACACACACACACACACACAAGCCACAATCACACACACACATACACTCTCTCTCTCTCTCTGTCTCTCTCTCTCTCACTGTCTGTTTATCTGTTTGGCTGCTCTCTCTCTATTTGAAGTCTGAAATAAAATGAGTCTTAGTCCTGTGTTTCTGCGTCTCTCTCTCTCTCTCTCTCTCTCTCTCTCTCTCTCTCTCTCTCTCTATCTATCTATTTATCTGTATCTATCTGTGTGTGTGTGTGTGTTCCCCAAATATTTCCATGTTAGGGCCAATATCCATATAACAAAGAGGTCAGTAAAACTTAGGCCCGGGGGCCACATGCGGCCTGTTGGGCAACTTAATCTGGCTCGCAGAATCTTCTCAATATAGAATAATGTCTATTCACTCAACCAAGATGAATTAGATTATAGGCTTGACTTGTCAGATTTACCAGCATCAACCCACATCAACAGGTTGACTGTTAACACCCGGCACAACGC
>JAODXP020000026.1:6420037-6427537 GCA_027497455.2 Sardinella longiceps | reverse complement strand
CGTGTGCCACACACACACACACACACACACACACACACACACACACACACACACACACACACACACACACACACACACACATTGAATAAACCTGAAACAGGTGCAGTAGCAACACCTCCCACTCTCTACAGTGGCCCATTCCACAGTGGGGTTCAAACACAGAAGATTCCTACTCTGCTCTGTGTTTCTTTTCTGACATGGTAAGTTTGTGTGTGTGTGTGTGTGTGGTGTGTGTGTGTGTGTGTGTGTGTGTGTGTGTGTGTGTGTGTGTGTGTGTGTGTGTGTGTGTGTGTGTGTGTGTGTGTGTGTGTGTGTGTGTGTGTGTGTGTGTGTGTGTGTGTCCATTATTGCTCCTGGGTGATTGCTCCAGCTGCTTCAGTTACTCTCCTCCACTTTCATAATGAACACTCACTAAACTTTTTCCTTATTTTCATCATGTTATTCTCTCTCTCTCTCTCTCTCTCTCTCTCTCTCTCTCTCTCTCTCTCTCTCTCTCTCTCTCTCTCTCTCTCTCTCCCCCTCTCTCTGTTCTCTTCTCTCTTTTCCTCTCCCCCTCCTTGCTGGAATAAAAATTAAAAACTGGGAGGAAGCCAGTATCATCAGGTTAATGGTATCATTTTTTTTTTAATTAAGATAAAGAGCAGCGGCTCGCCATGACCTGCAGGGTGAGGCTGCACATCAAAGACTCCCAACGCCACGTTAAACAGGGACTTGTTTTTGTCCCCGACTACTCACTTTGCACCACACACACACACACACACACACACACACACACACACACACACACACACACACTCACTTCGCACCACTCTAATGCATACAGACATAGAGTCAGAACACTAACAGTCTTCCTCCTCTCTCTCTCACTCATTTGCTCTCTCTTTCTCTTTCTCTCTCCTCCTCCTTCTTTTTCTTCTTCATCACCCTTTCCTGTCCTCCGCTGTCCCCTTGTCTCATCTCTTTTGCTTTTTGCTGCCCTCCTGTAGAGATAGTGACACCCGCTGAAGAGAAAGAACAAAAAAGCTGGCCTGTAGGGATGGAATTTTTTTATTATTATTATTATTTTTAAAAAGACTAGCCTCTCGTGAGTTTAATTTGTTTGTTTATTGTGTGTGTGTGTGTGTGTGTGTGTGTGTGTGTGTGTGTGTGTGTGTGTGTGTGTGCTTGTTTTGTTTCTGATTTCTGTCTTTTTTCATTTGTAAAACTTTCTGGTAATTTTTAGGAGTAGGTTTGTGTGTGTGTGTGTGTGTGTGTGTGTGTGTGTGTGTGTGTGTGCGTGCATGATATGCAGGTGTTTATGTGTGCATGAGTGTGTCTCTGTCTTGTGTTTGCATATGTGTATGTGTACATGGGGTTGTGTGTGTGTGTGTGTGTGTGTGTGTGTGTGTGTGTGTGTGTGTGTGTGTGTGTGTGTCCAAGTCCGTGTGTGTTTCAATTACCTTCAACTAGGTCAAAGTCATTACGGAACGCGTCTGAATATGCAAATTTCAGTAGTTAGATTAAAAACATGCTGATGTGCATAAACGTGAGGAAGAAACAGAGCGAGGGAAGACAGAGAAAGTGAAGAAGGAGGAGAGGAGGAGAAAAGAAAGCAGAATGCGGGCGCTGTGGCTTTTTCTCCCACACTCGTCTGCCTCTTCCCACCATCACACTTTTGTTCTCCGCCCATCTCGCATGCCTGGTTTAATCACGCTGTTGATCTAAATGAAAGTATTAATTAATTCAACAAGGATGGGGGAAAAATCCAAAATGAATTTATTCTAATTGTGCAGAAAAAAAAGAAAGAGCAAGTGAAGGAAGTAGTTGAAACGAAGAAGAGAAGAAAAAAAGAGCAAAAAAAAAAAAAAGAGTGCTGTTCTAAAACCTCATAGCTTGCAGTTTTCAAAAAGTCAATATATGTGTAAAATGAGATTTTCTTCAGTGTGCTGTCGAAGTGAAGGGGGGGACGCAAGTCGTTGCCTGTTCCTCATTGCAAATGCTAAATAATCCCTCTCGTTCTTGAGCTGTTTCGTATTTATTTGGCTGCTCGACGTATTTGTAAATTTGTGTTATCTGCCTGTCAGCTTTGATTGACAGGTGGGGATTCTCTTTAATTTACCCCTACTGAGATATTTTTTTTAAACGGCTTGAAGATGAACTATTTGACTGTTTGTTTGTTTGTATGCATGTCGGTGTATTTATTAATTCATTTATTTCTTTACTTATTACATGAATGATGAAAGACCTGCTGCTTACAGGATTAAACTGAATTCACCTGCGTTTAGCTCCTTTCCTTCCCTTCCTTCTTTCTCCCTATTTGGAGTTAGCATCCTTTCCTCTCTTACTTCACTTTCTTACTTTCTCTCTCTCTCTCGTTTGTCCTCTTCTCTCCTTTCCTCTCCTCTTTACTTCCCACCTCTTTTCTCCTGTCATTTCTCTGCCCTCTAATGTCATGCAAGGCCCTCCTTTTTGAAGACATCTTTTGATGTGTTATGATTAACGGATTTTGAGGGATTTGATTTTAATTTACGTATTTGTTTGAAAAAGGGTCGGATGAGCTGATATTTATCTGTCTGTATTATTTACATTTAAATCTGGGGTGTTTTTGTATTTGGATTATCCAGTGCATCCCTCATCCTGAGCCATGATATCTCCTCTGCTTGTCCATCCCTGTCCTGGGCCGTCTCTGTCCTCTTCCTCCACACTGGAAGCGCTGCTCTCTCTCTCTCTCTCTCTCTCTCTCTCTCTCTCTCTCTCTCTCTCTCTCTCTCTCCTCTCTCTCCCCCACACACACACACACACACACACACACAAGGGCACACACACACACACACACACGCACACACACACAAGGGTACACACACACACATGCACAGACAGAACACAACCAATACATATACAAACAGATTCATACCATACACTGCTACACTATACGGATACGAGCACACACACACACACACACACACACACACACACACACACACACACACACACACACACACACACACGTAGAACAATACAATGCAATACATATACTAACCAACACATAGCGTACAATACTACGCTATATGGATACAAGTGCAAACACACACACCGTCACACATTCATCACAAAACAATTTGTCTCCATCACTTCTTTCCCTGACCTGTTATTTCAACTTTCCTTCCATGTCCTTTTCTCTTCTCTTCTTCATGTCCTCCTGCCCTTTGTGACATCTTCTCTATCCTGCTTTCTCCCTCCATCTCTCTCTCTCTCTCTCTCTCTCTCTCTCTCTCTCTCTCTCACACACACACACACACACACACACACACACACACACACACACACACAGTCTCTCTGCTGCAGTATGAGGCAGCATCTACAGGCACATGGCCATATGCTTCTAATCCTAGCCTTGCATTGCCCCCTACTGAAACATGATCTGTCTCGTCCTCGTCCTCGCCCTCCCCCTCTCCATTTCTTTTCCTCTATCCCTCTTTTTCTTCCCTACTCTCTCCCTCTCTCTCTCTCTCTCTCTTTCAACTTTCTCTCTTTCCATTTATCTTTTCACCTACTCTCTCTATCTCTTCCACTCCTTCCTCTCCCCCTCTATTTATGTATCTCTCTCTCTCTCTCTCTCTCTCTCTCTCTCTCTCTCTATCCCCCCCTTTCTCTCTCTCTCTCTCTCTCTCTCTCTCTCCTCCCATGTGCATGTCATCTCTCCGTTCTCCGGTCCTCCTCTCTTCATATCCATGTGATTCAGTCAATATGCTTCTGCTTGATGGGTGTCAACAGAGCCTCTATGGGAATCACCACACATCCAATTATATCAGAGCAGGGAAAGAACCGCTAGATAGCGGGAAATCGTGTTTGCCTTTGGTGATACAGGGGGGAATGTGTGTGTGTGTGTGTGTGTGTGTGTGTCTGTGTGTGTGGCGATACATTTTGCGGCTGTAGATTTGCAGTAACTGATTCATATAAATGTATAAATGTGAATGAGAGAGGCTATGACTGATTGTGAGTTGTGAGAGGAGTTCAACTGTCTGTGACATTTTCCTGTGTGTGTGTGTGTGTGTGTGTGTGTGTGTGTGTGTGTGTGTGTGTGTGTGTGTGTGTGTGTGTTCTTAGGGTGTGTATTGAGCAGTTTGACTAATAAGGGAGCGTAATTGTAGTTTCTCTAAATGGATAATGTCAGGAAGAGGGAGGACACTGTAAAGAGAGAACATTCTTTGACGGTTAGTACATGCGGACACACACACACACACACACACACACACATACACACACACCCAAGTGCCCACCTCACTTGAGCCAGGAAGTGTTGACATTCCACAGATAATTACTGCACTTCACAGGACTAGACTCCAAAAATGATCCCTTTCCCCCTCTCCCTCCCCCTCTCTCTCTCTCTCAATCTATCTCCCCTTCTTTTCCCCCTCTCCCTCCCTCTCTCTCAATCTATCTCCCCTTCTATTTTTTTATCATTTCCTCCTGTCTTTCTCTTTGACTACATCTTTTCCTTTTCAGAGAATTATCTGCCCCTCCTTTTTTTTTTTTTTTTTTTTTTTTTAGAAATTCACATTTTATATGTAAAATGTCTCAGATTATACTAATTAATTATCTCTTATATGCATATATACCGCAGCTCAAATTATAATGTATGTACTCTGAGCTTTTAAATGCCAATTAAACCGATTCAGTTCACTTAAAATTGGCATGATGTTGCATTTCCAAAGTATTCAGAAATGATGATTTAAAAAGCATATCATATTTTAAATATTTATTTTAAATAATAAGATTCTTTTTTAAGTTGTAAAGTAAAAATGCTGTATGATTTGCATAAACACAGACAAACTTAAGCACTTTTAAAAGCTTCTCTGTCCCCATCACAGTAGCTTGTAATGGGTTCCCAGCTCATTTAAGGGTTTTACACACCAAATATTCACGATTGAACGAGCTGCAAAATTGTAAAAATTGGCAACCATCTGAAACTTTCTGACAACTATAAAATATATAATTAGCAAGCTGGCTAATTAGCAAACAAAATTGCCCCATTTAGCTAAAAGTTCTATCCATTGACCAAACCTCTGCCCTGACATCTATGTCAACGGCTTGTCTGATTGAGTTACATCACATCATAAAAGCTGAGGCTTGAACTGGTTTCGACTCACTGAGAAATGGAGTGGCCTTGATTAATGCAATAGAAATGCTACGTCGGTCAAATATTACTTTTTGCAATGACTGGCAAAACAGACAAACAAACAAACAAACAAACAAACTACAAAACAAAACAAGCCTAAACAAAGACCTAGGGATGATTTCCTATCATTGCCCGCTTGTCTTTTTTTTCTTTGTTTCTTTATGTCGCACTCAGTCCCTAGTTCATGCAGCTATCTTAAATGGGTGATTACTCATAACTTTGCTCTCTCCTACAGTATACTCGAGGGGTTGGCCTTATCTAGCCCTTATTTATGTGTGTGTGTGTGTGTGTGTGTGTGTGTGTGTGTGTGTGTGTGTGTGTGTGAATTTATTCTGTATACAATATTTTTGATGACATAGCAGCACTACAGTACCTACAATTAGAACTATCAAGGTAATCTCTCTCTCTCTCTCATCTCTCTCTGTGTGTGTGTGTGTGTGTGTGTGTGTGTGTCTCTGTGTGTGTGTGTGTGTGTGTGTGTGTCTGTGAGAAAGAGAGAGAGAGAGAGAGAGAGAGAGAGAGAGAGAGAGAGAGAGAGAGATGCGCACACACACACACACACACCACACACCAGATACACCTATCACACTATCAACCTCTGTACTACTGTATATTCTTGTACTCTGTGCTCTTGTACCCTTAGTATGTTAGTATGTACTCATATTGTTACTGTCCTTTTGTTATATGTGTCATTACTTATATGTCATTGCTTTGGCAACACTGTACCTAAACAGTCATGCTAATAAAGCTCCATTTGAATTTGAATTTGAATATGAGAGAGATCAAGGAATATACAGACAGTGTTCAAGGTGTGTGAGAGAGTCACTCCATAATTTCCTGGTAAAGTTTTGCCTTTTGTTGTACTTCATGTTTGATGTTTGTTTGATGATAGCAACACTGCCTACAATTAGAACTACTGCAAAGGTAATTTCCCTGTGTGTGTGTGTGTGTGTGTGTGTGTGTGTGTGTGTGTGTGTGTGTGTGTGTGTGTGTGTGTGTGTGTGTCTCCTCTGATTTGGTGTGGATGTACAGATGTTTATGACCTCCCTCAGTGTGTTTTCATGACTGTGAGGAAATTTTAGGAGTGTGTGTATGTGTGTGTGTCATGAGATTCGTGCATGTGTGTTTCCTCTGGCATGCTGTGTGTGTGTGTGTGTGTGTGTGTGTGTGTGTGTGTGTGTGTGTGTGTGTGTGTGTGTGTGTGTGTGTGTGTGTGTGTGTGTGTGTGTGTGTGTGTGTGTGTGTGTGTGAGAGAGTCTGGCCAGCCCTGGGCTCTGGTTGGCTGCAGGTTAAATCCTGAAAGAGGGTGCAAGTCTACTACTGCCAGAGAGAAGCCCAACCACTGCCAGCCTCTCTCTCTCTCTCTCTCTCTCTCTCTCTCTCTCTCTCTCTCTCTCTCTCTCTCTTCCTTCCTTCTCTCTTCACCACTCTCTTTCTCTTTTTTAAATTCTCTCTCTCTTCCCCATCTGTCTTCCTCTCTTTCCTCTTTTTTCTCATTCCCTGCTTGTCATCCCTTTATATTTTCCTTCGCCCTCCTTCTATCATTCTTTTCTTTGTCTTTCCCTTTACATCCCTCCATCCCTTTCTCCGTCTCTCTTTCTCTCCATCCCTCCATCCTCTCTCTGTCTCTCTCTGTGCCCTGCTGCACTCGTCCCTGTTCCTCTCAGTGCGCTAATCCTGAGCATTCCTTCAGCACGTGCACCCACATGCCAACTCTAAGCCCTCTCTCTCTCTCTCTCTCTCTCTCTCTCTCTCTCTCTCTCTCTCTCTCTCTCTCTCTCTCTCTCTCTCTCTCTCTCTCTCTCTCTCTCTCTCCCCTCATTCTCTCTCCCTCTCTCTTTCTGATGGACTTCTTCCCTCTGCCTCGCTGCCAATTCACAGCCGTGCCTGTCTTTCTTTCTTTCTGTCTGTCTCTCTCTCTCCTCCTCTCTTCCATTTTCCTCTCTTCCACACCTCTCTCTTTCTCTGTTTCTCTCTTTCTGTCTTCTTCATATCCCTCTGTCTTTTGTTTCGCTGATGTCATGTCCGTCTGTCTCCCTTTTCGTCTGTCTATCAGAATGTATACTCATCTCGTTCTGTGTATCTGTCTCTCTGTCTGTCTTGCATGTTATGTCTATCTATCTGTCTGTTTCTCATGTTATGTCCATCTGTCTGTCTCTCTGTCTGTCTTGCATGTTATGTCTATCTATCTGTCTGTTTCTCATGTTATGTCCATCTGTCTGTCTCTCTGTCTGTCTTGCATGCTATGTCTATCTATCTGTCTGTTTCTCATGTTATGTCTATCTATCTGTCTGTTTCTCATGTTATGTCCATCTGTCTGTCTCTCTGTCCGTCTTGCATGC
>JAODXP020000026.1:6402537-6412537 GCA_027497455.2 Sardinella longiceps | reverse complement strand
GGCGGGAGTGTGTGTGTGTGTGTGTGTGTGTGTGTGTGTGTGTGTGTGTGTGTGTGTGTGTGTGTGTGTGTGTGTGTGTGCTCCCTCTCTGCTATCGGGGAGGAGATGAGGAAGAGGCTAATCCACCATAAAGGCATTTACATCAACTCTGCACAAACAAAGCCACACCATCACTCATCAGAGAGAGAGAGAGAGAGAGAGAGAGAGAGAGAATAGAGTGAGGGATGAAAAGTGAGAGAGGTAAAGAAGGATGGAATAGGCAGAGTGAGACAGAGAGAGAGAGACACAGTGTGTCAGATTGGGAGAAGGAGTGAAAAAGATTGCGGCGTGTGTGTGTGTGTGTGTGTGTGTGTGTGTGTGTGTGTGTGTGTGTGTGTGTGTGTGGTGTTACAGTGGAGATGACCTCTCTGTCTTAGTCTTCTTCTTTGTCTCTTACTCATCATCGTCCTCTGCATTATTCTCTCTCTCTCTCTCTCTCTCTCTCTCTCTCTCTCTCTCTCTCTCTCTCTCGCTCTCTCTCTCTCTCTCTATACATATGCAGAAAGATTTATTTGCTGTTACCACACACACCGCCCGATCCATAAAAACAAACACACACATATCAAGACAGAACTAGACCTAGTAGAGTGTCTGTATGTGTGTGTGTGTGTGTTTGTTTGTTTATTTGTTTGTTTGTTTGTTTGTCTGTGTGTGTTTAGGGCTGCTTTTGATATGATGAAAAACAATGCAACCCTGATTTGTTATCACTATGTACTATGTTGTTGTTTATAATTATTATAATTTATTGTGTTATTCTTTGGGAGTAAATACCCGTAAATTAAATGGCTCCATGGTGACCGTTGGCTCAGAGACACAATTTCCACGAAAGATACCATTAGTCATAGGCATGACACACACACACACACACACACACACACACACACACACACACATTCACAACCACCAATTTCATGATGAGCCATGCTTTTGTTTTACACGTTTCATGATTGTTCTGATGACCTGAACACAATCACATTACATCCTCCCAACCTTCTTAAATCACTAGTGCTCTCTCTCTCTCTCTCTCTCTCTCTCTCTCTCTCTCTCTCTCTCTCTCTCTGTATCTGTGTCGATCTTTTTCCTGTTGTGTGAATGAATACACTTGACGATAAACACATGATTATGATACAAACACACACTTGATGATAAAAGAGGGTTAAAACACTCACACACACACACACACACACACACACACACACACACACACACACACACACACACACACACGGACTGTAACTCTTTAGAGCATGCAAAGGATATTACATGTGATCATTATGCAAGTTTCTTTTTGTCTGTGGCCTTTTTTTTTATCAGTTGTGTGTTGTGATTCCTCCTAATCTGTGGTGTAAAATGTTACACAATGGCATATGCCTGTGCTATTTACTGAAGGCCAAAAAACATGAAAGGGAATCAATGTGTTGGAGGGTGTGAGTGTGTGTGTGTGTGTGTGTGTGTGTGTGTGTGTGTGTGGCTATGTGCATGTGAATCAGTATTATGTTCTTGAGTAATGATCCTAGCCTAAAGGCAGATTTCTCTCTCTCTCTCTCTCTCTCTCTCTCTCTCTCTTACACACACATGCACACACAAACACACACAGACACACACACACACACACACACACACACACACACACACACACACACACACACACACACACACACACACACGCATACAGAGGCATCCACATATGCCATTGCAAACTGCATTCTTCACTCTAATAATTTAATTAGAAAGAGAGAGAGAGAGAGAGAGAGAGAGAGAGAGAGAGAGAGAGAGAGAGTCTCAGATCAACTGTTTTCTGACACTTATTTTATTTGAATACTAGCAGCAATCTCTTCACCAGCGTTGGCTCTAATCATCCAGCAAAGCAACGCCAAGCAGAAGAAGTGAATAGTCCAGATTAAAATATTAATAGGCCTTAATGCAGCTAACACAGCTAACACAGGGAGAGAGAGAGAGAGAGAGAGAGAGAGAGAGAGAGAGAGAGAGAGAGAGAGAGAGAGAGAGATTTGTGTGGTTGAATAACAAAAAAAGATGGTAATGTGTTTTGGAAAAAGTCCTGATAATTAAATTGGGCAACGGCACACAGTGATAAATCTCCTGATGAGTCTGTTTCAAGGCACGCCAGCGTTTGGGCTGTAAAGTTGCTCTGGTTTACCCACACACAGTATGTGAATCCCACATCTCCTTCTCTTTGTCACACACACACACACACACACACACACACACACACACACACACACACACACACACCAGTACAAATGCACACCTGCTAGATTACCAATTGATTATAATGTTGTACGTCCTCCTCTGTCCGTGTGTGTGTGTGTGTGTGTGTGTGTGTGTGTGTGTGTGTGTGTGTGTGTGTGTGTGTGTGTGTGTGTGTGTGAGATAGATATGAACCTATCTGTGTGAGATTTATGTTTCTTGAAACAGGCCTTTCCAGGCCCATGTTTGATGTCTGAGTCTTTGTGCATACCATGTATGTGTGTGATCACATCTATGTATATGTTGGTTATATGTGTCTGATGTCCGCTTTTACTTAAATTGAATGTGTTTGTTCCCACCTCCTACTGTACAGTGCACGTTTGATCTTTGCAGGCAGACTCTATATTTGTTATGTATAAATGTGTGAAAGGCTTTTCATGTCCATATGTACTGAATGTGTGTGAGAAAGGTGGTGTTTGTGTGTATGGCGTCTATGTGTATGTGTTGGTGTACTGTATGTATGAGTGTTTATGTATGTGTGATTGTGTATGTGTGTGTGTGTGTGTGTGTTTGTATGAAAGAGAGAGAGGCAGAAATAGAGAGAGAGTTTGTGCATGTATTTCTCTGTCGCTGCATGCACCAATTCTGATCTTACCTTTGGCATATATCCACCGGCCTAAACTGTCTCTGTCTGTCTGACTCTCTGAGCTTTCTTGACAACAGTGGAATTCCAGCTATGAGAGAAGCTCCATCGTGACACACTCAAAAGTCAAGACGTGTGTGTAGCCTACAGTACGTGTGTCCCAGGTAAACCACATGTCTTGTCACATGTTGGTTTGTACAATGTGATTTTTGTGACACTGACTGCACCCGTGTGTGTGTGTGTCTGCGTTCCTTCATAAAGATCATCTGTCACTCTTCGAAGGTCACAAAAAGGTGACCTCTCATATTGTGTCACAGTTATGCTATGGTATTTTCATTAGTTTTAGAGTGGCTGATTAGCAATACAGTAAACACACATACATGTAATAGGCTACTGTACTTTAGAGTCATATATGTTTATTTTATATATTTAATATAATCCATATAATAATATTAATGATATATAGTTTTATTTTCAACTGCTTACACACAAAGCTCGGTTTTCTTCAAAGCTCTGTTTTTTTCCTGGCATCTCTATTGTACCCACAAGTCCATTAATTGCTCACACAAAATGCCAAATGCCTCATATCTCCTGCAAAAAGAAACACTATTTTAAGTAGGCTATTGTAAACACACCTCAAAGGTAATTTTTTTGTCTCACATTGTAATTGTTACATTTTTATATATTCCATGTACACACTATTGTGTGTGTGTGTGTGTGTGTGTGTGTGTGTGTGTGTGTGTGTGTGTGTGTGTGTATTTATGTATAATTTTTTGGCATAGTATATTTGTATAGGTATCGCTGTTTAAGTGTGTGTGTGTGTGTGTGTGTGTGTGCGTAAAAATCTATCAGGCAGACTTTGGGGTGGTAGTGGGCTGAAAGCATGTAATATATTCAGCGTTGTGTGTGTGTGTGTATATGTGTGTATCAGTGCAATTTTTTTGTGTGTTTGTGTGTGAGTGTTTATTAGGTTGTACATCCATGTTTGTGCATGTGTGTGTGTGTGTGTGTGTGTATTTGAGTACATGCCTCTTTGTGTATTTGTCTGGGTGTTTATTTGTGTGCATCCCTCTTTTTGTGTGTGTGTATGTGTGTGTGTGTGTGTGTGTGTGCGCGTGCGCGCGCGCGTGTGTGTGTTTGTAATGGGGGAGGGGCTGTAAGACATGTAAATACCAGTGTGTCTACCTGTCTCCATGCTCTAAATGAATCACAGTGCTGTTGGACTCAGAGCGCTCTTAAAAGCCGCCGTGTTTTACTTTGGCTACAGCATGACTGATGAGTCCACTCTAAGCCACTACAAGACCAGCACACAAGATGGAGGGGCCAGACGCTCTGTGTGTGTGTTTGTGTGTGTGTGTGTGTGTGTGTGTGCGTGTGTGCGTGCGTGTGTGTGTGTAGTCTCTTTTATGCTTAGCAATTTAGCCTGTGAAAATAAATGTTGAATGTCTGAGCCCTTCAGAGCTTATGTCTGTCTGTATTTGTGTGTGTGTGTGTGTGTGTGTGTGTGTGTGTGTGAGTGTGAGTGGTGTGTGTGTGTGAGAGAGAGAGAGAGAGAGAGAGAGAGAGAGAGAGAGAGAGAGAAAGAGTTTATTTACGAGTGCCTGTGTGTATGTTTACACACATATAATATGTGTATATGTGCCTCACTTATAGTCTCTTCCGCTACAAGTCTCTCTCTCTCTCTGTGTGTGTGTGTGTGTGTGTGTGTGTGTGTGTGTGTGTGTGTGTGTGTGTGTGTGTGTGTGTGTGAAAGACAGAGTGTGATCGTAAGAGCACATAACGCATGTCTTCCAGTCTGTCTCCGTCTTCTTGAAGCGAAATCCTTCTCTGCTGGCTGAATAAGAGACATGAGGCATCTGGTGATGATGAAATAAAATAGAGGAATAATAAAATTGATATGGAATAAAGACGTCTTTCTTTCTTTCTTTCTTTCTCCGCGGGCCTGAGCCACTCGCTTGTCCTTTTCCCCCTCCTTTGGTTCCTCTTTCTATTACCGCAAATTTCCGATGGGCTGATTTTCATTTGAATCGCTGTGGATTTCCGTGCAAAGCTTTCCAGGTGTGTGTGTGTGTGTGTGTGTGTGTGTGTGTGGGTGGGTGGGTGTGTGTGCGTGTGTAGGCAGGTAATCTCTCTCTCTCTCGTGTGTGTGTGTGTGTGTGTGTGTGTGTGTGTGTGTGTGTGTGTGTGTGTGTGTGTAAGGTGTTGGTTGGCAGGTAAACGTTTGTGTGTGTGTGTGTGTGTGAGAGAGAGAGAGAGAGAGAGAGAGATTCAGAGAAAAAGCAGGTGGGATTAGTCACTGCAGTTAACCATGCGGGGGGTGGTGTGTGTGTGTGTGTGGACGGGTGGTGTGGTGTGTGGGGGTGTGTGTGTAGGGCTTAAATACCCTATTAGCATATCATTGAGCATACCTGTTGGCTTTAAGTTTGCCTTTCTGCAGCAGAATGGTTTAATTTAATATATGCTCGCCATCTAATCATAAGCCCCACGTTCCCAGGCTATACGGAATAATACAAAGAGCAGTTAGGATCAGAGACCTGTCTGCACGCCTTTCTCTCTGTGTGTGTCGGCGTGTGTGTGTGTGTGTGTGTGTGTAGACACTTCTACTTTGTTCATTTCACAGATTGAAATTCCTCAGGATCTTTTTTAAAAATGAATATGTGCAAGAAAGTGTGGTGGTGGACAGAGAGAGAGAGAGAGAGAGAGAGAGAGAGAGAGAGAGAGAGAGAGAGAAGGGGGTGTAAATGGATGAATATTCCTCTGTCATATATTATCAGTAGATGAAAGGCCTCTCTGTGTTTCTCTTTTAGCATGTCACACACACACACACACACACACACACACGTTTAAAGTGCGAACAATCAGTACATTTTCTTGCACAGATAATCAAGGTACGATGATAGTATGATGAGTATGATTTAATTGAACCAACTCTCCGTGGTCCCGGAATCAACTGGCTGGCTGCACTCTGTCACACTCCACTCCCATAATGTAGCTAGCGCTATGCCCCATTTAATGTAAGATTGGTTAGATCAGATTTTATTGAATTGTCACAGACCAAAATAATTGATTAACATTTTACCTTATATAAATAGGTGAATTAAATAGGTGAATTAGAAAATGTCTCAATTCTATATATGATATTTTGTTTATGATGTACACTGGTCTTGTTACGCAGAGGCAAACGATGCCTCATGGTTATAGTGTTTCTCCGCAGACAAATGATGTTTTGTATACAGGATACCTATTTGAGTTTTGGGGGCGACTGAACGTATTCACACGGGAATAACCCCACTCTCAATAATAATGTCATAATTCAACTCTCACTTCTATCACCTGCTTGTGATCATCTGAATTTCGGACATTCAGTTTAGTTTAATATCAGAGAATTTCGTTTTGTCGTTTCTATTGCGTCATGTTAACCTATTTACTTTGCACTCCAAGTGAATGGATGGTCATTTGTAAGGAGACTTTTTACAGATCACAGCAAGCGTAATAAGATAAGAGTGAAAATACAAGAAGATAAACTAGAGAATGTTATTATTGTTATAATAATAACAATAATTATTATTATTATTTTAATTATTATTATTTGTTGTTGTTGTTGTTGACGACTGTGGATTGTTATACATATTTTCTGTGTTTCATATACTCTATATCATATATTAATAGTTTGTTAGTGTATTTTAGCAGTATGGACAAGAGGATGAGTGTTGTCCAGGAGAGATACATGTAGAGAAAATGCAGAGAGAGAGAGAGAGAGAGAGAGAGAGAGAGAGAGAGAGAGAGAGAGAGAGTGGGGGAGTGAAGCTGACAAGCATCTTTTACCTTCAGCGGCTCCTGAAACGTCACAGACAATTAGGCACAGAGTGGAGCTCCACAGAGATCCCAGAGTGCATTCTTGGACCTTAAGGGCTGCTACGGAAAAATGCCTTGTGTGTGTGTGTCTGTGTGTGTGTGTGTGTGTGTGTGTGTGTGTGTGTGTGTGTGTGTGTGTGTGTGAGCGTACGCACGCAAGAGTGTGGCCTTAAGGGCCATGGCAGAAAATGCCTTCTGTGTGTGTGTGTGTGTGTGTGTGTGTGTGTGTGTGTGTCCTAGGGTTTCAGGGTCTGAGGGGAGAAAAAAGAAAAAAAAAAAAAAACCTTTCACATTTAACCCCATTCCCAAGGACGAGCGGAACGGTGTGTGTGTGGAGCCATTGCACACAGCTGCAAGAGAACTTCTTTCTCTGAGTCCTAACAGCCTTTTTAATGGTGCGCTCTCATTCTTGACAGGTTTACGTCGCCTTAATTCCTCGTCAGATCACGACTCATAAACTCTCGCTGCTCCCTGCTCAACTTCACGTTCCGCACTCGTCGCTTTGGACACAATACTGGCTTTACACTTCGCCCCCTCCAGCCAGCGAAACACACAGACTATTAAACGTCTCCGTCGCCACAGGCTTACGAAGGTGTCTCTTCTGCACACACACACACACACACACACACACACACACACACACACACACATACACATACAATGCCTAAACACGTCTGATTAGTTTTGAAGGGGTGGAGGGTAGGGGGGGGCAGAGACATGGAGAAAGAAAAGAACAGAGAGAGGGAAAGAGACAGAGAGAGGAAGAGAGAGAGAAAAGAGAGAGGGGGGGAAAGAGAAAAAAAAGAAGAAGCGACTGACGTCTCATTGTGTCTCGGGGAACTTTCAACAGAAACTAATCCATGCTGTCCTCTTAATTGCATGCCACGTCCCCCGATGCGTCTGTCCTCGGCGCTCTTTGTGCAGCGCTACATTTCGACATCCTCACCGGAACCTTCTACGACTCTTCCTGTGTCCATAATGAGGTTTTAAGGCACATAATGGTGATATATTAGACATTATAAAACCTCTAAAAGAGTATTTGTCTTCTCAGTCATCAAACTGTAGAAGTTAGGATTGCGGTTACGGTGGGGGGAGATACTGAGGGATTCTGTGTGTGTGTGTGTGTGTGTGTGTGTGTGTGTGTGTGTGTGTGTGTGTGTGTTGGTGGAGATGGGGGCTTGCCTTTTTGCGCAGTGCGTCGCTGGATTAAGGTCTAATTTCCCGGACTCCTTTATTGAACGCGGGCAATCCAACAGATTGATTGGGTCTTTTAATTAAACATCAGTAATTATGCCCGAAATCTGGAATTAAAAAAAGGCGAGAGAATGAAAGTTCATTTCTCGTACGTAATTACCCGGCCTGTCTTGATGCGTCGCTCCATGCGGGTCGCTAACGGTTACCAGCCTGAAGATTCAAGGGAACGGCAGTTATTATGCCAAAAAGGTCAGAAAATAAAAGAGTCAAAAGTTATTTGGGATAAAACACACTCACCCCCTCCCCTCCCCCCTCACACACTCACACACACACACACACACACACACACACACACACACACACACACACACACACACAATTCTGTATAATAGCCTCATAACTATTTCATCCATTTAGTGGTGCACACTTTAAATTACTCTTATTTCTCTCCCTCTCTCTCTCTCTCTCTCTCTCTCTCTCTCTCTCTCTCTCTCTCTCTCTCTCTCTCCCTCTATCTCTCTCTCATTCAATCTCTCTCCCCGATGCACTTTTTACATTTTGCCATTTCTCATGGTTTTGCTTCCATTTGTGGCATCTGCCTCCCCCCTCCCCCTCCTACCCCCTCAATGTAATCCAGGGACTCCATCATCCAACCCCTTGCCCTCTCTTCCTCTTCCTCCTCCTCCGCCTCCTCCTCTTCCTCCCCCTATCCCTTGTCTGCAGATTGAATGTGGTGATTCGCTGTGGCCGGTTGGCTGAGTGATTTCACCGATGGCTTGACAGGCCTCAGTCGAGGCCTGACGTTCAGCCTCCCCGCTCCTGCTTCCGTCCGTGTGTGTGTGTGTGTGTGTGTGTGTGGCAGTCGGACAGCGTCTCCTTCTCCTGCAGGTTTTAGCGAAAGCAATATGGGACTCATTTTAGCCGGTAAAGAGCGCTACTCTTTAGGCTTAGCGTTCAATCAGCTCGCCGGTGATGTGCGGGACCGAGGTGCTACTATTAGGCAGCGGTGATTATGGAGTCTTAGGTGAGTGTGTGTGTGTGTGTGTGTGTGTGTGTGTGTGTGTGTGTGTGTGTGTGTGTGTCCATTAGGCAGGCTCGATTATGGAGTCTTAGGTGCCCCAGTCGTATGTGCGTTCCTCCTGATAGCGGGGGAATCTGGATTTCCCGCATGACTGCGTCCGCTGAGCTAAATGCACTGGAGCGAGGAGCCAGCCACGCAGGAGGAGAGGAGAGGGGGATGGAGAGAGAGAGAGAGAGAGAGAGAGAGAGGGAAAGAGGGAAGGAGGAAGAGAGAAAGTGAGAGAGAAGGTAGGTATTTTATTTCTTAGCACAGGCGATCACGCAGCTCAGGAGAATTTTTTGCAAAACAGTGTGTGTGCGTCTGTGTGTGTGCATCTGTGTTCATGTCTGTCTGTGTGTGTGTGTGTGTGTGTGTGTGTGTGTGTGTGTGTGTGTGTGTGTGTGTGTGTGTGTGTGTGTGTGTGTGTGTGTGTTCTTGCAAACATGTTTGTGTTTGGTGCATGTCCTGGGGAGTGTTGATGATGAAAGTAATTCAAATGCCTTATTTGAGCAGTGAAAAGCGGCTCCTCAGGTATAATGCCAAACCACAGTGGAGAGCTCAAGAGTAGAGCTGGCACACACACCACACCCAGTCCACCATACCATAATATACATTTGGCCATATCAGCGCCAACTCTATGGCCAGCACTGGCTGCATATGCATTGTAATGACATCACCTCTCTTTCTGTCTTTCTTTCTTTCTCCCTTCATTCCCTCCATTATTCTCTCTATTCTTCCCTCCCCCAGATATGTCCTGTCTCGAATTCTTAGATTGGAACGAAAGAAGAAAAATAGTCATTTCTTATTTCTTTCTCTCTCTCTTTCCTTCATTCTTTCTGTCTTTCTTTTCTTTATATCCACCCCTCTCTTTTCATGCATCTTTTCTGTCATCCCCTAACTTTCTCTGTCTATATTTATCTGACTCTTGCACTCCCTTTTCTTCTTATACTCTGACTTTATTCCCTCTATCATTCTCTCTCTCTCTCTCTCTCTCTCTCTCT
>JAODXP020000026.1:6365037-6372537 GCA_027497455.2 Sardinella longiceps | reverse complement strand
TAAACAACAAGCAAAAAACATAAATTCACATACTATACTGTAAGCACAGAATAATTACAAGACTAAAGAAAAACAATATTAACAAAAACAATATTACAAACATTCAATAATGTCCACATAGTGTCGTCATTTGCACAGACTCAGACGCAGAATCAAAATGGACAAGTGGGGACAAAAGGGACATTTTAAGTCCCTTCTGCTTTTTTTGCAGACTTGGATGAATGCATTCAAAACACACATGCATTAACACACACTTACACTTTGTATGTGTGTGTGTATGTGAGTGTGTGTGTGTGTGTGTGTGTGTGTGTGTGTGTGTGTGTGTGTGTGTGTGTGTGTGTGTGTGTGTGTGTTCTGCCTGTCTCTCGGCTAACCTGACCCCTCTTTAATTGCGGGTGGAAAATCCTTGTCATTTTTTTTTTAAAGGGGATCTTTTCTGTTGGAGGAGTGATCCTAGCTGAAAGAGTGTTTAATTAAACTGCCTAATCACCGGCTTCCGTGTTTCATACACACACACACACACACACACACACACACACACACACACACACACACACACACACACACTGACTGCTCTTATCAAGGAACAGCCAAACAATTCCTACATATCCTAGTTTTCCCCCTATGGTAAATGTGTGCCACCAGCTTCTAAGAAAAGTGTGTGTGTGTCTGTGGCTGTGTCTGTGTGTGCGCGAGAGCGCAGCATTTATCAACATAAGATGCCTGTACGCATCCTCAGGTATAGTTCTTAGGAACCCGTCGTCCACACACATTCGCATAACAAATCTTTGTAAATGTGAATATATAACATACCCAGGTGTTTAAATATCTGTCAGATGTTGCACTGCGCTTAGTGGAGCTCTATGATCTCCAGTAAGAGTCTTCTTGTTCAGACTCTTAAAGAAAAAACACTGAGAATACAGGACCTTCATAAAGGCATCTATTTATCTCTCTTTCTTTTTGTCTTTCTATCTCCATCTCTCTTTCGTCTATCTTTCTTTTCTCTCCCTTTAAGTCTTTCATTCTGCTTCTCTGTAGACAAATTTAAGACAAATACACACACACACACACATACACACACACACACACACACACACACACACACACACACACACACACACACACACTTAGACAAATAAAAGCAGTTTGCACTGGAAAGTTTCCAAAAATGCATGTACCTTGGTATTTAGTGTTTCTTAGTACCAGTTGATGATGCTAACTGAAAGTGTTTCAATGTGCAAACCTCAGTGCAATTCATAGAAAACACTATTTATGTTTTTATGAACTGGATGTGAGAGAGAGAGAGAGAGAGAGAGAGAGAGAGAGAGAGAGAGAGAGAGAGAGAGAGAGAGAGAGAGAGAGTATGTGCCAAGAGTCAGTTTGTGTTTGTGCGATACTTACAGCACGAGAGGATATGGGGACTGGACACACACACACACACACACACACACACACACACACACACACACACAAGCTTCTCTCTTTCAGCAGCCATCATTATATGTAGTTGTCTGGCTCCTGTATGTCTGTATAACTGTGTGTGTGTGTGTGTGTGTGTGTGTGTGTGTGTGTGTGTGTGTGTGTGTAAGAGACAGAGAGAGAGAAAGAGAGAAAGTGTGTGTTGGAGTCTTATCTGCGGCTGTGTTGAGTGTGTGTATGTATGTGGGAGGCAATTGCTAATATTGCATACATTACACACACACCTCACACACACACACCTCACATACATTTTCACACACACATAACATATGACTCACATATGATACACACACACACACACACACACACACACACACACACACACACACACACACACACACACTGCTAGCTGCCTTTCCCTTAATACCCTGTGAAAAAAATCCGGTCTCGGGAGACAACACAGGGACTGTGAACATCAAACAAACAAAACAAAATAAATAACATAACAGCATAACACTATGTTATAATAAACAAAATAGAATCACCCACATTCCAGCCAATCACTGACAAGACATTTGGGAGTTGCAATTTTAATACCATCCTTCCCCCCACCATCTTTGACTGATACCTGGTCAAAGGCAGCTTGTGCCTATAGTCTACAGCAGGCCTGGGCAAACTAAGGCCCGGGGGCCACATGCGGCCCGCTGAGCTATTTAATCCGGCCCGTGGAGCTTTCCCAAAGTAGAATAATTTATCTTTTAGCCAAGGAGACCTAGGCCTAAATTATAAAATTTGTTGTGTTCATGAAATATAAATCCCCCTTTTCACCATGCATGTTACATGTCCTCTGAAGAAAGTGGGGCTACTGGTTTAAGACTTGCCAATTTACCGGCATCGACAGGTTTACGGTTAACACCCGGCCCGTTTACGGTTAACACCCGTCAAAATCGAAAAGCCAATGTGGCCCTTAGGCCAAAATAATTGCCCACCCCTGGTCTACAGCCTGTGTTGTCTCCCAAGTATATTCCAGTGTATTCAGGGGAGGCCTACGATGCAGATAGCAGATGAAGGGGGGATGCTTACGATTCCACTGGAACCATACAGGAACTCATTGTGCAATTAATTGTTTACAACAGACTCATGTCACCCATGCCCCCATCCTCAAGTAAATTATAATCAAATATTTTGTATGATACGATGTATATTCTATATACTATAGCTACGCCACGTGAGGTGGCAAAATTTTTGAGCTGTATCAATTTAGCACAATTTAGCAGTGACAGACAAACCTTTGGTCAAGTTTAACATGCAAATAATTTTTGGTAACAATTTACAAAATGTCTGAATCCATAAATAAACTCATAAAGGGTTATAAAATAATGCATCATATTGACCAGCATAAGTTGACATACAGTAGCTATTCAATTGTAGTCATGACTGCAGTTATAAAGTGCTATAATGCATGTAAATTAAGAATAAGCCAAAACTGATGTATCACAATGTATCAATGTCATAGCCTACTTTTCAATGTCACCATGATTATTTTTGAATAGTTATAGCTATAAATCACTATAATGCATTATGAATGGACATTTTTTGAATGTCCTTATGATGCTTAATGCTATAGTGGTGTTCTATTAAGAATCGTCTGTTTAAAAATGGTTCTGCACACTGCCATGCAGATATGCTGAAAAAATGCATGCGTGCATGCACGCACACACACACACGCGCGCACACACACACACACGCACACACACACACACATAAATAGGCAAACTCAAATAGTCACACCACAGAGAGAATAAAGAAATGTCACAGGATGGTTCTCTGATCTTGCATGCCTCTTTTTCTCTCTTCCTCTCTATTCACACACACACACACACACACACACACGCACACACACACACACACACACACACACACACACACACACACACACACACACACACGCAAGCACACAAGACCCTTCTCAGCCTTCATTCCATTTCATCTGTCTCTACCACATGAAGTGTTCCCTCACTTGAGTGTCTGTCCTTATACGGTAAAACAGTCATGAGCTACAGTATGTCTATGCACCGTCTCTCAATGCCTCCCATTCTTTCTGCCTCTGCTTTCTCTATTATTAGAGATAAATACTAATTCTTCAGGGTCTGTTTTGCTTTGCGGCCAATAGTTTTTGTTCTATATGTCGCTGTCGATCTTTTCTAGCACTCTTTCTCGTTTTCCGTAGGTCAGTCATACCATGTACCCTTTCCCGAAATGTCTATATTTATGATAAACAAAGAAATAAATAAAAACAACTAATAATATAATGTCAACACACAGTTTTAAGACTTTTAGTCATATACTTTATAAACTTAAATGGAATATTCTTCCTTCATGCACAGCTTATTTCCCCCTATTGTATCAAGAGTCTTACACTTGTGAAATTGAAGTGACTGCAGAATGTTTTTTTTTTCTTTTTTTTTAAATGAATATTAACTAAGCAGCTTCTTTGACGAACATTTAATGATGCATTTTCTGATCTTCTGTAGAATCATTTTGTGGCAAAGATGATATCAGAACTTCACTTAACCTCAACCTATTAATCTGTCAACTGTGGCTGTGCTACTGTGTGTGTGTGTGTGTGTGTGTGTGTGTGTGTGTGTGTGTGTGTGTGTGTGTGTGTGTGTGTGTCTGTCTGCCTTGTCTATGTATCTATGTAAGCATGATCCATTAAAAATAAATACACTTTATAAAACAAGTTAGACATACAGTACATGCATATTAAATCACTTTTTAAATTTTATTATTATTTTTTAAAATATGACATTTCAGCAGAAAGACAGATAAATGGCCTACCTCGGATGCAGTGGTAGTTATGTTGAATACTATTAGCTATCGGTATATAATCTTATCTGTATATAGCCACACAATCAGCCCTCAGTCTACTGTAGTCCTCACTTACTGCTACAGTTTACTGCACTCAGAAGATCATCAACAAATATCAATTTGCCATTTCCACCCACATAATACACCTAAATACAGTAAGGTGGCATAAGGCTTATATAAAAAAACCAAACATATAAAGCAGCAGTCGCAAAAACACATTGAGTCATAAAGTTGTTAATTTCGATGATCGTGTGTGGAATTCACGGGTGCCGTAGTTCCTAGAGGCAGGTTTCAGGCTTGCTCACTCAGATCATTCCTAGAAGAAGCTTACCTATGGTTCTATTCCTCCTCTGTGAGTGTGTGTGTGTGTGTGTGTGTGTGTGTGTGTGTGTGTGTGTGTGTGTGTGTGTGTGTGTGTGTGTGCGCACATGTGGTAGACCAACCACAGTGTTCTCGTATTGTACAGTCAGCGATCCTGCAACCTCTTTTCTCTCTGATGGTGCTGTATTTTCCATCAGGGTGGTATTGAGTTGTGTGAACAGCTCTCTGATAGTTGTGTGTCATGTGCGAGGAAAAGTTCGAGCTGGACACATCCAAAAAAAAAAAAAAAAGAAACAACATGAGGATGTGATTTACATACATGCATGCATAACTACATCTCACTTTTTATCTGAAACAAAACAAATAAAAAAAAAGAATCCTTCAGATTTCTTTGTGTTTGATTTTTTAAATCACACATGAGTCTTATTGTGTGTGTGTGTGTGTGTGTGTGTGTGTGTGTGTGTGTGTGTGTGTGTGTGTGTGTGTGTGTGCTTTTCAGCATGAAGACCCACTTATTTAAATTACTTTGGTAGATCCTACATCTATGTTTTTTGTGTGCTTAAGTGAATACATTACATGTATACAATTTACAAGTTAACACATCGAGGTTAACACATCGGGGCTGCTATGTTCTTGCCTATAAAGTCATTTTACCTGCTTTTGCTACATATAGAAAACTATGTGAGGAGTTGCTGAATGTATAATATACTTTGGTGTGAATGTAGAAATGCTTCTCTCACACATACACACAAACTTTTTGTGTCTGTGTGTGTGCGCATGTAGATGTGTCTGTGTGTCAGTCCACCCTGCCAGTCTCCAGTGCCACCTAGTGCTAGTGGCCCCAACAGCTAGTAACCCAGTGTATGTGTGTGTGTGTGTGTGTGTGTGTGTGTGTGTGTGTGTGTGTGTGTGTGTGTGTGCGTGTTCATTCATTTACTGAAACTGCATAAGTGCCTTTATGAATCAGGGGGTTTCTATCTGTGTTGAATACACAGAAGGATGATCCGCACACCATTCCAGGAGTCCTGGGCTGTTTTTGACCCAAAGACAAGTGAAGTGATCGAAGGGAAAGTCACAGGCTCTCACCATCAAAGGCCTGACACACAAGACATATTGCTTCCTGTGTGGTACACACACACACACACACACACACACACACACACACACATTCACGGATGCGCACACACAAGCACGCACTCAAAGCGACAGAAATGTCACAGAAAACCACAGAATGTATTTTTATTATTTTCAGAAGCTTTATGAAGTATAGAATAAGAGCGGTGATTTCCTGTGCGCTAAATGTATGCATTTTTTAATGAATTTATTTATGTATTCAATTTCTGCAGAGGAGGATTCTGCCCATTTAGTGTGTCATTGAAGAAAAAAAGAGAAAAGAACAAAAGTGAATCCCCTCTTCTTTCTGTCGCTCACCAAGGCCATTGTTTTTTTTCTGTCTGTTTTTTTTTTCATTTATCTGTTCTTTTTCTTTCTTTATTGCCTCCCTCTCTTTCCACTGTCTGTTATTCTGCCGTCTACTTTCGATATTCTTTTTTCTTTATTTCTTTCTTGCTTTCTTTCTTTCTTATTCCCACTGTCCACATGCAAGTGCATTGTCTTTATTTATTTTGTGTTATTCATGTTTTCTCTGTGTGTTGGGAGGGATTTGAGTAAACTTACATTTAGCCTAATCAATACTACTTGTATTGTACTACTTGTACTACTTAATACAACTCTTTATCAAATCTCTTATTGATTTCTTACTTTTGTAGTGTGGAATAGATAGTCCTCCCAAGTTTTCGCTGTAAAAATAAGTTGTGGGGTTTTTTTCTTCTTAATTCAATATTTTAAAATGCAAATTAAATAAAGTTCAGTCTTCAGTATTATTCAGCCTGTAGGTTTCTACTGTCTTCTGTATAACTAACAAGTAGATCTGGTGAAAAAGTTTAATCACCGATTCATATCAATGCTCTTTTGAATGGTAACTATGACAATCATAGTAAATGGCAGCTGAACTTGTCAGCAACAATGTAATCTGCTAACCACCATCGAAAACAAAAGTAGTACAGCAACTGAACAGGTTTCTTTATTGAGCCTCGTGCTTTTGTATGCTTTCAATTGATATCTATTACTTAAACACATTAGTTGCAACTGGGTTATAAGCAGGATAACAGCCTTCAGTGTAATTAATAAACTTGATGGCGGCAACATAGAGTTCTTTGCCTCCATCAACTTTATTAAAGAAGAAATCCATTGTAAATCAAACCATACCAAGTAGGTAAAAAAGGGAAAAAAAGGAAATTCAGTCAGCATTGATAATCGGTTTGTTATGTTCTTGTTATTTTTTCCTAAAAGGCAGAATTCAGGTGCCTGGAACAAGAGGGCTACTGACTAACACCCGATTTCTCCTTTAATTCCGTATAACAACACACCGATATCGCTGGCTGATATCTCTTGCATATAAGACTACAGAGATGATCACAAATTAGAATAAGGTAAACCCTGTCTTGTCACTAACAATTGAGTGTCCAGAAAGAATAAGGGAATGTCAGACCATGTCAGAGGCATAATGATACAGTGGGAAGCAGGAATTCATGATTCCTGATACTTGACTCGAGATTCACTCCCTTAATTACAGTAAAAGCATTGTGCTGCCTCATTATTTTACTATAGGACTCTACAATTCTCATCTTATTCTTCTGCTTGTTCCTTCTTTTTTCTTTGTTCTTGTTTGTCATTGTTGTTGATGTACACATTCTTCTTCTTCTTCTTCTTCTTCTTCTTCTTCTTCTTCTTCTTCTTCTTCTTCTTCTTCTTCTTCTCCTCCTTGCTGTGTATGAGGTGAGGGACCTGTAACATGTCCTGCTGGGATTCTCCTGCTGGCTATGGTGA
>JAODXP020000026.1:6350037-6352537 GCA_027497455.2 Sardinella longiceps | reverse complement strand
GGGTGGCCCATGTGCGTCCCACACTGAGGCTGACTTCACCCACATCATCCAGACAGGAAGCTGCTTACATAACCTTTGACCCCTTCTAATGCATTAATGTGGTTCAGCGTTTAGGAGTGGAGTTGTGCAGGTCACTCTCAGCTAGCATGTGTGTGTGACTGTGTGAGTATTGGCATTGGTGTGTGTGTGTGTGTGTGTGTGTGTGTGTGTGTGTGTGTGTGTGTGTGTATGAACCGAGAGTACGTGTTGTGATTGTCCCCCACCTCTCTCTCTCTTTCCCTCTCTCTGTCTGTCTGTCTCTCTCTCTCTCTCTTAAACACACACACACACACACACACACACATACACAACATCCTATTGTGACCCCTCGCTGACGTTGCCTTAACCTGAGGGTGAACCTGGCAGGAGAGCCTAGGAAAACCCTTTTGGAAGCCTAACACAACTCTCAATTAAACGCCTGCAAATCTTCCTGAGGCCCTTGAACACACCAGCACGCACACACACACACACACACACACACACACACACACACACACACACACACACACACACACACAGTCTGGCCATAACTCTAGTACCTACCACTAGATTCCTGCAGTGTTGGCAAGGCCTAGGAGAGGAATAGGGCCCAATCCCAATGCACCCCCTAAGCCCTTGACCATGAGGTCCATTTACTGTATGTTGGTTAAAAGGTTGAAATCTGGAATTAGTGAATCAATCCATACTTATGTTGTTCCAGGTCACCAAATACTGTTGATAGGAAAAAGAATGTCAAAAATTTGATACTGCATTGACAGAATAGTGACCGTGCAGCTAACACTATTGGAATGGGGCCCAGTAACATACTTTCAGTTTAATTTTTCTATGCCCCATTCAGTTAACATTAACTGCTTACCGCTTCGTTGTTCAGTCAATGTTGCATCATATTTAATTTTTTCTTGAACATTGTGTCACTGGTAGCACTTGGTAACCTGGAACAAACGGGGTATTGATTTTCTCAGTATGGATTTCACCTTTAAGTGAATGAGTGTTCAGTACATAGAGATTAGGGTGGATAGTGGGATTCATATGGTCTCATATGGTCTTTACATGGTTTTATTTAATATATTTTTTAGGGCTGGGAAAGTTAACGCGTTATTATCGCATTAACGCAGCAATTAATTAACACGATTGATTATTTAATTGTGCGTTAACACAGTTTTATTTATCTTGCTTGTACCACTGCTATCGAGCTTGCAATAATTGGAAAAGAAAAGTAGCGTTACCTCCAATTCATTCAGTGAGTTCATCGACTGGTGGTATGAGTCTTGGGAAGGGACAAAGCACCGTATCAAAGTTGATAGCCTAGTTATATGGGGTGCAGTGTTGTGGAAGATGTCAGACTCATCCTGTTTGACTCATAACAGAATCTAAGATGCATCTTTATTTGCCGTCGCACATCTCATTCGGGCTGCCTACGTAGCCTAAACAAAATCGGTTTTCAGGTCTTCGTTTAACCTGTTTATGAAAGCTTTTGTTTATGACAGCTTTCCATTACTGATTTGATTGTCTAGGTTAAATAGCATTATTTAACATAATGGAAGTCCGTTTCATTCTCACATAGGCTACTTGTTCTCATACCACCAAGTAAGAAACATAGGCATCATATCAAAGTTGGGCTGCAGTGATGTGAAAGACGTCAGACTCATCCTGTTTAACCTACATATAACAGAATCTAAAGACGCATATTTATTTGTCTTCGCGCATCTCAAGCTTTCAGTCACTTCGGAAACTCTGGGCAAAGTTGAGATTTTGGAAACTCACAGCACATGGAGTTGTAGCACAGTGATGTGACGGTTCCAAGACGGTTTTTAGATCTCCATTTCACCTGTTTGTGACTGCTGTCCCTGGCTGATTTGATCGTCTAGGTTAAGTAGAATTATTTTACGGAGGAGGAGAACATTATGGGAGTCCTTTTCATTCTCACATATAGCCTACTCGTTCTCATACCACCAAGCAAGAAACATATAGGCTTAAAAACAGGACAACATCAAATCCCTCAAGTGGCAATAACTATAATTTTGTAGGCTGATTACGTTGTTTGAGTTGAGATTTACACTAAATATTTTATTTAACTGTTAGGCCTATCTATGTTACTATAGAGAAAATGCTGAAAACAGAGCAAATGTTGTTGAACCTTTGTTCACATGGCTAAATAAATTTAAAGGAATATTTAACCTTTTAATGAAAATTGGGTTATTCATCCTCTTACCAAGAGTTATGTGGATAAAAATATTTTGTTCTCAGTACATGCATTTTCCCTGTCAGGCAACCCCAGTTTTAGCTTTATTTTAGCTGGAATGTAAAGTTGCCAGATAGCAACTCTTTTTAGTTTCAGTTAGCAACTTTACTTTCCAGTGCCTAAACTAAAGGTAATATTGGGTTGCCAGGCCAGGAAAACACATGCAAAATGCTTTTAACTCAAGGTAAGAGGGTGAATAACCAATTTTCATAAATTGGT
>JAODXP020000026.1:6332537-6335037 GCA_027497455.2 Sardinella longiceps | reverse complement strand
CACACACACACACATACACCTTCCTCATTGTTCTTTTGCTCACTCCTTTTTATTCACTTCCCTCACACACCAGTTCACTTCTTCTCTCTATTACTCTGTCAGTCTCCCTCTTCATCCCTCTTTTTTACCTCCTCAACTCTCCTTTCTTCCTTTTTCTTTCTTTCCATTTCATCATCCACTCTATCTCCTTTTCTCCCATCATTTTTTTCAGTCCTTACTTATAGCCCCCCTCCCTATCCTTGACCTTGTGGGTCAGTGAGTGTGTGTCTGTGTGTGTGTGTGTGTGTGTGTGTGTGTGTGTGTGTGTGTATGGAAGAGAGAGAGAGAGAGAGAGTGGGGGCCTTGCTCCGGCTGTCTTATCTCCCAACCCTGCTGCCGATTTAAATTATTCATCCCCAACCGCTCCCTACTCTCTCCCTCTCTCTCTTTCCCTCTCCTCCGTCTCTCTCTCTCTCTCTCCCTCGTTCCCCATCTCCATCACACGCCTGCCCGCATCCTGCCTCGCCTGAGAGGCGGTCGCCACGGCAACCTTATCAGAGATCGCAGATTCCGGGGCCCCAGAAATGAAATAAAAGAGGAAATTGGCTGTATTAGCATAAGAGGAGCAGAGCTGAGCTGAATACACACATCACATCTCCCCCCACACTCCCACCTCCACACACACACACACACACACACACACACACACACACACACACACACACACATACATACACACACACACCAGCCTTCTCCATCCTCCCTGCACTCTCTCTCTCCCTCCCTCTCTACCTCCATCTCCATCTCTCTCTTTCCCTCCCTCTATCCCCCTCTCCTCCTCCTCCTCCTCCCTTCCTCCTCCACCCCTCCTATGGCTTTCTTATCAGCACTGACTGATCGCCTCTCTCTCTCTTTCTAGATATTTTTTTTAATTCCACTCGCTTACTCCCCCAGCCCCACCACAAACCACCCCCCCGACCACCACCACCACACACACACACACACACACCCTCACACACACCCCTCTATCCACCTCTTCCCATCCCCATCCTTTGTTCTGCCTCACTCTTCCAATAGGGAGGTGTGTGTGTGTGTGTGTGTGTGTGGAAGCAGGGGCGACCGTGATGGGAGAAAAATAGATGTGGCCGGCTTTGACCTTTGACCCCCCCGTGCGGGGAGAGTAAACAATACGCAATAACCTGGGAGACGGGCCCACGTCGTCCGGGGCGACGGCACTGACAGGCCCCTTTTTATTTCCTGTCAGACTGGCGGTCTTCTTCCTGCCTTTATGGAGGCTTATTTTGGACCGCTTCGCCCGCTCCCTCTCGCCCCCGCTGCTTCCATTCCACCCTGACCTTTACTGGAGAATGGACACACACACACACACACACACACACACACACACACACACACACACACACACACACTCTGTTCCCTGCTGTTCCCAGTATCAAACCACTGTTTGGGTGAAATAAATGCTCGAAGTATACTCCCTAGTGTTTGGGAGTATACTTAGATTATATTGATGATGCACAAACCCACACGCGCAAACATATCTTTTGCAGTAATATTAACTTTTAAAAAGCAATGTAAATGTAGCTTAAAGATCTTGGGTTCCAAATAAGACCTTTATAATGCAGTGAGTACTTTAGTACTTTGAGTGAGTACTTTATGTTACTTCTGTTTGTATTCTTTTGATTTTATTCATTGTATTGGTGAAGATCGAGAGCGATCGTCCCACGTTGAACCTGTGTGGGGAGAAATCCTGAATATACATGGACAATATGTCCTGACCTGGGTGTTTAACGTGTAATATGTAGTATGACACATGTTACATGAGATTCTCCTGACTAGGATGCCAAATAGGCAGGCTTGCTGCTGTAACGGTGCTGCACAGATCCACACACACACACACACACACACACACACTACACACACACACACACACACATGAACATGGTATGGCACAGTCCAAGCACCTAGCCAACTGCCGTAACGACACACCATCATGCCGTTTCCATCCCTCCTCTCTTCCCCTGGCATGTTTGGGTTAGTGGCAAACCTGAGGGAATTAAGAATGACTTAGGCCTATATTAGCGTAAACCTGATAATGGAGGAGCCTAAAGTCATGATTTTCTTAAGTGAACAAAGCAAACAGGCCCCTATATTAGGAGGTTTACAGTTTAACTTACCTCTGGAGGTGTATCTCCACCAGTCTCCCACCAGTACCCCATTGACTTGTCCTCTGTCTTTTCTTTCTTTCTTTCTTCCTTTCTTTCTGTCTTTCTTTCTTTACTTTCATCATTTTTACTGTACCATTCTTCATAGATTTATATGTATATTAGTAAGGGCTCCTTCTCTAATCAACAGATACCTAAACTTGACTGGAATTTAGATCCAAAGTGTCCAGGACTTTAGATCCAAAGGGGTTAGGAAATCGGACCCAGGTTGACCAGTTGCCAGTCAGTGACATTACCACAATGTTGCCCTGTGTGTGTGTGTGTGTGTGTGTGTTTGTGTG
>JAODXP020000026.1:6290037-6320037 GCA_027497455.2 Sardinella longiceps | reverse complement strand
AATCATCTGTCCGCCATTCATCCGAACCAATGTTTATTTTACCGCACCCGCCCCTCCATCCGCAGGTTGATGCGGTCTATGGGCAATGCAAGGCGCTAGCAACGTCCAACCGCCACCTAATTGCTCTAATTAAATTTTTAAAAAAAATTTAAAAAAAATTGTAATGTTATTCGCCCGATCCACGGTTTAGCTGTGGAGCCAACAGCTGTGACTGGCAACCATGCATCTCTAACATAGCCAGGTAGTTATGAAAATGGACATACACACACACACACACACACACACACACACACACACACACACACACACACACACACACACACACAGGCATTCAGCCCTCCATATTTCTGAGTGTGTTTGCTCCTTGCAGTATTTTTGTAATTGAGCATTTGCTTTTATTTATGTTTAGGTGATGCACGACTGCATGTGTGTGTGTGTGTACCTGTGGTGAGTGCCTGTATGGTGTGTTCTTTATATGCTTGTGTGCATGTGTGTGTTGTGAGTGTGTGTCTGCTGAGAGAAAAGGGCAGGGCAGGGCTGGTGTGTGTTATCAGCATGTGGCATCTGGCGCTGTGTCAGGTGATGAAAGGACGGTTTAGGCAGGAAAGGGCCTAAGATGTGAGGGTAACACTCTCTATGAACCCAGCATTCATAAAGCATTATAAATGCATTCATAAAGGGCTATAATGCATTCATAATGACTTATCACTAATGACATTTAATAATATTTGATTATAAAATAAAGTGTTTACGTTAATAATAATGTTATCATATAAGCCTTTACAGTTTGAGCCTTTACAATTTAAGTAAAAATTTAAGCTTCTTTAACCTTCATACAAAGAAAACATACCGTTTTATTTATTGTCTGTTAGTGGTGCCTTACAAATTTTTTTTCATAAGTTATTATGTGTTCATCTAACTTGACATAGAGTATTCAATGAGCATGTGTAACTCATCATTGTGACCCTTTAAGAATCTGTTCATGATGCTTCATGGATACAAACTTTAAAAGTGTTACCGCTGTGTGTTTATGTATGTTAGCATAAGGCGATTTAATCCAAAACAAATTTGCAATTATTTTTTCTAGGAAGTGTGTGTCTGTTTGTGTCTGGCCCCTGGTGTCTGGTGTGTGTTAATGTTGTTGATATATGTTAGTAGACCATAATAAAGGAAGAGTGATATGTTTGTTTGTGTGTGTATGTGTTTTTTAGGTGTGTCTAGGCGTGTCCATGCTATTTTGTGTGTGTGTGTGTTTGTGTGTGTAGACGGTAGTAAAGAAAAAGTGTCGTCTCCAACCAAAACACTGTGTTTGTGTCTGTGTATGCATCTGACTGTGTGTGTGTGTTTGTGTGTGCATGTCTAACTGTGTGTGTGTTTGTGTGTGTGTCTGAGTTAGTCCCTGAAGCAGGCCAAGGCTAGTGTGCAAACAAACAGCAGCTGATATGGTCTATGCTTGTCACAGTTGCTCTCGTCCCCCATCTATCTATTTCCACTCTTCCCCCCTCCTCTCCTCTCCCCTCTTCTGCTCTCTCTCTCTCTCTCTCTCTCTCTCTCTCGCTCACTTTTGCACCCCCACCCCTCTCTCTCTCTTTCTCCATTCCTTTTTTTCTAATCTTGTTTCCTCTTTCTCTCTCTCTTTCCTCCTCGTTCACTCACTCTCGTCCGCTCGCTTTCTCTCTGTCACTCGCTTGCAGTCGTTTCGTCTTCTGGCTTCCACACATCTTTTCAGCCCCTGCAGTTCTCAGGGTCTTTTGTCTTGTGTGTGTGTGTGTGTTTGTGTGTGTGTGTGTTTGTGCACGTATGTTTGTCTAACTGAAGTCACCCCCCCCCCCTCCAATCCTCACCCTCTCTCTCTAACTCACTTTTCTTATTTTCCTCACTTTTTCACCCTATTTCTCTTGGTCTGTCTGCTTGACTGTGTGTGCATGTGTTAACGTGTGTGTGTGTGTGTGTGTGTGTGTGTGTGTGTGTGTGTGTGTGTGTGTGTGTGTGTGTGTGTGTGTGTGTGTGTGTGTGTGTGTGTGTGTCTGAGCCAAAGAGATGAATCTGTTTCACAGAAAATAGGCTAATAAAGGAAATCTTCATCAGTCTCATAACCAGTGTCATGAGGGTTGAGAGTTCAACAGGAGCTAAATGGACTGCATTTAAACAGTGCTTTTGTACTCCGACGAGCACTCAAAGCACTTTACAATGTACGCCTCTCATTCACCCATTCACACACTGTGAAAGACACTGGCTGCCAATTTGGGGTTCAGTATCTCCTCACAGACACTTCAATGGGGTCAGGTGAAGTGGGGCTCGAACCTTCAACCCTCCTGCTGAATGGCACCTCTAGCACCTGAGCCACCAGCGGGCTAATGGTAGCCTACTCTAAGCCTTCAATTGTGTACCGGTAGTAGCTAAATGTTAGTACTATCTCTGTGCATCACATTTGATAAGAGCATCTGCTAAGCTTAAATGTATGAATATAACAGGAGATTTGCAGACACTTACATGCATTTTGCAGCTTGCCAGGGCCCAGAACATGGTGAAACCGAGTCACTTAGGGATAGCTTATTATTATCTGGCTTAGACCAGGAAGACCACTCCAAGGCCAATGCTGAACCAGATTTGGGCCATATTAGGTCAAAAGCACTGTCTGCACACACTATGAACAATCAGTATAAGACCTCCCTACTAGAGATCAGTGACTGAGCATTGTGGAGGGGAATTGAGATATGGAGAAGTTCACATATATCTTGTGAACCAATCAGGAACACTTTGAATGGAATTATTACAAAAAGGGGTGAGGATGACACCACCAGTAATTATAGTAATATCAACTGAACAGGACAGAATTGTTGCATTGCGACTGGATGGAAAGTCCTATAAGCTGGTTTTTGATGTTGTTTGTTTGTTGTGAATATTTAAATGAAAAATCATTAAAAAGAAAGATCATTATAAAGGCAACTGCTTACTGTTGGTGAAATAATATGAACTTTAACAGTGACCAATAATGAGAGACGCTCTCTCCTCATTTTTAGGCATGTGATGGCTAAAATCTAGTGGATTCTGATTGGCTAGTGGCCTGTGAAAGTGATCCCCAATTATATTCTTGTTTAAGTTAGCACGTCTCTACTTATCTTTTCGCGAATCAGAATGACAGTTTCTTCAAAATCTTTTCACAAGATTGTCACTAAGCACCATTTCTGAAGTTTATAACATGATATCCTCTGCTTGCAGTTGCCACAGTATTACAACTTCTACCTGAAACAGGTGGCCGAAGGCTATTTTTCAGTCTAAAGGAAAGTCTTTGGGCTGCATGGCCCAGGTCTTCAATGGGGGAAAGTTATTAGTATACATAGAGGCACCTGAGTAGACTTCCATAACCCAGCCCAGGGTTAAGCATGGCAGTAGCTGTGTATAGCAGGGATCTGTCTTTGATCTGGTCCAACGTGATCCCTGATCTTGCATAAGTCAGACACTCTCATCTAGTCGTTATCTTTCACACGTCACATCTCTGTTAGTTCTGGTCTATTCTATTCTATTCCACACCTGGGCCTGGCCTGGTTCTGATGTGGTCTAGATTTTGCATCAAATTCTCGCTCCTGGTCTGTCCATATCTGGTTCTGAATCCAAACTGCACTGCAATCTGGGACATCACATCTCCACGCAATAATTGCTCAAGAAGAAGAGAGAGAGAGATATAGAGAGAGAGTGAAAAAAAAAGAAAAACGTCCAAAGCTTTACTCCATCTCCTGGGGGGGGCAAACAGAGTTTTGATATTATTTTTCACCCCCACCCCCCCACTGAAAAAAAATTAAATTGCTCGTGGCACACCAAATCAATATGGGCAATTCCGTGGGTCCGGCGTGTCTCCAACACTAACCCTTTCAGCTAGCGCGCCCGCGGGCTACAGTATCCGCTAATGGACGGGCAGCAGATCTAATCACGGCGGTAATTGAAGTTTACTTTGAAGCTTTCAGTCGGTAGGAATATTTAAAGACAGCCGAGTTGGACTGAAACACAATCCAGTCCCTGCACGCATGCACACACACACACACACACACACACACACTAACACACAGACCCTCACAGAGGATTCGGCGTCGTGTTAATAATGAATGAGATGGCTTGGCATGATGGTTGCAGTCTCTTGCTTAACACAGTGACTTTTTATGTCTTTTATTCCACCGGTCATCTCATAAAGTGCTCACAAGATGTCTGTATCAAATGTTGGCCGGGTGTGTGTAATATAGCTGAATTGGTGGATGGGCTCTTTTCGAGACAGGTCCTCTTTGAGCGATTTAGCTCAATGTTACCTAGCCGTTAGGTATGCTAGTCTTTGTAGGCCTCTGTGGGCTTGAGGTTGTCCGTTAAAAGGGTTTTTTTTTTAAGCCAATTAACCGAATAAGAAGTGATTATAATAAGGTAATTGTCTGACAAGCCTGTTTAGCACTTTTTAAGTGCAGTTGGATGAGTCTTGAGCACCTTAAGTGAATATCTCAATTCAGGAGTAAGTAGTTCTTCTGTGTTTGGTAATAGTAGCTGTGCTAGCCAACACTGTAGGCCTACTGTATACCTGACGTCTTGTTAGACCCTTATGAGTTGTTCCCTACTCCAACTTTACACTGGAAGTGTCCTTAAGTGCGATGCAGTGAATAATTAACTGGTATGTATGACAAGTTACACATCGGGTTCCACAGTGTACTTGGGATAAGATGTCACAATAGGTTGGGTGACAAATTAGTCCAGATCAACTTTAGAAAGTTGTTTCTCCAGTAGCAAATTACCTATCAGAAGTGTGGTGTGTGTATGTGTGTGTGTGTGTGTGTGTGTGTGAGATTGATATGTTTATATATACGGTTGTACGGGGTATGACTGATAGTTAGTGGTTCAAGCACTGTGGAGTGTTTTCAGAGTCTGGTCCGTGTGTAGTGTGTGCTTGGTGACTGATAGTTAGCACTACAGAGTGTTTGATTGATAGCCAGCCTGGCTGCTGCTGCTGCTTTGTGTGTGTGTGTGTGTGTGTGTACAAAAGATTGATAGCTAGCGTGACTATATTGTTATAGTGTTTGTGTAGAGTGTGTTGTGTGTGATTGATAGCAAGCATGGCTAGTGTTGAGGTGTGTGTATTGTGTGTAAATGTGTGTGTGTGTGTAAGTGTGTGTGGTGTGTGTGATTGATAGGGAAGGGATGAGGCAGGAGCGCAGTGTGATGTAAAGGGCTACTGATACGGTGGCCCGTTAGATGCTCCCAGATTCCCCCCGCATGTCAGATCCTGATAACGGGCCACAGGACTGGACCGCAGCAAGAGGCTCTCCGGACCTCAGCGCCACTCCGTACCGCACCTCTCCACGCCGCCCCGCACCACGCCGGGATTATTGGACCTGCGACCAAAGGCTTATTTCATTACGCTGTAAAACAGAAAAAAAATATCTAGACATGGAGAAAGGGCAAGCAAGAGAGAGATAGAGAATAAGGAAGAGGGATATATGGAGAGAGAGAGAAAGAGAGAGAGAGAGAGAGAGAGAGAGAGAGAGAGAGGTCTGCTTAAGGACTAAAGAGTGACGTGATTCACCTCAACACAGCATGGTATAGCGGGGGGAAAGGGTTGGGGTGGTCTTGACGAGGTTAGGCAACACAAGGCGGCGCAATCGACCGCAGGTTGAGGGTCCTCTCCATGCGACGGTGGCCATGGCGATGGTGATGGCGTAGTGAACGAGGCAGGTATTAATAGCCCCACTGAGCGACGGAAATAAAGCGCTTTTATGGGCCCAGGCAGTAAGTGGAGGGCAGTTGTCAGTGGTAATGAATGTTTGGTGATAGGGCAGAGATCGGAGAGGATGGGGTTGGTGGTTCTGGGGTAGGTGTGTGTGTGTGTGTGTGTGTGTGTGTGTGTGTGTGTGTGTGTGTGTGTGTGAGAGAGAGGTGGTGGTGGGATGAAAAACTGGAGCCCTTTTGGCCATCAGAGCCCTTGTCTTGTGTTTCAGAGTATCGATGAATAACTCCCTCCTTCATGACTCTCTCCGTTTCCCTCATTCTTTCTCTCTCTTCATCTCTCTTTCTCTCACGTCTCTCTCTCCCTCTTGCTTTCTTTCTCATCTCCTTTTCAGCTTTCCCTTTCTCTCTTCTCCTCCTCTAACATTTGTTTTTTTCCTCTCTCCTTTACCCCCCCACCCCTCCACTCTCTCTCTCTCTCTCCCTCCCTATCTGTCCATTTTATCTTTCCTTTCCCTGCCATTTCTCCTCTGGCTCCTCTGCCGCTTGCCTGTGATGTCATGGGACTCTCTGTCACCAAGACGACGGATAGGTTTCCGTGGCACCCGAGTGTGTTCCGTCCCTCGGTGGCAAGGTGAATGCTTGAGGTGCACTGTGACGCCAACTGGCCGATGTCAAACATTGTTAAGTCTTTACAAATACACACACACACACACACACACACACACACACACACACACACACGTGCTACACACTCGCTACAAAAAAGCTTAACCACCCACATGCTTACGCAAAAATTTGTTATAGCCATCAGGGTTTAATCATACTGTGGATGGATAACCACACACAAACACCACATACACACATACAAATACACACACCTATCACACACTCCAATCACACATACTAACATTCAGGTAGAAAAAAATCCCAGACAGACATCAGATCAATGAAAAGAATGTGAAGAATTTTCAAAGATTATCTACGTACCTGAAAGCCTCATTCACATGCACACCAGCATGAAAACATACAGTCACACACACACACACACACACACACACACACACACACATATACTTTCCCACATCCACTCGCTATTGGTTTGTCAGAGGGCCTCAGGGACAGATATTGAGGTCATCGTTTCCGAGATTGGTTTTAAATTTTTTCCTTGTCGTTGTGGCGATACGATGTGTCCCTCTCTCTCTACCTACTTAACCATTCTGCTAAAGCGACATTAAAAAAAAGAAAAAAAGACAGGAGAAAAAGACCCAGAGACTAGCTTTGAATAAGAATTGACTGCAGGCTGTATTTTCTGATATTAAGAATAAATGAATGCATTTGCGTGGATTTCTGTTGAATACGTCCCTTTTAAAAAGAGGATTTTGCAGATTATCGAGCGTAAGAACTCTAGGCCTTGAGCGAAGCATTCTCCCTTGACACTGTCTACATCACCCCCCCTCACACACACACTCCTCTTAACCCCCACACCCTATCCCTTCTTCCGACGCCCCCCACCCCCAAACCCCCTTCTCTTTTTTTGGTACTCCATCCATCTTTTTTAGAGGGGAATCCATCTCGAAGCGAAGCTCTATCAGTCGTTTTTTCTCGATCTGTGTGTATGTATGTGTGTGTGTGTGTGTGTGTGAAGTGAGCCGGCCAAGCTGCCAGAGTTTCCTTCTTTGATGATGCATGGGCCTGGCATTAGAATTAGGATTTATTCATTTCTTTATTTCCCCCCCCCACTCTTTTCCTATACTATGGTACTTATTTATTTTGGAGACTTGTATTGTTGTTCTTATTGGAGTCTCCGATCTTAACGGCGTATTACTAAAAAGGCTGTGCGGGGTTGTCAAACACTCCTTATTCTCGTTACTTCTTTATTTTTATGTAAATATGATTGGACTTGTTGTTATTAAACTGGAACTAGGGAACTGTTGCGGTGTGTGTATGTGAGTGTGCGTGTGTGTGTGTGTGTGATAAGCTCTCCACGAGAGGAGGCTTTGTGATCAGAGACAGTGTTGCTTCGTTCAACCAATCTAATCTGGCTGATACATGGACGCTGCTGTGTGTGAGTGTGTGTGCCTGTGTGTGTGTGTGTGTGTGTGTGTGAGAGAGAGTCATTTTTCTTAGGAAAATAAAAATACACCAGGAATATGAATTGTATATTTTTTTTATTTAGGTTTAGCTACTCTACAGAACAAGAAGGCAGAGAGAGAGAAAGAGAGAGAGAGACTTTTTTTCTATTCTTCTCCGCATTGTTTTCACTACATAAAAGCACTGGATGATCCACATTATGCCTCTGATACTGCCTTCTTTTAAGAACTTTACAGTGTGTTTCACACCAGTGTCCCCATTCTCTCTCTCTTTCTCCATGCATCTCTCTTTTTCTTCCTTCCATCACCATTTGTCTCTCTTTCACTTTATCTCATTTCACTGTCTCTCTACCACTCACTTTTACAATCGTGTCTTTCTGAATATCTCTCTACCTGTTTATGCCCCATTTGTTCTGCTCAGTTGTGTGTGTGTGTGTGTGTGTGTGTGTGTGTGTGTGTGTGTGTGATGGTTTGAGGATAGGCCTTTTACTCTTGTGTGATTTACTAAGCTGTGCTTGTCTGTCGATCAGGAGGAAGGGCCCCGTGCGAGGCTAACTGCTTTTTGTGGGAGCCCTTTAAACATGATCTAATTGATCTAATGAATTGGATTATAGATTATGTAATCTCTCTCATCTAGGGAGTGTCGTCCGCTCACTAAAACCAACTTCCTGGTCCACTCGCAATCTGTCTGTCATCTATCATGCCCCCCCCACCACCACCACCATCACCACAACCACACACACTACACATACACCCCTCTCCACGGTCAGGCATGGATGACAGAGATCTTAATGAATAATGACCCCTCCTGGCCACCGTAGTCCGATAGGGAGGACAGATATGACCTGGGAGGCTTTGACCTCTTTAGTGATGACCCCTAACGTGATTAGCTGTAGGGGCTAATATGCGGTTAACTGAGTCCTTATGAGTTTAAGTCCACTTTAAAGGCAGTTGTCATTGTGTGTGTGCGCCTAACGACAATCACTCGACCCGGCACAAGGGGAAAAGCCAGAGTATTGGCATGGGATGAGAATGTGAAGCATGGTGGCAGTGCGATGTTAAGGGTTCCTGAGCTCCGGGAATGGATTTTGTTTTGCTTTTTTCCTCTGTCATAGCCTCTGTGTTGTTGCGCACTTGTGTGTGTGTGTGTGCGTGTGTGGTTGTTCAGTCGGAGGGGAGAGAAGGGAGCAAAGAGAAAGATCATGGAAAGGAGAGAGAAGAGCAAACAGATGAGCTTGAGGAGGATGAGTGATGTGTTGAGCAACAGCACCACCCAGAGGGCACTCTTGAAACTCTCTGAATTGGCACTCAGAATTAGACTCTTTTCTTTGAGCGAGGGGCTGAGGTATATCTGTACAGAAGCTGGATGTAAAAGGAATTGTTACTTTTTTAGAATAACAAGTGGTCCAAGGAATAAAAGATTCAAGGATTTTATAGGATATAGGATTTTTTTTAAGTTTACAAATTAAAGGGAGTCAAAATGTCAAAAAGATTTCACTACAAAAATATGTGATGTCTCAAGGTTGATTCAAGTCAACAGGATTTAACATGTTGATTCAGAGTGAAAATCTCTTGTTCCTTCAATGGTTCTCAATGAATGAGGATAAGTGATTTATGGTTGTCTTTCACCCTCAATGTAAGTGACTACACCATGAAACCACTAAAATAACAATGCCGGTCAAGCAAGAAGCCACTACAATGATAACAATGGGTATGTTGTCAATAGCGTTTGTATTTCATGAAGGGATGGGAAACAAACCAAAACATTATTTTAAATGTACTGATTGGTCACAATTATGTTCAATTCTAAAAATTAATCTCTGAATTTAAAAATAAAACCTGGATCTGACAACTGATAGTGTGATGTTCTCGGTGTGGCAATGTTTAATGTCAACATGAATTATATTCACACGACTTTGTTTATTCACACAGCTTTGGTTAGAAATTACACTGATGATTATTTGAGTTGACTATTATTATAAGTGGTTCAACATTTCAAAACAGTGGATAAGAATGAGATTATTTAAACTTAAATTTTATATGTACAGAAGGATTTCAGTTCTTTGTGTATGGTTTATTTTGTTGGTTATTAGGACTTAAGACATGATCCAGTGGTAAAATAATATTTATCTTTTGTTAAAATGTTCTGTTTAAGACCAAACTATTCAGGCAGAGTATGTGCTTTATTGTTTTGAAAATAATATACAGTTATTTTATTTTTCATCTGGTTTTCTTAACTATTATTTGCTTTTTTGGACCTTGCTGTTCTCTCGTCTTGCCCTTTTATGTTTTTACTCTCAATATCATCCACTTTTTATTACTTTTGTTTTATTTTTGTCAATAACACTGAACTGTTTGATTCTGTGTATGAAATCCACTGTAAGTAGACTTGCCTTGACTTGCCTGTTGACCAAACTTGGTGAGATTAGTCTTGTATACGGGTTCATAAAATTCCTTTTGCAATGATGATACTGCCCCCTTGTGACTAAACAGATGCACAACAAAGTGAGCAGTTTTTGAAATATAACATAATATAATAATATTTTTAATTTACCTAAGTGCATGAAGATGAGGGGCCTCTTCTGCCCACTCAATCAGTTATGAGACAATCATTCATTCTTTTGACTCTCTTCTGTATTGACCCCCTACACAAACAATATGTGTGGCACTACTTGTGCTAACACAAATAGCATATTAATTCACACTATATACACACTACTTGTGCTAACACAATAGCATATTAGTTCACACAAGTCATTGATGCTAACTGTAGCAACATAAGACTGCAGCAGCAATTCTTAATGTAATATGTAATTTATTCATACTCCAATACTTTTGACATTTCTGTCCCAGCACCTTCCTTCTAGTGTCAAATATGATATTGAATGTACCAAACAGGGCTCTAGACTAACTTTTTGCACTGGTTGCATTTTCTTGGGTGCACCAGTACAAAAGCTGCATCCAAATTTCCGAATACATTCCATCGCAGTTTACAAGGTTTTACAATTGTTCTTGTTGTTGTTATTATTGTAATCCAGGGGTGCCCAACCTTTTTCAGCTTGCAAGCTACTTTTGAGATGACAAGGTTGAAAAGATCTATCACATGATTTAATAAACAACAACAAAAAAACCTCGAATCCTGCCCCTTTCGTCAAATCTACCGTGATATGGCCTTTTCGTTGTAATGTTACTCTCATTAAACTGGTTCGTCAGTTCTTTACAAAATGTCATATCAAATGTCAAATGTCATGAAACTAACACACTGACAACTCACCGTCTCACGTCACTCCGCAGAAGATTTGCCGTCTACCTTCAAAAACAGCCCTCATTACCGACTGCGCGCATATTAAACTTTTTCATTACTTTGTTTATCTCACTTTAAAAGAGAGTTTACTAAGAATCAATTTACTGCAAGTTAGGCAGTGGTTTGCAGCAGTTGTATCAATCCTGTTTTAAGTCTAAAACAAAGAGAAATTAAACCGGAATGTCCAAGCCTTTTTTTTTTTTCTTGGAACCTTTCATGATCTACCTGAACTACATTTTCATCAAGCACGGGACACGTCCGATGTATTTCCCTACTAACTCCTTGCATCTTTCCCTACATACCAGCTCCAAACCACTACAATATGCATTTTTCTCCGTGCCCTCCATTGCTGTTGTTGTGCTTGCCTGCACTTCCTGCTCATCAGTTCGAATTTTTCACGCTCCCGTGATCATGTCACTGAAACCCTGCTATTGCTGCCTGTTAATTGGTAAATAATTGGCTAACAATATGTTCCAACATAGTTCTTTATTTTGAAACACACCTCAACTTAAAGGAAAATACCGCAGTGAATTCAAGCATAGCCCTGTTGAAAGAGCTTGCTAAATGCGCTAGTTAGCGAGTGGAACAAAATAATTTGGTACAGCACAGACCAAACGCGAATGCAGAAGCGAACAGGCACTTTACACTGAATCAATGGGACCTGACTGTTGGAAACCTAAAGTAAGATCTGAGGTTACATTGACTCAATGTAAAGTGTTTCGAGTTCATGTTAGGTCTATGCTGTTCGAAATTCTTTCATTCTATGCAAAATATATTGCTGTTAGAAGGCTCGTGCAGCAGGGCTATGCTTAAACTTACTCTGGTATATTCCTTTAACTGAACAGTAACTTAGAAAACTTTAAAAGTATAATCCAGCGTTAATCAACGCCTAACCCTGCTGTTTTATACTGCTTGGCACTACAAAACAGTAGGACTACGTGTTGATTCACGCCGGCTTTCTCCTTTAATGTCCCTGAAGGGCAATTTGTTGTACAATACAGCACAAATGAAGAACAGATAAAAGACATGGAAAAGACAGACAACCAGACATCCACAGGATCACTCACTCGATACACACTACACAATCAACAAATGCACTGCATTTCCCACAGAACCTCATTATCATCTCGTACATCAGATGCGCACATCATAAAAGCCACAATGCATAATAAATAAAGAGCCTATTGCACTTACCCAAAGGTCTTAAGTAAAGTAAAGTATATAGGAAAAGAACAGTAATACACATTAATGTAAAACACAGTAGAGAGTAAAAGTCAATTGCACTTCCCCAAGGCCTGCTGTTATAAGTCAAAGTACTATCCACTGCTACCGCCATTTCTCAAATCTTACCTATGCCCACATCTTATTTAATTGCGTTATAGCCATAATAGGAATAAATGAATTTTTGGAACATGCAAAATGTTATTTCTCTGGGGATTGTAAAAGCAATATGCAGGATTACTGTTTTGGCAAAGCGATTCAACGTGAGTCCATGCGTCATTTCCAACTTTGAAACTTTGCGCATGGGCAAGGCAGTGGTCCGTTACCTCCAGTGATCACAATGGCGTTGACTGTCAATTCGCTGCATTTACTAACCTAGACTCGGCCATTCATTTCTATGGAGGGCGGGACTTAGTCGTTGTCTCCAGTTTATATATAACCTCCTTGATAGATACAGACGGCAAGTACGGTTAACGCCCCCAAAATGCGAGGGTGGAGTCAGTGTGGGGGAAAACAGAGGCCAAATTAACATTATGGCGAATCGACAAGGTACAGAAAGTTGCTTAATAATAGATGTTTTGTCTAATTAAGATCTGTTTGCCTGCTTGGGTTTAGACTAAAATAAATTTTCCATGATTTGATTATTCCAGTAACACTGACAGAAATGTCATGAAATGTCTCTGCTCCTGTCATATGAAGCAACTTTCAATCACAAGTGTGATTAGCTTAGTTAAGCAAGCTAAAGTTAGCTACATTTACTGAGGTGATGAAGGAAGTTGGCTAGTTAGCAACCTAATGAAGCTAACAAGCATCAACTAAATTGTCCTTAGTATCGTGTTTGGAGGGGGTCAAGTTCAGATTTCACATCGGACCATCTGAACATCATTACTACCTTAAAGCTTCAGGCCACCATTCGTGGAAATAAGTTCATTTTGCACCTCCCCTCAAGTTAAGAAATTGAGTTTTACCTTTTTTCTGTTCATCAAGCCGTTCTCCGAGCCTGGCGATACGACTTGCAGCTCTAGCCTAGCATAGTTGCTTGAATCCGATTTGAACAGCTAGCATCGCACCCGCTAGCATCACAAATATTTCCGGTAATTTTCCCATTTAAATGTCTTCTCATATCTAGTTGGAAAATGTAATAATACTTGCAGAAAATGAAACTTGGCAATTTCCTCGGTTTAATTATCTTGGAACTATAATCCAGTTCGGCGTAATAATCAACACACGTAGTGGATGTAACATGAACTTGTGTTGTGTTTGTTGGGACTATTTTCGGGGGCTGCTTTGAGTGTGCTGCTACACCACGCGCATTAATCATTACGCAGAAATGAGATATAGTTCCAAACCAATTCGTTCAAAGAAATCGCCACGTTCATTTTCTGCAAGTATCATTAAATTTTTCAACTAGAGATGAGAAGACATTTAAATGGGAAAATTACCGGAAATATTTATTACTTGTAAGCGTGATGCTAGCGGGTGCGATGCTAGCTGTTCAAATCGGATTCAAGCAACTATGCTAGGCTAAAGCTGCAAGTCGTATCGCCAGGCTCGGAGAACGGCTTGATGAACAGAAAAAAAGGTAAAACTCAATTTCTTAACTCGAGGGGAGGTGCAAAATGAACTTATTTCCACGAATGGTGGCCTGACGCTTTAAGGCATAGCCCTCAAAAATGTGTCAGTCCTTGTAGATGGCGCTCAGTGTAACTTCTAGCTTAGCATCTCATTGACTTCCCCACTGTGTGAGCCTGCTGTTTCCCCCAGAGGGGACTATTTTTCTCTTTCACCCACAGTGGAGCTATATTTGCAGCCGTGGTCAGACTTGCCGTCTGTATCAATCACGTCTGAATTCAAAGACCAGCTCTTTGGTCTCAGATGTGTTCAAATGCAACTGGGAGGCATCACAACTATCAACAAAATCCTGCAACACTGGACCATGTTCAGTTTCATCTCACTCCAGCAAACTGATCACGGCAGTGTCATCTGCAAATTTAATTTTATGATGACCAGGATATTTGCTACGACAACAGTCTGTACAGTGTGTACAGTACAACAGTGGTGATAGAACACTGCACAGTGTTGTGATCATAATTAGACATGGGAGGAGTTGATTTGGCCATTAAAGCATTTTTAATATTTTCATAGCATTTATATAAAACTCATGTCCCATATTGTTTGAAGCCAGAAGTTATTTCCACTTTACAATGGTTAAAATCCCCATAAATGACAATTGCTTGCAGCTCTCACCTTGTTTCCACTGGGAGAGACATACAATGCACATAATAAGATGTTCCCAAATTCCAGAGGTAGGAAAAAGTGTGTCAGTGACATGCATATGGGTTCTAAGTCAACTGTGAACGCAAACTCACAGATGTGGGGTGTGCCTTTGTGATACATACATTTGTCTGTGTCCTACATGGTTGTTGCCTGTGGCCGCAATTCATGTGGCCATAAGAGGGCCGGCTCTGGTGTGATGTCGCTCTCTCTCTCACACACTCATTCCATCTGTTCCCAAGGGAGAGCTTGTCGGGAGCTGTGCCCTAGGCCGCTGTCCTTCTGAGGGTCTTGCCTCTATCTCCTTCTAGCCTATGTCACCATCACTTCATACTTTTGTTTAGTGACTTACCCTAGTCACACCTTGCATAACACTTTACTTTTACGTACTACTATAACCTATTCTATATTTATAATACATATAATTGAAATGAGCTATACTGTGTTTTCTCCCCTCATGTCAAATCTAATTGCCCTAAATTATAATTTTTTTTTAAACTCTCAATGTGTAGACTTATCTGTCTGCCAAAACTATGGACCTGCAAGTTTTAGGCGCCAGGTCAAAAGGTCAGAGGGACATAAGAAGAAAATAAAGTCAATTTCATCGTATGTAGCCTGCTGTAGGTCTATGTGTAATATTTCTGGTATAGTTCAACACAGACCTGTATTGATTTATTTCATGTGTTGTATAGGCCTGGTCACCATGTCAGGTTATATAGACTTGTGCGTTTTCAAAACTGGAAGGGCGAAGTTAGTTGTGTCTACGCGAAGTTGTGTTGTGCCTACGCGATCGGTCTGACTAATTTAGCGGGTCCAATAGCTCTCGTGTGCTCGCGAGTTTTTTGCCTTTATAGCAGACCTATTCTAGTCCTACAGATACCTTTGCACTTACTGTGTTTTTAGTCCTTTCCTCGGCATATTTTCTCTTTTGGGAGATGGCTAGGTCCTTACCCTGGTGGCACACCAGCCTTTTTGACCCGATGAACATGAACGGGACGCCGGTGTAATTGATTGCTGGCATACCAGATCCCCCTGCCCAGTCCCAGTACACACGTCCAGTATAAGAAGGTGCCCATTCTGTGTTGACAAGTGTTTAAAAAAAACGAAAAAAAAAAACATAGGTCTTTGTATACTAAACATTGTCCCTATTAACTTATACATACATGGATGAAGCAATTATAACCTAGGCTACATTACAGAAGATCAGACACTAGGTGACAGATTGAAAGCGACTAAATTAGAAGTCCATTTTAAGTTAGTCTAAACAATTTACCTTTATCGTTGAAATTTCGATCGACCGAAAATATAATAAATTTTGATCTCGACTCGTCCTCTACCTCCTGGAGGCACGTATTTAACTCGTCAACAGTCTCAAAAGTAGTCATTTCTTCCCAAGTGTCCCTGTCTCTAAACTCAAAAGCTCCGCTTTCTGTCTCTGACAGCTACTATGAGTAGAACATGTGCGTCATCGTTGGCATAACAACGTAACAACAGGGACCGCCCACCGTTCATCCGGCTGATGCATTCTAGCATCTACCCTGCCTTATGGTGTCCCCACTGAAGTGTAGCAGACCTCAGATAAACTGTTCCCTTAACTCTTTGGGGCCGCACAGTCAAGAAGTCCAAGATCCATTTGATTGTAAAATTTGATTGAGTTTAAATGAAAGTTGTCAAGTCTATTTGCTAAAAGTTGTGGGTGTAGTGTTGAATGTAGATGAGAAATCTGCAAATAAAACTCGTGCATGTAACAACAGGAACTTATTTAAAACGAAGTGCTTCATGCTCAATGTACAAATAAAATATCTGAAATGAAATTCGAAAATCTAAAAAAGAAAACCAAATTTCAAATTCAAAATTAAAAGTGCAAGTGAACAAACTATACAATCTCATTGCTCAATGTCTTGTGGACTAATCTTCAATTACAGTCACAGGCCCTTCTGATGGCCAACTCCTGTAGTTTAGCGTTCTTGATCGTTTGCCTTGGCTAAGCCAGCTTGCCACACTCTCTCTAGCATCAAAATCTTCCACACTTGGCCCCTCGACACTGACTCTAATAAGATCTTCCACTGTGTCTGAATGAAGGGATGCTCTGGTGTCCGATTTGATTATCCTGTGCAGAGAACCCTCTTTCACAAACTGCAGCAGAGACAGGGAGGACTTGCATAATGTGTACAAGGTGCAGGATGTTCTGGGGAAAAAATACATGCAAGAGATTTATTTAAGCATGGAGTGTTAGGTAGCAAATCAAACAAAATATCAAGAAAGGACATTAACAAAAACTGACCTTGTACTCTGGTCAACATCAGCTCCCAAAGGCTGAGGTAGGTCTTGTCTTACCTCTGGTAATTTGTAATAATTGCGGAGGATGTCTGTGATCTTAGTCCCGTGCGAATGCGCCATGTTTGTAATTTGTAAAGTAAAAATTCCACCGAAAATTACCTACTGTATTTCGCCAAACACAGACGTCCTGTGATAATACTAGTCCTGTGCGAATCGTGCGCCTTTTTCAATTTTTACCGGGTTCAGTAATGGAGGCTGCCGTTGAAATTGTGAATGCCAATTTTGAGAGCATTTTAGGTGCAAAAAGTGTCTCGGCGAATTATATGGAGACACAAAAGGACGAAATTTCGCAAGACTTTGATGTGGATGATATGTGTAGCAGCATATAGTATTATCTATTAATTACCTAAATCTATATGTGAGCAAAAAATAACATATGAGCAATATTGACAGCTATCTGGTTTCTAGCTTTGACATCATATCCGGGCCTTAATGTCAGTAAATTCGAGCAAAATACAGTCTTATCCAGTGCGAATGCGCCACAAGAAACACAGAGGTGGGGAGGTAATTTACAATTTTTTTTTTACAGGTTTTTTAAATCCCGTGCGAATAGGGCTTTAGACATAGAGTAGAATGTTTGCTTGTACCTCTTGTTCCCTCACAGTGTAGATTTTTTTTGTCATTGACTGTCTATTAACACCATCCTCTCCTCCTCGCCCAAGGCAACAACTACTTTCTCCGTGATAGCAGGCACTGACGCTTTCACGGCACGGAAGTTTACAGTTAGTGTGCGGTTGGTCTCTGGCTTGCCATTAATGATACTGGCAATCAGGATATTCCGGAGAATAATAATACAATCAAACAACGTGGATGTTAAGAAATACCGACATCAAAACATGTACATATTGCAGTCTGTCATTTGTGGGAATAGGTAGGTCTCCACACTAAATATCACTCGTGATTTTTAGTTTGGCATTCGCCAGGCTATACAGCTATAGTAACAACAACAAAATTTATCTTGGCCCACAAGCTAAATAATCCAGACCTTTAAGGGCTAAGTGGGAATGCCTCCATGGCTTAAATTTTGCTTTTGTGCATAATTAATATGGTTACCAGCCCCACTATTACCTCTGCATGGTTTTCTGCCTAGGAGCAGTGAAGGGGGTTGGAGCTGCAAAAGGGGCACTTGCAGGATGGCGAAAAGCAAACCGATTTTCATCACTTGTGCTGGGCAGAGCTTGTACTGCTTCTTCTGCACCCTCCCCTTGCACCTCATAATGGCCCCCTGGTCTTAGCTCAAAGGAGTCAAAGACCCCATCCGGTGGCAAGACCACTTGATTATGGTCATCAGTAAGGATTGGAAGGCTGATGTGTCCCGAACCTGAAAATTTAGACAGTATCAACAGTTGATGGCAAAATCACTCTGACCCAAGTTTGACCCTAGACTGGCTTGATGTTCTATGTCCTACTGTAGTATTCATGAGGCAATGATGAATGTATAAAAACAACAAAAACATACAAGAATAAGAAGAATTACATATAATTATTATTTCATTCAAAGGCTATTTGTAAACACACAGGTGTATTTTTAAAGGAGAAAGCCGGTGTGATTTTGTCTTAAAATATGTTAAATGACGATCGGAGCACAGACTTGTCACACATAGTTCACTTGCACCTGACCCCTCCTCTCGGGAATATGGCTAGTTAACCGATTGGCTACTAACAGGCTTAATGTTGGAGTCAACCGCTATGTTCAGACCATTCCGAATCAGATATTTTGCATATCTGATCTCTCTATCGACCGCGTTCACATTGTTAGTTAAAGTGCTCATATCCGATATCTATGTCCGCTAATCACCTGCCATATCCACGTGGGTTACTATGGTACCCTAATGCATCATGCCCACAAATAATTATCAAAACCATGGAGGGTAAAATATAGGTTCTTGCTCTCTCATATGTTTAACTCATTGACTGCCAGCCGTTTTCAGAATAGAGAGTTCCATACTGCCAGAGGTTTTGGAGAATTTTGACTGTTTTTTTTAAAGAGCCACAGAATATTATGTGTTACGACTACATAAAAAATGAAAGTACCACAAGAAAGAGCAGACTCCCTTCTTTCACCAGAAAAAATAATTTCGTTTCTACCCCTTTCCATTGCTTAGAAATCAGCAGGCGAACATAAGCTACTTTCTCCAAAATCTCCCGTTTTTGACCATAAAAGGGAGAAAATGTTAGTGTCTTGGATGCGCGTATTTTTCGGTCTATTAGCACGTCAGACATCGGGAAAATGTCTTCCTTTGATAAGACCACAAAAACAACAGTAACAGGGGGCTTTTGGTAATAAAATAGACATTGTTGTAACAAGGTAAATATATGCTATTACAGGCTGTGACAGCGATAACTCGGTGATCAACATCCGGCTCGCAAATTCTTACCTGACCCGGAACTGTGAGCTAGCTGGGCACTGAAACAAGTCACAACTGCTATTTCCGTTTGCCCAAGGTTGATCTCCTTCATCTCCCACGATCGAAACACTACTCGAACTACTATGGCAGTGACACATACTCTGATCGAGTGTGTACTTCCTAAATTTCTCCGATTTGCGTCTGCACTTTGCTAGCGGCATATTTAGCCATGTCATTAGCTTTCTCTACTTCTCCCTTGGCCATACCTATGAATCTATGCTCATCTCACATCCAAAGTGACACACTGCCACCCTCAAGAACAATTTGGAACAACAATTTTCGACGGAGAATTCTGATATTTACAGACAAGGTTCCCTAGGTCTTTCTGCAGACCGCCCCATTAAAAAACGCAGTTGACGTCTAAAGACGCCATTGGCAGTGAACGGTAGTTTTTCAGTTGACGTCTAAAGACGTCATTGCCAGTCAATGAGTTAAGTGGGGCCGTAGCACACAGCTACAAGTAACAAGGAAGTATCAGAGATGGTTCAGTGCATCAATGCAGTCCAGCACAGCTGTTAGTTGCCTCTCTGATGCGTGGTTGAAAACGTTCACTGACGTTGATTTCCACACGCGAGGTAAACGTTGCTTTCCACACGCTAGGTAAACTCCAGGTCATATGCAACTTGTGGTAAATCCATAACGCGCACTGACACGTTATAGCAAATGATATCGCTTTTTAAAAGGAGATCTAACATTAATCGCTCACTTCCATCCATCTGCATTCCACGTGTTGATGTTTGTGTCACGAGACAAATGATGCAAGTGACACGGTGAAATCTTATCCATGTTGTTGAAGCTGTTCAGACTGCAGCATATCCGATATGAATCGCAATTGACACCACATGGGTATGTAGGGTGTAACAGATTCAGAGAAATACGAATTCATGTGGTTTTCTGCTGTTCAGACCACTTGAAATCAATTCTAGATACAACCTGGATATGCAACAAATCGGATTTGGGATGCCAATCTGAACGAGGCCATAGTTTGAGTTGAAAACTGTAGCTTACCTCCATAATTTCCACAATTGACGAAGCTCAAAGTTACTCCAAATGTCATTCCGTACATTCCCAAGGGTGTTTACATTTAACCTGAGGCATGGACCCAGCTAACACAGTTACGTTGTAGCGACGTTGCGGCAACGTAAATTCACGACCAAAGTTACGTTGCCGCAACGTAACTTTTTACGTTGCCACAACGTGGAAAGTGAAAGAGGCCTATTCGTATCTGCGACGTTACTTCTGACGTTGTCAGCCCGTAACGGCGACGTTATGGCAACTTCCTTTTACAGGTTGGCAGGATGTCGCCAGGATGTAATTCCCTACGTTGCCAGTCCGTAACCGTGACTTGACAGCGACATTGTGGCAACTTTCTTTTTACAGGTTGGCAGATAGTCGCCAGGATGTAATTTTCCTACGTTGCCAGTCCGTAACCGCTACGTAACAGCGACTTTGTAGCAACCAAAGACGTACTGGTGACATAGTAGCAACTTTCTGCTTAGGTTGCCATGACGTCGCCAGTTTTACAAAACGGGCGGACATTAACATGCAGTCCTTATTTGCCCTGGAGGCTAGACCAATCAATTGTCTAGCATTGGACCTATTTTAATAATGCATCACTGATTTTTATCTCAGGGTTCTGGTCGCCTCACAAGTGTTTGAACCTTTACAGAAAGAGGCATTTCACAATTTCCACAATACATTTTTATTTTTATTTTGACGCTAATTCGGTCAACTGGATCTATTCCTGTGGATTCTCCTCTTCCTCCTCCACCTCCTCATCGACCTGATGCCGCTGCTGCTGCTCTCGTTGTGCCTGTGTGAGAAGGTGAGAAAATATCAGTGAAGACAGATCTTTCCTTTTTTTTCCCAAGACATGGTGGAGATAAGGCTAGCCAAAACTTAACATTCATTGTGTTTACCTTGTAAAGTAGCCTAGACTAGATGAGAGTTGTTGATAGCCTATAGCATAGAAGAACTACTTTTAAGCTTTAACTTAATTAACGGAAATCTGCAATAAACGGCAGCAGGGGGTATTTGGAATGTTAATTCAATGCGTTTGGGATAGCAATTAAATGCGTTTGGGATAGGCTAACAGTAGCATTCTGACAACTTCACTAACCCAAGGGGTGTTTTCATAAGCTTTACACAAAATGTTTTCAGCTCTGACTAACGTTAACATTAGTGAAGTTCTCCCTATGCTAAGCCCATCTTAAAACTAGCCTAATGGAAGTCAAGCCAGTATATTGTTATGAATAGCCTTTCTTTATTTAACATTTCACCGAAGAAGAATCAAAAAAACGAATTATTCATTAATTTAACCAATTAACACAATTTTGTGTCGAAGCGGAATTTTTGAAACTTATTGGACTCAGTTAACCAGAATGCACTGCACGAAACAAGTCGTCACTCTTAATTCATTTAGCCAGATGCTCTTCATAGAGCCGGCGTGCTGGATGCTTTACAGTCTTTGTTTTTTAGAAGGATCTTCGCTGCCTTGTCTGTTGCAGTGGTGACCTTTGGTGTAGGCTACTTTCACAATGAAAAAAAAAATCACCCTCATAGTAGGCTACTAGGGAGCTAAAAAAAAAAAAAATAGGCTCGCAAATCACGGCCGCTATAAAAGACTGCTGCAGTAAAGTGCGCTGGTTTAAGCAGTGAATAACACATCAATTACAAAATACCATCGGTCTATGTTCTGTTTCGTTAATAACTTAACGAAAAAAATATACTGGAAACAACAAGTAAACTTGGAGAAGTTGTAAGTTAGGGATAAACAAACGTCGGATGGCCTCCGCGCAGGAGAAAGCAGCCGCTTTTAAACCGGGTAAATCAACACAAAAACAAACACGAAGTCCCAAAGGTTTAATACAACTATTATTCCCCAAATCAAAGTTTATGGATATCCAGTCTGATCGTGGTAGTCTAGGATATAGAGTAGACTGTCTACCTAACGAAAAGCAAAAGTCAAGTAGCCTATGAGAGATTTTGCGCAAAAGACGTCTCCAGCTTTTGCTTTGGATAGTGCGTTATTGGACATACCTCTTGCGGACCACTAGTAGCCTATGGTGGTTTGTTAACAATATGAGTCAGCAAATACATCCAAAGACAACATTTTGCTATTATGACCAGTCAATTAGTTGGACATATATAGGCACTGTGAAACCGCTTTGCGCTAAAATAAAAGAATAAAAAAGCACCACGAATGGTTCTAATTTATATATTGCCCAAAGAAAAAATGAATGTCTGGCCCTGTGCATATTAATATGTTATGGCCTATATCCTATATTTAGAAAAATCATGGAAATCCCATCGATAATGGGATGGGCAAAACAGAGTAACAGATCGGTTGCACCATGCAGCCCATACACAAACTGGGAACATTACATTGCTTTGCCCACGGAAATAAACGTTTGCTGGTTACTATTAGCTACTTTGTAATCTATTTGCCTTGAATTGACACATGGGTTTGCAAAAGAAAATAGGATATTCATCCAATCTCAATGCAGGCTATCTAAATCTGCTTTCTGCATAACGCTGACAAGAGAAAGAATAGGCATGGTGCGAAACTCCGCCGGTTGTTTTATGCCTGTATTAACAGTCATAAACAAACAATGAAGGTATATTTAATATATATGTCATCAAAAGATGTAGTAGGCTAGACCTAAACTAGGACGTGAATGACAGGCTTGTTCACGACTTAAATTTTTCACCAGTAGACTCGGCGTAATGGCTCATACAGTCCCAGCCCAAAACATATGTAACTGTATTATAACGGGCTGCAGGGCTATTCATGTGCCACTGAAAACAGCCTATGACTACAGAATCGTGACTTCAAAGCTAAAGGCCAAAACTGAGTTTTGAGCCCAGAGCTCTCAAGTTTTAAACTGGATTGAGTTTGTTTTTATCAGTTGTGTGAAGAAATTAAATGATTGAGCCTTACTGTACCTGAGCTTTTAAACAGGCTGAAGGGGCATGCCTGAGGGTTTCAGTTATCAGGACCTCCACTGTCTTCCTCCAAGCCCAGGCTTCTACCATATGCCTCTGAAAACATAGAAAGAAGATACAGAGGTAGAATGACAATGAAAGGATGTTCATTTTTAAAGGGGGAATCAAGTGTAAATAAGTTTATTTACATTCTTTTGTTGTTGAGTGTTTTTTTTTTGGGGGGGGGGGGGGGGTGTCTGACATTGTGGACTTACGTTTCACTGTCGTGCACACAGCTGTGCCAAGCATTGGCAGCTTCCCCTTCTTCCCCCTGAGGCTGTAAGCCCTCCAAACGGTGTTGGCTGCTACTGCCCGCATCACCTGCCGCACACAATCTCCTGGGTGGTTGCCGCTTATAAGGCTAAGATGGGACACCTGAGTAAACATGGTAAATAAGCATTGTTGATGTAGTATGTGATGCATTCTGAAGGTACATTAGTAACATACAACTTTTTTCCCGTACTCGGAATTCTTGAGGCGCTGTTCGAGGTCTTGGAGCTCGCCAATGGTTATGGCCACCTCCAGCTCCATCGCCCTGTCAGAGCTGGTCCTCCTCAGCCACCGAATCATCTCATTTTGGTTCTCCTCCAGCGTGTTGACCTTCCTGACCAATGCCATTAAGGTGTCTATAATTCAAAAGGTACAATTTATTGCTGCCAGTGTTACAGTATGTCATGTTGATTCAAGTACTGTCAGGGGGAAAGTTGAGCAATATGGTAGTTAACTAATTAACTAGCCTAATTAATGTTGCTTAAAGTAATATGATACCTTGCATGTTTTTTGCCCAATTTGGCACATCTCCAGTCTGGTCACCTGCATGTGTATAAATATACAGTATCACCAAAGTTGTTCTTCCTTCATTAATCCATTTTCTGTATTGAAAATCTTTAGAGAAAAGCTCATTAACTTAAGCTCATTTGCACTAACCTATTTGCCAACTGGTGCCACCTATTGTTCTGCATGTATCAGGAGACATAAGATTTTAAAGTCAGTACAACATTAGTCATTTGCCCTATACGTGCGATGTATGTGGTCCATTTGAAGGTCTTGTGGAAAATTGAAATTTGTAACATACTGTGAGATCCCAAGTGTGCCTGGACTGGTGGGGCTGGAAGCGGGGTCTCTGTAAGTAAAAGATGTAGGAGTTGTGTATCATAATTAAGACTAGTGTGTGTGTGTATGGTCAAAATAAATTTTCTGTATATTCCAATATCACATGAGGAATAGTGTTAGGGATTCAATATTGGCCACAAAGCTGAAAATTGTTGCTCTGCTTGTAATAGTAAATGTTAAGGAAAATGTAGAGTGAGTTGCTGTGAAGAGTCCCAGTGCTGTTGTACTCTATGTCAGAAATTGGAACTAAATGCTCGAGAACTTTGAAAGTGCTCATTTAGGTTAGATATAAGGTTATATATACATTATCTATCTAGCTTGTAAGCGTGTTTCATCTGAAATAACGCGAGATGTAGAGTAGTTCACTATTCAGTAATATCGATCTTGCGTTAGTTCGGATGAAACATGGCGACAAAAGCTTACAAAACATACATTTCTGTACACAAAAAAAATGCATTTATTTAATATACCGGATGTTCCCTCCGACGCTATCAAGCGTCTCCCCTGGCTGTCTGCCAGGACGACGCAGTTGGCCTCATCCAGGTCCAGCGCTGTCCTGACCAATGTGGTCATGCCAGCTACACTGGCATCGCTGCCACGAATGTTAATTACCAGAAGCGTGCTCCCACGCCCCCTCCACAAGGCTTGTTACCAGTATGTTTCTAATAAAATGGAAAATAAATAGTTCACCTTTAACACAGCACCACCAGTCCTAACACTTTTCAGTTATACTGTATGTAATTGTAGCACAATACCTACCGTGGATAAGTCCTCTGTGGAAGGATGCGTGGGGCCTACGCACGACGGCCAGGGGGGAAGATGAACGGCTGAGTAGGTGCGGGAGCGGCGGCTGCGGGGTCGGTGGCGGCGGCTGGTGAGGAGGACCTCTTGAGAAAAGCTCCGGAAAGAAAACTTCACTGGGTGGTGACACACGGCCCGTGTCCGGCTCCCTTAAATAAATGGATTCCGGCTGGAGCTGTAAAATCAGAATTTGACATATATCGCTTCACTTTGCCTATTTGTGGCTTATAGGCATATAATATTTCAATCCATGACATTACAGGCAGAGCATAACTACATTTAACTCTGCTTCAAATGTACGTATTTATTTAAACTCCATGATCAGTTTAAATAAATACGTATTTAAATAAATACGCATTAACTTTCATAAACATTCTAAGATAACATTCTAGCCATTGACTGACAAAATGACAGCAGTGCAGAAGCTGTGGCTGTTAGCCATTTATGGAGAACCACTTGTCATGTTTTTGTGAAAACATATCACTAAAATAATAAAATTATGACGATGTTTGGTATGTTATTACCATTAGCGGATTTATGGAGTTCGTTCATGCATGCAAATAGGCTAATTCATGTGGAAGACGCAAAACCTACTTTAAAGACATTTTCAACAGGGTAGAGACATGCAAAAGGCTATTAACCTACCTCTTCAATAGCCACAGCACACTCCAGTTCATCTTGGGACACCTTTCTCCAACTGCTGTCCACCAGCCCATTCTCTACTATTTTTTTTTTAAATTTGCTACCGAGGCACCTCTTTCACCTCCTACACTTTGAAGGAATAAACTTATCTCCTCGTAAGTTTTGCTTTGTTCTTTCAGAGCCTTTATATTACTGTAATGCTCTTCCAGTGCCATTGTGTGTCTGCTAAAATATTTTTTATTTATATTAATGTTTATTTTTTATATTAATTAAAACATTAATGTTGCCTGGATCTTCTCCCCATACTCACAGATGTCATTTTCAGCAAAGTAGATCTGTAAAACAATGATGCCTTAGTTGATCTTTTCTAGTGGTGGGCCGTTAACGGCGTCAACATGCTGTTTTTTTTTGGCTTGTGCCTAGGATCGTGGCGTATTCCAGGTCAACAAAGTCGTAGAATTCCTTCAGCTGCTCTGTTTGGACTGTGTAGATGTGAAAATGACCGAAAACTTTCACAATTAAACTCTCGATGTCACAGGGTAAGGTATCTGCGGCCGTTTGGAGAGCATTGTGAGCCATGTGTGCAGCACAGCCCACTCCTATCAACTCGTTAGCGGAGGCTTGATTCAACTTGAAGAACACGTTGTTCACTCCAGCCCGGGCTCTCCCACCGAAATCGGTGTTGGTGTTGGCGACATGGGCGACGGAAGTAATTGACTTTGTATTGAGACCGGCGATTTGGGCGACAAAAGCGGCAGGCGACTTGGGCAACGAAACTTGGGTGACTTGCGCGATAAAATCTAGTTAAATTTCGGTTAACTTTATGTAATGAGCTATGATGCGGTTGGGTGATTACCAATCAGAATGTTGATTTACTGGTGAGATGCCAATAGAGAAGCAGGATCAAACGTTTGAATGCTAATGTCATGGGCAAATTTGCCGTTTTGGTTGCTGTGCTCAAGCGATGTTTCTTGGGAGTCTTCGGCGACTCTTGGCAATTTATCGCTGGCGGTCTGAACGTAACAGTAAGGCCTGAATCGCACACAAACTGCGCGTTCGCGGTGCGGTCCGTAAGCGGTGCCTCTGGGCTTGTGCATTCACACAAGAAATTGTCTCTACGGTGTTCTGCGTGAACTGGCTGCCCGAGCTCTGCATTGAAAATCTATGGACACCGCGCAAGTCCCGCTTACCGCGCCGAAAACGCTTGGAAAAATAGAACTTGTTTCTATTTCAAAAAAGCAGCACGGGAGCTGCGCGGTTCACCGAAACCGGACAGGGGCCATGCAGAACACGCGTGCAGTCTGAATGGCCTAACCTGTTAACATGTATTTTAAATGAAATCGCCCCAAAACCGCTTACGCGCCGCTCACGCACAGGCTTGTGTGTGAATCGGCCGTAAGATGTCAGAGGTCTCACCTGGAATAGACGTGAAATCCAGAATTTGAACCTGCACCCCTTCTGTCTCCTCAGGGGTGGTCCTACCCACTTTGGTGCCCTTGTCGAACACCTTATCTAGCGCTCACCCCCCCCCCCCCAATAATAATAATAATAAGGCCTAATAATAATAATAATAACAATAATAACATAAAAATGATGCAGCACGCCTCATCATACTATCATGGCCCTGAACAAGAGGATAAAAATATCAAACCAAAAGTATTGCTGCTAATTTCCATTTTTTCTATTTTTGCGAAACTTGTGGTACTTATGGTAGCTATTAGTTACTCTCTGCATGTCTAGCTGCTACAAAGGAAAAGATCTGAACCCCAAACCCCTCCCGTTTCTTGTGTGTGAGACTTCAGCACTGAAGTCTGAAAGCAGGCAAACCTTCGGGGTGCCCACTTTCCGCAAATGGGTGATGGACAACTCTTCTGTTCAAATTATACCATAATGTCTAGTGATTTTTTGTTTAGTTTCATTTTTTGAGCTCTTGGTTATTGGATAGGACTCCAGCAGATAACTAAGCCAAGTTTATAACACCAGATAAAGATATTTCCCTTGTGAAAATGCGAGTGATCTTTACACTGGAATTGAACGCCATTATTCTCAAGTAAGTACATTACAAGTGTACCAATGCATGCGTCTGGATGTCTACTTTAATTATGACCGCCGCTAGCGGAGCAAGCGTAGCGGTCATATAATGATTGTCAAAGTTTTTTTTTTTTTTTCTCCCGTCATCTACTACCTGAATTTTTGGTCAATGATTCCTGGGACACCGGGGCACACCAAATACCAGATACCTCCATTAGGCGCAGATATATGTCACAGGGTGAAATATTGTAATATTGTTTGCAGTGCTTTTTGTGTGATGTACATGTTTGTAGTGGCTTTGCTGTGATTTGTTTGCTGTGTGCTTGGTCAATCCCATTGATGTGCGAACTCTACTTACCTGCAGGTTTCCCTGATCACCTTAATTGGAACTGACTGAACTCATTATTAGCTAGGCAATGGGGGGCAGGGCTTAATTGGGAACAGGTGAGGGAAGGTGTGGCTAGCCCTTATATACAGGTGGATGGCTGGAAGAGGGGAAACGAGGAGAACGAACGACCAGAGAACAACAGAGGCCTGAGGAGCCGGGCGGCTAGTGCGGCTGAAAGGCCAGAGCAGCAGCGGTAGGTCGTGGTAGCCACGACGAAGCAGTGGAAATGGAGGATCCCCAGCCCAACCTTCACGAGATACTTGGGGTTGCCCCACAATGCGCTCAACTCTCCAGCTGGGTCGTGGTTAGGCCGCGCCCAGACAAAGTGAGTGGTGTTTTACTGTTTTGGTCAATGAGATATTCTATAAGCCTGGATGGATGTTCTCCTTTCTGCCGAGTGTTCTGTCTTCTCCGTAGCGGAGGAACTCGGTGACCTGGACGTGGATGATGAGGCCTCTGCGAGGATTGCCGGAGGAGTACGTCAGAAGAGAATGGTATCGAATACGACTGGGCTGTAGGTGTAGCGAAGAGGCTAAACTAACTACACCGCTGGGACTTCAACTGCTTTGCTGCTGCTGCTCTTGACCTGCCGGACTTGCTGCCCCTCTCCTATTCGGCTTAAGGCTTATTGGACTTCCTCCCTTGCCACTGCTTCCCCTCTTAGAAATTAAATAATAAAATAACATTCTTAAAGTAATGTCTTGTGCAGATATTTGTTGGGTTGATTTCGGTTGCTCCTCTGGGAAAACGAGAATGCAGAGGTGGCGGGTAGCGCCCCTACTGGTGACATACCCATTCTGAAAGACAATGAAGCAAAAACGCTTCACCCGCGGTTGTATTTTTCGGCGCTCGTAAACTTCGGGTCCGCGATGCCTCCCTGGGCGTCCGCCTATATCGCCTATGCTAGAAATTATCCTTCTGCTTCTTTCCCCTATACAGCACTCTGTGTGCTCAAACAACAGGGATATTGATTGATTCACACCACATTTCTCTTTTAAAACAACACAACAGAAGAACTGATAATTATATCCCTGCTATTAACACCATTCAGTGTGTAAAAGAAACCCAGAAACCAACCAAAACAGCTTTGATGATACCTAACCAACAATCACATATGAGAAAGAGACTTTTTTTCTTAAAATGCAGAAGTGCCAGCCTGCACTGTTTTTGGCTGTTTTCAGACCGGCAAGCCCGGTGCTGGAGCCGGTTCTCGCACCAGTTACAGCGGGAACCAAAGTGCCGGCCCGAGAACCGCCTGTGTTCATACCAATTTATGCGAGCCCATGACGCATTATCCACAAAGGGCGTTGCTTCGCCACAAATGCAAACAGTTTAGCATATTACTTTTACTAATGCTGCCATCTAACATCTGATGGAAATGTGTGAACCTCCAAATATTAAGCAAATATTTCTCTCGTCTGCCAATAACTGCACAAACTCATTTTCACTTGATTTCCCTCTTTATCCCCGGCTCACGTTTCCGATTTGTTTATTTTCCGCTTTGACCCCAACTTAACCCTGTGACATTAACTCATGTCGTCACGGTTCGCGTTGAAAAACCAAGTTTTACTTGGTGCCCGATGGGAACCAAGTTTGCGGTTCCCGAACGCTCTGATATTTGGTGTGAACACGACGGCCGGTTCAAGATGAGGTGCGGGAACCAGCACCGGCACGGTTCTCTGACGGTGTGAAAGCACTATT
>JAODXP020000026.1:6235372-6289937 GCA_027497455.2 Sardinella longiceps | reverse complement strand
CATGTAAAGTAAAGTTAGCCCTATGTAAAGTTAGCCCTAAGAGATCTGACTGCTATGATTTATCATTTGAGTCTCATTCCATTGACTACTGTACATGTTTAGAATTGCATGACGAGGATGCGGCCCAAAAATGTTACATTTGAAGTGTTGCTTTTTTCTTTTTCAAACGAATTTAGGCAATTCTTCAAACCACCAAAGTCTCTAAGGGACACTCCATTTAAGGTATTGATCCATTTCTTTATGCTGAAATACAAGAAAAGCTGCTGTACATGCAGTCCTGTGTAGAGCCTTGGAACAATAGAGGTGAGTACCCCAAAGAGAAGCTCTTATCGTCACATTTCAGAAATAGTGCCGCCATTTGAAGTAATCTCAGTGCGTATTTTTTTTCTTCATGTAAAGCACTTTACCAAACACATAGATTGTTGTGAATTTCCCAGACATGTAAAGTAAAGTTAGCCCTATGTAAAGTTAGCCCTAAGAGATCTGACTGCTATGATTTATCATTTGAGTCTCATTCCATTGACTACTGTACATGTTTAGAATTGCATGACGAGGATGCGGCCCAAAAATGTTACATTTGAAGTGTTGCTTTTTTCTTTTTCAAACGAATTTAGGCAATTCTTCAAACCACCAAAGTCTCTAAGGGACACTCCATTTAAGGTATTGATCCATTTCTTTATGCTGAAATACAAGAAAATCTGCTGTACATGCAGTCCTGTGTAGAGCCTTGGAACAATACAGGTGAGTACCCCAAAGAGAAGCACTTATCGTCACATTTCAGAAATAGTGCCGCCATTTGAAGTAATCTCAGTGCGTATTTTTTTTCTTCATGTAAAGCAGTTTGCCAAACACATAGATTAATGTGAATTTCCCAGACATGTAAAGTAAAGTTAGCCCTAAGAGATCTGATTGCTATGATTTATCATTTGAGTCTCATTCCATTGACTACTGTACATGTTTAGAATTGCATGACGAGGATGCGGCCCAAAAATGTTACATTTGAAGTGTTGCTTTTTTTCTTTTTCAAACGAATTTAGGCAATTCTTCAAACCACCAAAGTCTCTAAGGGACACTCCATTTAAGGTATTGATCCATTTCTTTATGCTGAAATACAAGAAAAGCTGCTGTACATGCAATCCTGTGTAGAGCCTTGGAACAATACCGGTGAGTACCCCAAAGAGAAGCTCTTATCGTCACATTTCAGAAATAGTGCCGCCATTTGAAGTAATCTCAGTGCGTATTTTTTTCTTCATGTAAAGCAGTTTGCCAAACACATAGATTGATGTGAATTTCCCTGACATGTAAAGTAAAGTTAGCCCTATGTAAAGTTAGCCCTAAGAGATCTGACTGCTATGATGTATCATTTGAGTCTCATTCCATTGACTACTGTACATGTTTAGAATTGCATGACGAGGATGCGGCCCAAAAATGTTACATTTGAAGTGTTGCTTTTTTCTTTTTCAAACGAATTTAGGCAATTCTTCAAACCACCAAAGTCTCTAAGGGACACTCCATTTAAGGTATTGATCCATTTCTTTATGCTGAAATACAAGAAAAGCTGCTGTACATGCAATCCTGTGTAGAGCCTTGGAACAATACCGGTGAGTACCCCAAAGAGAAGCTCTTATCGTCACATTTCAGAAATAGTGCCGCCATTTGAAGTAATCTCAGTGCGTATTTTTTTTTCTTCATGTAAAGCAGTTTGCCAAACACATAGATTGATGTGAATTTCCCTGACATGTAAAGTAAAGTTAGCCCTATGTAAAGTTAGCCCTAAGAGATCTGACTGCTATGATGTATCATTTGAGTCTCATTCCATTGACTACTGTACATGTTTAGAATTGCATGACGAGGATGCGGCCCAAAAATGTTACATTTGAAGTGTTGCTTTTTTTCTTTTTCAAACGAATTTAGGCAATTCTTCAAACCACCAAAGTCTCTAAGGGACACTCCATTTAAGGTATTGATCCATTTCTTTATGCTGAAATACAAGAAAAGCTGCTGTACATGCAATCCTGTGTAGAGCCTTGGAACAATACCGGTGAGTACCCCAAAGAGAAGCTCTTATCGTCACATTTCAGAAATAGTGCCGCCATTTGAAGTAATCTCAGTGCGTATTTTTTTTCTTCATGTAAAGCAGTTTGCCAAACACATAGATTGATGTGAATTTCCCTGACATGTAAAGTAAAGTTAGCCCTATGTAAAGTTAGCCCTAAGAGATCTGACTGCTATGATGTATCATTTGAGTCTCATTCCATTGACTACTGTACATGTTTAGAATTGCATGACGAGGATGCGGCCCAAAAATGTTACATTTGAAGTGTTGCTTTTTTTCTTTTTCAAACGAATTTAGGCAATTCTTCAAACCACCAAAGTCTCTAAGGGACACTCCATTTAAGGTATTGATCCATTTCTTTATGCTGAAATACAAGAAAAGCTGCTGTACATGCAGTCCTGTGTAGAGCCTTGGAACAATACAGGTGAGTACCCCAAAGAGAAGCTCTTATCGTCACATTTCAGAAATAGTGCCGCCATTTGAAGTAATCTCAGTGCGTATTTTTTTTCTTCATGTAAAGCAGTTTGCCAAACACATAGATTGATGTGAATTTCCCTGACATGTAAAGTAAAGTTAGCCCTATGTAAAGTTAGCCCTAAGAGATCTGACTGCTATGATGTATCATTTGAGTCTCATTCCATTGACTACTGTACATGTTTAGAATTGCATGACGAGGATGCGGCCCAAAAATGTTACATTTGAAGTGTTGCTTTTTTTCTTTTTCAAACGAATTTAGGCAATTCTTCAAACCACCAAAGTCTCTAAGGGACACTCCATTTAAGGTATTGATCCATTTCTTTATGCTGAAATACAAGAAAAGCTGCTGTACATGCAATCCTGTGTAGAGCCTTGGAACAATACCGGTGAGTACCCCAAAGAGAAGCTCTTATCGTCACATTTCAGAAATAGTGCCGCCATTTGAAGTAATCTCAGTGCGTATTTTTTTTCTTCATGTAAAGCAGTTTGCCAAACACATAGATTGATGTGAATTTCCCTGACATGTAAAGTAAAGTTAGCCCTATGTAAAGTTAGCCCTAAGAGATCTGACTGCTATGATGTATCATTTGAGTCTCATTCCATTGACTACTGTACATGTTTAGAATTGCATGACGAGGATGCGGCCCAAAAATGTTACATTTGAAGTGTTGCTTTTTTTCTTTTTCAAACGAATTTAGCCAATTCTTCAAACCACCAAAGTCTCTAAGGGACACTCCATTTAAGGTATTGATCCATTTCTTTATGCTGAAATACAAGAAAAGCTGCTGTACATGCAGTCCTGTGTAGAGCCTTGGAACAATAGAGGTGAGTACCCCAAAGAGAAGCTCTTATCGTCACATTTCAGAAATAGTGCCGCCATTTGAAGTAATCTCAGTGCGTATTTTTATTCTTCATGTAAAGCACTTTACCAAACACATAGATTGTTGTGAATTTCCCAGACATGTAAAGTAAAGTTAGCCCTATGTAAAGTTAGCCCTAAGAGATCTGACTGCTATGATTTATCATTTGAGTCTCATTCCATTGACTACTGTACATGTTTAGAATTGCATGACGAGGATGCGGCCCAAAAATGTTACATTTGAAGTGTTGCTTTTTTTCTTTTTCAAACGAATTTAGGCAATTCTTCAAACCACCAAAGTCTCTAAGGGACACTCCATTTAAGGTATTGATCCATTTCTTTATGCTGAAATACAAGAAAAGCTGCTGTACATGCAGTCCTGTGTAGAGCCTTGGAACAATAGAGGTGAGTACCCCAAAGAGAAGCTCTTATCGTCACATTTCAGAAATAGTGCCATGGTAATGTGCATTTCCACGTACAGATTTCAAACCAAGATTGGGCATTCCAGTAATTACAAGGCCGCACTTAGGTCTCAAAAAAATCTGAAAAAATCAGGAAAGGTACCCATGGTACTTAAGAGAAAAACTGTAAATTTATTTGAATGTAAGATGTATACTTTCCATGTTACAGCCACTTTTACTGGGGGAGGGGGGTGCCCATTTTGTTCACGCTCTTTTTTTTGTCAAAGTTCACAAGCCCATAGCTCAAGAACTAAACCATGTAGGAAGCTCAAATTTTGCATGCTGGTTCATAAATAGGAATAGTCCGTAGCAAAACTGTCAGTTTTGGTATGGATGATCCTGCATGGTCATAGCATTCCCTCAAAGATGATACAAATTTTATTGGAGTTTTTGGCTGTGCTCTGTTTAGGCCTTCAGAAGACATATTTGTACCCAGCGTAGGTTCTTGATTTTTTTCCCTTGTAGAGATAAGTAGAAACACTCTCATAAAAAGCAATAAATAGAAAGGAAACTCTATCAGTGTTTGAACAGAAGACCACACAAGTCTGACAAATCATTTTGGGTGTCATTTTCAGAGCACCAGAACACCTTGTGGGATTGTCCACAGATTTTTTAAATATTTTTTTCTTCATTCTCCATGAATTCTTCTTTTTAAAAATGCCAATTTGACTTGTCTTATGTGACATTTTCTTTTTTAATTTCCACCCTGAACATGGGCAAAATGCACATTGACAGCAATATGTTTTCTGTAACATTAATGTAAAGAACACATAACCAAAGGCAAATTTTGCCCTGACATGATCACCTGAGAGTCCCTGTCCTAGCATGGCGCTGGTGAAGCTTTTCAATGTCGATGACCTGAAGGGCACCTAAGTAGTTACGGTGGGATAGTGGTCCTTTGTACTTTGACCTGATCCCAACGAGCACCTGATGTCACTAACTTGAATCTTAAAATTGCACACGAGTAGATCTGTGGCAGAGCTGCTCTTTTGAGTGTTACTAGTTCAACATTGAGTCTCAGTCAGGTCACTCAGCCTACAGGATTGGTAATGCTTCCTTCAAGAATATGCCAATCAATGAATTTATTCCAGAGTTGTATCAACTCTGGAATCAATATCTTGATTGAATGAAGTATAACCAACCTGAGGCTATAATGACCTGGCTGATGACCAATGTCGAACTTTCAGTAACACTCAGAAAGAGCCTCTACCCGAAGATCTACTCATGTGCAATTTTAGGATTCATCAGTGACTAAGGTGCCACTGGGATCACTTGTTAGAATAGGTGAAGGCCTGCTATCAGCACCACTACTGAGAGTAGCCTTCAGGTGCTCCTTAAATCATTGAGCTTCACAAGGATACCATGCACCCTTAGCACAGGGACTCTCAGGTGATCATGTCGGGGCAAAATTTGCATTTGATTATTTATTCTTTGCATTAATGTTATAGGAAACATATTGCTCTCAATGTGCATTTTGTCCATGTTCAGGGTAGAAATTAAAAAAGAAAACGTCACATAAGACAAGTCAAATTGGCATTTTTAAAAAGAAGAATTCATGGAGAATAAAGAAAAAAACATTTTAAAAATTTGTGGACAATCCCACAAGGTGTTCTGGTGCTCTGAAAATGACACCCAAAATGATTTGTCAGACTTGTGCGGCCTTCTGTTCAAACACTGATAGAGTTTCCTTTCTATTTATTGCTTTTTATGAGAGTGTTTCTACTTATCTCTTCAAGGGAAAAAAAACAAGAACCTATGTTGGGTACAAATATGTCTTCTGAAGGCCTAAACAGAGCACAGCCCAAAACTCCAATAAAATTTTTATCATCTTTGAGGGAATGCTATGACCATGCAAGATCATCCAGACTAAAACTGACTGTTTTGCTACAAACTATTCCTATCTATGTACCAGCATGCAAAATTTGAGCTTCCTACATGGTTTAGTTCTTGAGCTATGGACTTGTGAACTTTGACAAAAAAAAGAGCGTGAACAAAATGGGCACCCCCCTCCCCCAGTAAAAGTGGCTGTAACATGGAAAGTATACATCTTACATTCAAATAAATTTACAGTGTTTCTCTTAAGTACCATGGGTACATTTGGTGATTTTTTTGAGACCTAAGTGCGCGGGCTCTTGTTGAATTGACGTGGAATGACCCTGCCGCCATTTGAAGTAATCTCAGTGCGTATTTTTTTTCTTCATGTAAAGCACTTTACCAAACACATAGATTGTTGTGAATTTCCCAGACATGTAAAGTAAAGTTAGCCCTATGTAAAGTTAGCCCTAAGAGATCTGACTGCTATGATTTATCATTTGAGTCTCATTCCATTGACTACTGTACATGTTTAGAATTGCATGACGAGGATGCGGACCAAAAATGTTACATTTGAAGTGTTGCTTTTTTTCTTTTTCAAACGAATTTAGCCAATTCTTCAAACCACCAAAGTCTCTAAGGGACACTCCATTTAAGGTATTGATCCATTTCTTTATGCTGAAATACAAGAAAAGCTGCTGTACATGCAATCCTGTGTAGAGCCTTGGAACAATACCGGTGAGTACACCAAAGAGAAGCTCTTATCGTCACATTTCAGAAATAGTGCCGGCATTTGAAGTAATCTCAGTGCGTATTTTTTTTTCTTCATGTAAAGCAGTTTGCCAAACACATAGATTGATGTGAATTTCCCTGACATGTAAAGTAAAGTTAGCCCTATGTAAAGTTAGCCCTAAGAGATCTGACTGCTATGATTTATCATTTGAGTCTCATTCCATTGACTACTGTACATGTTTAGAATTGCATGACGAGGATGCGGCCCAAAAATGTTACATTTGAAGTGTTGCTTTTTTTCTTTTTCAAACGAATTTAGCCAATTCTTCAAACCACCAAAGTCTCTAAGGGACACTCCATTTAAGGTATTGATCCATTTCTTTATGCTGAAATACAAGAAAAGCTGCTGTACATGCAGTCCTGTGTAGAGCCTTGGAACAATAGAGGTGAGTACCCCAAAGAGAAGCTCTTATCGTCACATTTCAGAAATAGTGCCGCCATTTGAAGTAATCTCAGTGCGTATTTTTTTCTTCATGTAAAGCACTTTACCAAACACATAGATTGTTGTGAATTTCCCAGACATGTAAAGTAAAGTTAGCCCTATGTAAAGTTAGCCCTAAGAGATCTGACTGCTATGATTTATCATTTGAGTCTCATTCCATTGACTACTGTACATGTTTAGAATTGCATGACGAGGATGCGGCCCAAAAATGTTACATTTGAAGTGTTGCTTTTTTTCTTTTTCAAACGAATTTAGGCAAGTTCTTCAAACCACCAAAGTCTCTAAGGGACACTCCATTTAAGGTATTGATCCATTTCTTTATGCTGAAATACAAGAAAATCTGCTGTACATGCAGTCCTGTGTAGAGCCTTGGAACAATAGAGGTGAGTACCCCAAAGAGAAGCTCTTATCGTCACATTTCAGAAATAGTGCCGCCATTTGAAGTAATCTCAGTGCGTATTTTTTTTCTTCATGTAAAGCACTTTACCAAACACATAGATTGTTGTGAATTTCCCAGACATGTAAAGTAAAGTTAGCCCTATGTAAAGTTAGCCCTAAGACATCTGACTGCTATGATTTATCATTTGAGTCTCATTCCATTGACTACTGTACATGTTTAGAATTGCATGACGAGGATGCGGCCCAAAAATGTTACATTTGAAGTGTTGCTTTTTTTCTTTTTCAAACGAATTTAGGCAATTCTTCAAACCACCAAAGTCTCTAAGGGACACTCCATTTAAGGTATTGATCCATTTCTTTATGCTGAAATACAAGAAAATCTGCTGTACATGCAGTCCTGTGTAGAGCCTTGGAACAATACAGGTGAGTACCCCAAAGAGAAGCTCTTATCGTCACATTTCAGAAATAGTGCCGCCATTTGAAGTAATCTCAGTGCGTATTTTTTTCTTCATGTAAAGCACTTTACCAAACACATAGATTGTTGTGAATTTCCCAGACATGTAAAGTAAAGTTAGCCCTATGTAAAGTTAGCCCTAAGACATCTGACTGCTATGATTTATCATTTGAGTCTCATTCCATTGACTACTGTACATGTTTAGAATTGCATGACGAGGATGCGGCCCAAAAATGTTACATTTGAAGTGTTGCTTTTTTTCTTTTTCAAACGAATTTAGGCAATTCTTCAAACCACCAAAGTCTCTAAGGGACACTCCATTTAAGGTAATGATCCATTTCTTTATGCTAAAATACAAGAAAATCTACTGTACATGCAGTCCTGTGTAGAGCCTTGGAACAATACCGGTGAGTACCCCAAAGAGAAGCTCTTATCGTCACATTTCAGAAATAGTGCCGCCATTTGAAGTAATCTCAGTGCGTATTTTTTTTCTTCATGTAAAGCAGTTTACCAAACACATAGATTGTTGTGAATTTCCCAGACATGTAAAGTAAAGTTAGCCCTAAGAGATCTGACTGCTATGATTTATCATTTGAGTCTCATTCCATTGACTACTGTACATGTTTAGAATTGCATGACGAGGATGCGGCCCAAAAATGTTACATTTGAAGTGTTGCTTTTTTCTTTTTCAAACGAATTTAGCCAATTCTTCAAACCACCAAAGTCTCTAAGGGACACTCCATTTAAGGTATTGATCCATTTCTTTATGCTGAAATACAAGAAAAGCTGCTGTACATGCAGTCCTGTGTAGAGCCTTGGAACAATAGAGGTGAGTACCCCAAAGAGAAGCTCTTATCGTCACATTTCAGAAATAGTGCCGCCATTTGAAGTAATCTCAGTGCGTATTTTTATTCTTCATGTAAAACACTTTACCAAACACATAGATTGTTGTGAATTTCCCAGACATGTAAAGTAAAGTTAGCCCTATGTAAAGTTAGCCCTAAGAGATCTGACTGCTATGATTTATCATTTGAGTCTCATTCCATTGACTACTGTACATGTTTAGAATTGCATGACGAGGATGCGGCCCAAAAATGTTACATTTGAAGTGTTGCTTTTTTTCTTTTTCAAACGAATTTAGCCAATTCTTCAAACCACCAAAGTCTCTAAGGGACACTCCATTTAAGGTATTGATCCATTTCTTTATGCTGAAATACAAGAAAAGCTGCTGTACATGCAGTCCTGTGTAGAGCCTTGGAACAATAGAGGTGAGTACCCCAAAGAGAAGCTCTTATCGTCACATTTCAGAAATAGTGCCGCCATTTGAAGTAATCTCAGTGCGTATTTTTTTTCTTCATGTAAAGCAGTTTGCCAAACACATAGATTAATGTGAATTTCCCTGACATGTAAAGTAAAGTTAGCCCTAAGAGATCTGATTGCTATGATTTATCATTTGAGTCTCATTCCATTGACTACTGTACATGTTTAGAATTGCATGACGAGGATGCGGCCCAAAAATGTTACATTTGAAGTGTTGCTTTTTTCTTTTTCAAACGAATTTAGCCAATTCTTCAAACCACCAAAGTCTCTAAGGGACACTCCATTTAAGGTATTGATCCATTTCTTTATGCTGAAATACAAGAAAAGCTGCTGTACATGCAGTCCTGTGTAGAGCCTTGGAACAATAGAGGTCAGTACCCCAAAGAGAAGCTCTTATCGTCACATTTCAGAAATAGTGCCGCCATTTGAAGTAATCTCAGTGCGTATTTTTATTCTTCATGTAAAACACTTTACCAAACACATAGATTGTTGTGAATTTCCCAGACATGTAAAGTAAAGTTAGCCCTATGTAAAGTTAGCCCTAAGAGATCTGACTGCTATGATTTATCATTTGAGTCTCATTCCATTGACTACTGTACATGTTTAGAATTGCATGACGAGGATGCGGCCCAAAAATGTTACATTTGAAGTGTTGCTTTTTTCTTTTTCAAACGAATTTAGGCAATTCTTCAAACCACCAAAGTCTCTAAGGGACACTCCATTTAAGGTATTGATCCATTTCTTTATGCTAAAATACAAGAAAATCTACTGTACATGCAGTCCTGTGTAGAGCCTTGGAACAATACAGGTGAGTACCCCAAAGAGAAGCACTTATCGTCACATTTCAGAAATAGTGCCGCCATTTGAAGTAATCTCAGTGCGTATTTTTTTTCTTCATGTAAAGCAGTTTGCCAAACACATAGATTAATGTGAATTTCCCAGACATGTAAAGTAAAGTTAGCCCTAAGAGATCTGATTGCTATGATTTATCATTTGAGTCTCATTCCATTGACTACTGTACATGTTTAGAATTGCATGACGAGGATGCGGCCCAAAAATGTTACATTTGAAGTGTTGCTTTTTTTCTTTTTCAAACGAATTTAGCCAATTCTTCAAACCACCAAAGTCTCTAAGGGACACTCCATTTAAGGTATTGATCCATTTCTTTATGCTGAAATACAAGAAAAGCTGCTGTACATGCAATCCTGTGTAGAGCCTTGGAACAATACCGGTGAGTACCCCAAAGAGAAGCTCTTATCGTCACATTTCAGAAATAGTGCCGCCATTTGAAGTAATCTCAGTGCGTATTTTTTTCTTCATGTAAAGCAGTTTGCCAAACACATAGATTGATGTGAATTTCCCTGACATGTAAAGTAAAGTTAGCCCTATGTAAAGTTAGCCCTAAGAAATCTGACTGCTATGATATATCATTTGAGTCTCATTCCATTGACTACTGTACATGTTTAGAATTGCATGACGAGGATGCGGCCCAAAAATGTTACATTTGAAGTGTTGCTTTTTTTCTTTTTCAAACGAATTTAGCCAATTCTTCAAACCACCAAAGTCTCTAAGGGACACTCCATTTAAGGTATTGATCCATTTCTTTATGCTGAAATACAAGAAAAGCTGCTGTACATGCAATCCTGTGTAGAGCCTTGGAACAATACCGGTGAGTACCCCAAAGAGAAGCTCTTATCGTCACATTTCAGAAATAGTGCCGCCATTTGAAGTAATCTCAGTGCGTATTTTTTTTTCTTCATGTAAAGCAGTTTGCCAAACACATAGATTGATGTGAATTTCCCTGACATGTAAAGTAAAGTTAGCCCTATGTAAAGTTAGCCCTAAGAGATCTGACTGCTATGATTTATCATTTGAGTCTCATTCCATTGACTACTGTACATGTTTAGAATTGCATGACGAGGATGCGGCCCAAAAATGTTACATTTGAAGTGTTGCTTTTTTTCTTTTTCAAACGAATTTAGCCAATTCTTCAAACCACCAAAGTCTCTAAGGGACACTCCATTTAAGGTATTGATCCATTTCTTTATGCTGAAATACAAGAAAAGCTGCTGTACATGCAGTCCTGTGTAGAGCCTTGGAACAATAGAGGTGAGTACCCCAAAGAGAAGCTCTTATCGTCACATTTCAGAAATAGTGCCGCCATTTGAAGTAATCTCAGTGCGTATTTTTATTCTTCATGTAAAACACTTTACCAAACACATAGATTGTTGTGAATTTCCCAGACATGTAAAGTAAAGTTAGCCCTATGTAAAGTTAGCCCTAAGAGATCTGACTGCTATGATTTATCATTTGAGTCTCATTCCATTGACTACTGTACATGTTTAGAATTGCATGACGAGGATGCGGCCCAAAAATGTTACATTTGAAGTGTTGCTTTTTTTCTTTTTCAAACGAATTTAGGCAATTCTTCAAACCACCAAAGTCTCTAAGGGACACTCCATTTAAGGTATTGATCCATTTCTTTATGCTAAAATACAAGAAAATCTACTGTACATGCAGTCCTGTGTAGAGCCTTGGAACAATACAGGTGAGTACCCCAAAGAGAAGCACTTATCGTCACATTTCAGAAATAGTGCCGCCATTTGAAGTAATCTCAGTGCGTATTTTTTTCTCCATGTAAAGCAGTTTGCCAAACACATAGATTAATGTGAATTTCCCAGACATGTAAAGTAAAGTTAGCCCTAAGAGATCTGATTGCTATGATTTATCATTTGAGTCTCATTCCATTGACTACTGTACATGTTTAGAATTGCATGACGAGGATGCGGCCCAAAAATGTTACATTTGAAGTGTTGCTTTTTTCTTTTTCAAACGAATTTAGCCAATTCTTCAAACCACCAAAGTCTCTAAGGGACACTCCATTTAAGGTATTGATCCATTTCTTTATGCTGAAATACAAGAAAAGCTGCTGTACATGCAATCCTGTGTAGAGCCTTGGAACAATACCGGTGAGTACCCCAAAGAGAAGCTCTTATCGTCACATTTCAGAAATAGTGCCGCCATTTGAAGTAATCTCAGTGCGTATTTTTTTTCTTCATGTAAAGCAGTTTGCCAAACACATAGATTGATGTGAATTTCCCTGACATGTAAAGTAAAGTTAGCCCTATGTAAAGTTAGCCCTAAGAGATCTGACTGCTATGATGTATCATTTGAGTCTCATTCCATTGACTACTGTACATGTTTAGAATTGCATGACGAGGATGCGGCCCAAAAATGTTACATTTGAAGTGTTGCTTTTTTTCTTTTTCAAACGAATTTAGCCAATTCTTCAAACCACCAAAGTCTCTAAGGGACACTCCATTTAAGGTATTGATCCATTTCTTTATGCTGAAATACAAGAAAAGCTGCTGTACATGCAATCCTGTGTAGAGCCTTGGAACAATACCGGTGAGTACCCCAAAGAGAAGCTCTTATCGTCACATTTCAGAAATAGTGCCGCCATTTGAAGTAATCTCAGTGCGTATTTTTTTTCTTCATGTAAAGCAGTTTGCCAAACACATAGATTGATGTGAATTTCCCTGACATGTAAAGTAAAGTTAGCCCTATGTAAAGTTAGCCCTAAGAGATCTGACTGCTATGATTTATCATTTGAGTCTCATTCCATTGACTACTGTACATGTTTAGAATTGCATGACGAGGATGCGGCCCAAAAATGTTACATTTGAAGTGTTGCTTTTTTCTTTTTCAAACGAATTTAGCCAATTCTTCAAACCACCAAAGTCTCTAAGGGACACTCCATTTAAGGTATTGATCCATTTCTTTATGCTGAAATACAAGAAAAGCTGCTGTACATGCAGTCCTGTGTAGAGCCTTGGAACAATAGAGGTGAGTACCCCAAAGAGAAGCTCTTATCGTCACATTTCAGAAATAGTGCCGCCATTTGAAGTAATCTCAGTGCGTATTTTTTTCTTCATGTAAAGCACTTTACCAAACACATAGATTGTTGTGAATTTCCCAGACATGTAAAGTAAAGTTAGCCCTATGTAAAGTTAGCCCTAAGAGATCTGACTGCTATGATTTATCATTTGAGTCTCATTCCATTGACTACTGTACATGTTTAGAATTGCATGACGAGGATGCGGCCCAAAAATGTTACATTTGAAGTGTTGCTTTTTTCTTTTTCAAACGAATTTAGGCAATTCTTCAAACCACCAAAGTCTCTAAGGGACACTCCATTTAAGGTATTGATCCATTTCTTTATGCTAAAATACAAGAAAATCTACTGTACATGCAGTCCTGTGTAGAGCCTTGGAACAATACAGGTGAGTACCCCAAAGAGAAGCTCTTATCGTCACATTTCAGAAATAGTGCCGCCATTTGAAGTAATCTCAGTGCGTATTTTTTTTTCTTCATGTAAAGCAGTTTGCCAAACACATAGATTAATGTGAATTTCCCAGACATGTAAAGTAAAGTTAGCCCTAAGAGATCTGATTGCTATGATTTATCATTTGAGTCTCATTCCATTGACTACTGTACATGTTTAGAATTGCATGACGAGGATGCGGCCCAAAAATGTTACATTTGAAGTGTTGCTTTTTTTCTTTTTCAAACGAATTTAGGCAATTCTTCAAACCACCAAAGTCTCTAAGGGACACTCCATTTAAGGTATTGATCCATTTCTTTATGCTGAAATACAAGAAAAGCTGCTGTACATGCAGTCCTGTGTAGAGCCTTGGAACAATACAGGTGAGTACCCCAAAGAGAAGCTCTTATCGTCACATTTCAGAAATAGTGCCGCCATTTGAAGTAATCTCAGTGCGTATTTTTTTCTTCATGTAAAGCAGTTTGCCAAACACATAGATTAATGTGAATTTCCCAGACATGTAAAGTAAAGTTAGCCCTAAGAGATCTGATTGCTATGATTTATCATTTGAGTCTCATTCCATTGACTACTGTACATGTTTAGAATTGCATGACGAGGATGCGGCCCAAAAATGTTACATTTGAAGTGTTGCTTTTTTCTTTTTCAAACGAATTTAGCCAATTCTTCAAACCACCAAAGTCTCTAAGGGACACTCCATTTAAGGTATTGATCCATTTCTTTATGCTGAAATACAAGAAAAGCTGCTGTACATGCAGTCCTGTGTAGAGCCTTGGAACAATACAGGTGAGTACCCCAAAGAGAAGCTCTTATCGTCACATTTCAGAAATAGTGCCGCCATTTGAAGTAATCTCAGTGCGTATTTTTTTCTTCATGTAAAGCAGTTTGCCAAACACATAGATTGATGTGAATTTCCCTGACATGTAAAGTAAAGTTAGCCCTATGTAAAGTTAGCCCTAAGAGATCTGACTGCTATGATTTATCATTTGAGTCTCATTCCATTGACTACTGTACATGTTTAGAATTGCATGACGAGGATGCGGCCCAAAAATGTTACATTTGAAGTGTTGCTTTTTTTCTTTTTCAAACGAATTTAGGCAATTCTTCAAACCACCAAAGTCTCTAAGGGACACTCCATTTAAGGTATTGATCCATTTCTTTATGCTGAAATACAAGAAAAGCTGCTGTACATGCAGTCCTGTGTAGAGCCTTGGAACAATACAGGTGAGTACCCCAAAGAGAAGCTCTTATCGTCACATTTCAGAAATAGTGCCGCCATTTGAAGTAATCTCAGTGCGTATTTTTTTTCTTCATGTAAAGCAGTTTGCCAAACACATAGATTGATGTGAATTTCCCAGACATGTAATGTAAAGTTAGCCCTATGTAAAGTTAGCCCTAAGAGATCTGACTGCTATGATTTATCATTTGAGTCTCATTCCATTGACTACTGTACATGTTTAGAATTGCATGACGAGGATGCGGCCCAAAAATGTTACATTTGAAGTGTTGCTTTTTTCTTTTTCAAACGAATTTAGCCAATTCTTCAAACCACCAAAGTCTCTAAGGGACACTCCATTTAAGGTATTGATCCATTTCTTTATGCTGAAATACAAGAAAAGCTGCTGTACATGCAGTCCTGTGTAGAGCCTTGGAACAATAGAGGTGAGTACCCCAAAGAGAAGCTCTTATCGTCACATTTCAGAAATAGTGCCGCCATTTGAAGTAATCTCAGTGCGTATTTTTTTCTTCATGTAAAGCACTTTACCAAACACATAGATTGTTGTGAATTTCCCAGACATGTAAAGTAAAGTTAGCCCTATGTAAAGTTAGCCCTAAGAGATCTGACTGCTATGATTTATCATTTGAGTCTCATTCCATTGACTACTGTACATGTTTAGAATTGCATGACGAGGATGCGGCCCAAAAATGTTACATTTGAAGTGTTGCTTTTTTTCTTTTTCAAACGAATTTAGGCAATTCTTCAAACCACCAAAGTCTCTAAGGGACACTCCATTTAAGGTATTGATCCATTTCTTTATGCTGAAATACAAGAAAAGCTGCTGTACATGCAATCCTGTGTAGAGCCTTGGAACAATACCGGTGAGTACCCCAAAGAGAAGCTCTTATCGTCACATTTCAGAAATAGTGCCGCCATTTGAAGTAATCTCAGTGCGTATTTTTTTTCTTCATGTAAAGCAGTTTGCCAAACACATAGATTGATGTGAATTTCCCTGACATGTAAAGTAAAGTTAGCCCTATGTAAAGTTAGCCCTAAGAGATCTGACTGCTATGATGTATCATTTGAGTCTCATTCCATTGACTACTGTACATGTTTAGAATTGCATGACGAGGATGCGGCCCAAAAATGTTACATTTGAAGTGTTGCTTTTTTTCTTTTTCAAACGAATTTAGCGCAATTCTTCAAACCACCAAAGTCTCTAAGGGACACTCCATTTAAGGTATTGATCCATTTCTTTATGCTGAAATACAAGAAAAGCTGCTGTACATGCAGTCCTGTGTAGAGCCTTGGAACAATAGAGGTGAGTACCCCAAAGAGAAGCTCTTATCGTCACATTTCAGAAATAGTGCCGCCATTTGAAGTAATCTCAGTGCGTATTTTTTTCTTCATGTAAAGCACTTTACCAAACACATAGATTGTTGTGAATTTCCCAGACATGTAAAGTAAAGTTAGCCCTATGTAAAGTTAGCCCTAAGAGATCTGACTGCTATGATTTATCATTTGAGTCTCATTCCATTGACTACTGTACATGTTTAGAATTGCATGACGAGGATGCGGCCCAAAAATGTTACATTTGAAGTGTTGCTTTTTTCTTTTTCAAACGAATTTAGGCAATTCTTCAAACCACCAAAGTCTCTAAGGGACACTCCATTTAAGGTATTGATCCATTTCTTTATGCTGAAATACAAGAAAAGCTGCTGTACATGCAGTCCTGTGTAGAGCCTTGGAACAATAGAGGTGAGTACCCCAAAGAGAAGCTCTTATCGTCACATTTCAGAAATAGTGCCGCCATTTGAAGTAATCTCAGTGCGTATTTTTTTCTTCATGTAAAGCACTTTACCAAACACATAGATTGTTGTGAATTTCCCAGACATGTAAAGTAAAGTTAGCCCTATGTAAAGTTAGCCCTAAAGGCCTTTACACACCTAGGCGTTTTTTTCGCGCGAATAATTCGCAAAATTTCAAAACATTGTTTTGGCTATGACAGCTTACACACCGCACGCGAATAAACGATGCGAAAAAGCGACACTTTTATTTTTTCGCAACAAGGTCGATTTTTCGAACGCAAAGATCCACAAATCCACAAACCAATCAGGCCATAGTAGAACTCATGTCACGTCAGGATTCTCCTGGTGTCATAGGAGCAGGAAAAGCCTACTTCTTGTGTTTAGCCTACAATCAAGTCATATTTATTCATTTTGGCACAACGCATCACACTGTCTGTGCCATCCTAACGCTACAGCATAGCCTGTCGTCTCTCTCCTCGGATTGGGAGCTGTGATATTCACGGTTGCATGCTCGAGTATCAGCTCTTTACAACCTTCCCATCGATGCAAATAAAATGTTAGGGTAGGGTAGGACTTCATGCAACAATCGAAAAGTTTTTTTTAATTATTATTTCGCCACGATCGTTATCGTCTATAAGGCAATTAGACCTTCTGTGAATTATCCAGGATGTGCAGAAAGGTGATGCTGCCATAGCCTAAGTAAAACAGACCAGGGTCTAGTCTGGAGCGCAATGACACTGCAGTGAAGCCTAAAGTAACGTTAGGCTACATCATTATGTTGTAACATGACCTGCTATATGAAGGGGCTTGCAAGATCCATGCTGAAAAAAAATCAAACATGTTGTTTATAAAAACCCATTATTTTTGTTGCGTTCTAGTGCCAGTTTCACTTTACCAAGTCATGATTGACTGCTAAGAACAACTTTATTTCACCCCGTCACATGTGTAGATCTGTATAATGGACAGGTGTCTATGAAAAAAACTGCCAGGGCATAGGCCTATGAAAACGATTAGGCTACGTTCTCCATTTAGAAAATAATTTCGTTTAGCCCACGATCACAAAAAGTTGTCACAAACAGGTCAACTTATTTCGTAGGTTTAAATGATGTGCAAGTTGCAACCTCATATACAAACACATAAGCCTATATCCTAGCATACATTAGGTAATTTTGCCATAACGTTATCTGTCATTTCAGTCCAGAATTCACACAGGGCAAAGGTGCGACGTGTGCGAAGTTGCGAACCCGAGAAAAACGGCAGGCGAAATAGAACACGAAAAGTTAAAAAAAATCGCGTCGCTCCCGGTGTGCATACATTTTTGCGAATAATTCGTCCTCCGTTTTTTTCCCCCCGTAAAATCGCCTCGCATTTTCGCATCGCCCTAGGTGTGTAAAGACCTAAAAGCTAAAAACCACACTTGGTTCATACAACATTGTATGAACCATCATACATTAATATCATTCTATAATTTCTTAAGGGAAAATGTTAATGATGTGACGTAATGTGACACTGCTGCTAATGCAGACCGAAACACTTTGTTTGTGGCCATCTGCCACGATGTTGCTCCCTTGAAAGATCTTTGATAAAACTGTGACGTGGTGGTTAATTGTCACCGCCTTTCCTAGCCGTTTTTGATGTTTGTGTAAATGTGATTGTTTTCTTACTCGGGGGAGGGAAAGATAACCGGTTTCTTGAAGACCTGGAGAAGTGTAAACTAAGTATTGGTTGGTATGGAGCCATCTATCTAATAATTCAAGGAACGTCTGTCTGTGTGTCAATGTGTTCCACGCATAACTCTCGAACCGTTCGTCCGACTGACCTCAGATTTGGTACGCATCTTGGTAATGGCACGAGTGAGTGCAGTGCCAAATTTCGTGATGTTTGGATAAAAAATACTAAATATATCGGTAAATAAAGCACTTTTGCCTCTTCTACCGCTCTAACTTTAAAACCACTCCCCCTTTCACCCTCCTGGTCTCGCTCTTAGTTCTGGCTGTGTGTTTTCTATACCCTACCGCTCTGACGGTGAAAAGGGAAACAAAATTACGACGACCCAGGCAGTGTTTAACAGTTCAAGAATTCACGATGACCCAGCAAGATGTGCAAACACACGCAAACCCACATTGGTAAGAAGTAGAAGCACGTCTATATCAACATGCAGTTCAAAACATGCTTTTGCCTAAGTGGATACCTAGCGACAGGTTTGTTTGTTAAACAAGCCATTTAAAGGTTGGTTAGCCTGCTTTCATTCAATGCAACAGCAAAACACACGGGTGCTATATGCAGTGTTTAACAGTTCAAGATTTTACGATGACCCAGCAAGATGACTGTCGACCTCACAACATCATGCAAACACACACAAACCCACAATGGTAAGAAGTAGAAGCACGTCGATCAACATGCAGTTCAAATCATGCTTTTGCCTAAGTGGATACCTAGCGACAGGTTTGTTTGTTAAACAAGCCATTTAAAGGTTGGTTAGCCTCCTTTCATGTGCTATATCTATTTCAAACCACATTGCAACTTCAATTCTCACTATGGGCCAAAAATGTCTCCATGCATGATTCACCTGCATACATGTAGGCCTAAATGGACATCACATATCTGGGAAAACGTGTTTACATGGGCAATGCACTAGTTATATTGAAAACAACAAGTTGTTAACTTGTTAGCAATGCTTTTCTGAAGCTTTTGGGAAAAGGACGCCTGCAAGGAGGAGCTCTGACGAAAAAGTGAGCATAAACCTAGCGCAAACCGAAAGTAAAAATCGGTCTAGCATAGATTCATTTTAAGTGAATAGACGAATGTATAATTTTAAGTAACTTAATGCGATATAACACAGAATTCAAATACGATTTTCTCATTTTACTTTGGCCAAATAATCTGTCATAATCTGAGTGTAAACATAGTATTTGTTGTACCTGTAAAACTCTGACACTTGCTTACTTGTTCATTAAAACCTCTCTGCAATGCTTCATAACAGAAGAGGAGAGAAAAAGATCACTCACAAAGGCAGGAATGAGGCAGAAAAGCTCCTCTTCTTTAGCCTGAGGTCTGTCTGGTTTTGGAAGGTTTTTGAAGACATCTGCTATCCGTTGAATATTTAGGATGTGTCCACTGGCTGCATCATCTTCTCTAGTTTAATTTGATAGCATCAATATTGTCTATATCCGTCAATAGGCCATAAGCTTGAAAATTCAAGATGTGGCAGCCTTTTACATTGAATGACTTTGAATCGGAGATGACCGTGACTCGCGTTAATAGCGGCAATAACGCAATTTGGATCAATCTCTAACTGGACAAAATACCCAAAAAACGGGATGTTGTCCTAGCAACGTGTCATGAAGTCAGCTGTCATAATAATATAGTAGCCCCGGGTACACAGACATTTCTATTCAGATTGTTCTATTCTGAATAAACTATTCTGAACGAAATATGTATTAAAATGGAAAATGTTCTATTCTGATCAGGTGTGTACATGACATGACATGAATCATATCGGAATAACCATTTTCTTGCCAAAAAAAAAAAAAAAAAAAAAAAGAGAGAGAGAGAGAGAATGGAAGTCGAAATACCAATAAAAGTTTTGCTCGTCGTAGTTGTTGCCTTGCTAATAGTTAAACATCTAGCCTAAGAGAGAAATAACCTACTTTCTACCCTCTGCGGTTTTGTTTATTATTTGTGGGCATGATGCGTTAGGGTACCATAGTAACCCACGTGGAGGTGATTAGTGGACATGGAGATCGGATCTGAGCAGTTTAACAAGCAATGTCAGCGCGGCCGATAGAGAGATTAGATTTTGATCAAATATGCAAAAAAAAAAAAAAAAAAGTGAGCATAGCTTTACAGTGGGGCGCTGATTGGCCCGGCAAAGGTCAACCAGACCATTCATTGTTTGGGGAGACCTCCTTAAGCTCCTGGGCTGTAAGGACCACCTCCTCTATCTGGTCCACAACTTCCCTCATCTCTGTGCCCTCATATTGACTAGAAATAATGTAAAAACATGGTGTTTAAATAGTTTGAGAAATCATGTAATCACAATATGGGAAACATCTGTCTCCAAGGGATCTACCTGTAGTTGCAATTGCCAATTTCAGTGCAGTGCAGTACAGAAGCTAATCAATGAAATTAACCACAAAATGAAAAGACAAAACAGCTAAACTTCATAGTTCAGTAACTCTCACGGCGTTGCTTTGCAGTTCTTATCTGCTCCAGTTCCTCTCCTCTGGTACAGCGAACATTTTCTTGGCCTGCTGCTTCCAGAATGCCACACCTGTGGTTTACAGATTGGGTCAAATAAGTGTTGGGGATTTCCATTACCAGATTAGATACATCATGACAATCCAATACTTTTGTATAAAAAATTAGTAATATGTTTCCAAAGTTGAGACCAGGAGTTGCCAATCTATTCCAATCTACAAAGGGCTTACCCCTGGTTTAGACAGTTACAAGTTACGTTCATCAAAATTGGGATCATACAAAAGATAATTAGACGTAGAGTAGAATGTTTGCTTGTACCTCTTGTTCCCTCACAGTGTAGATTTTTTTTGTCATTGACTGTCTATTAACACCATCCTCTCCTCCTCGCCCAAGGCAACAACTACTTTCTCCGTGATAGCAGGCACTGACGCTTTCACGGCACGGAAGTTTACAGTTAGTGTGCGGTTGGTCTCTGGCTTGCCATTAATGATACTGGCAATCAGGATATTCCGGAGAATAATAATACAATCAAACAACGTGGATGTTAAGAAATACCGACATCAAAACATGTACATATTGCAGTCTGTCATTTGTGGGAATAGGTAGGTCTCCACACTAAATATCACTCGTGATTTTTAGTTTGGCATTCGCCAGGCTATACAGCTATAGTAACAACAACAAAATTTATCTTGGCTTTCACCACAAGCTAAATAATCCAGACCTTTAAGGGCTAAGTGGGAATGCCTCCATGGCTTAAATTTTGCTTTTGTGCATAATTAATATGGTTACCAGCCCCACTATTACCTCTGCATGGTTTTCTGCCTAGGAGCAGTGAAGGGGGTTGGAGCTGCAAAAGGGGCACTTGCAGGACGGCGAAAAGCAAACGCGATTTTCATCACTTGTGCTGGGCAGAGCTTGTACTGCTTCTTCTGCACCCTCCCCTTGCACCTCATAATGGCCCCCTGGTCTTAGCTCAAAGGAGTCAAAGACCCCATCCGGTGGCAAGACCACTTGATTATGGTCATCAGTAAGGATTGGAAGGCTGATGTGTCCCGAACCTGAAAATTTAGACAGTATCAACAGTTGATGGCAAAGACCCCGTTTACACAAACACAGATAACCATAAAGACGCACATGTTTCTCTGCGGTTGCACCTCTCTGTTACACTTATCCGAAGGTGAAGACGGAGAATCTCACGAACTCCGGGCAAGGTGGAGATGTCGGAGAACCCCGTCTTCAGACATATGTGTAACTACCCATAACCGGAGCTCTAGCACCAAAGACAGTTGGAGCAAACGAGAAGCACCTACGTTCACGCATAGTAGTAGATTTTCACAAGGGCACCACCTGATGTCAGGACCTTTACCAATAAATCGTCTTTTTGGAGTTATCATGTTTTTTTGGCATGTATCTCTCATATTTTGTAAGTGTTCAACATGATTTCAAGACTAATGTTGTTTACGGTTACTGTTGGTATTTTTATCAGATGAAGTTGCCAGGCAGTAAATAGCCTACTAAAATTTCAAGTTGTTAGCGAGCTAACGCTAGCGATCTAGCTAACGTAATGTTTTGCATTTATATTTGAGATTTAATTTATTGACAGCCTGCGGGTAACATTACTGAGTTCATTTTAAGTGGACAGCGCAAACGTAAACATAGTTTACTGCAATATGTGAGGTTTGAGCAAAGTCCAAAACGACTAGCTTATAGTTAGCATATAGCTATGTCGTCATGGTAACTGCCAAACAAACCCTCTCTGTCTAAAGATAAAAAGCACACTTGGTTCATACAACATTGTTTTGCAGAGGAGCGATTGAATTGTCATGTGTTGGTTTCATTAATGATCACAGACAATATTATGGCACACATACATTAATATCATTCTATAATTTCTTAAGGGAAAATGTTAATGATGTGACGTAATGTGACACTGCTGCTAATGCAGACCGAAACACTTCACGTTTGTGGCCATCTGCCACGATGTTGCTCCCTTGAAAGATCTTTGATAAAACTGTGACGTGGTGGTTAATTGTCACCGCCTTTCTTAGCCGTTTTTGATGTTTGTGTAAATGCGATTGTTTTCTTACTCGGGGGAGGGGAAGATAACCGGTTTCTCGAAGACCCGGGGAAGTGTAAACTAAGCAAAAATCACTCTGACCCAAGTTTGACCCTAGACTGGCTTGATGTTCTATGTCCTACTGTAGTATTCATGAGGCAATGATGAATGTATAAAAACATACAAGAATAAGAAGAATTACATATAATTATTATTTCATTCAAAGGCTATTTGTAAACACATTAGAAAATTAAAACATAATTTTCTATACGGGTGTATTTTTAAAGGAGAAAGCCGGTGTGATTTTGTCTTAAAATATGTTAAAGGAGAAATCCGGTGTAAAATGGCTTAAATAGTGTTAAAACATGATGCTGAGAGCTTACTTTTGCGACATACCTCACTTCCATAGGTGCCTTGCATTCAGAATTCCAGCGCTATTTAGCCGATGCTAAAATTGGGCTTCTGCCGGGAGTAGATCAGCATCGAACTAGCCATCGTTATAAATCTCTACTTTCCACCCATTTACGAGGCTCAAAGTTACCCAATACTTCGTTCCCTAGAGTCGCGCGGTTGTTGACATGTAAACCGAGGCATAGAGAACTTTGATAGTGCACAGTTAGTTTAGATACAGGGCCATTTGTACAGGCTGCGCCTTGGAGAAGTTTACCAGGCGCCGCCATCTTTGATTAAGTCGCGATAAGTCGATCGACGAGTGCAAATTAGGATAGGAAACGGCAAGATGGAAAAATGCAAAATTAATTCCGTGGAAATGCATGGATTATTGGTGCTGCTTATAATATCTAATTATTAATGTGTATATGACAATGTAGAATACCATAAAAAAAAATTAGTTTGAACAAATGAGTTTCACTACTCAATGACGTCATCTGGCATAGTATTGTTGGCGGAAGAAGCGGTGAACATGTGAGAAAGGAGTGGACGTGATACAAGCACAGGACTGCGGCTTCACCTGGCATAACTGAGACTAAGAGAAATAGAAGACGAAATGGTTGGTACTTGTGCCTATCCAGGTTGCGGCAAGGAGATGAGGAGCTATGTGCCAGAGACTTTTCATAGGATACCTCTACACGACAAAATCTTCACGCCGTGGCTTGTTGTGTTGCAACTCGATGTGAACACACCTGTACAGACGACTTCAGCCCTAACAGAGGACCTGAGCCAAGGAAAAGAACATGCCTGAGGAGCGTTGCCATTCCCAAAGCGGCACAACTTGAACCCGAGGTAAGAAATTGTTTATTCGGATAATGTGTGGACCGTCAAATTATTGTTATACCGTGCTGAAATGAACGATGTGCTAGCTAACACGCCGCGTAGCTTTGTATTCTCATAAACTAATGTTAACGTTACATGCTGCAGCCACTGGCAGACAAGGATACTGTTCTTGTCAAGCTTTGCCCTAAAGTTACTGTCAGTAATGGGACGTTTTGCTCGAGTGATATGTGTGGAATTGTTATTTGAGGGAAAAGTGTGGGGTCGTTCTGTTAACGTTGTTCATGAATAAAACCTGGTAAAACATTGTCAGGTAAGCTAACCTGTCTGACCGTGGTGGGGTCCCCTAATAGGTGTGGGGGATGGGCTTGAGCCATGGCATCCATTTTGACCAGACTATCTATTTTGGTAAGGGCTGAAACAAGGTCTGACTTGCATTAGGTTTGTCAATATGCATAACTAGTCATGTCCCCCCTTTGTAAATTTGTCCAAAATTACAGCCAGTGGGGCCACTTCAGGTGGATTGCAAAGCAGATGGAGGCTATTGCTGGGTGCACCAGAATGTTTTTTTTTTTAAATGCTCCATAAAAAAGTAATCAATCTATTTTTTTTTTTTGTTTGTTTGTTCATTTATGGATTGTATCAGGTTGACACCACGGAAATGACTGCTGCCCCCCAGTCCACACCAAAAAAAAGCCAACAACAATTTCAGCCAAGGTCTGTCGGTTCTTCTGGGCTCACATTTACACTGTCAAGCCCACTGCCCACTGTAAGGCCACGAACTAGGCCATCATCTTCAGGCCAATACATTGCACGGCCCGCATTAAGGCAAGCCCCTCAGGTAGGCAACACATTGTATTGACAGTAAGCCAATATTTTGAGTTCCCTGTGTCACGATCACACTAATATTTATGTTTATTATTATTATTATTTTCTTTTACTTTCAAGGAAAGGCTTGAAAGTTCCACCCCTGTGACAACTCACTTGTTGGAACCCAGCGATGCCACTCAATCTGTAAGTTTCATTTGGTTTCATTTCATGATTTTGGTTGATGAGAGAAGCTTATGCAACTTATTTTTGTACCCAAAAATGTGTTGATACATGACACACCTATTCTTTCATCAACAGGAAGAAGTCGAGGAAGGGGCTTCAGGTCTTGCAGACACATCTGTGCAAGACATGAGCCTTAGTTTTGGTGAAATGGACCTGGGTGACCCTGCAGATCTCAGTTTTGTGCCCCTGAGTGATACCACCCCATCCAGCCCGGGATCTGGCTCTTCCTCCAGCTCTGGCAGCAGCAATGGATGGGCAGGAAGAAAGTGGCTGGTAGATGAGGCAAAACTGATGGAGCTTTTCCAGAGATGTTCTCGGTGTGGCATGGCCATTGATGAAAAGCGGATTGCTACACGGGGCAGCCAGATAAAAATACATTGGAGCTGTTTGAATGGGCACAGCGGTGAATGGGCATCTTGCGTCGACCAGAGGAATATGGCCCGCAACAACCTGTTGGTCAGTGGAGCTAAATTTTTCACCGGAGCCACGTACTTGCAGCTACCAAGCAGGACGCAGTTTTGCACCATCCAATCAAAGTACCTCATCCCTGTGAACCATGCCTACAAGGGACAGCAACAGAAAATTTTGGAGAGGATTTCCCAACTTTCCGTCTCTGGGAGTAGACTAGAACTTTGTGGAGATGCACGTTGCAATAGCCCTGGTAAGCATTGATGTTCATTACTTTGGACTTTGAAACACAAATGTCTGTTTACCTAATACTCAAAGAAATGTTTCTTTTCTAAAAGGATACAGCTGCAAATACTCCACGGATTCTTTCCAAGACGATGCTACGAAAGACATTGTTTATTTTGAACTAGTATAGGTAATTGAAGATGTCTTCTATTGAATGATTGTAATACTTTTCGAAATGCAAGATGTTCTGTGCACATGATTTGTGAACTGAAAGAATGTTTTTCTTACTTTGGTACAAGGTTACAGAAGCATCAAGTTCGGTGGCAATGGAGGCAATGGGCTTTCAGAGAGGCCTAAATCACCTCCTCTACCTTGGAGTGGACGTTGGGGTGATGGTTACGGACAGGTCCCCATCTATAAGGAAAATGATGCGGGGAAAGCTATGCCAACATCCGCCATGAATATGATCCATGGCATGTCAATAAGAGTATGTATCATATTGCTGTATCTTCACTTTCCACTCCTGTGTATCGCCAGTTGTGGCTGGTTTCATGGAAACTCATGTTGTGTTTGATCTCTTTCTAGGTCTAAAGAAGAAACTGGTGACCATCTCCAATAAGAAGGGGAACAGTGAACTGCGTTCATGGGTGAGATCAATAACCAACCATTTATACTGGGCATGCAGTTCCAGCCATGGTGATGGACAGGTAACCATTTATGCATATATATTTTTTTTGACATAATCCATGTTTAGAGTAATACTACACATTCTAAAACTGACGACCAAAGATATATTTATTTATTCATTTTTCTCCAAAGTGTTCTCTAGTAACTTCTAAGGTTTGTACTCCGCATTGTTTTTCAGGAGTGTGTACGAAGATGGTTGACAATTATTAACCATATTCGGGGGATACACAGATGGGAAGACGATGGACGGGAGTACACCTGTGCTCATCCACCAATGTCTGAGGATGACCAGGAGAAGAAAAGGTGGCTTGAACACGATTCCTCTGCTTTCCGTGCCTTCAGAGAGGTGGCCCAGGACAATAATCTCCTGCGAGACCTGAGGCAGATGTCACTTTTCAAGCATACTGGTATTCCTTCACAGTCCTTTTTTTTTAACTGTGTATATATATATATTCAATTATTAGTATTATTTACAACTGTATTGTGATCAGTAGTTAGCTAAGGAATGAAACATTTTTTAGTTCCATGTTTCCTTTTTGTGACTTCAAACTTTGCACAAGACTGTTCGAATTTATATATCTAAAACTAACTACACTACTTTGTAACACATTTGGGTTTTTCTCATATTGATCAACATATTTCAAATTGTCATATTTTGTAGGATCCATCAAAGTCAGTTCCATGATAAGGGACCCTGAATCTATGCACTCTAAAGAGGCTTCATTTCACTTACGACTACAATGAGAGCCAGAACCGAGCTGGCCATCATGGACCACAACATGAACATTAGGTCATGGTAACAAGCAACTACAGTCTGACTGATACACGTGGTAACCAAGCTCTGCCTGACACATGTTCACACAGGGTTATTTATTTTCAGTAATAACATTACATTTATGCACCAAGTGCATTTTTGAACATCATAACATGTAAACAGCTGTTATGACCATGATGGAAATGGCTAAACAATGACTTCCCTTTGTCTTTCTTGACAGGAAAACCTCGGTACAAGTATGTCTACACTAAGACAACACAGCAGTGGGTGGCTAAGCCAGCCTACGAAGCCACCTCTCCGCTTTTCAGGAGTGATCTGATGGAGGATGTCCTGAAGTTGAGGGAAGAGAAAAACCTTGAACCTTGGCCCCGTCCTCCTCCTCGCCAAAGATGGTTGTTGGAGAATATAGCACCTGTACCTAGGCCAGACCCGGCTGAGTTAGTGGCCCAAAGACTGTCCTGGTTCAAGAAGCTGTGACCTGTGACCGTCTTTCAAACTCTTATTTTTTTGTTGTTGTTTTTTTACTTTGCAATTTGCACAAACACTTTTAGTGGATCTGCTTTTTTTTTTTTTTTCAAATTGATCCATTGTGCAAAGCCAGAGCTGCTTTTGTCCAGTTTAGCAGTTTATATATATATATATATATATATAGTATATGTATGTAATATATTTATACAGTATATATGATATATATATCTATATATAGGCAATTTCATGATTAGATGTATAACCTCACCTTAAAACTTTAAGTCTCACCCTACACTGGCACATCAAACTGTTTTTGATTATAATGAAAACAAACAAAGATGTGTTGGTTTATAAAAGACTTATTATTTTACATAAAGATAAATATGAATATTTTTAAGCAGAGTTATACATTTCCACATTAAAACACTTTTGATTTTGAAGAAACTATACAGAAAGCAAAAAAAAAAAAAAAAAAAATTAGATCAAATCATGACATTATTTTTTCTGTTTGCCTGATTCAGCCATGGAGTTTGCAGAAGAATATGAAAACAAATGTGAAATGCTGCTAGGTTTGCGGAGGTTATCTGGCATTTTGTTCATCAATAATGCACGAAAATGATCACGTCCATAACGCTGGAATTGCCCATATATACATATATATATATATAGTATTGTTGTAAATATTTGTACAGTTATTTGATTCTATTTCTTTCTAGTTTATTTAGATTAGATGTGTGATCTACCTCTGTCTTGACCCTAATCTGGCAATTAAACTGTTTCTGATTATAGTGAAAACGAGCAAAGATGTGTTGGTTTATAAAAGACTTATTATTTTACATAAAGATGAATATGAATATTTTCAAGCAGAGTTATACATTTCCACATTAAAACAGTATTTGATTTTGAAGAAACTATGCAGAAAGCAAAAATAAATAGATAAACAAATTAGATCAGATAATGTGTGGATAGCATGTTCAGCATCCTGGAACCCCCTCCGGTGTGGGTGATTTTTTTTCCAATTAACCTTCGGGACATGGAAAAATGCTTCCAACCACAGGTGCAGAAGAGACGAAAAAAAATCACCTGAGGTAATGCAACCAACGTCTTCCGTGCGATCGTGCAAAACGTTCCACTCAGAAACACTCCACGTCAGTGGGCATTGCTTCACAACACCGTCAAGAGCACCATCAGTTACCGGTTGTAACGTTACGTGGCTGAGGCTGAGTCTAGCCTGGCAGCAGCCTCCTCTGCTAGCTGTCTCTCTCTCTCTCTGCTTCTACGGCGCTCAAGCACCTCTTCCTCGGTGTACTCCGGTTCAAAAAGAAAAGGTCGCCCATCAAATTCATCCTCATAATCCTCGAAATATACTGTGTCTTCGTTATCCGACATTCTCACTGTGTCTTCGTTATCCAACATTTTCGTTGCGAACTCTGTTGTCTCCGCAAACTTCAATCCAAATAAGCAGGTGAGGTATCACATGACCTGCTTCCGCTCCAGCTCGTCGATCGACTTATCGCGACTTAATCAAAGATGGCGGCGCCTGGTAAACTTCTCCAAGGCGCAGCCTGTACAAATGGCCCTGTATCTAAACTAACTGTGCACTATCAAAGTTCTCTATGCCTCGGTTTACATGTCAACAACCGCGCGACTCTAGGGAACGAAGTATTGGGTAACTTTGAGCCTCGTAAATGGGTGGAAAGTAGAGATTTATAACGATGGCTAGTTCGATGCTGATCTACTCCCGGCAGAAGCCCAATTTTAGCATCGGCTAAATAGCGCTGGAATTCTGAATGCAAGGCACCTATGGAAGTGAGGTATGTCGCAAAAGTAAGCTCTCAGCATCATGTTTTAACACTATTTAAGCCATTTTACACCGGATTTCTCCTTTAAATAACGATTGGAGCACAGACTTGTCACACATAGTTCACTTGCACCTGACCCCTCCTCTCGGGAATATGGCTAGTTAACCGATTGGCTACTAACAGGCTTAATGCTGGAGTCAACCGCTATGTTCAGACCATTCCAAATCAGATATTTAGCATATCTGATCAACATCTGATCTCTCTATCGACCGCGTTCACATTGTTAGTTAAAGTGCTCATATCCGATATCTATGTCCGCTAATCACCTGCCATATCCATGTGGGTTACTATGGTACCCTAATGCATCATGCCCACAAATAATAATCAAAACCATGGAGGGTAGAATATAGGTTCTTGCTCTCTCATATGTTTAACTCATTGACTGCCAGCCGTTTTCAGAATAGAGAGTTCCATACTGCCAGAGGTTTTGGAGAATTTTGACTGTTTTTTAAAGAGCCACAGAATATTATGTGTTACGACTACATAAACAATGAAACTACCACAAGAAAGAGCAGACTCTCTTCTTTCACCAGAAAAAATAATTTCGTTTCTACCCCTTTCCATTGCTTAGAAATCAGCAGGCGAACATAAGCTACTTTCTCCAAACATCTCCCGTTTTTGACCATAAAAGGGAGAAAATGAGCGTTTTGTTTGACAACGTTAGTGTCTTGGATGCGCGTATTTTTCGGTCTATTAGCACGTCAGACATCGGGAAAATGTCTTCCTTTGATAAGACCACAAAAACAACAGTAACAGGGGGCTTTTGGTAATAAAATAGACATTGTTGTAACAAGGTAAATATATGCTATTACAGGCTGTGACAGCGATAACTCAGTGATCAACATCCGGCTCGCAAATTCTTACCTGACCCGGAACTGTGAGCTAGCTGGGCACTGAAACAAGTCACAACTGCTATTTCCGTTTGCCCAAGGTTGATCTCCTTCATCTCCCACGATCGAAACACTACTCGAACTACTATGGCAGTGACACATACTCTGATCGAGTGTGTACTTCCTAAATTTCTCCGATTTACGTCTGCACTTTGCTAGCGGCATATTTAGCCATGTCATTAGCTTTCTCTACTTCTCCCTTGGCCATACCTATGAATCTATGCTCATCTCACATCCAAAGTGACACACTGCCACCCTCAAGAACAATTTGGAACAACAATTTTCGACGGAGAATTCTGATATTTACAGACAAGGTTCCCTAGGTCTTTCTGCAGACCGCCCCATTAAAAAACGCAGTTGACGTCTAAAGACGCCATTGGCAGTGAACGGTAGTTTTTCAGTTGACGTCTAAAGACGTCATTGGCAGTCAATGAGTTAAGTGGGGCCGTAGCACACAGCTACAAGTAACAAGGTAGTATCAGAGATGGTTCAGTGCATCAATGCAGTCCAGCACAGCTGTTAGTTGCCTCTCTGATGCGTGGTTGAAAACGTTCACTGACGTTGATTTCCACACGCGAGGTAAACGTTGCTTTCCACACGCTAGGTAAACTCCAGGTCATATGCAACTTGTGGTAAATCCATAACGCGCACTGACACGTTATAGCAAATGATATCGCTTTTTAAAAGGAGATCTAACATTAATCGCTCACTTCCATCCATCTGCATTCCACGTGTTGATGTTTGTGTCACGAGACAAATGATGCAAGTGACACGGTGAAATCTTATCCATGTGGTTGAAGCTGTTCAGACTGCAGCATATCCGATATGAATCGCAATTGACACCACATGGGTATGTAGGGTGTAACAGATTCGGAGAAATACGAATTCATGTGGTTTTCTGCTGTTCAGACCACTTGAAATCAATTCTAGATACAACCTGGATATGCAACAAATCGGATTTGGGATGCCAATCTGAACGAGGCCATAGTTTGAGTTGAAAACTGTAGCTTACCTCCATAATTTCCACAATTGACGAAGCTCAAAGTTACTCCAAATGTCATTCCGTACATTCCCAAGGGTGTTTGCATTTAACCTGAGGCATGGACCCAGCTAACACAGTTACGTTGTAGCGACGTTGCGGCAACGTAAATTCACGACCAAAGTTACGTTGCCGCAACGTAACTTTTTACGTTGCCACAACGTGGAAAGTGAAAGAGGCCTATTCGTATCTGCGACGTTACTTCTGACGTTGTCAGCCCGTAACGGCGACGTTATGGCAACTTCCTTTTACAGGTTGGCAGGATGTCGCCAGGATGTAATTCCCTACGTTGCCAGTCCGTAACCGTAACGTAACGGTGACTTTGTGACAACCAAGACTTAACAGCGACATTGTGGCAACTTTCTTTTTACAGGTTGGCAGATAGTCGCCAGGATGTAATTTTCCTACGTTGCCAGTCCGTAACCGCTACGTAACAGCGACTTTGTAGCAACCAAAGACGTACTGGTGACATAGTAGCAACTTTCTGCTTAGGTTGCCATGACGTCGCCAGTTTTACAAAACAGGCGGACATTAACATGCAGTCCTTATTTGCCCTGGAGGCTAGACCAATCAATTGTCTAGCATTGGACCTATTTTAATAATGCATCACTGATTTTTATCTCAGGGTTCTGGTCGCCTCACAAGTGTTTGAACCTTTACAGAAAGAGGCATTTCACAATTTCCACAATACATTTTTATTTTGACGCTAATTCGGTCAACTGGATCTATTCCTGTGGATCTTCCTCTTCCTCCTCCACCTCCTCATCGACCTGATGCCGCTGCTGCTGCTCTCGTTGTGCCTGTGTGAGAAGGTGAGAAAATATCAGTGAAGACAGATCTTTCCTTCCCCCCCCCCCAAGACATGGTGGAGATAAGGCTAGCCAAAACTTAACATTCATTGTGTTTACCTTGTAAAGTAGCCTAGACTAGATGAGATAGTTGTTGATAGCCTATAGCATAGAAGAACTACTTTAAGCTTTAACTTAATTAACGGAAATCTGCAATAAGCGGCAGCAGGGGGTATTTGGAATGTTAATTCAATGCGTGTTTGGGATAGGCTAACAGTAGCATTCTGACAACTTCACTAACCCAAGGGGTGTTTTCATAAGCTTTACACAAAATGTTTTCAGCTCTGACTAACGTTAACATTAGTGAAGTTCTCCCTACAGCTAAGCCCATCTTAAAACTAGCCTAATGGAAGTCAAGCCAGTATATTGTTACGAATAGCCTTTCTTTATTTAACATTTCACCGAAGAAGAATAAAAAAAAAAAAACAAATTATTCATTAATTTAACCAATTAACACAATTTTGTGTCGAAGCGGAATTTTTGAAACTTATTGGACTCAGTTAACCAGAATGCACTGCACGAAACAAGTCGTCACTCTTAATTCATTTAGCTAGAGCCATGCTCTTCATATAGCCGGCGTGCTGGATGCTTTACAGTCTTTGTTTTTTAGAAGGATTTTGCTGCCTCGTCTGTTGCAGTGATCGTGACTTCAAAGCTAAAGGCCAAAACTGAGTTGTGAGCCCAGAGCTCTCAAGTTTTAAACTGGATAGAGTTTGTTTTTATCAGTTGTGTGAAGAAATTAAATGACTGAGCCTACTGTACCTGAGCTTTTAAACAGGCTGAAGGGGCATGCCTGAGGGTTTCAGTTATCAGGACCTCCACTGTCTTCTCTCCAAGCCCAGGCTTCTACTTCATAACTGCCTCTGAAAACATAGAAAGAAGATACAGAGGTAGAATGACAATGAAAGGATGTTCATTTTTAAAGGGGGAATCAAGTGTAAATAAGTTTATTTACATTCTTTTGTTGTTGAGTGTTTTTTTTTTTGGGGGGGGGGGGGGGTTGTCTGACATTGTGGACTTACGTTTCACTGTCGTGCACACAGCAGTGCCAAGCATTGGCAGCTTCCCCTTCTTCCCCCTGAGGCTGTAAGCCCTCCAAACGGTGTTGGCTGCTACTGCCCGCATCACCCGCCGCACACAATCTCCTGGGTGGTTGCCGCTTATAAGGCTAAGATGGGACACCTGAGTAAACATGGTAAATATAATGTTACAATGCAGCATTGTTGATGTAGTATGTGATGCGTTCTGAAGCTACATTAGTTAACATACAACTTTTTTCCGGTACTTGGAATCCTTGAGGCGCTGTTCGAGGTCTTGGAGCTGTCCTGACCAATGTAGTCATGCCAGCGACACTGGCATCGCTGGCACCAGAAGCATGCTCCCACGCCCCCTCCACAAGGCTTGTTATCAGTATGTTTGTAATAAAATGGAAAATAAATAGTTCACCATAGACACAAGTCCTAACACTTTTCAGTTATACTGTATGTAATTGTAGCACAATACCTACCGTGGATAAGTCCTCTGTAGAAGGATGCGTGGGGCCTACGCACGACGGCCAGGGGGGAAGATGAAGGCTGAGTAGGTGCGGTGGCGGCCCGGTCAGTGGCGGCGGCTGGTGTGGAGGACCTCCCCTCCACCTCATAAATACTTGAGAAAAGCTCCAGAAAGAAACCTTCACTTGGTAGTGACACACGACCCGTGTCCGGCTCCCTTAAATAGATGGATTCCGGCTGGATCTGAATTTGACATATATGACTTCACTTTGCCTATTTGTGGCTTATAGGCATATATCAATCCATGACATTGCAGGCAGAGCATAACTACATTTAACTCTGCTTCAAATTATTTAAACTCCATGATCAGTTTAAATATTTGCATGCATGCAACTCCATAAATGCGCTAATAGTAATAACATACCAAACATTGTCATTTTATTATTTTAGTGATATGTTTTCACAAACAGCTTGAATGTTATCTTAGAATGTTTATGAAAGTTAATGCATATTTATTTAAATACGTATTTACTTAAAGCGTTAGGCCACCATTCGTGGAAATAAGTTCATTTTGCACCTCCTCTCGAGTTAAGACATTGAGTTTTACCTTTTTTCTGTTCATCAAGCTGTTCTCCGAGCCTGGCGATACGACTTGCAGCTCTAGCCTAACATAGTTGCTTGAATCATATTTGAACAGCTAGCATCGCGCCCGCTAGCATCTCGCTTAAAAGTAATAAATATTTCCCATTTAATTTTCCCAAGTAATTTAATTTTCCCAAGTAATTTTCCCATTTAAATGTCTTCTCATCTCTAGTTGAAAAATGTAATAATACTTGCAGAAAATGAAACGTGGCGATTTCTTTGGACGAATTGGTTTGGAACTATAATCTCATTTTTGCGTAATTATCAATGCGCGTGGCGTAGCAGCACACTCATATCAAAGCAGCCCCCGAAAATAGTCCCAACAAACACAACACAAGTTCATGTTACATTCACTACGTGTGTTGATTATTACGCCGAACTGTATAGTTCCAAGATAATTAAACTAAGGAAATTGCCATGTTTCATTTTCTGTAAATATTATTATAGTTTCCAACTAGATATGAGAAGACATTTAAATGGGAAAAATAACGGAAATATTTATTACTTTTAAGCGAGATGCTAGCGGGCGCGATGCTAGCTGTTCAAATATGATTCAAGCAACTATGCTAGGCTAGAGCTGCAAGTCGTATCGCCAGGCTCGGAGAACGGCTTGATGAACAGAAAAAAGGTAAAACTCAATTTCTTAACTCGAGGGAAAGTGCAAAATGAATTTATTTCCACGAATGGTGGCCTGATGCTTTAAGTAAATACGTATTTAAATAAATATGCATTAACTTTCATAAACATTCTAAGATAACATTCTAGCTGTTTGTGAAAACATATCACTAAAATAATAAAATGACAATGTTTGGTATGTTATTACTATTAGCGCATTTATGGAGTTGCGTGCATGCAAATAGGCTAATTCATGTGGAAGACACGAAACCTATTTTGAAGACATTTTCAACAGGTTAGAGACATGCAAAAAGCTTTTAACCTACCTCTTCAATAGCTGCCTGCACAGCACACTCCAGCTCATCTTGGGACACCTTTCCCCAACTGCTGTACACCAGCCCCTTCTCTTTACATTTTTTTTTTTGTTGTTGTTGTTGTTTTTTTTTTTAAAATTAGAACCTCTTCCTACATTTTGAAAGAAAAAAAACTTATCTCCTCGTAAGTTTTGCCTTGTTCTTTCAGAGCCTTTATATTGCTGTAGTGCTCTTCCAGGGCCATCGCGTGTCTGCTAAAATGTTGCCTGGATCTTCTCCCCATACTTACAGATGTCATTTTCAGCAAAGTAGATCTGTAAAACAATGTTGCCTTAGTTGATCTTTTCTAGTGGTGGGCCGTTAACGGCGTCAACATGCTGTTTTTTTTTTTTTTTTTTTTTTGCTTGTGCCTAGGATCGTGGCGTATTCCAGGTCAACAAAGTCGCAAAATTCTTTCAGCTGCTCTGTTTGGACTGTGTAGATGTGAAAATGACCGAAAACTCTCACAATGAAGCTCTCGATGTCACAGGGTAAGGTATCTGCGGACGTTTGGAGAGCATTGTGAGCCATGTGTGCAGCACAGCCCACTCCTATCAACTCGTTAGCGGAGGCTTGATTCAACTTGAAGAACACGTTGTTCACTCCGGTTACATGCCGCCATTCCGACATACCGCCACTCTGACATTGACGTCTAATTGTCGTAGTGGCGGTATTTTCAGTTATAGCAAACGTCCCTGCACTCCGACATTTTTTTTTTCTTAGTCGGAGTGGCGGCATGTTTGCTATTTTTCAACATACCGCCATTCCGACATGAGGGAGCCTTGCCTTATCATGGCTGATGAGGCCAAAAAAAGGTCCTGGCTGGGTCATTAATGAGAGCCAAAAAACTCAGAATTTCTAGCATAGGGCCTATTCAAATGGATACAAAATAAAGATTAAAATGTCTCATATAGTAAAAGTGCATTGTTATAGTTCTTAAACGTTATCAGGGATGCAAACGGCGCGCCTTTTGGCGGATGCCGCCTTTTTCACAGCTGTCTGGGGGACTTTTGTGAATCGTGCAGATCCGAGGAGTTTTTTTTTAGGGGGGGTCTGAGGTGTGTGATTGTGTAGTAGTGCAGACGCGTCATTTGACCTGGCCATTCGATTCGAGGCTGAAGCCCTGTCAAGTTCGGCTTGACAGACATAATTGCAACAGAGTCGGTGAAAACCGCTACTAAATCTGTTCTGACACGCATGCAATAATCTTGCTGCAATTCAACGTCTTTCAGATGCATATGCCTGTAGTGTATCGCAATGCCAACGTTTGCAGACCTTGTTTTTATCCATAAAAAAAGTTGGGCCGTCTCATCCGCTGTTAAACACAGCCCAATTATAGGCTACATACGTAATGCACCCGACTGGCTTTAAACCTTTCCCACGGCAGGAGTTCGCAACAGTCAAACATCGTTTAAGTTACGCAATCAGCTGATCCGATAGTTCGGGCATTCGGGCATTCACATATCTCTCAGACATCTCTCACATATATCTCTCTGCATATTGTTTCATTCATTCATTTCCCGCAGTGCATTTAGGCGGCTACCATGCCAAAAGCTGCCAGTGCATTAGGCGGCTACCTTGCCAAAGGCGCCTTGCTTAAGATCCCCGGACTTTTTTTTTTTTTTAACGCATTGGCCTCGCCTATATATGGAAGCCCATTTCCGCTAGTAAAAAAAAAGTGGTCAGAAAAAAATCCAAATTATGAGATAAAAAGTCACAATTTTGAGATTAAAAGTCTAAATTTTGGGAAATAAAGTCTAAATGTTGAGATTTGAAAGTTGAAATTATTAGAAACAAGTGACAAATAGCATTTATTCATCAAGTTGAATTTAATTCAGTGACAAGTTATGATAGTGCCATAAGTATGGCTGTACTGCAAGTAGCCTAATTGGTACAATGTCAGATGACAAATTAGGCTACTTAATGACTTTAGAAGCCAATAGCCTTGGGGCAAAGGTTTCTTTTTTATATTATTGATATTGCTGTTTAAAACCTCAAAATTAAGTTTTATCCCACTACCTGATTATATGTTGAAATAATCGACAGAATAGGCTTCTCGATTCCAAAAGTATATGATGGCATTAACTAGAATAAGGCTGTGATTTTGGCCCCCATCGGGCGACGCCCCCTCCCCCTGGTCGTCTACCTGCCCTAGCGTTGATCATCACCCCGGGGCAACGCCCCTCCCCCCTGGTCAGTCTCACTCCTTTTTGACCATACCTCTGTTTGCATCCCTGGTTAATAGTCCTTCATTGTCTTTAGTGCCGGTTTCATGCGTGTGTGAGAGCAACACAAGGAGTGAGTGCACAACTTGACTCATAACGCAGTTAAATGGACAAGTGTTTTCTCTCTCTCTCTCTCTTCTCGGTGACCTTTGGTATTGGCTACTTTCATAATGGAAAAAAAATCACCCTTATAGTAGGTGTACTAGGGAGCTAAAAAAAAATAGGCTCCACTCATCACGGCCGTTATAGCTGGCAACAGACCTTCCGATTTTTAACCCCGATTTTGATACGATGGAACGTCCGGGCCAGTCATGGGTAGTCACGGGTAATCATGAGTAGTCGCAAGTTTCAGTCGTGGCTAGAATCGTTATGTGTGTTTGGGTGACAGATTTGTAACGATGCGATTCTTCCCATTGTTGACGCAATTACGACTGGGTCCGACTGAATCAAACATGTTTGATATGATCTTAACCGGTCCGTTCTGAGGTCGCTATGATACCAATTATGACATTAAAATGCTGACGACTCGATCGTTAGGTTTGTGCTCATGAACGACCGTCAATCGTCCCAGATTGAGGCCCAGTGCCCACGACAACGATAACGGTAGATAAACGTGGAACATTTCCACAGATGTGGCTATCGTGCCCACGGCGACGGCGTTTTCTTGAGTTCAAAACGCAGAAAACACAAACGCCCTCCAAAGTGAAGATCTTGAAAACGCTCCAACCTGTCGTCGCCGTTGGAACAACTCAAACCGCAGAAGTGCGTTTTTCTTTGCACGCGCACCTCAAACAGCTGACGTTCTACCGCCAAACAGCTGACGTTCAACCTGACAGCCTGACAAAATGGATGAGCGTCTCCGATCATTAAAAAAATCATAATAATTGATAAAATGCCCATCGGCAAACCTGACGTATAGGCTAGTTTAATACTTAATTTAAACCTTTTGTTAGGCTACCTTTATTGTGTACGCGCGCGTGTGTGTAGGCTATGAGAGAGAGAGAGAGAGAGAGAGAGAGAGAGAGAGAGAGAGACCTATAGCCTACCATGATGCGAAGGTCCGGGCCTCGCTCATTATGAAAGGCAAAAAACTCTGAATTTGGGCCTATTCAACTGGATAAAAAAATAAATAAATATTAATACGTCTCATTCTAATAAGGTGCCTTGTCAGTTATCTTAAATGTTGATAGTCCTTAATTGTCTCCAGTGCCGGTTTCATGCACGCAAGAACAGGAACACAAGAAGTGAGTGCCTTGACTCGTAACGCAGTTCAATGTTTTTTTTTTTTTTTTTTTTCGGTGACCTTTGGCGTAGGCTACTTTCATAATGAAAAGATTCCCACAAAAATAGGCTCCACGCAAGTCTTGCTATCTAAAAGGCTGCTGCGAAAGTGCGCAGGCAGCAGTGAATTTATAAATCACAAAGGCTACCATGGTAGGCTATGTGTGTTGTTCGGCACAAATTAACAAGTTTCACCACATTATAAATGAAACAAGGTTAATATCTTAACGAAAAAAATATAATGGAAACAAAAAGTAAACTTGGAGAAGTTGTAGCCTAATCCAGGGATAAGCAAACGTCGGACAGCCGCCGTGTTGAGGAAAGCAGGCACTTTTAAACAGAGTAACCTAGATCAACACAACCAAGTCCCAAAATTAATTGCCCCGTTATCCCCAAAATCAAAGTTTATAGCCTTTACAAGTCTGATCGCGGTAGCCTATTCTATAGCCTAGATTGCCAACCAAACGGAAATTCAAGTGCAACAGAGGAATGTGGGGTCGAACTGAGAACAAACTTTGGCCCTGGCAATTTTCCCTCAGGTCGGCCCACCACTGGATCAAGGACCCCAACCCAGCACCAGGCAACTGTAGGCATTAAAAACTTAAACACAAAAGAACTCAAGATATAAGGTTTGCGTGAGGATTGCTACGTCTGAGTGTATAATAGGGCTGGCGCTGCGTAAATCTGGATGTCTAGCTATCCACTTTCGTGGGACTGGCATCAATATGATAGTGTAGGCTACAGAAAAAACACGTTAATTTTACAAATGCGCTCACAAGATAAATATGGATCGGCAGTGACATGGCTACCATGTATTAAAATAGAAAAGAAAACAGTAATGGCCTAATTAGGCTATAGCCTACATTTTCTCCAACGCGAAACATAGGCTACATTTGTCATTGATAGCTTTTTACTCCGCAATATGCATCTCCAAATGCATGCACCTTTAGGCTATAGGCAATCAATTTAGTCAACGAGGAGGGCATTAAGACATAGAAAGATAATTTAATTGGAGGATGAGAGAGCTTTTGAGCAAAAGACGTATCCAGCTTTTGGAGTTGCGCGTTATTGGAAACTTTACCATTTGCGGACCACCACGGTATTGTGGTTTGTTAACTACGGAATAAACAATGAAAATTACTTAGAATAGCGATTAGCGTTGTACTGCACCCAAAACGCCAGCCATAGCCTAAACAATCAAAATGATTGAGATGATCAAACTCAAAGGCCTGGGTAAAATGGGCTTTTTGGTGTAGCCTAGGCTAATTAATTTAATATGGCTAACCTTAAGTTTGGTAATTCTAGTCTAGACTTGTTTCTTAGCACTATGCAGGAATAAAATTGCATCTAAAGTGTCAGGATTCAGGCGAGTGCGCCTTGACTCTATAATGCGCCCTGTGGCACTGAAGGAGGCTTGCTCGCAGCACTTGTTACTGGAACACTTGCTTGGCAAGCAAGGTGCTGTAGTCGTGGGAATGACTGGCCTTGTTTCTCCTAAAAGGAAAGTAGATTTGCCTCGGATGTAGGTATCAATATTTAATTAACAATGTATATATTTTTTTCAGTTGATTGGTTCAACCGCCACCCGCCCGAATTTAATTAAAATATTATTTTTCGTCACGTCATCCGCCCAATCCGCGGAGTCCGCGGCTGCAATCCGCGCATCTCTAGTACTGCTACTGCCGTTACTGCCGCGCTTCGCCATTTTTCTTTAAACTGACGCGGAAAGTTGTCGAAGTCATTAGAGGAAGTAACGCAAAACAGGAATTTGGTGTTGGTGCTACTGCCACCTACGCCCGTGGCGTGCATAGTACATAGGCAAACTGCACGTTTTATACGTTTTCCCCGTGTCCATGGGCAGACAGATATCCACCCCCAAAACGCTCGTAGGCACGCAGATAAATTGTGGAGAAAAAAACGGACATCTGCGTTTATGACTTAGACCGTTGTCGTGGGCACGTAGCCTGAGTCTGTAGGTTTGGCTCACTAATCGTAAAAGACTGGCGTTCTAATCGTAAAAGACTGAGAAAGTCGGTAGGTCTGTTCCCAGCTTATAAAAGACTGCTGCAGTAGAGTGCGCTGGTTTAAGCAGTGACTAACACACCAATTACAAAATACCATCGGTCTATGTTCTGTTTCGTTAATAACTTAACGAAAAAAATAGCTATAGGCTACTGGATACAACAAGTAAACTTGGAGAAGTTGTAAGCTAGGGATAAACAAACGTCGGATTGCCTCTGTGCAGGAGAAAGCAGCTGCTTTTAAACAGAGTAATGTTTCATGTTTGATTCAGTCGGACCCAGTCGTAATTGCGTCAACAATGGGAAGAATCGCATCGTTACAAATCTGTCACCCAAACACACATAACGATTCTAGCCACGACTGAAACTTGCGACTACTCATGAGATTTGCTACCTAACAAAAAAGTCAAGTAGCCTATATTTTGCGTAAAAGACGTCTCCAGCTTTTGTTTTGGATAATGCGTTATTGGACATAAACCTCTACTTGCGGACCACTAGTATGGTGGTTTGTTAACAAAAATATGAGTCAACAAATACATCCAAAGATAACATTTTGCTATTATGACCAGTCAATTAGTTGAACATGTATAGGCACTGTGAAACCGCTTTGCGCTAAAATAAAAGAATAAAAAGCACCACGAATGGTTCTCATTTATATATTGCCCAAAGAAAAAAATAATGTCTGGCCCTGTGCATATTAAGAGTATGTTAGGACCATATCCTATATTTAGAAAGGATCATGGAAATCCCATCGATAATGGGTGTAAATGGGATGGGCAAAACAATCCATTTCAATCAATATCAATGACCCACCTCCCCTGTGTTATTTTTGCAGAGCACATCCAGTGTCTGACTTCTCAATGCAGGATTTTAGAAACATGTTGGCTCGTTAAGTCGTTTAGTGTAGTGAATGAAATCCAAATTAAAGTGAATATGAAAACACTATCGGTTTATTTGTCAAGTTATACTGTATTTTGTTTTTGTGATATTACAACAACATTGTAAGACTTCCTGATCTGGAGACAGTAAATGCTTGTTGCCATGCAGGACAGCTCGCCAGTATTATTGGCTCATCAATAAAAGCATACCAGGGATCCAAAACATAAGCAAAACATCTTTAAAACAAATGAAAATTTGATATGGACTGAATAACATATTGCCAACTACCACCTAGGCACATAAATTATCCTTCTGCTTGTTTCCCCTATAGACAGCACTCTGTGTGCTCAAACAGAACTGATAATTATGTCCTTGCTATTAACACCATTTAGTGTGTAAAAGAAACCCAGAAACCAACCAAAACAGCTTTGATGATACCTAACCAGCAATCAAATATGAGAAAGAAATTTTTTTCTTAAAATGCAGAAGTGCCAGCCTGCTCTGTCTTTGAGACGTGTGTACTGATATAAGGCCTGGTTCTGGTGTGCTAGAATAAAATCAGAGCATCTTGCTGCTGCATCAGTGCCTCCCCACTAGATGGCACTCTAGTGCTGTTAGTGCTGTTCCTTTAACTTCAATTTCTTTAACCTAGTCCTAATTTCTGATATGGTGTGAATATATTTACCAGGAGTGAATGACAGACTTGCCACATTTTTAGTGATCCATTTAAGGCATCAGGTATTTTAAACCTGATGATTTTTTTCTTTAAATATGGAAGTATTATGAAACCCCCTCCAATTCAGTGAGTTTGGGGAATGCCACCCTTTGCTTCTCTGTCACACAGTTAAGTTGCAGTGGTACTCTTTCTTACAAAAGGCATGAGAATTGCCCATAGAAAAAATGAGTTGCTCATTTGTGGTTAAATCCTGTCTCTTGAGAAACAATTCAGCTTCTCATATGTTGATCATTCTGTGATCATTTGTTTCTGAATTACTGCTCCTAAGGGTCCCTTAGGAGCAAGAAATAAGCAAGAAATAAGACAAAAGTTGAGCAATACTTGAGAAGTGGGATACACAAAGAAGATCTCATTATTGTCTGCACCTGATCTCAATCATGTCTGTCATTTTGAAGGACAGTTGCTGAGAATGAATCGAGATGAAAATAAGACTTTTATGAGACAGCTCTAAGAAATATGAGCCCTGAAAGAGATCTCACCGTTCTCTTCAATGTCTTGATTGTTTCTCTTATTGATTGTTATCATACTGATGTCTGAGCCATATTTGAGAAATATGAGAACAAATTAAGAATGTCATTTAAAGATTTTCTAGCAGGGCTATGCTATATGAAACAAACACAGACAAAAAATAGTTTAAATAAATGTCATTTATTATGAATAAATCTTACAAATCACTTAAGTGATCAATCCAAGAAAATGAACTTGCTTTTCATGTAGCCTGTAACTTTATCAACCGTATGCTGGCTACAAGGACAGATTTGACGATGCTGGTGCATAACGCTAGCAAGGTAAACATACAACGAAAGCTCAATCTAGCTATGCCAGCCTACTGAACACATTAAAGCTGAATGATTTTGCAATCTTACCTTAATAAAACTCACTTAAAGGATATGTTCGGTTTTTAACACATTTAGCCCCTTTTCTAGAGTGTCTAGGGTGCAATAGAACGACTGACACCAAAATTTGGATGATTGGTCCTGCTACTCACCGAGTATACGGCTATTTCAGAACCCCCCTTCCTGCTTCAGACAGGCTAGCTTTGTGCATGTCTGACAACGTTCCCTAAAACCACCTAAAACATTGTTATTTTCAAATATGCTACTCACCGAGTCATCAGTGCTGTTATATGGGCATGCAAAACAATTCTCGTCGTGAAAAACCATTCCTGTCGTGTTTTATTTAGCATTTTGAAAATCCTGGAACTATTTTCTCCGACATCTCACAGCCGCCTATAAACTTCCGCTGTACGTTTGAACGTGAAGAGTTGCACAGCTTGTGAAAAGTCTACAGCTAAGCGCACAGCGGAAGTTTATAGGCGGCTGTGAGATATCGGAGAAAATAGTTCCAGGACGAGAATTAGACCGTGCGCAGACCATGATACGTATGAACATTCGTATAATGGGCGGGCTATGTCAGGCTACATCATTGCATGCCTAGCATACTAGAACAAATATTTTTTCACTTGTTGCTAGGGTAGGTGTGGTGGTTGCTAGGTAAATCATGCCAGTTACTATGGTGTTTGCTAAGTTTCAACTGTGGAAGGGGTTGCTAGGAAGTTGCTAGGGTATGTTAAATGGTTGCTATGTTGTTGCTAGGCTGTTCTATGCGAAGTCTATGGGAAAAAGTTTTAAAAATTTATAAGCCATAGTTTAAAAAGTTTGAATGGTTTGAATGGTTGTGTGGTTCGAGCAGAATTAGGGTGTTGAAGAATATTAACAATAAAATATAAGCAGAAGAAATCAAAGAACAAAAAAGTGCAATTTTATGCACTCTAATAATAATAAGACATCGAAGATCAATAGAGATGTACTCTAATAACATAAATGTGACAAGACAAATACTGTCCTAGCTCCTGAGCATCCAACAACAGCAGGGTTCATGTTTGGTAGATCTGTGGGGGTAGAGAAGAACAAAATCAGTTATATAAGGATCCAATATACCCTAACATCCAAACTCTTACTAGAGAAAATGAGTTGCGATTAACGGACATTTGCACAAACGCAGTGAGCAATTGATGTTTAAAATAAAGTCTTTTTAAGCGCTATTTGGGCATGGTCCGTGGCGATATTGACACCGTTCAATTACAATTTAAACAAGGATTCAAACAGTATGCTTGTTAACTGTATGCAACCTGCTCATCTGGATATATGAATATCTACCCATTCATTTAGATAGGGCCTTGCACTTACTAAGTCAAAATAACTCCCCGAAGGCGTCTCCAAGATGGCTGCCGAGTGAACGGACTTGCCTTAGAGGGACTTTGCAATAATCACAGATAGTGTAAAGCTAACGCAGTGTAGGATGCTTTCTTGTTACTGGCTGAGGTTTTCTCTACCGCTCTTACTGAAGTGATGTGCTCTATTTAAGAATTTTTTAAGTATTTAGGGCAGGGGCAAATTTCATGCATAGGCTATGTTGATCTTAAGGATGGCAGGTCTAGTAGAATGCTGATAGGATATTATAAGTGATTGCAACTAAAATGGAAATTAATTAGTGTTAATATTTTTTTGTAAAGTTGACAACTTTTCTGGGTTAAAGGCTTTTGGAAGCATGCAAACATCCAATTATTGGCTCTAAACATCAGCCCCAAAAGGTTTTCTTTCAACATCCCGTCTGGCAACACATGTAACACCCACAAACGTAATAACTTCCCACAAACGTAATAAACCACAAACGTAATAAAAATATGCACTTTTAAAATGTAATAATCCTACAAACGTAATAATTTCCCATAAACGTAATAACAGTCGCCTACTGTTAACGTAATAAAAAAATTCCCACAAACGTAATAATTATTACGTTTGCAGGAAATTATTACATTGGTGGGAACATGAAAAAACTTATTACATTACCCTCCCATAAACGTAATAAATCACAGATTTGGTGAAATTGTTACCGTTTTATCAGATGTAGGACTTATATTTGTCAGTGAACTTATATCTCTAACCATGTAGCCAGTTGTCAGAGCTTAAAACCTGATACAGTGGCATGCTGCATATGTTTATTCCCCCAATTGTTTTTTATGTGCAGTTTTTCCTAAAGAACTACCTGACCCGTGGCATTGAGGATGATGAAATGTTTATGGAATGTTGGTCTCAAGAGCCCACATCAACTTAACTTAGCTTTAATTGCCCCTATATTTCGATCAGATGATATATGAACTGCACCAAATTTAATGTGTATGATGAATGTGACATCTTGTGGGAATATAAAAAAAGTCAGAGAATGCGCGCACATCAGTGGCACAGGTGCTGGACCAAACATATGATAACTGAAAGGAAAATAAAGGTCCGCAACACTGTTTGATGCTCCCAAGAATTCAATAGCATGACAAGACTAGCACGTCGTGCTATTGAATTCTTGGGAGCATCAAACAGTGTTGCGGACCTTTATTTTCCTTTCAGTTATCTTGTGGGAATATGTCACGTTTTGTGGAATTTCATCCATGGGGGGCTATAAAATAAATGAATTTATATGTACATTTAATGACTGTACAACCATCGACCTGTAGATGGTGCTATTAAAGGTTTACTGGTTTGGGATGATCTGTCACACACACAAAGGGCAGAGAATGTACAGAACTGAGCGGCGGTCATATTTTGTACCGCCATACGGTACATCTAGTTTTCATTTGAGTTGTGTGGAATTGTTGAAGTCAGAGATTCGTACAGTTTACATGTACCAAGCCGAAGCCTTTGTGTGGCCCAGGGTCCACGTCTTTAGTAATTTTAGGAAAAAAAAAGTTAAGTTTATTTAAGATTTTTTTTTAAAGTTAAGCTTTTTAAGTTTTGATTTAGGCCCAGAGTTCAGTGGTGTATGAAGGCATGTCAATGTTTTCACCAAAGATGTAAAGTAATCGAAATGTGTTCAGTTTACATCAAGTCTCAGCCTACTTCATTCAATGCTATGCCTTTGTGTGGTTCAAGGCCCACATCTTTTGAAAACAAGATCTTTTTTAGTTAGTTTATTTGACATTTAACCATTGTGCATATTGCAGACATTCACCTAGACCATGGACTATTCCTATACCTAGTGTTTCATTAATTTTATTGGCATAAAGTATTTGCATTGTAAGGCATCTATTTTTGACACAACCCCTTTTAGTGTTAACATTCAGGAATTTAATATTGGGAATTACGGAAAAATTTAATTACGTTAACAGTAGGCGACTGTTATTACTTTTATGGGAAATTATTACGTTCGCAGGATTGTTACATTTTAAAAGTGCATATTTTTATTACGTTTGTGGTTTATTACGTTTGTGGGAAGTTATTACGTTTGTGGGTGTTACAAACGCATTGACTTAGCGTTGTGATATTTGAAGTTTTAACGGTCTGATAAAAGTGGTCTTACTATGAAGTTGTGCTCATTATATCAATCAATAAGGTTAGTACAGTTCATCACCAGATAAAAAATGATGTAATCAGTTGATGTGAATGGGAGGCAGATGGCTAACGGAAGTTCCAAGACAATCAGAGGACAATTGCGGAAGAAAAAAAGACAAAAAGGGGCGGGGCTGCATAAGGTGAATAGGACAACAACTATTTAGACAAGTATTGTGTCATTTGGAGCATGCTGGTATTAGCAATATAGGCTACAGCATGGTTTCGCCAAAAGAAACCGCACCATTTTACCTCATCACTTACCAGATTGTTCATTTGGGGGAGGGGAGCTCTGACGACTACTCTTTTTCAGCCTCTTCCTGGCAGGCATGTCCAACGTGCTAATGAAGGAAAATCAAATCAAAATCAGTAAGGAAATTCACCTGCAATATACACTTTTCATCACATACCAAATTGTTCAGACAAGTATTGTGTCATTTGGAGCATGCTGCTATTACCAACATAGGCTACAGTATGGTTTTGCCAAAAGAAACTGCACCATTTTACCTCATCACTTACCAGATTGTTCATTTGGGGGAGGGGAGCTCTGACGACTATTCTTTTTCAGCCTCTTTCTGGCAAGCATGTCCATTGTGCTAATGAAGGAAAATAAAATCAAAATCAAATCAAATTATTCTCCTCAATGATTGTCATTCCAACCACCAACCTTAAAATATCAAACTCCTATGTCCCTATTCTGGGGCAAACTTTCAATACTTGGATATAACCTACTAACCTTAGCAAGACAGCCGGTGAACATTTGAACATCTTTTGCTAGATATTACTAGTTTGTATGGCTAGGTATCGACACCTCTTGTTCAATATGCATTGAGAATACAAGTACAAACTTTTTGCTGCTTATAGTGTCTATTACAGAACACTGATATGTCTTTCCACTGATTATGTGGAGAGACATACACCATGATAGAAAATACACTAAAATAGCCTAAATGTTTGAAATACAGTAGCCTATTTTAACATTTTTTTAGCCATTGTGTCCTGTTTTAACTGCCTTCAAGAACATTCAAAAATAGAATATTGTTAAGGATAAGAAAGGTAGCTGGGGGAGATCATAGATGTTGAAGATTCCCGGTAGATTAGAATTTATGTTTCAAGCTGCAAAGTGGTGAATTGACATTCTTGCTGATCACAGTGTGAGTACTTAAAAAATGAGCACTTTGAGAACCTTCTTTTCTATTCAGTTTCATACAACACCCTTCAACACACACAAAATTCTTTACTATTTTTCCTACATACATTGCTGAAAAATACTATGCCTATGTGGAAATTCATCTGCAATATACACTTTACATGTAAAACATGTTTAGGCTAACTGTCAATGTTTTTTTCTGAGCATTCTTAAGAATAGGAAAGGATAAACTTTATTTACTTTAGCTGAACTGAACTGGCAGAACTGTAACATTACCAGTAGCCTATGTGGATATCCAACTTCTCCCACCTATCCACAGTGTTGGGCAAGCTACTCAGTAAATGTAACAAGCTAAGCTACCAGTTACTCCACATCATATGAAGCTTCACTACACCAAAGCTACCGAAAGACAAAATGTAGCAAGCTAAGCTATGAAAAAATGTCAGAAGTAGCTTAACTATTGTGAAGCTGCTTTTAATACACAAAAAGGCCTATAAATAAGTCCAAAAAAGGAGGAAAAAGCAGAGGCACCCTGAGATTTGATGAAGGCCATTATTTTTCTCAAATCTCAGAGTGCCTCTTTCCCCCTTTTTTGGACTCACACTTCACCCCATACAGATGAGCACCTAAGTAACATTGTTTGCACAGCCTCCTGAGCACTCTAAGCTCTTTTGTGTCTTCTCAGGCCTATGAATAAATTCTGTGATCCAACCAATTGTTCAAGTATTAGTGATCAAACTATCAGGCATACAATAGTAACTAACTAATTATATCGAATTGTAGCCTACTTTTATATGGGCAAGATATTTTTTAAATTAAACTTCATCAAATTGACACGATAGACACAATTGATTTTCATTATGGACACTTTTTTGAATTATGACACCTGTCAGGTAATAAATGCATCACAGTACTGTAAGAACTGATCCTCGGTGCATGGCCTAGATGAAAGATTTGCTGTTGTGAACTGATGCCCTGAAAATGTAGCTTGTGGGAAAGCTACCACACTACATGGCCAAAAAAGTAGCCAAACTACTGAAAAGCTATCCGATTCAGAAAATAGCTACACTACAGCCAAGCTACTCAGAAATGTAGTTAAACTAGTAGCTTCACTACTTGTAGCTAGCTACTGCCCATCACTGCCTATCCATAATGTTAGAAACACCTTCAGGTTTGGGTAGGCTAACTGCATCTCCTCACAAATTGAACTGAGGTGATTGAGGGTCAGTAGCAAGCTAGTGATTAGCAAGCTATGATAACATCTAGGTAACGTGTTTTCAGGGGGAAGTTAGATGTCCATAAGTTAATGGATGTCTTAATTGTTTTCATAGACAAACATATAAAAAGTACATGTTTAGGTCAAGGATATGTAAGGTCAAGGATATGTAACCAACACTTTCAGCCGGCTAGGTGGTTGTAGCCCCCTCCAGGGAGTGACAATGTTATCACCAACGTCGTCACAAGTCACAACCTTCACTAACGACACATTTCACCAAAAGAATTTCTAATTTAATTCTTCACTGAACACCTACCTTACAGGGGGAAAGAACTTGAACAGTCTCCTTTTTCGTCCTCTCTTCACTCAAAGATGAACTTCTCTGTTCGACGACTGACGAACTAACGAAGCTTCTAGAAGTCAGGATTCAGTTCCATTCACGTATCCACGCACACGTTCACGCATAGTAGCGCTTCTGCGTCCCGCCCCTCTGGGATAGTGAGTTCGGTCTTTTTTTTTGTTAAGAAAAAAGGATCCCCGGCTAGTTGGGCATGTTAGCGTTATAAGACTAGCATTGGCGTCAACTTTAATTGACGTTATTCAAAAACATTAAAAATACGACGGTTTTAAAGAAAATGTTTATTAGAAGCTGAAATTCATTTCTCTAGTAAAGTTCCATTGTTGTTACGCCTCAATGACTTATGGGTAAAACGTGACGACAAATGGTTGCACTGCTTTCGGTCAAGCTGGGGCTACACATGGACAACGTAAATATTGATCCTCTATCGTATCCTCACCTCTCCGATCATCTTCCAACACCGTGTACTGTCTTCCGCGTTGTTCCCTTAAATCAGTGGTCCCCAAACTTTTTCTGAAGAGGGCCGGATCGCTCTGCGTGGCTCTTTCAGAGGGCCGGAGACCAGCGATCTACCTTGTAAATTACAGTTGATGCGCCTAGGCTACTTTATACAACAGGTCTATTTTAGCCTATTCATGTAAACTACTGTCATTTAGGCCTATGTTGATTTACTTTTGTGAAAATATAAATATAAAATAATCTTAAATGGAAATAGCTAAACCCACAAAATATTAATATTATGAATAACATATGAGCAATATATGAAAGCCTAAGCATTATTTAAAATCTGATTTTATTCCAACATTTTTAAATTAGCCTACCAGAATAGAATAATATGCCAACTTGTTTTTTGAAGTGAATTATTCATCCCTTAATGTCCTACTACAGAACTTATTTTGCATTCCAACAGGTAGGCTAAAAGAGAAATTTAAAATAACACATAAACACGCAAGGAATTTAATATAAGTAGCCTACAGTTGTCATAAGAGGTAATGCTGCATTTATCAATAGACCAAACCGGCTTTAAAAAGCGCACAACAGCGCCAAAATTGTCCGGTGGCCAAAACCGGAATTACATGTAATTGCTTAGAATCGCCATGGAGAATGAAGGGTGGAAAATACATCAGGAAATATTTTGGAGGGCCACTTAAATTGACGTGGCGGGCCGTATTCGGCCCGCGGGCCGTAGTTTGGGGACCCATGCCTTAAATCATGGTGGCGTTGGTTTAAACGGCAAACTTAACAGAAGAGGTATTTTACTTTGCAATAACGTCCTAAACTGGTCCTGTAAAGCCATAGAATTTTGCTGGACAACCATTTGATGTCACGATTTACCTTAGTCATTGAGGCGTAACCGTAATAGAACTTTACCAAAGAAATGATTTCCAGGTTCTAATAAACATTTTCTTTAAAACAGTCGTATTTTTAATGTTTTGGGGTAACGTAAATTAAAATTGACGTCGTTACTAATCTTATAACGTTAACATGCCAAAGTAGCCGGGGATCCTTTTAAGAAAATAATGTTTTGTTTTCGGCATCTTTTACAAATTCCACACAAATTCACAAAAAAAGAGGGAGGGGGGGCAATCGACCACGTCCACTCAGAAGACGAGGAGGCTCCAGCTGTGCATGCTCTGACAGGACAGCATCTTTGACAAAGACAACAACTAGTAAGTGGCGTTTAAGTTTTCAGACTAAACGGACTCTGTTTACTGAAGATAACTCTGAAACTAGAATATACTGTGTAGTTCAATGAACTTAAAGAATTTGGTGAGATTTCTCCTTTGAACTGAGTTATTATTGAAAAAAAAAAGAAAACATCCTGTCCGCCACAGGTAACGTTAAAATAAAAAATGGCGGCCATTAGCCTAGTTATGATGACAATTTTTTTTGTTGTGTATCTCCATGTAGGATCTACACTTAATATTGTAGTCACTTCATTTTATTGTTATAATAGCATACTTGGTGTTTTGCTAGAAAAGTATTTTAGTTTGTAAAAGAGATGAGTTGATGGAAACCTAACTTTTAACACTTCATATTAGTTTTACTTTCATAAAAATTCCCATCGTGCATTCCAGTAAATTGTGTCTGTACTTTTTCAATGGTAGTGTCAGACGGAAACCTGGAAAACGATGGAGAATGACTGGAAATGTATAAATCACAAATAAACATCCAAGAGGGACTGCACAACTGGTGAGAAGCCAGGCATAGCTGTTTTGCAACAAATTTACAGCAGATATGACATTTAATTTAATTAATTAAATTCATATTATTAATACCTTATTTTCCTCCCTGCAGTCTTCCCTGCCTGAAGCCCCAAATTTTCATGTTGAGACTGACCAGCAATACTTGTAAGGTGGGTGTGTGTGTCTTAAGGTGAAGGCTTTTAAGACATAAGGTTATGATCCTTTCATACTTTTGGTCACTGTGTGACTGCAGCCTCATGTTTGGTTGCTGCTGCTATTGATTTTGTCACCTGTATGCCACTGTCAGCTACCAGCTTCACCCTTCTAATGATAACCCTGTGGATTGTTTGTTACTGTATCACAAACATAGAAAAAAATGTAAACATATCTCTAATCACTTATTGGTCCATAAACAGTACAAATGTATACTTTTGTCAGGATGTAGCAGCAGGGGAACACAGCAGGGGGTGAGTTTGCCTCCTGGAAGAGCCCAAAATGCTGCAGTTCAAGAGCAACATTCAGGATGTACCACTCTCCCTCTGGACAATCAAGCCCCTCACCACCTGACAGGTACTGTAGGCCTACACACACCCTCTGTCTGTCGATCTATTTACAAACCTGTCAAGCGCATGTCATAGCCTACTAGGCCATGGGTGTTGAAACCCATTCAATGATATAAAAGTGTATGATTACTTTTACTGCCTATGGAAATGTCCGAAAACCAAGCTCAGTGAACACCAGTTGTAGTAAGAAACAATATGTTTCACGTGTGGCTAGAGAAACTTAACATTTAAATACGAGGCAAGCATTCCCTCAAGTTATCTGCATGCATGAACACAGACACTCTGACATGCACTCTGTCACTCTCTTCCCATGTTGCACTTCAGCCCTTTCAGTCGTGTCTCCACTGCTAACAAGAACTACTAGACCTATCACATCCCTACCTCTGTAGCACTCTTGCACTCTCTGTCAGCACAGCTAAACCCACCATAACTATTCTTAAACCATTTTGGCGGACACTTTCACATCTATTGTATCTACTGATAGAATACTGGCCACATGTAGGCCTATATTCAAGCCATACTCCATTGCAAGTAAAATCAAATCTTCTAATAGCAGTTGCTGAGCTAACGTACTAACATGCGTACATGTTCTTTAGACCCACTTCTCGTTGCGCCACACCTCAACCTGCCTCAAAGTCAACGCTGATTGGTTCGTTTGTTTGACAACCTGCTCCAAATTCTCGTCAATGGAGAGTAGCCAGACTGAGGCTAATTTCTACTGTCACTACAAGCTGTTTTTAAAAATTAAACGCCATATTTAAGCTAGTTCATATTCTATAGGCACAGTAGGTTTATCTAGATGCTAGCCTAAAAAGGAACATGATCATGACAAACAGGCCTATATCCTGGAATATTAAAATGCAATGGGTGTTCAAAGTAAGGAAGTAGAGAGAATGGTTCAGATAAAAGTCCTTGATGCATGCTCTTAATGTTATAGTAAATTAGACAATAAATAAATAAATAAATAAATAAACCAAAAACTTACATTTTAACGCCAAAACGTCGGGCCCGATCTGGAATAGGATGCTTGTATAAGGAAGCGCTGCGAAGCGCAGTGAAATCTCTCGTGTGAGTGATATTACAGAGAGATGCTACGTCCCAGGCAGGAACCAACATGATCAACATGGCAACCAGCATAGCAACTGACATGTCCGCCCTAGCAACGGCTTCCAGCGGCCTTGTAATGTCCTAGGAACCACTCCAATAATGATGATCTAGCAATTAATACAGCAACCAACATGATCAACATAGCAACCAGCATAGCAACCGATATGTCCGCCCTAGCAACAGCCTAGCAACAGCTTCCAGCAACCTTGTAATGAGTTAGGAACCACTCCAACAATGATGATTTAGCAATGAAATAACAACCAACATGCTCAACGTAGCAACCAGCATAGCAACTGATATGTCCGCCTAGCAACGGCCTTAGCAACAGCTTCAAGCGGCCTTGTAATGTCTTAGGAACCACTCCAACAATGATGATCTAGCAATTAACATAACATCCAACATGATCAACGTAGCAACCAGCATAGCAACCGACATGTCCGCCCTAGCAACGGCCTTAGCAATAGCTTCCAGTGGCCTTGTAATGTCTTAGGAACCACTCCAAACAATGATGATCTAGCAATTAACACAGCAACCAACAAAATCAACTTAGCAACCAGCATAGCAACCGACATGTCCGCCCTAGCAACGGCCTAGCAACAGCTTCCAATGAACATAACATCCATCCAACATGTTCAACATAGCAACCAGCATAGCAACTGATATGTCCGCCCTAGCAACGGCCTTAGCAACAGCTTTAGGAACCACTCCAACAATGATGATCTAGTAATGAACATAGCAACCAACATGATCAACGTGGCAACCAGCATAACAACCGACATGTCCACCCTAACAACGGCCTGGCAACAGTTTCCAGCGGCCTTGCAATGTCATAGCAACCACTCCAACAATGATGATATAGCAATTAACACAACAACCAACATGATCAACGTAGCAACCAGCATAGCAACCGGCATGTCCACCCTAGCAATGGCCTAGCAACAGCGCGCACGCACACACACACACAAACACACACACACACACACACACACATTGAGGTAGACACCTAGGACAGGAAGTGGGCTCATATCTTGCCAATAGTTTGTCGTATCAAGACTAATTGTAGTATTATCACTTGGGACCCCTTCTTGACTATGTCCAATAGAGTTGAGCCCATTTGACCACAACAGGGCGCAATAGCTATCAATACAATCTGTTTTGGCTCTTATACTGTAATGT
>JAODXP020000026.1:6222872-6230372 GCA_027497455.2 Sardinella longiceps | reverse complement strand
AATGGAATCTAGCCCTGTTCGCTCTTCTGCATCGAAGAAGAGACTGGTGTGACTGGTGTGTTGTGTGTGTGTGTGTGTGTGTGTGTGTGTGTGTGTGTGTGTGTGTGTGTGTAGAAGTGGGGGCACCTCTTTCCCCTTCGGTGCAATATTGCTGTGGATTTTCAGTTTAATGCTGGTGCATTTCAAGTAGTCCATTGTTCAAACACCTTCAGGGAGGCAACACCCTCTTAGAAAGCGTTTAGTGACCAAATCTCTTCCTAATGACACACACTGCCCTTAGGTATATATTTATTCTTCATTGTAATTCTCTTGGCTTCCATTATTATTATGGCATCATTGTTTTACCTTTTCCACCAGGTGAATGTAGATAAGGTAGGTACTTTGTATGTTTCTTTCAATCTATTTACTAATTGGGATAGGATGTTCTCTATGGATGCTCTAAGAGGGTCTAATGTATTCTGGAGGGCAAAATGATTCTGGGGACTCGACAGCTGAGCGGTATCGGAGCAGTGGTCTGTGCTGAATGTGTGTGTGTGTGTGTGTGTGTGTGTGTGTGTGTGTGTGTGTGTGTGTGTGTGTGTGTGTGTGTGTGTGTGTGGTCATGACATACCCTAATCTGCCAGTAGGTGGTAGTGGAGTACTGTTCTATCCTCTGGAGGTGTTCCTGTGTATGAGAGAGAGAGTGAGACAGAAAGAAAGAGAGGGTGGGAGGGAAAGACAGACAGAAAGATGATGGAGGGAGGACAAGCATTATCACCTTTTCTTTTCTGCCTCCCTTACTCTGTCACTTGGCCGTCTTCAGTGTTTGTCTCCAACTGTCTCTCCGTCTTTTTCACTTCTCTTTGCCTTCCTCAACTCCTGTCCCTCCCAAACCTTTTTTCTCTCTTTCTTTCCCTGACTCTTTCTCACTGTCCAGCCTATTCAGTCTTCATCTGTCCATCTCTCTCTCTCTCTCTCTCTCTCTCTCTCTCTCTCTCTCTCTTTCTCTCACTATTCTGTCTCCCATGCATCCATTCATTTACCACTCTCCTCACTTGATGGAAACAAACACAGGAAAAATTGCCATTTCAGACTATTTCGGATTAGCCCATGGAAGGGTAGCTAGAAGTGTGTGTGCGTTAGTGTGTGTGTGTGTGTGTGTGTGTGTGTGTGTGTGTGCCTGTAAGCATGTCTGTTTTAGGGGAGACCGGGAAAGACTGAAAGGTTTGTGTGTGTGTACTGTGTTTGGACATGTCCACGTCTGTCTGTGTATTTGTGTGTGTGTGTGTGTGTCTGAAGTTGTGGGTGAACATGTGTATCTGTGTTTATAAGTAATTGACACTGAGTGTCTGCTTTTTTCCATTTTTTTTTTTTTTTTTTAAATCTTACCATTTAGACGTTCACTCCCCTTCCCCCTCTCTGTGATAGCGGTGCGTGTCAATGTGTGTGTGTGTGTGTGTGTGTGTGTGTGTGTGTGTGTGTGTGTCTGTAAGAGGGAGAGAGAGAGTATTTGATCTAAGCAGCCATATTAAGATATTTTAATATCAACAGTCATTAGTGGTTTGGAGCAGAGACAGAATCATGAGGCGAAACGTAGTCTGGGCGCTTTTTTTTCCTGCCGCCGAGTGTTTAATCAGTGTGTTGCCGTAGTGATGAGAGGGAGCCCTTTGCTTCCTGTGTCAGGCTGTGAATCTGTGAAAGAGAGAAGAAGAAGGAAAAAAAAAGGAGAGGAGAAGAACCAAAGAAAACGAAAAGTTTAAAAAGATCAGCAAGCAAGAAAAAAGGAGGTGATGGACCTCAGACAGACGGAAGAAGAGATGGGGTGATGCAGAAAACTTCAAAGAGCAGAAAAGATAAAAAAAGAGAGGGATAGAATAAAGATGTGAAGGGAAGAGTGGAATGGAATGGAGATGCTTCACGCTTACACACACACACACACACACACACACACACACACACACACACAGGACACAGATTCATCAACAGACGTCAGGTAAAAGCTGGAACGAGAGAAAGAGAGAGGGGGAAAGTAAACCAAGCATGTGGATGGAAAGCAGGAGAGATAGCAGCGATCTGTCCATCACAATAAAGGAGAGAGGCAGAGGAGAAGATGAGGGGTGACAGAAAGGCAAACACAGAATCATGTGTGCTATGAGACAGGAGTAGACAGATACCATAGATAGACAGGAGGACAACTGAGGCTCAACTACGAAGAGAGAGAGGGATAGAGAGAGGAATGGAAGAAAAAGGAAGAAAGAAAAGATGAGAGATGCTTGAGAGAGTAAAGAGTGAGGGAGAGAGGGGAAAAGAACGAGGAAGACAAGATGAGAGGTGAAATGGACGAATGAGGTGAGAGTAACAAATACAGGAAGCGAGAGACTGAATAATGGCAAGCTAAGCAAGTGTATTATGTTATTCTAAAAATAGACTTTATTTGAAGCATCGTGTTACTGTAATGAAGCAGGTTTGGATAGGAGTGGCATTAAGGATGGCTGTACACGCTAGCAAGTGTGTGTGAGTGTGTGTGTGTGTGTGACGGAGAAAGAAATAAAGAGAACAAGGGATGGGTGCACACAGAGAAGCGCTGGTCTATGTTCCGCTGCACCATGCACACAAACACACTTCCTTCCCCCGCTGTTCCTCTGCATGGAAATAAACGAGTGCAATCTGTTCATCCGTTGGTAAACTTTCTTCTCTCTCTCCATCTCCTCTGTCTGATGAGAAACTCAATTAGGCACCGCACAGCAGGCAGCAGGATAACGCCATTACACCACCGCTTAACTTCCTCTTGCTCTCCCTCTTATTCTTTTATTTCCTTGCCCTCTCTCTCTCTCTCTCTCTCTCTCTCTCTCTCTCTCTTTTATTCCCATATCTTCACTCTCTCTCACACTTTTATTCATTCTCCCTCTCTTTTATTCCCATGTCTCTATTCTCTCTCTCTATCTTTCTCCCTTTAATTCCCATGTCTTTATTCTCTCTCTCTCTCTCTCTCTCTCTCTCTCTCTCTCTCTCTCTCTCTCTTGCTTTGTGTCTCTGTGCCTAATATTGTTTAACTTGCTGTTTTATGCTCCCACGCATGCCTTCTTCTCCTTTTCTCTCTCTCTCTTGCTTTTTCTCACTCATTTATTTTGTCTTTTTTGTTCTCTCTATGTTTCCGCCTACTTTCCTTTTTGCTCTTTATTGTTCCATCTTCCTCCCTCCCTCTCTCTCTGTCTCCATTCATTAGATGGGACATGTATTCTCCCTGATTGCCTCCATTTTAGCCAGCAACCCATTTAAAGGCATCTGCCATAATCTTTCCTTAATCTTTCGCTCATCATTTTCTTTTCTTTTTTTCTTTCTTTCTGCATGTCTCTTGTGCACTCTCTTTCTCTCTCTCTCTCTCTCTCTCTCTCTCTCTCTCTCGGTTTTGCTTCGTTAGGCGCTTTATTTCCATTTTACATTTGATATGGTTTAGTTCAGAGAATGCTATTTCCATCCTTTCAGTTGTTGTGTTACTGACATGTTAAATCAGTTTAAACCAAAGTGTTTGTTTTCATTCCTTTCACAATTTCTATCTTCTCCCCTCATCTTATGTTTTACTCTTTATCTTCACATTTTTTTGTCCGATTCAATATCTCTCTCTCTCTCTCTCTCTCTCTCTCTCTCTCTCTCTCTCTCTCTCTCTCTCTCTCTCTGTACTGTATCTATCTAGCTGTTCATTTCCATTGTTCTCATACCCCCATGCTTCTTTCTCCCTCCTCCTCCCCCCAGAGCATCCCCATATGTCTCATCAACTGGGCTCCCAGAGGCAGGCTTATCCTCTGTAGTGCCCTGGGCAAACACCCTCTCTAGCATCCCCCCAACACCCCCACTCTCTCTCTCTCTCTCTCTCTCTCTCTCTCTCTCTCTCTCTCTCTCTCTCTCTCTCTCTCTCTTTGCTAAACTGTGCACCTTATGCCTTCGACCTGAATGGAATGTGCTGTTATGCTAATTGGCACTACTTCAACCCAAGTGTTCTTATGGTATCTTATGTCAAACATACTGTAAGCTATGGCAACTTACTTCCACTTAGCTGAGTATAATCAAGTCCTCTCATATAATCAACTCCTCAAGTGCCTTTTTTTAAAGCACTTTGCCAAAGACTTCTTCATGATTAAGGAAGGGGGGAAATTGTCTAAATGTGTTTGAAAAATGCAGTTTTACATAACATTAAGATTAAATACAAACAGCTAACTAGAAGTTTGACTTCCTGAGTTAATCTTTCAATCCTCAGCTTAAAGGTAGGGTATGTAGGAAATATTAGTTAACCAATCCAAAAATGACCACTATGTATCGGCAGGGAGTAAGGTAACATGATGAACTGAAGTGGGGGCTTATTTGACATAATTGCCATATCCCTAATAAAACCCTTGTAAACTTCTGAAAACATGTGTTACGGGCCGTAACTCCTGGAATTTTTCGTTTATGTTTTGAACAATGTAATTCCATAACGGCGCATTAACAATGACCCTTCGTTCTCCTATGTGCGGTTGCCAGATTAGCACCTGCCAACAGCTGTTGCAGTCATAGACTGTAGTTGTAGCAAATATACTTTGATCAACCGTCTCTGGTTGCAGCATGGATGAGTAGGTTTACGAGAGGGAAAGGTGGCGTTATCTTTTTCAAAAAAACAAAAGACGCATTTCCAAGATAATGATCGAAAAGCAAGACAGCGCAGTGGAAGGTATGTGCAATTTTGGAAGGCACTAACTTGTAGGCTCAGTTGCGTGATGATGGACCATGCTTATAATTTGCGAACGACAATTTCAACAAAACTTTGAAGCAGCCTAGACCAGCCTACATTGTCGTTAGGCTACTCAAAGCTCTGCTGCTTGTTATGTATTAAATTAGGCGCTAGATTGGACTATTTTCTAATTCATTGCGTCTTGCATGTCCGTTGCAAAATTCATCACGTCCTTGTGAATGTTCAACGATTGTAGCAGCGCATTGTACAGGCTATAACAACATCGATAAATTATTTTCCCAGCTTTCTGTTCTGAAATATTTTGCGCTTCGTTACATGAACGTAAAAGTGCTTTGATGTGGGTCTTTTTGCAAGTTGGCATGCATGTCGTGGCTGCAACAATGTGGAGTCACGCAATTCTTAGACAGATGACTAGGGCGCCGAAATGTTTCTGCAACTTAGTCTACTTCTATAAAAAAAAATATATATATATATCCAGTAGGTGTTAACGTTACCAGGCTTACCTAACCTGTTGTTTGCACATGAGCCTCTTGGTCATTTAACGTTAGCCTACTGCTCAGCGATTCAGAGCGCAAGTTTGAACAAGCTTCATATCACGCATTTAATATCAGTCTAAAATTATGCTTTATAGCCCTCCATCTAAGGCCAGCCCATTTTTTTTAATTTGGGTTCTAAAATATTTCTATTAGTTATCTTTTAATTGTTAGGTACTTTTCCCCAATGAATCTTCATCACTTTCATCACATTTGGCAACTCTCAAGAGGTTTACGTCTAGGTAGTCTTGAGAACGTTCACCAGTGTTATTATTTAGGCCTAAAGAACGTTCGGTAACAATCCTACATACTGCTCCTTTAAGCTAGCGAGGACAGTGTTCTGTCTGATCAATTTTGTTTAAAAGATTCATAAATAAATTCATAATGGGGTCTATATTCTAAAATTCACACATAAACTGCATGTTTGCGTTATGGGTGCCGGGCTATCCGTGAGCGGTGCCTGTGGACACCGCGCAAGTCTTGCTTACCATGCTGAAAACACGTGGAAAAATAGAATTCCTTTATATTTCACAATAGCAGCGCAGGACCTGCACGGTTCACCGCTCAGAACTCGGACAGGACCCGCACAGAACACACGTGGAGTGTGAATGACCTAACCTGTTAACATGCATTCTGAACGAAAACGGACCAAAACCACGCCCGCGCTGCTTATGCCCCACTCACGCTCAGCTTTTGGTCTGAATCGGCCGTAAGGCTCAAATTGTGCACTTAGGCACTTCATACACTATGATTCAGTACACAGTGCTTTCACACTCACAAACACTGCAAAGCTACAGCCATCCATCTGAATGGTTGTTTGTGTTGCCGATATAAACTGCGGTTACATCCGTCATCTCCGCCTAGTTTTACAAATCAGTGATCCCTTTGGAGCAACACTGAATGTCTGATATGCACATTATGACAGCAAGTCGGGGGAGGTGCCGGGGGGTTGAACGCAAATTAAAAGTATGTTTAAGGGTTTGGATGTGGTGTATTTTTGTCTATATTTATGATATTATGAAAGCACAGGTTGTGTTGAATATAATGACACCAAACACTAACTGTAAAAAAATGAAGTAAAAACCGGTAGCATGCTAAAACACACGAAGATCGCTTCGACTCTAAAGGGCCATCAGACAAGATTTCCTGTTAGTGAAATACCGTAAAAGCTCTTTTGTTTTCTAACATGATTCTGCACTTACGTACAACATTTGAGGTAGATCTGCTGTGTGTGTGTGTGTGTGTGTGTCTGTGTGTGTGTGTGGTATAAGAGAGAAAAAACAGAATGGTAGAGCCATTCTGTACAAGAAGGAAATACAGAAAGACAGAAAAAAGAAACAGAGAGGCAACCAGACACAACCTGAGGGGAAAATGTCTGCGAGACGAAGAGAGAGACATAGAGAATGGGAAAGGCAGAAAGATAGACTGAGATGGATGAGAAAGACAGAAAGACGAATGTAAAAGAAAGAGAAAGACAGATCAGAGTGAGAAAGAGAGAGAGAGACATACGGACAGATCAGAGAGAGAGAGAGAGCAGTATGGTATAGGGCAGAAGTGCAGGGTTGAACAAGTTGGCATGTGTGATACTTCAGCCCTGCCGTCAGCCTTTACAAGAGCCCTCTTTCCAACCAGGCGAGAGGGGTGGGGGCCCCAACATCACTCTCCTGCCCAGAGGTGTGTGTGTGTGTGTGTGTGTGTGTGTGTGTGTGTGTGTGTGTGGAGACAGCACAGGAACATGGCGCGCAACACTGCCTCCAGAACCAGTCTGTTCTCACCATGCTGTCAGTCATCTGTGTGTGTGTGTGTGTGTGTGTGTGTGTGTGTGTGTGTGTGTGTGTGTGTGTGTGTGTGTGTGTTATCCAACAACAATGAAGAATTGCACTGCTGAGTAGTCAACCAATCACAAGCAAGTTGGCTGAAATTATTAGGCGTATTCTTTTTTTTTCTCTGTGTGTGTGTGTGTGTGTGTGTGTGTGTGTGTGTGTGTGTGTGTGTGTGTGTGTGTGTGTGTGTGTGTGACAAAGGAGTTTTCATAACAAAACAACAACATGCAGAAATGTTCCCTGGAGAATAGGTCAAGTCCGGTTTATTTCTGAAGCCTGTTTAAAGGTCAGGCCTGTGGGATTTATTTAGCACAGAACAGTTGGCTGTATCGGGCCAGAGCAGAACCAGAGAGATCCGCACCGCAAGAAGGGGCCCTGGAGGAGGCAGGATTGGGTTGGAGTTCCTACACACCAGGCCAGGGCTTGGTCCGCAAGAATA
>JAODXP020000026.1:6210372-6217872 GCA_027497455.2 Sardinella longiceps | reverse complement strand
CACACACACACACACACAATATGTGTCTCTACATACGGGAAGACTTTGCAAAAACTCAGAAAAGAGAGACAGAGAGACTTTTTATAGAGTAGAGAAACTGTCTATCTTACTTTCTTTTTGCCCCCCTCTCTCTCTCTCTCTCACTCACACTACACACACACACACACACACACACACACACACACACACACACACACACACACACACACACACACACACATCAGTGTGGCAGGAGGGAGATGCCCAGACAGTCAGGCAATAGATCAATATCAGCCATGACTTGCCAACTGACCCTCAATCTTATCTGCCTCTGCCATCCCCCCTGTCCAACAACTTACTGTGACTATGGGATGATTAGGAGACGGGCTGCATTGACCCCTGTAACACACACACACACACACACACACACACACACACACACACACACACACACACACACACACAGACAACACACACAGACAGACACCCAACATCCTCTACGCTCCAGCGTTGTCAGCTGATGAGGGGAGGACAAAGTTTATTTAATACCTTCGGGCACACACATATGCACTGACACACGCGCACACACACACACACACACACACACACACACACACCCAGAGCCAAGACACATGAGTACAGATTGATAAGATAGGTTGGTTACATCACATGATAGGAAAATCGCTGACGGACAGGCAGAGCTTGTGTGATGTCAGTACCTGTGACTAATTGGTAAAAGCTAATTGGCTAATTGGCATCCTGGCACATCATTAATGAGGTGAGTCCTGCTGCAGAGACTTTGTCAAGGGCGTTGGCCATGCAGGCAATTAGATCCTTGCCCCCATTTCTTACATTATCTCCACTGCTAAAGAACTACACAGGAAAACAGACGCTTGAGAGCTGGCCTCCCAAAACAAATACACACACACACACACACACACACACACACACACACACACACACACACACACATCCTAGACATTGTGAGCTGGCCTCCCTGCATTGTATAAAGATACTCACACAGAGAGACACATTCAGACAGAGTATCAAGCCAAGCACACAAACACACACACACACTTATGCTATGCCTTTTCAGTGTGTGTGTGTGTGTGTGTGTGTGTGTGTGTGTGTGTAAAATGAGTCTGAGGCATGTTGAGTTATACACACACTGATGGAGTGGGATTGACCATACCGCAAATAAACTCTGCTTGGGGCCCCACTTCAATTTAATTCCATTGCCTCAAAAGACAAATCTGTGGTAATGGCTAACGCTACACACACACACACACACACACACACACACACACACACACACACACACACACACACACACACACACACTGATGGAGAGAGAGAGAGAGAGATGGAGTGAAGAGAGAGGTGATTTGGAAATGAGAAAAGAGAGAGATGGCAGAGAGAGAAGAAAAGAGAGAGAATTCAGTAAGAGAAAGATGGAGGGATGGAAGGAAAAAGAGATATAGAAGAAAAAAAAGAAACTTGCAGGAAGAGAGTGAGAGAAAGAGCTGAGGGGGTGGAGGAAAGGATAGAGAGAGAGAGAGAAAGAAAGAGAGAGAGAGAGAGCGATCCAAAGAGACAGTGAAGTGGGGAGAGTCTGGGGGCATGGTGGGCAAAATGGGCACACACACACACACACACACATGATGTGGAGAGAGAGAGAGAGGGAGAGAGAGAGAGAGAGAGAGAGAGAGACCAAATAATTTAGCGCAATTGAATCTGTGTGTGCAGCCGTCGGTTTGATGAGCTCCGTAAAGAGACAGTAATGTAATCATGGAGCTATTCTTTCGCTTCATCTCTTCTTCACTCCATTTCTCTACCTCTCTCCCTCCTCCCCCTATCTTTCTCCATGCTGCCCAGGACGCCCTCTCGTTTGTTTTCGTCTTCTCATCCCTCTCATCCTTTCTTCTGTCTTTACTTCCGTCTTTACTCTTCCGTGATCACTTTACTGTGTTCTCTGTATTCACTCTTTCCTTGTGTGTCACATGACGCGACACACTCACAAACACACACTCACACTCACACACAGGCCTGTGCTGACAATTATGGCCTGGTTGCACACACACACACACACACACACACACACATGCCTGTGCTGACAATTATGGCCTGGTTGCACACAAACAAACACACACACAACTACATACAACATTCCAAGGAGCACTGGAACAATGTCCTTAAACACACACACACACACAAACACAAGCTCTCAGACATATTCCCATGCACAGCAGACACACCAGTGGCCTGGCTTGTGTGTGTGTGTGTGTGTATGTGTGTGAGCGTGTGTTTAATGGTGGTTGTTATGGCGGTTGTTAGTGGCCGTTTTAATGGTCAGTAAATCTGCACTGTGCTCCGCTTGGCTCAGGGTCACGTCTCTCTTCCCTTCATTAGACAGCCAGTCAGCTGCAGGACAGCATATCAATGCTGCTGCCATCACCGCCAAACACACACACACACACACACACACACATACACACACACACACACACACACACACCAATAGCACTCAGACATACACACACACACACACACACACAGAATTCTCATTGTCACAAACACAGAAAGACACACACACGCACACACACACACACACACACACAGAGTGATGGTGCTCACAAACAAGCACCCACTCACACACAAACAAGTAAATACACACACACATTCATAGACTGAGAGCACTTCTTATTATGTTGATATTCATTTAGGGACACACATACACATTCACGTGTTCAGCTGTGCATTCACTCAGACACCATGTCCTCATTAAAAGTATTCCAGGTCTGCGGCTTAGTTGGGCTTTGAATATGTGTCTGTGTTTATTTTTGTTTGTCTCTGTGTGTGTGTGGATGCATCATCTTGTGTGTGCATGTCTGAGTATCATTCGTTTATGTTTATCTTTTAACAAAAGACATATTTGTGTGTGTGTGTGTGTGTGTGTGTGTGTGTGTGTGTGTGTGTGTGTGTGTGTGTGTGTGTGTGAGTGAGAGAGAGAGAGAAAAAGAGAGAGAAAAAAATAAATGTGTCTATCTTTGTTAGGGAAGGACAGTATTTGTTGTTGAATGTTATGGAGTTGTTAGAGAGACATGGTTAGAGTTAGGTTGTGTGTGTGTGTGTGTGTGTTTGTGGACCTTTAGGATTTCCGCTGTGTCCCTATTTGTCAGTGGAGTGTAGACTAGGAGCTAGTCCAGGGCGGCATCACTGCAGCTAAATGTCACCTAGCGCATTAGCATTTAACCAGAGGAGCTGTCCGTCAAGTCCACTTTATCTCCCCATTTACACACACACACACACACACACACACACACACACACACACACACACACAAAACATACACACACACACATCCTTCCTACTCACAAACACACACACACACACACACACACACACACACACACACACACACACACACACACACACACACACACTCATTGACATAAACTCACTGTCTCTCATCCTCTCATTTTTCACTCTCACACTTGCAGGCAATCAAAAGAGCAAACGTGCACATGCGCGCACACACACACACTTACACACACACACACACACACACACACACACACACACACACACACACACACACACACACACACACACACACACACTCAGGTTCAGTCTTGCCTGAAACAACAGTAAGGAGTTCTGGTCCAATGATAGCGAGGTAATGATCAGATAGCATGCAAATATCTTGAGAAAACAGACAGACAGATAGACAGATTTCACTAAGGTTAAAACTCCCTTGTCTTTTTTGGTGATATAGCAAGCAAAACCATGCTGTAAAAGTGCATCTAAAATATTTATAACCTATCCAAAAGACCACACAGTGGATACAATATATGATATCTATCTGTTCATGTACTTATGTGTGGATTTATTTAAGAAATATATTTATATTTATATATTTGTGTTTGTAATTCATAGTATTGGTATCTAGTCTACTGTTAACAAATTTTATTTTATGATGACCTCAACTGGCAAGCCTATTTTGAGCCCTGTATCCACTCTTGCATGTGTGTGTTGCTGTGTAATCCTATAGGAGTAACATTTTTATCTACTGTAACAAGGTAAGAACACTACTGAAGATGCCCATACAACATCTGTACAACAAAAAAAAAACAGTACATTAATACATGTTTATCTTTTAACAAAAGACATATTTGTGTATGTGTGTGTGTGTGTGTGTGTGTGTGTGGATTAGCACAAGTGTTGATTCACATCCACACATATGTCTTTATTTGCACATATAATAGAAGGCCAAATGGTCAATATGTGTGTAATTGTAAGAGAGAGAGAGAGAGTGTGTGTGTGGTGTGTGTGTGTGATGTGTGAGAGAGAGAGGGGAGAGAGAATGTGCGTGTGTGTGCGTGTGTGTATGCACGCTCAATTTGGAGTGTGTGTTTAAGGACTAATAACGTTGGCGTTAATGGAAGCTGTTGAGATAGATAGGCAGCACTCCACTCCACGCTGGTCGAGCGAATCAGTCTGGTAAACACAGTTGAGTTTCCCTTCTTATTAAAGCTCACCTAATTACAACGGCTAACACAATAAGCAGCGCCGCCGTCCGCCCGCCCGCCTCACTGCTAATCCAATCACCTGTTCTCAATGAAGCAACGGCTCGCATTGAAACAGATGCCAATGTGTGTGTGTTTCTGTGTGTTTTAATGTGTGTATGTTTGTGTGTGTGTGTGTGTGTGTGTGTGTGTGTGTGTGTGTGTGTGTGTGTGTGTGTGTGTGTGTGTGTGTGTGTGTGTGTGTGTGTGTGTGTGTTTGTGTGTGTGTTCTATGTTCTGCATTCCCTGGAGGCCTGAAAATACTAATTAAAAAGTGTGAAATATAGTTAGGAGGGACGATCATGTGAGCGCATCTCAGCTCACCAACTAACTTTGATAAGAAACCGCTCATATGTACAGTATGTGTGTGTTGGTGTTTGTTGATGTGCGAAGTGAGTGTGGATGTGAGAGAGAAGTCTGTGTGCGTGTTTATTTGTGTAAAATTGTTGTCATTTGTGTGCAGTAGAGGCTGCATTTGTACAGTATGTGTGTTGGGTATGTGGTATGTGCCCCCCCCCCATTTGTGTGTGTGTGTGTGTGTGTGTGTGTGTGTGTGTGTGTGTGTGTGTGTGTGTGTGTGTGTGTGTATTGGCCTCCTCTCCAGCTAATGCTTTTGAAGTTGATAATTAAATCCCTAACCATCTGGTGGCTGAATGCAGTTACAAGGCAAAGTGTGAGCAATAGACACAGACGAATGGAGAACGAGAGAGAAGGAGTGACAGAGACCGGAACTGTGTGTCTGTGTGTGTGTGTGTGTGTGTGTGTGTGTGTGTGTGTGTGTGTGTGTAGAGAGAGAGATGGGAGTTGCCAGTGATTTTTTTTTCTTTAACTCAGTATTCATTTTATTCCATTTTATCTGTTCAGTCATATTTTGTTTATGCATTTGTTTATTTCCGGCCAATGAATTTTTTTTTCACATTTCTTTTTACTTTGCCACCCATTGGGATGTGAATACAATTGATAAATACGTTATCTTACATGGTAACGACTAAGTCACTGAGTTTCCTAATCATATACTACTGTATTTGTGAGTATGGACCCATGTTGCAGCATACATTAGGTACAGCATAATAACAAAATGTTGCCAAAGACAACCAATACGATTCTGATTCTGTCTAGCAAAATCAGAGCCTACCTGAAAGCCATCATGATGTCATTAGTAACATCTATGGCTACCTTGCTAATCCCTGGTAATTCCTACTGTGTTTAATTTGGAGACATTAGCACTTCCACATTACAGTAGGATGCAGATCTTTGGTGACAAACACACAATCTCCTGGTCGAGAGGCGGACACTCTACCATTAGACCAGTATTTCTCAAACTTTTTCGGACCGAGGACCACTTTGTCCAAAACATTTTTCTTTTTCAGGGACCACCTGCCCTCGTGCCCCCTCTCCAAGTCACATGGTGCTAACCTTTATCCTTTAAAGCATTAGGCTTTTCACAAATTCAGATAGCCTCAAGTTTTTAACAAAATGACAGGACGGACTTCATAGTATTCAGTGAACAATTCATCTTTTGCCTTCAAATAATGTTAGTAAGAAATATAGACTAAATTCATATTTATTTATTTTTTTTTTTTAGAAATCCCCTCGCGGACCACTTGAGCTTGCTCGCGGACCACCAGTGGTCCCCGGACCACACTTTGAGAACTTCTGCATTAGACCAACTTTGTGAGTAGTTTGGGGTTCAGTATCTTGCTGAAGGATGTTTTGATGGGGTCAGGTAGAGCGGGGCTCAAACCTGCAACCTTCTTCCACCCATGCCACCCACCTCCACCACCTTTTGACAAAAGCAACATGCAAAAAGAGGACTAACAATTTAATGGCCTTCTATTAAAACAAACAATTTCAATGAATGTCATGAAATGAAATAACAATGCAAGACCAAGGCCTACAGCAATAAAGTCAAAAACACAAAATGATGTTAATCAGCTAAATCTCATTTTCCTTTTGCAAATGTTAAAGCGGTTATCTCACAGACTACCTCAGTTTTACCCTATCAATTAAGTTAGTCACCACTCTTTATTATTACTTTCAGAACCTGAGTAAATGGTTACCTAGAAACGATTAATCCTTTTGCAGAAATTTTCTTGCGTTGAGGAGATTAATTATTTTCATTTACGTGTTCCCTAGCATTTGATTGGAGTGATCCAAGGCCACAGATAGTTTGGGGCCATGTGTGAGGAGACAAAGTATTTTCCAAAGCTTTGACATTAGCAATACATGGCCTTTTGCACCAATCATTATGCAGAAGTCGCAACATTAACAAGCTAATTTAGGTCTGAGACCTTGGGTAAAAGTAATCCCACAACCCAAGTCTCAAAGGTGCCCAAATACTTCCATGTTTTTTTTCCCCCATGTTAATTTGTAGAAAGCAGATGCAACACTGTAATCTTGCTTATTATGTTGAGAAGAATGTTTTTATCTTTGACTTTAGGAGATTAGTTCATCTTTCATTCACTTAATTATTCACAGTAATTGAAATTCAGTCATGGGATGCCTGGAATTTTAACATCTGTGTGTGTGTGTGTGTGTGTGTGTGTGTGTGTGTGTGTGTGTGTGTGTGTGTGTGTGTGTGTAGAGAGAGAGAGAGAGAGAGAGAGAGAGAGAGAGAGAGAGAGAATAAGTTTGTTGTCTATGTGTGTACTAAGCTTATACACTGTTGCACTGTTATCTATGCATTTATAATTACATCTAAAGTTCTAATGAAAATTCTAATGAAATTAAAGAAATCATTTTTATATACTTTTAATAAACTAATCAGTCCACCTCCGATTGGATTCTTTTGGCTCATGCCTTAGAATAACGTGTGTGTGTGTGTATGTCTGTCTTTCTGCATGTTTGTCTGCCTGAGTATTGCTGTATGAACACACAGATACACACGCGCACACACACACACACACACACACACACACACACACACACGTACACACTCGTTCGTCTTTATGTCAGC
>JAODXP020000026.1:6202872-6205372 GCA_027497455.2 Sardinella longiceps | reverse complement strand
TGGGGGCATACACACTACAGTGCTATGTTAGAACACAGTTTAAAATGCTGCCCCCATGGGTTAATTGTATGCAGATACCCTGTTCAAGGAAACCTATGGTTGGATCAAAATGTCTTGCATCTTCAGTATTAGATTGTCTTGAGTAGCTTTCACTAGAGCTCTGCTCTTGTTGAAATTGACAAAAGTTACCCTTTAAGTTAATGTTTTAGACTGGAATTGCTTAAAAATAACAATAGAGAAAATAAATTCAAAGCAGACTGGAACATGGCTTTTTGTGGTCTTCATTATTATTTTTCTATTTCAACACGTGTTGGGATGGAATGTTTCTGTTTGGCTTCATAAGAAAAGAGTAATTCTCGTGGCAAACATGTATCTCCTCCCAAACATGTATGTGCCTTCACCTATCCGGATCCCTGCTGCCTAGCCTGGGAGTTCCCATGCTCCTTTGCACGCTTATTTCATTTCACTCTGCAAAGCAGCATGGTGACCATGGCCGATAATCTCGCCTGCTTTCGGTAGCCAATCACAAAACAAAAAGGGATTTGCATGGCCCTTGTTTGCATTTTACGTCACTTGGTGGCTCTGGTATTGGCTCTGAGTTATGTACAGACGGTATGATAGACATTCGTAGCGCCCAATAAACGGCTCTGGACAATCGTAAACGATGCTTCCGCTACGAGAAATGCAATAGGTAGGTCTCCAGACTAAATATCACTTGTGATTTTTAGTTTGGCATTCGCCAGGCTAACTGCTGCCATTGAACAAAGCAAATTTTCACACAGAACGATTTTGTTTAGACCTGCTTTGAAGAGACGGTATTTGCCCCAGTCTTTGTAAATGCCATGGAATACGTAATTAGACGCATTTTGCACATACCATCCCACCTTTTTGCAGGGACTTCCCGAATCGCTCCCACAACATACTGCCCATTATGCTCACGTGACTCGCACGTGGCTTAAATTGCAATTTGCGTCCTGTCTGTTAATAGCCTGCGTCGGCCAAGACAGTCTTGAGTGGAAACAGCGCCTGGAAAATAGATAGCACCTCCGCAAAAGGGATGAAAAATCTACCCCAGTGTCTGTTGCCAAACTAGCATGCGTGCTTGTACTTGTGTTAAACATGTTTCTCCATATTTGCCTGTGTGTGTAGTCTCACAAACTGTGTGTGTGTGTGTGTGTGTGTGTGTATGTGTGTGTGTGTGTCTGTGTGTGTGTGCATGTCTCACCCTGCGTGGGCACTGGATCAGGGTGTATCGATCACATGAACTTCTCTCTCCACACACTCCTCACAGTCTTTACCCACTACAGTCTTTTGTCTGGGTATGGGAAGTGGAGGGGGGGTGTATTTGTGTGTGTGTGTGTGTGTGTGTGTGTGTGTGTGTGTGTGTGTGTGTGTGTGTGTGTGTGTGTGTGTGTGTGTGTGTGTGTGTGTGTGTGTGTGTGTGTGTGTGTGTGTGTGTCTGTGTGTGTGTGTGTGTGTGACTTGCACGACTTGCATTATGTATTTACAACAATAAGAAAGTGAACATTTCTCTTAATGTGTGTTCTTTTAGTATGATGATTTCTTGACTGTGAGTAAAGCTTGGTAGATGTGTCTGGACTCTGTGTGTTTGTATGAGTGTGCGAGTGTGTGTGTGTGTGTGTGTTTGTGTGTGTAAGTGTGCGAGTGTGTGCGAATGTGTGTGTGTGAGTGTGAGTATGTGAGTGTGTACGAGTAATTGTGTGTGTGTGTGTGTGTGTGTGTGTGTGTGTGTGTGTGTGTGTGCTGATCGATCTGTAAAGGTGAAAGGTCATCCGTGCTGAGCTCGTTAGCTCCAGGCACTGCAAAGAGCCAAAGGAGGATGTTAAACATTATATTGATCCAACTTTCTGCAGAAGGATAGAGAGAGAGAGAGAGAGAGAGAGAGAGAGAGAGAGAGAGAGAGAGAGAGAGAGAGAGAGAGAAATAAGGCAGAATGAGAGAGAGAAAGATGATGGAGAGAGAGAGGCAGAGAGATGAAAAGGCAGAAAAAGAGAGAGGGAGCAGGCAATGAGGGAGAGGCAGAGAAGAAGAGAAAGAGGAAGGAAAGCAGAATGAGAGAAATCAAAGAAAAGTGAGAAGAGAGATGGAAAGAAAGAGTGCAGGGGGTTTATGGGAAGATGGAAGGAGAGGGAAGAATAAGAAGAGTCTCTCTCACAGTTTCACTGTGTGTGTGTGTGTGTGTGTGTTCATCACCTCCCACTTGTGGGAGAGATTTTTTGGAGGCAGTGAGAGCAGAGCAGGCTTTGTGAGCGACTCTGTGGGGGAAGCAACTCTCTGTGCCTGTAGGACCACACACACACACACACACACACACACACTCCAACTCACATACGATGCCAGACTTGGAGTGTCATTTCACACCAGGGACCTCTGTCTTTCTTCCTCTTTCTCACTTTTCTCTGCAGTCTCTCTTTCCATCTGTAACTTTTCCTCTCTGCTTTTTGTTCAGTTGTTTCAGCAGAATTTCCCTCCATCTCTG
>JAODXP020000026.1:6187872-6190372 GCA_027497455.2 Sardinella longiceps | reverse complement strand
CTTCACCGAAAGAAACAAGCCAATTTGGCATATTTCTGTTTCTCGATTGGTGGCAGACAGTGGATGAGTGCTAATTAGATCAGCTCATGACCTGTACCAATAATTTTTTTGTGGCCAAAGCATTACAGTTATTGCAGGGGCTCTTGCACAAGGGACAGCTGTCCATGGGAACCAAAATAGCTTAAGGTGATGATACATGGAGCAACTTTTTGAGCAATGTTGCCAGGAAATTGTGCTTCGACACTTTGCTGTTGAGATAAGGCAAAATAACTTCTTTCCAGATGTTTTTGATCAATTTTGGCAACTTTTGAGATGAGCCAATTAGAACGCGAGTAGTAATTCATGAGACCACCTTGTGAACGGAAATTTCAAACAAATATGCCAGCTTCACAGTAGGCGGGTTTACATGGACACTTCTAATCTGATTAGAAAGATTCCATGTGCATTCTATAGAACAGTATCCAAGGAGATGCATTCATAAATGCCTTCTGAAATGGAATATTGGGTTAAATAATCAGATTAGAAGTGTCCATGTAAACGGGGCTAGTGTCAGTGTACTGAAAGTTTTGATATCTTTTTACATGGGTAAGTTTACCTCACCAAAACTCCAGCAGATATCTAGATTAATGGGCTTGGGCTGAAATTCAGACATTTGATTTTTTTTCAGTTTAAACTGTAAGCTTTCCATAGAGAATGAATAGGGTTGTCAGCTGATAACTAACTATTGGTGATTTTGGGGGGGTAAGTAGTTTAAGGGCAGTTATCAACATGACTGTTAAACTTAAAGTAACTGATCAACCTTATTTGCATGCAGAAAACCAGCCTCTGGAATGCAAAGGCCAAATCTTATAAGAACAGGGCAAAGGGAGACGTTGAAGTAGTAAATGGTAAGTGTCATTGTGAAAGTAATTTGTGACCTCAAACAACACCGTTCCCTTTTTAAAATGCAAGCACATAAGGATGATCATCCACCATCCCACCATCACACTCCATGACCATAGTAATGGCTTACTAATGCAATCATGTCTTATAATTAATCATGATGGATATTATATTTTTTTGTACATCACTTAGTGCATTTTTCATGAGGTAGTACTGTGGATCATACATACATTATCATATACTTATTCCTGACATGATTACATAGATTGCCAGATTATTGATGTCATAACTGTTCCACAGAGTTACAATTTTCCCATTCTAAGCGGACCCCTGTAGTTTGCTCATCTGGCATGCTGTTGTTATGGAAGCGCGGTGGAAGTGGTTTGGGATCAAAACAGAAAGTTCAGCTTTTTTTTGTTTTTGTGTTTACTGTTGAAATGGTCTTAAAGTAAGAATAAAAATGGATGAAATGAGTGCCTTAGTTTTCATTGTGCTTTGTGAGTTCAGACTCAGACATGACACACAGCTGTACCAGACAGTTCAAACACAACACAGGTTATGTAAGGGTCTTCGTCAGTGTGTTCAAGACATCAAGACAACGTTGACCTTAGCTGAGGCAATAAAAATGAGAAATAAAATAATAAATACACACTTTCAATTTGTCATTGGAAGATTGCATTACCATCCAAATGATGTGGAGGGCACCCATCACCCTCCCTTAGTCAGTCTCTTAACGACCCGCTTTATGAATGATTATTGCTGTTATTATTATTGTTATTATTATTTGGCAAAGTTAACTCGTTTTGATTTGGGAAATCAATTTGTCGCTGAGAGAGCAGGGACCAGGGCAGGAAGAGAGAGAGATAGAGTGAGGGAAGAGAGAGATAATGAGAGAGTGAGAGATAGATTGAGAGAAAGAGGGAAAAGTAAAGAAAGTGATTGCTCTGGAGGTGGAAGTGTGGGCTGAGGACCTCTCGTTTATCTCGGGGCATAATAAACAAGCTTGGATGTGTGTGTGTGTGTGTGATTGTGTGTGTGCAGCCTCAGTGCTTCTCTAACTATTTGAAATGGACACAGACGGAAGAGCCTTAGGCAAGCTTAATGGATATGTACTGGTCATGTCAGAGAGCCCTGTAACACACTTGAGAATTTGTATGGGAGGACACACACACACACACACACACACACACACACACACACACACACACACACACACACACACACACACACACACACACACACACACACACAACAAACAAACACATATGTTTTCTATATATATCTTCACAGCCAATCATGGAAATACTCTCAAATTTTAACATCCATGAATAGCATTTGATTTGAGTAAGTGTGTGTGTCTGTATGTAACGGAGGCCAGCTAGCTTGGCGGTAGTACGTGTAAATCCTCATCACCCAATTCCATGTGCGCTTCTAACACGCTGAGTTAGAAGCTCGGGATTTTAGCTCAGTTGGTTAGAGCATCCCACTCCCACGCTGGGAGTTTGTAGCTTACGGGGTGGCGGGTTCGAGACCCGCGTGCGGTGCGGTCCGCCACCGGCTACATGTACATGTTGCATGCTAATAGAGATATCACTGTACTACTATATAGGTTATTGCT
>JAODXP020000026.1:6150372-6152872 GCA_027497455.2 Sardinella longiceps | reverse complement strand
GGAGACTGAGGAAGTTTTGAGCTGAAACCGTCAGAACAGAACAAAACACAACACAACACAACAGAGGCTTCGATTCATCAGGTGAGGCCACAGAAGCAAGGCTTTACAGAGCAACAACAAACAGGGAATACACACACACACAGACACACACACACACACACACACACACACACACACACACACACTTGTAAGACACAGACAGAGAGAACAAAAGAATCGGGGAAAAACACTTTGGTCTTTGTCAGTGTCAGCTTTTAAGCTCAAAGACCTCCATCTCTGCCTACTCCTCCTCCTCCCTCACACACACACACACACACACACACACACACACACACACACACACACACACACACACACATGCTCACACAGGCTTTCTTCCCCAGTGATGTTGTCTGTTATCAGTCAGCCTCAGAGCTGCTTATATAATCATTATAAAAATGCTGCTGTGTTCCTTAGTTTCCTACTGAGATACGGCACAACATAGGTGGATGACACACACACACACACACACACACACACACACACACACAGACACACACAGAGAAGACATCGCAGACGTGAACAGTGACAGGTACATCTGTGTGATTTCAGAACAGATGTTTTTGAACAAATGTGTGTGTGTGTGTGTGTGTGTTTCTCTCCCTCTCCCCCCTGTCTGTCTCTGCGTGAGTGCTCTCATACTCAAAAACTGTGTCTAAATCACCACCATACAGAGACTCTTAAGAGTGCCATGCTATGCTGTGTTTCAATTCTATTAATGTTTTATTATGTATTCTAGGGCTGCAACGATTAGTCGAATACGTCGACGACGTCGACTATAAAACGTAGTCGACGCAAAATCTTGTAGTCGCCTAGTCGTCATATTTATGAGGCTACATATAATTTGCATGTTAAAAGTTGATTTTCACTAATGCAGAGACGACCTGAAAGATTTCACTCGACTCTTTAGAACACTGCAATTCCCTGCCATTCCCTGCCGGAAGTGTTGGGGGCAGTAACCTCATCTTTCCACTAAGATACCTGCAATAAACATGAATGATGAGAAAAGCCCTGGGTCAATTTGAGCAAGACTGCTGGTAAATAGCTCGTAAACTTGAGACCGCTATTATTTCAAATCTATTATCAGGCAAAAATAAACTTTTGGATTTTGCTGCTGCTTCAGAAAGCACAATTTCAACATTAGCCTATGTAATGCATCAGAAGCAATGCAGATTGCGTCTCTGCAACTCTGCTGAACAGCAAAGCCTGCCGGTAGCCTACATTAAGCTAAAAGTTTTAAACATGAGCAAAGCACCTAGCTCGCTAATATGCTAGAAACTGGAAGGGTTTTCTTGTTAAAGTTTTCTTTGATCTAGGCTATTTAATTTTCAACCACAAGTAAAAACATACCTTAACACTGTGATTCCCAAGGTGCAGACGATAGGCGCAAGTAGCCTAGCTTAGCGATCGCAAGTTCACTTGCTCTGACAGTAACGTTACCACTCAAGGTAAACAAGACTGAACAGCTAAACAATCTTATAGTCTTCCAAAATCCCAGAATGTAACATCTTAAGCATGCAAAAACTCGTGTTGAATGAGGAATAAGTCCTATTTCATGATGAAGCGTGTGTGGACACACTGACAACCTTGAAAGAGAAAAATATCTTTTTACCGTTTTTTGCTCCCCAAAACAAGACGTGTGTGTGCCTATGGCAAGCCATTTTTACTACATATAGGCTTTCACAGTCAGGCTACTGGAAACACTGCATGTGATGGTGGTTGCAAATAAACACAATGCTCAATTTGTAAAGATGATGATGATAATATTAGAACAACAACAATAATAATAATAATAATAATAATAATATAATAATAATAATAATAATAATAATAATAATAATAATAATAATAATAATAATAATAATTGTTTTTGGCTTTTCCCCCTGATTTAAGTACTCTTTAGGGTAATTTTGAATAAAATCAAAACAATATTTAACTCTACTAAAAACTAAAAGAATAATCGATAATCGGTGACTAATCGAAACATTGATCTAAAGATTAGTCGACTACCAAAATAGTCGTTAGTTGCAGCCCTAATGTATTCAAACACAGAAACACACACACACACACACACACACACACACACACACACACACACACACACACACACAAACAAAACACAAATAAACACAAACAGGGATAAACATTTAAGGCCATGAAGGGAAGACTGGAGGCTTTTTCGGGGGGCGGTGATGGCGCAGGTGGTAGAGGTGTCGTTCAGCAACCACAGGTTTGTAGCTTTGAGCCCCACTTCACCTGTCCGCATGGAAGTGTCCCTGAGCAAGAGAGTGAACCCCAAATTGCTCCTGGTGAGCAGGGTGGCGACTCCAACCATGTGTGAATGGGTGGGAAATTGTGAAGCGCGTTGAGTGTAAGAAAATTAGAAAAGTGCCATTACCAGACAGTTACCAGTGTCTGTCACTCTCTCTCTCTCTCTCTCTCTCTCTCTCTCTCACACACA
>JAODXP020000026.1:6140372-6142872 GCA_027497455.2 Sardinella longiceps | reverse complement strand
TTTGTTGTCTCTGGTGCCATTTTTACTGGATCCAATCAGTGAACTAACGAAGCCGGAAATCGGTCAAGACACTATCTATTAATCAAAGGCGGAAAAGACATTCTAACCACTGAATGTCCAGGCCATCTGTATGAATCAAAGTGTAGAACAAGTGGCTGGTTTCATTACCAAGGTAAGTGGTCTTTAACAGAGTTTAAAAAACAAAAAACAAAAATCAGATAAGAACTAACAACAAAAGGTGACAAAACAAACAAATGAATGAATGAATGAAAACAGAAAGGGAGAAGGAATAAAGACCAGAATAAAGAGCAAATCAGAATACTTTCTGTTCTGCCACTATGCCATGCTGTATCTAGGCACAGAGTGTTCTGCCCTCAGAACAAACACACACACACACACACACACACACACACACACACACACACACACACACTTCTATCTGATGGAAACACAGAGCCAAAATCAGAATGAACCCTCCCTTATCAGTTCATCATTGGTTCTCCCTGTCACCATGCCTTCTCCTCTTACGCATGTATGTGAATCACTCTTTCTTTTAATACACATTCCCTCCCTCCCTCCATTCCTCCCTGCGCCCTGCACACAGCATTCATACACCTCCCACACACACTGTCAAACTTCTTTTTCCTTCTTTTCTTCTCTCATCACTCTTGTTTGCAACAGTATATTCTGTCACTTGCTTCCTGCAACTTCTTGTATCATTGTTGCATTCCTCTCTCTCTCTCTCTCTCTCTCTCTCTCACTCACTCACTCTCTCTTTTCTCTATATAATTCTATCCTCCTCCACAAGTCTAATAAAGTTCATAAAGTTTCAGTGTGTTGTTGTTCTTGTCTTCCCCAAATAGAATTCAGGATATTAGCGAACAAGTAAACATGAACACATACAAATGACCAACTCTATGAATAAGTCTAATGCGCAAAACAAACCAAATTAAAATGATTAATCCATGTGTTTTGTATTTTATTTCTTTAATAATTGTTCTTTTTTTTAATCTTCTTCAGATCACTTACAAAATTCAGAATAATTATCCAAATAATTATGCATCATACTTTTATAATGACAATAACATGATGCATCTATTGGTATTGCTATAAAAGTATGATGCATCTATATCTGTTGCCAGGCTACTGAGATAGCACTGTTAACATGCATTCTGGTCCAAAACTGCAAACCTGTGTAATGCTAACTATATGCTGTAGGTCTATGTTATAGCTGTGAGACCTGAGACAGTCCCTCAGTGAAATGCTAATGCTAAATGCTAAATGCTATATGGGTAACACTTTATATGGCTTGTGTGCTATACATGTCAGCAATTCACAAATGGGATCAATTCAAAGGCCAAATTTACCTCACGGGATCACAATACCTCATGTTATATCTATGGCCTTATATAGTGCATCAGTGACTAGCTAACTACAGTATATGCTAAATTATAAAGCCTATTGCTATATAACAGTGCGTACAGACTGCCAAGTGTTTGGCTAGTCTTGATCCCCAGCTGAGGGCCATGTCCTCAGTGGCCTGTGTGTTGTGTTAAGGCTCCAGAGGAGAGTTGTGTGTACCGCCTCAGGCTGCAACAAGCACAGCCTCCACTCCCCCCTCCTCTGCCATAGCCCAGCTGGAGGTACAATACTCCGCCAGAGGAAGGCCCAGAAGCAGGGGCTCACAGATCATCAGTCCTCAGGGTGATAGAGAGGAGGCGGAGAGAGAGAGAGAGAGAGAGGGAGAGGGAGAGTGAGTGAGAGAAGAAGTAGTAGGAGAGAATATACATTTATTAACACACCCACGCTCATTATCAGCATACAGATTCAAATTCTTTTCTCTTGTGTTATGATGTGTGTGTTTCTTGTTGATCATTTTGTCGACATTTACGTTGTCATTTATGGTCTTTTTCTTTCTTTTTATAGTTTATAATGCATTGACAGATTGATATCAGTTTGTACATGAGAGAGATGAGAGTGTGTAAGACAGGAAGAAAGTGGGCCCATGTAACAGCCTGTGTTGAGCTCCTGCAGAGATATCAGCCTGAGAGCTCTTGGTGGTAGAGGAACTATCCATGGTCCTGAAAGGAAAGCTGTCATTCACACTCTGATGGAGTACAAAATTGGCCATAAGCACAGTGTGTAGAGTACAATTTCTCAAACCTGGGGGTGTGCACATACCGTACACATAAGCATACACATAACACATACGAAACTGAACAACCTAAGAGACACAAAAAAAAAACTACATTGTACATTCCCACCAATCAATGTGAATTTAATTGCAAACCAAAGAGCAGGACGTGTGTTACATTGTCTTTCGTGCGTTACATTGTCTGACATTGTCTGGTAATAAATGTGATTTCGGTTAGATCTACTTTCAGTTTCAATCTCACTGACCCGAAACCCCATCTCCTGCAAGTATAATCAAGAAATCCACGCTAGTTGTGGTCGAGGAAGTACATTCACCCCATATTGAGCCATTTAATTAAAAAAATGA
>JAODXP020000026.1:6125372-6127872 GCA_027497455.2 Sardinella longiceps | reverse complement strand
ACAAAATATTTTGAAATAATACCGTTGCATGTTCCATAATGTGCGCTAAATACAGTATTGTATCTTTGTGCTGGATTCAAATGTGTTTCTTTATGAAAAATTGAAATGACATTGATTGAATGACCCCAGTCTTAGATGTGCCCATGGAAGTTCATTTTAGTTAACCAAGAGATTAAGTAACTATTTCATGGCAATGGCAGGACTTGTATCATCAGTCTCATGTATCAAAAGTAGCTGTTGGTAGTGAATGAATGCCCTTTCCTTTGGGATTGGTAACTCATCTACATAGCCTATCAAGATAGCTCACATATCTGTGTAACCTTCAACTAAATCTGATTCACATAAACACAGCACATGCTTATGTTGGAGTAATTTACCTAAGGTTGTCCTCAAGTTTGTTTATGCATTAGAATGGTAATGTATTCACTTTCTATTGCTTTGCACAACTTTAGAGATTTAGCTGATGTGTAATAGACAGCTTAATAGGATATCATGACAAGCTAACAATGTTATGCTAATGTAGATGGACTGTTAGCTTGCTTATCGTGTGAAGCTAAATATGCAGTCCCCACCACCCCCTCCCAAAACAATTTGGATTACTCCACCCTACAATCAGGCCTGTTTGAGTTCCCATCTTTCTAACACAATGTTAAGCTGTTCTAGGATCAGTATGTGTGTCTGTGGCAGCCAAGCTAATGGTACACTGGAGTTTTTGCTCGCTGGTTGTCCAAGAGACTGCTGCTGGGCTGCCGCCATTTCACCATACATGGTATTTCCCACATAGGAAAAATAGCACATATGGTGAAAGAGTGGAAGCTCGTTGGCAGACAACTGGTGAACAGTTGAGCAAAATGGCTTTGGACCACTGTTGGTGTCCCACCGCCAGGCGGCCAGTGCTTTACCATCTGCGTCTAGACAGCGGTGTTGCCAACTTCACTTCCGTCTTTGTGTTTATATTGTTTCACCCTATGGTACCTTAAAGGAGAGTTCCGATGTAAATCAATCCATAGCCCTGTTGTTCAAGCCCACCAAGTGTAGAAAGGAAAGAGAATGAGAAATTTTGATACAACATAGGGCGAGCAGTGAACTGGTAACTAATGCTAAGTGAATAGGGCATTTTTAGAGAAGAAAGCCAACGCACAGGTTTCGAGGTGCAGGTAGCGGATAGTTATTCACTTTAGAGAGAAGATACCGCACACAAGAGTGGAGCATGGCGCACACAATGAGGCATAACAACTTACTTTCAGTTTCAATATGCTCCATTCAGTCAGCATTAGTAAACGGTTTGTGATTTGGTGTATGTAGCGTCAAAAAAATCTTCTCGTTCTTCTTCCAAACAGCAGATTTCTCCTTTAAGTGCAACAGATGTTAGCAATGGTAGTTTAAAAAGAGCCAATCTGATGCCTTTTTCAAATAAACTAACTAACTAACTATTAGACACGTTTCCATCCAACTTGTTTTCCACCATTGTGTGGATGGCCTGTTTTGCTGCTATGCAAAAGTGAAGTGAAGTTTAATGTTAGTCTTGCTTGAATTGACTAAAGATGGGTACACCATCACCTCATCCAGTGGCACAAGTGGCCCTAAAAGTGAGTTGCCTGTCTCAGCTCTTGCACTCTGTGTCTGTGTTTGTGTGTGTGTGTGTGTGTGTGTGTGTACCAGCTCATTCCTCTGTGGTGCTCTTCAGGTCCTTCATCAATGGGGTGCTGCATTATCATTGACAATCTCAGCCTCTGCATGCGCACGCTCACGCGCACACACACACACACACACACACACACACACACACACACACACACACACACACACACACACACAAAAAAAAAAAAAATCAGAGGAAATTGACTGTACCCTCATTTGGTAAAAATGATTGAAATTATCTTTCATCCTTTTGAAAGATTCCCCCCTCTCTCTCCCTCACACACACACACACACACACACACACACACACACACACACACACACACACACACACACACCACACACTCCCACAGGCTCTCTGTAATGACAGTATTTTCATGAAATAAATAAACAATAAACAATTGCCACAATCACACACACAATCTATCATATCCCGTACTAGCATGTAAAAGCCAACCCTTATTCTTTTTTTCAAGTCAGAGTTAAATCAGTGGTTTATCACTGATTGGGTACCAGTTTACAGCTTATACAGAATGGCAGAAAACTGTTTGTGCATGTCATGCAAACAAATAACTATTTGCAATTATGCTCTGTATCACCCTAGAGACCAGACACGTCTTAGAGTGCATTTGAATCAAGAGTAAGCTGAAGAGGACCAGATTAATTCCTGATTGAGGAATGATTTGGTGCCAGGTAGGCTATGTAAAAAGTGTGTGTGTGTTTGTTTGCGAGTGTGTAGGCCTATGTATGTATTTGTGTATTTGTATGTATTTGTGTGAGAAAGAGAGAAAGAGTGTGTTTACTGTATGGATGAACCTCACCACACCAGACGAGACACACACACAGACACACTCAAAAG
>JAODXP020000026.1:6122860-6125272 GCA_027497455.2 Sardinella longiceps | reverse complement strand
CAGTTCTGTCCTTGTGACAGAAGGAATGGAGCAGTTCTGTCAGTAGAGCTGGTTCTGTCTTTGTGAGCGGGGCAGTTCTGTCAGTGGAGTAGTTCTGTCTTTGTGAGCGGGGCAGTTCTGTCAGTAGAGCTGGTTCTGTCTTTGTGAGCGGGGCAGTTGTGTCAGTGTAGTATTTCTTTCTTCCTCTTGCTGCTCTCTCTGAGGCGCTGCATGCGGTACGTCTTCTTGGCCAGAGTCCTCTCCTCATCCTGCACCTCCGTGTCGTCCAGAACCTCCAGACTGGACAGCTGACTGATCACATACAGCCTACAGGGGAGACAGAAAGACAGACAGCTGACTGATCACATACAGCCTACGGGGAGACAGACAGACAGACGGGGGATAGACAGTATTAGCTCTGTAAGGTAGCTCTGTAAGGTACATGCCTATGATTTGGGAACACTGGTATGAGTGTCTTCATTGGATTCCCATTTTATGTGTGTGTGTGTGTGTGAGAGAGAGAGAGAGAGAGAGAGAGAGAGAGAGAGAGAGAGGCATATGTATGTGTATACTTTGTAGTTCTCAGGTGATGTGTCAAAGGGGGCAACAGTGTGTGTGTGTGTGTGTGTGTGTGTGTGTGTGTGTGTGTGTGTGTCTGTCTGTGTGTGTGTGTGTGTGTGTGTGTGTGTGTGTGTGTGTGTGTGTGTGTGTGTGTGTGTGTGTGTATGTGTGTGTGTGTGTATGTGTGTGTGTATCAGGCACAAATCACATGCAGCCCTGCATGACAGTGTGAAATGGAGAGATGGTCATACAGGTCATACTACTGTGACATTAGACTATATAGTCTGGCCTAAACCCATAGACTGAACTCAACCCTGGATGTAATCAGTGTTCTATACATCTATACAAACTGCTTCTGTACGCAATAGTATAGCACTATGACCAATCAGTGGAACAAACAAGATTTAAATGCCCAATCAAAACGCAGCTGTTCTTCACTATAAACCTGCGCAACGACTCTTTAAACACATAGAGCCCAACAATGTCTGACCAGTCACAAGACTTGTTTAGTTCCTATGGCTTCATGCAAGACACACTGACTGAGGAAATCAGTTTACTCTAGGCCAGGGAGACATGGGGGTTACCGTTAAAATAGCTGTAGTGTGTGTGTGTGTGTATGTGTGTGTGTGTGTGTGTGTGTGAGCGTGCGTGTGTGTGCGTGCGTGTAAACTCACCTATAGTCTAGGTACTGCCTCCATTACAGTAAAATAGCTGTAGTGTGTGTGTGTGTGTGTGTGTGTGTGTGTGTGTGTGTGTGTGTGTGTGTGATATTCTCACCTATAGTCTAGGTACTGGGGAAGACTGCCTCCATTAAAATAGCTGGGTGCTGCTTCATTGTTCATCATGCTTAGAATCCTGTGTAGGAGAGAGAGAGACAGTAATACTCATTAGTGCTGAGGGCCAATCAGTGATGCTCATCAGAGCTAAGAGCCAATCAGTGATTCCCGTTAGAGCTGAGAGCCAATGAGAGGCAATGACAAACATTACAAATGGAGTCTCAAGTCTAAATTCCCAACCTACCAATAGTCACACACACACACACACACACACACACACACACACACACACACACACAGTCACACACAGCAAGGCTGAAATCCATTACACACTTATAAACACACACACACACGCACGCACACACACACACACACACACACACACACACAGCTGTTCTGGCTAGCTAGCTGACATCCAGTACCCCCCTAAACCTCACTCCCATCTGGGTTCCCATGTTGCTAAGAGGTTTTATTACTGTTCTCCACAAACTGCAACTGGCACCTGTACAACTATTAAAACTGTGGAGTGAGTTTATAAACAAATTTATAAATCAGTTATTACTACAATAATCAGTTATAACTCATGTATAACTAATGATTATCGTGCAAGAGATAGTGTTACAGAGAGGTAATAAGCATGACTACCCTATGCAGACACATTATAGTTTATAGCTGACTGAGTGTTTATCATGGGATGTCTTATTTACTGCATGCTGGTGTAAAAAGCTGCCTGTGTGTGTGAAGCCTGTGTGTGTGTGCTGAAGCCTGTGTGTGTGTGCTGAAGCCTGTGTGTGCAGAATAATATAATGACCATCACACTCTGGACATCAAGTGATCCCACAGCTCAACTCTGAATCAGAGTCACTGTAGAGTCACACTAGTGTGTGTGTGTGTGTGTGTGTGTGTGTGTGTGTGTGTGTGTGTGTGTGTGTGTGGAGTCACACTAGTGATTGGCAGGTGTGTGTGTGTGTGTGTGTGTGTGTGTGTCTTACTTGATGTTGGGGAACTTGGTGCGTATTTCCTCTATGATGATTGGCAGGTTGCTGATCTTGTTCTTATTGATCCAGAGGGTGGAGAGGCGGGGCATATAGGGGAA
>JAODXP020000026.1:6112860-6117860 GCA_027497455.2 Sardinella longiceps | reverse complement strand
CGGTATTTTTTTTTTTTTACTGTTTTACATGGACACGAGAACAACAAATTGCTCATGTACTGTACTGATATTGTATGTGTAAAATAGGCTTTGTGGCTTTCTAATGTCTACCAAAATATGGATGGAAGATTTTTTGGGGAGCAGTTGCCCATCACGAGATCTTAAGTGCATGTTAACTAACAGGAGTTTCTGTGGTGTGTGATTATGTGGTGTTTGTGTTGTCAGCCTTTGGCATCAACAGTATCCTGTACCAGAGGGGCATCTACCCTCCGGAGACGTTCACCAGGGTCACCCAGTACGACCTCAGCCTCATGCTCACCACCGACGGGAAGCTCAAGACGTACCTGGCCAATGTGGTCGCACAGCTCAAGGGTGAGTGTACACACACACACACACACACACACACATGCGCGCACACACACACACAGACTCAAAACTCCTCACACATGCTGTACACAACATAGACTCCAAAGTCAAGACATGCCTGACTAATGTGGTTAGTGTACACACACACACACACATGCACACACACACCAGACTCAAAACTCCTCACACATGCTGTACACAACATAGACTCCAAAGTCAAGACATGCCTGACTAATGTGGTTAGTGCACACACACACACACACACACACACACACACACACACTCACACCAGACTCAAAACTCATACACATGCTGTACACACCACAGACTCCACACACACACACTCAAGACACACCTGGCCAATGTGATCACACAGCTCAGCGGTGTGTTTTTCTGACTTTGTTTTTATGATGTGTGTTTGTGACTGAAGTTCTCTGTCGGCTATAGGCTTGACCAGTGTGTGTGTGTGTGTGTGTGTGTGTGTGTGTGTGTGTGTGTGATTGTCTGTTTTATATGCTTTGCTTTAACGGTTTTGGCTATCATTTCAGAGTGGCTGTTTGAATGTACGGTCCAGAAGTTGGTGTTGGTCATCACCTGCTTGGAGACAAATGAAGTTCTGGAGCGCTGGCAGTTTGACATAGAGTGTGACAAAACTGCTAAAGACAGCAGGTATGCACACACACACACACACACACACACACACACACACACACACACACACACACACACACCATGTAAGCACACCAAACCACCACAATCTCAATATTAAGTGTTTATGTTGCCAGAGGTGTGCCTCCATGTTTGTTTGTGTGTGAGGGTTAATCTAGTGTGTGTGTGTGTGTGTTTCTCCCTCCATCTGTCTGTCCCAGTGCTCCTCGGGAGAAGTCCATCAAAGCGATTCAGGAAGAGATCCGCTCAGTCATCAGACAGATCACAGCAACCGTCACCTTCCTACCGCTGCTAGAGACTGCATGTAAGTTGTGTGTGTGTGTGTGACCTTCCTACCTCTGCTAGAGACTGCATGTAAGTTGTGTGTGTGTGTGTGTGTGTGACCTTCCTACCCCTGCTAGAGACTGCATGTTAGGTGTGTGTGTGTGTTAGCCTGTATCTGAATAAGGTTTAAGAGGGTTGATTGTCTGACTCGGTGTGTGTGTGTGTTTAGGTGCGTTTGATCTGCTGGTCTACACGGACAAGGACCTGGAGGTGCCAGAGAAGTGGGAGGAGTCAGGGCCTCAGATTATTAGCCAATCGGAGGAAGTGCGTCTGCGTTCCTTCACCACCTCTATCCACAAGGTCAACAGTATGGTGGCCTACAAGAGAACCGACTCCATGTAGACACACACACACACACACACACACACACACACACACACCTCCATCCACAAGGTCAACAGTATGGTGGCCTACAAGAGAACCAACTCCATGTAGACACACACACACACACACACCTCCATCCACAAGGTCAACAGTATGGTGGCCTACAAGAGAACCGACTCCATGTAGACACACACACACACACACACACACCTCCATCCACAAGGTCAACAGTATGGTGGCCTACAAGAGAACCGACTGTTGGCAGACTGTTCAGTTACGCGTGTGTGTGTGTATGTATCTCTCTCTCTCTCTCTCTCTCTCTCTCTCTCTCTCTCTCTCTCTCTCTCCTCAGTTTCCTGTATGCATCTGTCTCTTTACTGCCCAGATGTGTGTTTTCCAAAAGCATAGCTGATAACCCATGAGCAACATGGAGCGCTATTCTCCCAGGTGCTGAAGTCCAGACAAGTGCACTCAGGGCTGAAACACATGGGGGTGAGCACCATTTGGGACTTAAGCCCCTGGGAGAATACTGATCTGGGAAATTGCAATGCAACCAACATACCGGTAGTTGTCAACGGAGTTAGTAGCTGTGCTTTCAGGAAACAGATACACAGACACAGATACACACACACACACACACACATTGTTGACTGAGTTAGTAGCTGTGCTTTCGGGAAACAGATACACACACACACACACACACACACACATTGTTGACTGAGTTGGTTTGGGAAACAGACCCCTGATCCCTCCATTACTCTTCAGTTTTCTCTCTCTCACCCCCTCTTTGTTATTCTGTCCATCTCTCTCTCTCTCTCTCTCTCTCTTTGTTATTCTGTCCATCTCTCTCTCTCTCTCTCTCTCTCTCTCTCTCACCCCTCTTTGTTATTCTGTCCATCTCTCTCTCTCTCTCATTCTCGTCTGTTTTCCTGTCCTGGTGTAAATAGTCTCTCTATCTGTTCTCCTCCTGTGTGTGCTCCCGTAAGAGTCATTAGTGTGTTTTAGAACTCCCAGGTCTTTTATGCTTAAATGTAAAGAGTTGTATTCTTAAAGCAATAATAAATATCTTCTCTGGAGTGGGATTGTGTGTCTGGAGTTTATTATTCTTCCTGCAGTGGCCAGCAGATGGAGCTAGAGTTTCTCTTTTCCTTCTCCTTGCCATCTGTCCGGTGCAGTCCGACTGCTTCACTGTGTGTGTGTGTGTGTGTGTGTGTGTGTGTGTGTGTGTGTGTGTGTGTGTCTGAAGGGTGAATTTGGGAAGTGGAGACAGTGTTGTGGTTGAGAGCAAGCTGGTCCTTTTTACGTGACATGAGACAGGGTGGCCTTGAGTCCTCAGAAACTCTTAAATCAGCTACACGAAAACAAGACCATTTAAAGCCTTCCTTTGTTGGGCATTCCAATCCAGTGTTCCAACCCAGTGTTTTATGTTCTCAAATGGCACCAGGAGGAGACTCATAAGGTCAATGAGACATTTGGGACAATGGGGGGACAATGGGACCACAATGGAAATAAGCCTCTGGGTCATTCCGTGTGAAATCAACCAGTGACGGACCGGTCACCCTCTCTGAAAAATCTGACAAAAATTACAGTTGTTTGTATACTCAACCTATGCTTGAATCTGAAATAGTAAGTCTGTATCACTAATGGTTGCAAAAGTACAGCCATTTGAAATTTCAAGTAATTTTAAGCATTTTGGTGAACAAGCCTTTTGTCCAACTTCCAACATAACTGGCTCTTTTAGTATTTCACACACAATGATGAAACCATGTACATAGAAACACATTTTCCTGCAGAGTTCAAAAATCTACTCAGATCAGATGTATCTTGTGTAGTTTCCCCTCTCCAGAGCTCTGAAGATGGCTGTAAATTCTATGTGTGATTTCACACCACCACCTTTCAGGGCTTCTTGTTCAAAAAGGAAGTGAGACAAATTTATCCGAGTTTTTTTCCCACTCAAATATGGATTTTGCGGTCCTGTTTATGCATTAACTTTTGTTGATAATGTTATCATACTGTTAGAGCATTTCTTCAAAGATGGTTCCAATTTTGTAAAAGGCTGTTTTCGTCCTCTTATTTTACCATGTGGACAGTTTGCAAGATTTTTTAAAATTTTACCATGACTCATTCAGTATCTGAGGAACATCTGTCCAAAAGTTGGTGTTGTTGCTGAGTCTCATTATTGTGATATGATTTTTTGAAAATATTGTAAGTAGCTCCACTGATTTACATTGACTTCCATTGTATTGAAAGTGCACCACATATGGTGCAATGTGGTACTGCAGATAAGCAATTAAATCCAGCATAAAGCCAATAGGCCCATTGTTCCAGTTACCTGAATGCTGTCTTTCAGAAAAAGAACATAAAAATTGATTATAGACCAAATAACAAACAAACGAATGCTGAGTGAATGGGGCAGAATGAAATAAAAATGAAAGTAAGTTGTTGGGTAGGATTTCTCCTTTAATTCAGTGGATTTACTGACAATATTTTCAAAAAATCATATCTAAATAATGAGACTCAGCAACAACACCAATTTTTGGATAGGTGTTCCTCAGATACTAAATGACTCATAGTAAAATTTAAAAAAATCTTGCTAACTGTCCACGCGTTGAAATGAGAGGATGAATATGGCCTTTGTCAAAATCATACTTATCTTTTAAAAAATGCTCTGACAGTATGATAACAATATCAACGAAAGTTAATGCACAAACAGGACTGCAAAATCCATATGTGACTAGGAAAAATATTCCGATAAATTTGTCTCACTTAGTTTTTGTACAAGAAGCCCTGAAAGGTGGACGTGTCCAAACACGTATAGAATTTATATCCATTTTCAGAGCTTTGGAGGGGGGGATAAAACCAGATACATCTGATCTGAGCTGATTTTTTAATTCTACAGGAAAATGTGTTTCTATTCACATGGTTTCACTATTGTGTGTGAAATACTGAAAGAGCCAGCAATGTTGGAAGTTGTACAAAAGGCTTGTTCACCAATATGCTTAAAATTACTTGAAATTTCAAATGGCTGTACTTTTGCAACCATTAGTGATACAGACTTACTATTTCAGATTCAAGCATAGGTTGAGCATACAAACAACTGTAATTTTTTTCAGATTTTTCAGAGAGGGTGACCGGTCCGTCACTGGTTGATTTCACACGGAATGACCCTCTGGGCTTTTTTTCTGTAATCCTGACTGTCTTGCTGAAAGAGATGGTGCGGTCTATGATCTGTATCATGTTTTTATTCTAAATCTCAGTTAGTCAAATAAATAAAATCAAAATTTCACGGAGTTGTAGTAATATGCCTTATTTGAGGG
>JAODXP020000026.1:6049035-6052760 GCA_027497455.2 Sardinella longiceps | reverse complement strand
ATGCATGCGCGCGCGCACACACACACACACACACACACACACACATAGTATGGACAGATGTACACAAGAACAAATTGTCGGTGCAGATTCAGATGTATAATTACCTGGTAGAAAGTTTGAGTACAGCACACATTAACACACACAACCGCGCGTGCACACACACACACACACACACACACACACACACACACACACACACACACACACACAAAATCTGAAAGGCTATGAGGCTGATGGCTGGAATCAACAGTATGTGTGCCAGAAGTGGAAAAAACAGTGTGTGTGTGTGTGTGTGTGTGTGTATGTCTGTGTGTATGTGTGAGCCGAGCTGGAAGGCTGGAAAGGGAAAGATGGGCTGTCTGGAGATAGTGGGAGATACAGAGAATGAAATGGTGACAGGGAGAGAAGGAGCTCTCTCTCCAGTGTGTGTGTGTGTGTGTGTGTGTGTGTGAATGAGAGAGTGACAAGGAAAGAAAAAGAAAGCTAGAGGGAGTAGGTGGGGAGAGGAAAATGGCAGGCGTGGGTTCCATCCATGACAGCGGCACAAAGGCACACACACTGCCTCCCTCTTAGATGGAGAGAGATGGAGCATGAGTTAGAGAGAGAGAGAGAGAGAGACAGAGGGAGAGAGAGAGAGAGAGAGAGAGAGAGAGAGAGAGAGAGAGAGAGACAGAGAGAGAGAGAGAGAGAGAGAGACAGAGAGGAATGGAAAAAAAGAACAATAGATAGACATCTCCTTCATGCTTGCTTTGGAGACTGGGCGAGCTGATCAGCTGGACAAGTAAGTTCATGCCATGCGAGTTAAGTTAAAGAGGCTTTCCATACGCAGGACAGACCATAATAACAGGGTCATCTGCACCATCAGAGGGGAAGAGATTAACAACCTCCTCTTTGCCAACCCAATCCACAGTCTGGGAAGACACTAACTACATATATAGTCTGAAGGAGAGAGCGTCGGTGGAACACAGATGACTTTTTAACTTTTTACTTTTATTAAATGGTGCAAAACATAATGACTAGCATTTCGATAATTCGTCCTGCTCTGGTTCTACCAGATTTGACTACCACAGAAGCGCAAAGAACACTTCTCTTTGTTACATATAGTCTCTCAGACAAGGGCATGTGGATGACCATCGTCCAACAGCAGTCTGCTAGCAGGCCTGCAGAAGATCATCTCCAGGAAGCGGATGGGAAAGTCCAAGGCTCCACCCCTGTGTCCAAGGGTAATGTGGCCATTAAAGCTGTGTGAAGTCACCTCCTCTGTTGTAGCCTCGGATGGAAGCAAGAGCCAATGCCTGTATGAACGGAACGGACTTTCGAGCTCAAGACTGGGTGTACAGAGATGATGATTGCCGGCCCCAGAAGACATGTCACCACACAATGAAAAATCGCTGAGAAGTTGGCCGACTATGCAAAAGAAAGGTAAAGAAGACATTGATAAAAAAAAAAAAAACATTGAGCTGCAAAACTAAATTTTAAAGAAATCATCTGACCTTAAGCCTCTTCAATAGAAGACATTTATGACACTCACTGCTGCTGGACTGGTGTAAACGCAAGTCCCTAACGCAGCAGGAGGAAAATAAAGTTTCCTTGGAAGAAAAAAATGAATACAATAAGAAGAAAAGCTGAATGCAAGTCTCTGGATTCAGAGTGCACTCAGACTGGCCTGAGATGAGGGGTTTATCTAGCAGCTACAACATAAAGCTTAGCAAGATAAACACAAGTGGAGGGTGGGCCAGTACCAGAGATATTATGATGGAGCCAACAGATAGCTGAGCAGCTGGACATGTAGGTATGAAATCCTCCAACTCTTTGAAATACAACTTGCGAGGTGGACTCCCCTGCCTTCAGTGTGCGAACCACACATTCTCCAACACTGCAGAAATCCTAATTTTTGTCATTAAAGTTTTGTCATTAAAGCTCATCAACAGACATTACCCAACAGGTATAATCTGTCCCTGTTGTTCACCACATGTCCCAAACATTCTGCTTACTGCACAGTGAAAGATTTAAGGAATCAACAGTTCATATGATGAACAGCTGGCCTGTGTACAGAAAAAAAGGCCTACATTAAAAGGCCTTCACATTTTGTAAGCAAAGGAGTTTTGCCATGTACAAAATCATATATACTCCAAGTGATCTGCCACCATCAGTGCTGGAACCAGTGTTAAAGTGGGGATACAAAATTGAAGGGGTCCAGGGCTTTCTCCCCAAGGATAATTTTTGATGGAATATACTAGAGAGGATGTCCAAGGCACTCTTCCAAAAGGGTTAAAAAGCTTTATTAAATGGCTAGATTATGCTTGATTCTTTAAAAAACATGCCAACATGTTTCGGCCATAAGGCCTTCATCAGGGCAGTCAATCACAGAAGCGTCACTGGCGCAGGTAAAAATCAGCTGTTGAACAGGTGGGCGGTGTCTCGTAGTGACGCTCCACCTATTTTTAAGCCACAAACAAACACGTACATTAATATAAAAAAATATCAGAGAAATATAGCACCACCAACCATTCTGAATTATCCTAATTAGTACAAATAAACCACACATAATTAATTTCAAACTATAAAAAGGCCATCATTTCAATTGAATCATTTAGACCCGGGGCTGACATCGCACAGTTTATGGATCCACCTATTTTCCTTTTGATTTAAAGTTTTTTGTCTATCCCCTCTCCGCGGTGTAACCGACACACAGTCTATATAATTTTTGATGGTTGTAGATTAGAAGTTAAATAGTGGGTGGGGGTCATCACCATTGCCTCCAGCTATTATTGTCAGGCTTCTCCATACTCTCTGTACATACTATATGGCCATCATTTAAAAAATGTGTAAAACTTTTCAGACAATATGTTCACATTGTGTAATCACTAAATGATGCACATAATCACATAAATCACCTGCGCTAAAGACTCAGTGAAAGTGAAGTTTGCTCTTCACATCATGATTGATTATTACTTTGCTGTCATTTATTGTGCAGCTAGCTTGTGCCCAACCCCTTGCCTACAGACTAGGCATGGAATTGTACTGTAAGTATAAAAGAGTAGGTGTAAATACTGGTTTACCTGAGTATCAAATTCCTACTGGAGGGTTCCACTTGGAAAATGTAATCACTACGCCAACCTTGAAATGTCCCGTGGCGGAAAGCGATTATTTTCACATCAAACTCGGCTCAGCAATTGTATTAGAGTTCAATTCAGGTGGATTGCGGGTTGAGATGACATCCCAGCCTACGTCAGGACAGCTGACCTGCTTAATTTACGTACTAAACACAGGATATTCGGCAGGGTGAAAAGGCTGTGTGTGTTTGTCAGTCTCTGTGTGTGTATGTGTGAGAGAGGAATGTGTCTATGTGAGTGAGAGAGAGAAAAATCTGTGTGTGTGTGTGTGTGTGTGTGTGTGAGAGAGAGAGAGAGAGAAAGAGGGAGAGAGTTAGTGTGAGTATGTGTGTGAGTGTGTGTTTGTTTGTGTGTGTGTGTGTGTGTGTCTGTGTGTGTGTTTATTGGCTACAGTGCTGCAAGGCCCGAGGCTGTTGCTGTCTCTGCGTTGAGAGCAGATGTGTTGTGGCCTTCATAGATAACCAGCAGAGAACATCTTCAGCGCTGTGGCATCCACACTACCACAACCAAATCATTATGTGAGCCGTGGAAACACACACACACACACACACACACACACACACACACACACACACACACACACACACACACACACACACAAGTAATGGT
>JAODXP020000026.1:6031535-6039035 GCA_027497455.2 Sardinella longiceps | reverse complement strand
CCTCTCCCACTTCTGTCTCCCCCTCTCTCCCAATCTCACACCCCCCATCTCACTCTTCTCTCTCTCTCTCTCTCTCTCTCTCTCTCTCTCTCTCTCTCTCTCTCTCTCTCTCTCTCCCTCTCTCTCCTCTTAGGAAAATTACCACCTTCACCCACTCCACCCTTTTCTCACCTTTTTTTTTCCTTTTCAGTACCACCCCCTCTTTCTCTCTTCCCCTCTTCTTTTCCACTATCCTCCTTTTGTTTCATTCCCTCATTTTGTCCATTCATCCTTCGTTCTTTCCTCACCTTCTCTCTTTCACAGTCTCTTTCAAACCCGCAGTGTTTCCTCTGGGCTCTTTTGAAATGGTCACATACTATCCTGTGGTCAATTAACAGGTCATCTCCATCAGAATAGAATTGAATTATTGCTGGAATCACAAGCTTAGAACTGAACGGCTAGGCTGTCACATATCATCTTCTCCTCTGTGTGTGTGTGTGTGTGTGTGTGTGTGTGTGTGTGTGTGTGTGTGTGTGTGTGTGTGTGTGTGTGTGTGTGTGCATGGTTGCTGTTACTTTGAACCAAACATAAACACACACACACATACGCACACTCATACAACCTATGCATTTCATTACAGAAACTCGAGACCAGTCATCCAGATATAAATACGTATTGATCCATATACAAGACATGCCCACCCCTCCCCCACTCTCTCACACACACACACACACACACATACACACACACACACACACACACACACACACACACACACACACACACACACACACACACACACACACACACACACACACACACACACACACACACACACACACACACACACACACACACACATTTAACCTCTAACACATGGCCTTACTTTCACAGGTTCCAGTCTTACACCTTCATGTTGCCTTTAATTGATCCGAACGCAATTAAGCAATGGCAGTTTCGACCAATCATCTCTCAACGAGCGAAGTGCTACTCTGCTCGATGAGTTGAACTTTTGTACAGAAGCGAGTCTTAAAATAGTATAGGCTGACACTATATGCCACGCACTTCCCATGTTACTAAGCAACGGGCGCTGTGCGCGGGTGGCATAGCTGGTAGAGAAACCAGTAGGGTGGGAGGGAGGAAGAGGAAGGCAGGGGGCGAGTGTGTGTGTGTGTGTGTGTGTGTGTGTGTGTGTGTGTGTGTGTGTGTGTGTGTGCCAATGTGCATCTGTCTGAGTAGAAAAGCGAGAACGAGTTGGAAAGGCACAGAGAGAATATTCTAAGTAATCTTTCGCTGAATAAAACGGCTCTGTAAATAGAATAAAGCATGTAGCACACTGATGATAATATGTTTAGCTTTGCTGAATATTTTATGCTTGATTAACCGAGTTGGAAAGAGAAACTACTTCAGTACATCACCTTTTTATAACCAGTATCTCACACGCACTTCACACTCAAAGCTGAATGAGCTGCTTTGTTAAAGCTATAGGTACTTCAGGAATATCAGTAACTCCTTCTGACATTTGAATGTGAGTATGTCTGTCTGTGTGTTTGTGTGTCTATGTCTGCGTCACTGCTGCTAGTGCACTGAGTGACTGATGGTGAGTGTGTGTGTGTGTGTGTGTATGTGTTGTGTGTGTGTTTACGTTTGAGTGTGTGTTGGAGGGCACTAGGAGTGTGTGTGTGGTGTGTGCATGCCTGTGTGTGTGTGCGTGTGTTTATGTGTGTGTGTGTGTGTGTGTGTGTGTGTGTGTGTGTGATGGCACAGAGAGGCAGATGGGAAGGCCTTCTCTCTCCAGGGGGAAGGAGGAACAGGATGTGGGGAGGACTGCCAACTCCACAGGGAGGCCTCATGGAAAGAGGGAGAGAAAGAAAGAAAGAGAGAAAGAAAGAAAGAAAAGAGAGCGAGTCTGTCTGTCTATCTGTCTGTCAACTGTGTAGATGCTCATTTGTGTCATGAATAGAGGGATTAAAGTAGAAAGGAGTAGAGTGAGAGAAACAATAGAGAAGAGGAGGAAGAGTTGAAAGAGTGGAAAAGAGGAGAAGAAGCGCTGTGCTGCGGAGAAGAGAGGGAGAGGGAAGAGAGGGAAAACAGGACAGAGAGAAGCAGAGAGGAAGAGTAGAGCTGTGGATGAGAGAGGGATAGAGAGATGGAAATACAAAAGGGAGAATAAGAGATAGAGTTGAGTTGTGGAGGAGAGAGAGATAGAAAGAGGGAGATATGGGGAGGGAAATAGGATAGAGAGAATAGAAGAGTAAAGAAGGAAAGCACAGAGAGAAGGAGAGAGAGAGAAGAAGACAGGGAGAGCAGAGTTGCGGAGATGAATGGAACAGAGATGGGAGGATAGAGAGAGGGAGAGGAGGGAAAGAGAGGGAATCATGGAGAGAGGGAAGAGAGGATGGAGAGGAGGTGGAGAGAGAAAGAAGACAGGAAGAGGAGAGATGTGGAAGAGAATGGCAATTAAAGGGAAAATGCCATTAATTAAGGGGCAAGGAAACTGTGACAGAGCATATCCGCCACTGCCCACATTAAATATAGATAATGTGTGTGTGTGTGTGTGTGTGTGTGTGTGTGTGTGTGTGTGTGTGTGTGTGCACGTGTGTGTGGCTGTAGTGTGTTTTTTCTCTCTCTTAGCCTTTCTCTTTTTTTATCTGTCTCTCCTCTCTTTCTCTCTGCCTCTATCTTCTACTATGTGTGTGTGTGTGTGTGTGTGTGTGTGTGTGTGTGTGTGTGTGTGTGTGTCTGTATACAAAAAAGAAAGAATGAAAGAAGCAAATCTCAGTGATGTGTGAGTAATGAGAGTGAGACAAAGACAGTGGAAGAAAACGCTAATAAGATTAACTGAAAGTCACAAAGAGAAAAAGTCAGTTTCACAGAGAAAGTGAGTGTATGTGTCTGTGTGTGTGTGTGTGTGTATGTGTGTGCTTGCGTGTGTGCATGTGTGTTCCAGAGAGAGAGGGAGGGAGAGAGACGAAGAGTGTGTGTGGCTTTCGGAATCTGAAGAGCTTTAACTACCAGCAGAAGCCACTAAGAAATCCACCTGACAGTTGCTATGGTGACCCGGGGAACAGGCAGCGGGATGTGCGGCCCGTAGAGCAGTACACTTAATTGGAAGGCTTTTAGCCCCGGTGTCACACACACACACACACACACACACACACACACACACACACACACACACACACACACACACACACACACACACACAACATCTGCACTCTTGTACACTGGTACACAGATGTACACACTCACCTACTCCCACATACAAACACACGAGACACATACACAACTCACACAATCAAATCCATTATATGTGAAAAGACTTTATGTAGTCAACAACTTGTAGTTATATCCAAGATAGCTCCAAATATTCATAAAGTTATACTCTCCTTATGTCATTTGATTTCAGCTCTCTACCAAACCCTCATCATTTGTGCTCGTTGTCCTGTGTGTGTTTGTGTGTGTGTGTGTGTGTGTGTGTGTGTGTGTGTGTGTGTGGGCTATTTGACTGAGGCTGTACAGGAGGGAAAATAGTTTGTTTGCAGCTTGTAAATATTAGCTTATTAACAGCCAGCTGTTGCTGTGTGAGTGGGGCATCTATTTTTGTTTTTCTGTATTATTTGCCAAGCTTTGATGTCAGATATTTGTACAAAAAGCACACGACTCAGCAAATCTCTCGCTGTTTTTTTTTCTCTTCATTATTTGCTTCCTGTTTGTGTGCTTGGATGCATGCACTCGTGAGTGCGTGAGTGTGTGTGTATGTGTGAGTATGTGTGTATCTGTGTGTGTGTGTGTGTGTGTGTGTGTGTGTGTGTGTGTGTGTGAGAGAGAGAGAGAGAGAGAGAGAGAGAGAGAGAGAGAGAGAGAGAGAGAGAGAGAGAGAGAGAGGAAAAGAGAAGGAGGAAGAGACAGATAAAACTGATATTGAGTCATTGTATTGATATGTTTTCCTGTTATTCCATACTGCCCTCAATTTGTCAAGTCTGTCTAATTCCTCTGTGAGAGAGGCTGCTAATTCATCTTTTGGTTAGCTACAAAAAGTGTAGATTTCCATCACCACACACACGCAGTGTACCCACACACACACACACACACACACACACACACACACACACACATTCAGATTATCTAAAATCTTTTACTGCATTCCATATGCATACATTCAACTTCTGTAGATGTGAAAGTTTACTCTCACTTTGTCCGTCACACTCCCGCTACATTATCTATGTATAAGACGGCCACCATTTCTTGAAAATGTAAGCACATTTCATAAGCCTTTGTCTTTCATGGTGTGTGAACTTTTTCAGCATGAATGCTACTTATACCAATGATGAGAGTGATAATGTACATTTTATAATCTGATGCTATCCGATTTAAGAAGAGATTATAATCTATGATGCTTCTGCAGCCACAGACGAAAAGAAGAGGAGACGTGGCTATGCAAGCGGTCTTGTGTGATTAAACACTCCCTGCCAATGTTGCCTCCTCAGAGCCAGCATCTTAGTGTCAGACTATTTTCAGACTTGCTATAACCTTGTACTTTTATATCCAATAAAGGATTTTTAATACTCCTTTCATCATTCATTGTAACAGGAAAGGCCAGTTCACACCAAGAACAAAAACTACATCGTCATATAACTTTCAATTAATTTGAAAAAACAGCGTCCAAACCACAGCTATATTTAACTTTTAACAACATGTGCAATGACATCATTGGGAATCACATTCAGAGAATGTAGTAGAATGATAAAAGCTTTACAACCAATGAAAAACCATGGAATTTTAAACATCAATTAATTCACATGAAGACAAACCTACATTATTGTTCATCAGTGTGGATGGAAACTTTGATATAATTACAGTTATCTTCATAGTTATTCTTCCAGATGTGAACAGACCTTAACATTATAACACAGCACTGTCACAGTGGCTGGCAAAAATGTTAAGTGTGAAGCACAGTGGCAGATGGACAAAAAAAAATCCGTCTTTGATCCACACACTCAAAAACTTACACACACACACCTGACACTCATGCAGCATGAACCCCCATAGTTCTCAGTAGCGATGTGTGATTGTAGCATTGTCAGAATGTTATGTGCCCTGCATGGGACCATTACAGCGTAGCGTTGAGAGAACGTTCTAGAGCGCGGCATGAGTCTAAAAGTGCCGCTCTGCCAAGTGATACCTGTGGAGGACGGCCAGCAAATACAGAAGGCAAGCTGCTCAAAGTCTACACAGTAAAATCAAATCTGAAATTGCACTCTGTGTGTGTGTGTGTGTGTGTGTGTGTGTGTGTGTGTGTGTGTGTGTGACAACTGAGAGTTTGTTAATGACAGTGTATATAGAATATAGCCGCAGTTGCACAGTATACATTTTGTGGTGCTGTGAAGTGTTTCTACCATGGAGTCAGAGAAAGAATAGGATTCAAACAATGAATACAATCACAGAATATACAAAATGGAGAACAGAAGATTTTAACCAGGTGAATGTCATTGACGCACTGTAGGTCAAAGTTCTCCCTCTTTCTCAAAAAAAGTGACATGCATTCTAACGGCCCATTCCCCCTCCCCGTTGCTACGGGGATCATGGGGACAACTTGTCATGTGTGACGGTCGTAATCTTGTGCTAACTGAGCGAATTCCTGGCAGGCTATCTTTTTCCATGACTAGTTTTTCTAGGTATCTATTGTATGTCTAGCAAACACAGCTTTAAATGTTGTGTCTGTGTTGCTCAAAGGGCCTTTGTGCAGAGTGCAGACTTCAATATAGTGAGAGAAGCAGTCATTGCTCATGAAGTCAGGAAGTGAGCTGATTGTATTTGTTATTCGAATGAAATGATCAGATCAGATCCTTTTTTTGACTGCAGTTTCTATAATGCCAACTCGACCAGTTTTTTTGTTAGTGGCTTTGTCCTCATTTTTGGCATTCAGTCACTAGGTACTCTCTTTAGTTGTTCATGTCGGTGTGCCTTCGGTTTCGCCTCTCACTGCCTTTACAAAGACAGGACAAAGTAAGTAACGTCCTCCTTCTGATGAAGAAAATGCACTCTCTCTGCTGGATACTGGTCCAAAACACTGTCAATATATCTACATGTACATATTTGATTTGACATTATTCCCTGCAGTGTTGTATTGCATTTTGTTTGTTTTATATTTCAATGCTACACTTAAAAGCAGCTCAACCTCTCTTGTCAGTCCACCCAAATTAACTTTGTCCTATGTTTCCAGTCTTGAGTGCTGTCAGTTGTTCGTTTTGTTCTGATGGCTTTATAGTTTTTGTAAGACTGCCACCTACATGTATGGCATGCTCATAATAGCGCTTGGTGCTGTATTTATGTAGATTTTTGTAAGATGATATATTTTGAAAAATGGTTTGGCGTAATCAAAGATGTTGATTGAAACTAGAGATATGGGGCTATCCGTTTCTGTATCCTGCTATGAGTAAACAAAGTCTAAGTCTGAACTGGTGTAATGAAACACACAGAGGACTAATGCTCCCCATCCACCTGATGTAGCTGCCTTATACACTGTGACACACATTGTGAAGCACAGGTGTACACATAGACCACCCAGAATCAATAGACTGCAGAGCCTTGTATCAATCCTGACATGTAGAACAGCACTTGTTTTATCAATGACAGTTTCCTACCTTACAGCTAAAGGCTTGGGCACAAACACTGTCACACCCAAACACACATGGCTTCCACTCCATTTTCATCTTGTTTCTGTGTGTGTGTGTGTGTGTGTGTGTGTGTGTGTGTGTGTGTGTGTGTGTGTGTGTGTGTGTGTGTGTGTGCGTGCACGCTTAATCTCTTTGATTTGATAAAACTCTCTGGTGAAAGGCGGACAGGTCTGACTCCACTCAACATTGGAGTGTCAATACTATCAGGGATTTCACTCAGAACTGGCAGGAAATCAGGCTTCACACACACACACACACACACACACACACACACACACACACACACACACACACACACACAAGCACAGGTGCACACCTATCACGATGACTACATCGCCCAGTCAGACTAATGCGGCATCGATTGTTATCGACAAGCCCAGTAATTACATTTCATTACATTTCACTGCTAAGCCAGCTGCTCCTGAGCAGGGTTCACACAAAGACAAATGGACAGAGGGGAGGGAGAGAGAGAGAGAGAGAGAGAGAGAGAGAGAGAGAGAGAGAGAGAGAGAGAGAGAGAGAGAGAGAGAAGGGGGGATATGAGGCAATAATTAGGGAAGGAGAAAGAGATAGAAGAGGACACAGAAAAACTCCTTTCCTGCCTGAGGTGTCTAACTTTGAGTCTAAAGCCAACAGTGATTATCATTAGATAAAGAAAACTGTGGGAAAAAAACGGCAGTGGCAAACTAAATTAAGAAATATAATTTCACCCTCTGACATGCCTTGTCTTCCTCACTGAAACACACCACACCTGAAAAAATTCCTGAATTACTGTCATTCATACTCGTGTGTGTGTGTGTGTGTGTGTGTGTGTGTGTGTGTGTGTGTGTGTGTGTGTGTG
>JAODXP020000026.1:6011535-6014035 GCA_027497455.2 Sardinella longiceps | reverse complement strand
TGTGTGTGTGTGTGTGCTTGTGAGTATACTTAAGAGCATACTGTGCATTTGCAAAGACACTATGGTAGGGAATTAAAAGCTGTTTGTTTTAGTGTAGTAGCACAGGATCTTAAGAGCCCCTGTCCTGTAAAAAGCAATCAGTGTGAGTTTGTGTATGTGCTTTAGTAGTAATGACTTTGAGCTAAAGTATGTTTGCTAGCGTTTAAGCATCTACCACTCTCAGAGCTAATCTCATCTAATCCTCCTCTGGATGTCAGTCTACCAGACTCAACATGGTTTTGTGTCTTCTTGTGTGCATTGGTGCGTGCGTGTGTGTGTATGTGTGTGTGTGTGTGTGTGTGTGGGTGTGTGTGTGTTTGTGTGTGTGTATGTGTGTGTGTGTGTGTGTGTGTGTGTGTGTGTGTGTGTATGTGTGTGTGTGTGTGTGTGTGTGTGTGTTGACATGTCAATCATTTACCTGGCACTGGTTCTAGTCAGGTATGACGGCCATGAAACATTTGTTGAATCCTCTCTGTTGTCAAACACGTAAATCCTTTCACAAACAACACACAACAAAAAGGTGTGTGTGTGTGTGTGTGTGTGTGTGTGTGTGTGTGTGTGTGTGTGTGTGTGTGTGTGTGTGTTGTAGTACACACCAACACTTCCTTTTAGCAGACTGTTGCTGACTACCCATGTCCATGGCGCTTCAGTCCTCATCTGAAAAGAGTAGGGAAAGGGAATTGGGTCTGGCAAGGATGTCACTGATGTCTTCCACACAATGAACAAGGTCCAGCTACAGCCTTGCAGGTGCCAAGTGTCGCTGTCCATGGTGCTGGAGAGACAGCCTAGCCTAGCCTCAGCTAGGGCATGTCAAATGTCTTTAGAAAGTAGTTTGGCCTGGATGGAATTGGCTGGCGTGTTTGTGTTCTAGTTGAGACTCAACACAAATTGAGACTGAGTGGCGTGGACCTGGGCTGCTGTCCGTGGTGCTGATGTGGGTTTTAAGGGTGCAGCTGCTGACTCTGGATGAGCTGGATAATAAAGGGGATTTCAACACATACACACAGAGGGGTGTTTGAACAGGGCCAGACCTATGTTCTTACATTTTTTTACGGTTAAGGTTAGGATTGTGGTTAAGGTTAGGGGATATAGGGCTATGGGAACATAGACATGCCCCCGTTTGAAATGTAGAAATATCTTTGCCAAGAAGGTTATGTTTTTGCCGGCGTTTGTTTGTCTGTCTGTCTGTGTACAAAATAACTCGGTTATGCACGGATTTGAATGAAATATTTTACCAGAGATGTGTCTTTGCATAAGGAGAAACCGACTGAATTTTGGTGGTGACTGGTAATCCAGAACGCCTTCTGGAATTTATGTAATGTCAGTGACCATATTGCCTTGTTGGAGGTCTGCATTCTCTGAGAGCTTTTTTCTAGGGTTTTCTATTTGGCTTCATCAGGTCCGGTCTCTAGTTACAGCCATGGACTGAAGCCACAAAGTGCAAATTTAGCTCCCAGTTGAATTTTTCTTTCTTTCTTTCTTTCTTTCTTTCTTTCTTTTTTCATTCATTCATTCATTCTTTATGTCTTTCTAGCTGTCTGTCTGTTTCTTTCTTTCTTTCAACTTTCTGTCTTTCTTTCTTCCTTTCTTTCTTTCTGTCTTTCTATTTGTCTATCTATCTGTCTGTCTGTCTGTCTCCATTACATCTTTATTATTTATGAGAGTTTGCCACTGTAATAGCCATAACAGCTGTAGGTCAGGCCTCTCACTGGGTCCCTCCCTCCTCTCCATTGTCCTGCAGCCCTATTATGTAGCCGCTGGCATGTGTGAATTTTCTCTGGGTGAATGGCAGTCTGACCTTTCCCTCATGTCATTCACTGATGCAGTGTGTGTGTGTGTGTGTGTGTGTGTGTGTGTGTGTATGCATGTGTGTATGTGTGCATGTGTGTGTGTGAAGCACATATGTGAATGCGTCTCTGTGCGTATGTGTGTGTGTGTGTGTGTGTGTGTGTGTGTGTGTGTGTGTGTGTGTGTGTGTGTGTGTGTGTGTGTCTGTGCGTGCATAAGCTCAAGTATATTAATTGGCTTCACCTGTACAACTGTATATCTGCATGCATGGAAAAGAGATGGTCCAATTATGTCCTGTCCTTGTAAGTAGTTTAAAGATGTAGAATACATTTCTCATCCCTCACACACACACACACACACACACACACACACACACACACACACACACACACACACACACATAGCTCAGGTTGGTTTGAGAAAAGAGTGTGGGATAGAGCAATCTGATGATTTATAGAGTGAAATAAAACATGCATGCACACACACACACACACACACACACACACACACACACACACACACATGCAATGCACAAACATATTCGGCAGTTGAGAAATTGACCACATAGTCTTACACATGGTATACAGGACTTACACGTGGTATACACAAGTACGCCTGTGCACACACAATCACACACACACACACACACACACACACACACACACACACACAC
>JAODXP020000026.1:6001535-6006535 GCA_027497455.2 Sardinella longiceps | reverse complement strand
CTGAGAGATTCATAAAACTTTCTCTGTGCTGAGTGGAAATCATTACTTTTTCATAAATGTGATGTCATTAGTGCTCAGCACTACACCAAACCTATAAACAGTGTTATGAGATCGCTGCTGCACGGGTCAGGTGACTGTGGTCGACTCACGTGATTGGCTGCCTTTGGCAGACTGAGACTTATTGAATGAAGACACATGGATTTGTATTAAATAGAGTGAAGCACTCCATCACTGTCTGTGGGTGATGGGGAATTTGTTCATTTTTTTTGGTACTTTCACACATACAGTATTTATAGAAAATCTGCCAGTACACACACACACACACACACACACACGCAAGCACACACACACACACACACACACACACACACATTGGTATCATCAACATTCACGCAGGCATTCTTCCTTATATCTGATTGTGGTTGACCACAATGTGATGTTTGCACTGGGTATGCAAATATGCCTCAAATATGTGTGTGTGTGTGTGTGTGTGTGTGTGTGTGCGTGCGTGTGCCCTCCACACATACAGTACCTCTTACAGTCTCTCTTCTCCCAGGTAGCAGAAAAGTGGATAGAAAATTCATCGTCAGCTGTGAACCTGGGCTTCTCAAAACTATAATTACCTTGTCAGCATTTCACTAATTACACACAGGCTAATGGCAGATCTATATCTCTCTCCGTCTATCTCTCTCTCCCACACTCTCTCCCTCTCCCTCCCTCTTTCTGTCTCTCAGAAGCTGAACTCTCCAGTCTCCTGATGTGCAGTAGCCAGACATGGTTTTGGGCTTCCATCAAGGCTACATGTCATCGTTTCATTGTGCTATGGGCTGACTCAACAGCTCTTCAACACACGGGGGACACTCACAAATCTGTCAGCCATCTGGAACATCTATATTCAATTAGATCACATTTTACTACACAAATATTCATAATATAGTGTGATTTTTTTTCTATTTTTTTTTTTTTTTTTGTCTTTTTCAGTCAAACCTGCCTATATTGTGTAAAAATGTTATAGAATGCGAGCCCAATTCTCACACATATAATGAAACTGTCTTGATACCTTTTGATTGGTTGCCTAATTCAGGCGGATGTAATGTGAAGATAGACCCATAGTGGGCATACTGAACTGCAATAGAGAAAAAATCCTCAGTTTTCATATAAAGTGATAACAAACAAGCAATAACCTCGGGCAATAAGCAATAACCGCGGGCCACCATGGGTAATGCTGGTCTGACCACGCTGGCTAATACTTGTGTTAGCCAGGGTAAAATTGGCATAGCTCACAGCCTCAAGTGGTTTATGGTACGTTTCTAAGATGATTACCGCATTAACCTGCCATATTTTCATTAAAACAAAGACACAACAACAAGAATTGTGATTTATTTATAGAAATCAAGTCCTTCAAAATATATTTCCTCTAGATGAATGGTTGCCAAGCTATTCACTTTCGTATGGCTCAGCAATATAATATAAAACATAGTCTGAGCCGTGATTTCGCTAGGTTTTGCATCCTTGAATGGATGTACATACAACTAATTACTGTGTGTGTAGTATATGTGTATGTGTGTGTGTGAGAGAGAGAGAGAGAGAGAGAGAGAGAGAGAGAGAGAGAGAGAGCAAACAAGAGTGACAAAGAAAGAGAGTAAATGTGTGTGTGTGTGTGTGTGTGTGTGTGTGTGTGTGTGTGTGTGTGTGTGTGTGTGTGTGTGTGTGTGTTGAAATGATCGTGAGAAGATGGCGTCCGGTTTGGTTGGAGTTTGGGCTCAGATATCCGGTGGCGGCGGCAGCGGCGCCTCCTCATCTAGCGGCTGACTGTTGTCCTCTGTCTCCTGGGAGTTCAGCTTTAATTAGAGGTGACATTTACCTCTGTCGCTGTCTGCTTCACAGCCAGACATCCACGCTCACCACTCACCGCTCACTCCGTGTCTGTCCTCACGTTACGTTTCGTTGAACTGTAACTATCCTTTTAGGGTAGACAAAGTCGTCTTTTTTTTCTTTTCTTTCCTTCCCTGTTTGTACTTTTAGTGGTTTTCAAATGGTGCGCATTTTTTATGCACGGTCACTTTCAAAGGAGCGTTTCTGTTAGAAACAATGTGGCTCAGTTGTGCCTCAAAGATAACAAATAGAAACTAAATATTAAACAAAAAAAAGTGTTAAGACTTATATTGTGGAGGAAGCAGATAAATTAAATCTGTACCGCCAGTTCCCTGCCGCACTCGGTGGAACATTCTGTTCATCTTGTGACTCAAAAAAACTCCTTTTTTGTCTCTTTTTTTCCTCTTTTTCCCTGTTTAACTTTAACTTTTACTTTCTTTCCCGTTGCAGAAAAAAAAAAAACTTCAGTAATTATCATCACCAGCTTGACACAGCTTTGTGTGTTTTTCTTTTTATAATTATCACTTTAGCCAAAAGTCTCGGTTTGTCTGGCAGTGGTGAATGCAGAAGAGTCGCCTACATCGAGTCTTAAATAGGCACTCAGTGTGGCGAGAGCGAGAGGGAAACAGGTGGCCTGGGAGGCGTTTTGCCGCAAGTCTCCAATAACTAGCTCCCCTCCCACCCCTTCAGTCAGTCTAGGGCCAGCACTCCTCCAGGAATGTTCATTCATGGGGAAAACACATGCTATCTCGCCGTCTCTCTCTGAAGGTCTCCTCGTTTCTCTCTCTCTCACACACACTTTTTTTCTTCCCTCTCCAGGGATTTATTTTGTCAAAAAAAAAAAAAAACTCTTCTGTGAGGCGCAAACTGTGTGAAATTATAGTGCGACTATATGCTTCAGTCTTGTGATCAGATGGTTACAGAAAAACTGTACTTTTTGAAAATAAGTCTCTGGAAGTTTTTATTTTGTTATTTACAACTTCTCCCTCGATGTTATTCTATCTCAAGGTCTAATTTAAGGACTGTACATTCCTGATAGATCAAAATACAACAATTATTTAATTATGATAAAAAATTGTTATAAATGCTTCTTACTACACTGATATATTCCACTGACATATTTTTCTTTCGGGAAATTTGTTTCAGAAGTTAATATTTTCTTCTCTGTAAGATCTCTTTGTTCTCCTAATTACATGATCACATGGTCTAATTGCAATGACAAGTATACTTCAACTTAATTGATTGACTTCAACTTGACAGGAACATTTGCACATCATTCTTGTTGAATCAAAAAATCTTACTTAACGATACACTGATCTTTTTTGTCATACCATTTTCTCATGAGCTACATGTACACTTCTCAAGTAGCACAAATAATCTAAAGGATCCAGATTATTCTTTACTGTTTTATCCTTTTATTCACATTCTTTTAATGTAAACTGATCACAAGATGGGGTAGATTAGATAGAACATGAAGTTTAATGGGTGGTATCCCCTTAGATGTGGTTATAAATGTCTCTTATACAGTAAGTGATTATTCCTAATTATGTTATTGATGCAATATGCCACTGTGTCTGTGTAGCCTAGATGTAACTGACTAGTTAATTAAACTATTATATTAAATGATAGAGCGAAACAGATGGTGCATTGCAGCAGATAATACATGCCAATATGCTAGGGTTGACATGATCATAAGGATTTAGTTTGCATTTATATATGTGTAATAACTGTGTAATAATGTATGTTATAGAGTTCTACATTTCAGACCTCCTAAATACATTTTGCCTGTTCTCTCTATCATATATGCGTTTGTGTTTGTATGTGTGTGTGTGTGTGTGTGTGTGTGTGTGTGTGTGTGTGTGTGTGTGTGTGTGAGAGAGAGAGAGAGAGAGAGAGAGAGAGAGAGAGAGAGAGAGAGAGAGAGAGAGAGAGAGAGAGAGAGAGAGAGAGAGAGAGAGAGAGAGAGAGAGAGAGACTGTGTGCATATAATTTGCATTATGCATACATGGTATTTCAAGGCACAGTATCCAAGGCTGATCGCTGATCAGGGGCACTCACTGGTGCTGCTATGCTACATTATATGAGAATGAACCAGTGGGAGGGAGCTATTAACTCAGTCAACTGTGTGTGTGTGTGTGTGTGTGTGTGTGTGTGTGTGTGTGTGTGTGTGTGTGTGTGTGTGTGTGAGAGAGAGAGAGATGAAGGTAGGAAAAGGTGTCATGTCTGGTTAAGATCTCTGTAATGAAGTGGCCTGTCTTCATCAAACTTCTCATACACACACACACACACACACACACACACACACACACACACACACATGCACACATGCACACACACTCTCTCTCTCTCTCTCTCTCTCTCTCTCTCACACACACACACACACAGGCACACATACACACCATGGCAACTTCAGGCTCTGATCAATTTATCTGCACTCACGGCCCCTAGATCTCATTACGGAGGAGGTCGTCATGGGTTCTCTCCTTCTTTCTTTCTTTCTTTCTTCACCTCCTCCTCCTCCTCCCTCTCTCTGCGTCTTCCTCCTGGCTGTGGTAATTGAATAAAGAAAATGAATGGCGGTGGAGAGTTCTTGGTCAAACAAACAAAGAGATGATTAACATCCCCGATGAGGCTTTATTTACAGAGAGAGGGAGGAGAGAGAGAGAGAGACAGATAAAGAGAGGAAGAGAGAGAGAGAGAGGGTGAAGAGAGGCATTGTCAGAGAGAAGTTTGTGTGCGTGTGTGTGTGTGTGTGTGAGTGAGAGAGAGAGATAGAGAGAGAGAGAGAGAGAGAGAGAGAGAGAACAGAAAGAGAGAGACATATAAAGAATGAGAGTAAATGGGGAGGAACGAGGGACAGAAAGGACGAGAGAGGGAAGAGAGAGTAAGAGAGTGAAAGATAGATAATGAGTAGAGGAAGAGAGAAGGGGGCATAGATAAAGACACAGAGGCAAAGAAGTGAGAGAAGATGAAGAAAAAGAGATGGATCTTGGGACAACTTTATGACACACACACACATACACACACACACAAAGTGAGTACCACACAGAAGTAGAGAGAAACAGATGGAATCCGACAGAAAATCAAGGGGAGAGAGAGAGAGAGAGAGAGAGAGAGAGAGAGAG
>JAODXP020000026.1:5976489-5978989 GCA_027497455.2 Sardinella longiceps | reverse complement strand
AAAGAGGAAGAAGGTGATGGATTGACAGTTTGTGTGAAAGAGAGAGATTTAACTTCTTACTAATCTATTACATCCTAACAGTCCACACACCATCACTCAGTGTCAGGCAGCAAGGCTTACAACACCCTGGTGTCTATGCAATGGTGTGTGTGTGTGTGTGTGTGTGTGTGTGTGTGTGTGTGTGTGTGTGTGTGTGTGTGTGTGTGTGTGTGTGTATTTGTGTATGAGTGTGTGTGAGGGATAGAGAGAGAGCCTTTGTGCGAGTGTTTCTGTATTTGGGTATGTGTGTGTCTTTGTGCAAGTGCTTCTATATGTGTGTGTGTTTGTTTCTGTGTGTGTGAGTGTGTGTGTGAGAGCGAGCGTTGGGCCAAAGCAGGTGTGGTCCAAAAGAGACAAATGGAAAGAGAGAATGGAAAAGACACAGAAAGACTGGCCTCCAGTCTCTCCACGTTTTTCTCTCTTTTCTTTCACTCGTTCCCTGTCCCAGACTTTGCCTTATAGAGCAACTTGAAAGTGGAATTGTGTTGTGAATTTACACACACTGTTGACCAGAAATAAATACAAATAAAAGAAAAAAAAAAGAAAAAAACATAAGTAACATTTTATATGATTCACAAGACCTAACGAAACTGAAAAGGTTATGATTAATGATTTTTTTTTTTTTAGCTGCAATCTTAAACTGATCAATTGGAGAGTTGCTTCAAAAGGCGAAAATTTGATTGGATAAAGGACTTGCCCGTCATCTTTACTGACGTGCTACCTCAACCACTCACATCAACACCAACCGATGACGCTGGTTGAGAGCACCTCACGGAAAATCAGAAACTACCGATCTGCTGGAAACCAAAATAAAATAGCAGTCCTGATTGTTTTGTCCGTTTCTTTTTCATCCAGGAATCCCTCTCAATTTTCAAATCGATGTGTGCAGCTTAACACGTCATCCGACATGAGTGACATGAGGGACTTTTTAATCCTTTTGAAAGTTGTATGAGTGGCATGTGTCAAAAGAACCCCTGAAGCATTCATCAGGCACATCTGTCTCATCTCGTCCTGTCATAATTTAAATGCAGAAAACAGAGCTATACTTTCTGCTTTACTCTAACAAATGAAATCATATAGTAACCTTCTATTCAAATAGTGTCTAACACCTCGTCATTCAAATATTCTCTGATAACAACTCGTTGCTCATGTTACATCCTCATTAGGCTATTGAATAACTCGAACAGCTGACTTTCAAAGGCAGAATTGCACTATGCAATCAGGTCAAAAATTAGCCAGGGCCTGTCCATACTTCCTGTCGCATACAATTTCGCGATCAAGTCAGTATGGCCAAGGAGGCAATTACCTCAACTCTCGAGTCCAGAAAAATCAGGACCTAATGAGAAACGAGCTGGCTGAAGGCGGCGAGCTTACCTTACGATGACTCTGTTCAGCTCTGTCCCATAACACTGATAGAAGTTTGATAGCTTATGATAGACGTTTAAATTAATCCTAATTAATGCTAGCTTTACCAGACCGCAGTTCATTTCTGAACATGGTCGTGCAAGCAAGGCTAATCAAAAATATAGAGGCAGACATTCAAACTGAAAGTTGGTTGTTGTGATTTGGCCTCAAGGGAACATGTTGCTGGACATCTCAACATCAATTAGCAATTCACAAACCTAGCACACTGTCCAAGTAAAATGTTAATGTTAGGTATTATGTTTATACTGTAGCATGCATATGTATAACATAGTTCAGCTTTATTTTCCTTGTTTGTCATTAGAGCTACTGCTAGCTAACATAATCATATGTCAATTCCCAACACACATATTATGATCATGTTATGATGTTATCAAGTCAGTAAAAAAAAATCTGTTAATATAAACATATTGTGTCTCTCTATCTTTGTGTCTGTCTGTCTATTTATCTCTCTCTCCTCCCACTGTCCCTTTTATTTCCGCTCTCTCTCTCTCTCTCTCTCTCTCTCTCTCTCTCTCTCTCTCTCTCTCTCTCTCTCTCACACACACACAGACACACACACACGCACAACTCCGTCTTCTCACTGGCCCACGATCAGGAACACAGGCATTTGCCTTTGTCACAATTGTGCAATCACTCATAAAAAAGGTCCACTTCAAGACATAAAAGGTGGGTATGATTTCTACATTTGTGTGTGTGTGTGTGTGTGTGTGTGTGTGTGTGTGTCTGTGTCTCTGTGTGTGTGTGTGTGTGTGTGTGTGTGCGTGTGTGTATGGAACACGTACTCATGTGTGTCTAGGTGTTACAGTATTACTTTGTACAAACCTTCACATCATCTTATCCTTTCACAGTGATAGTGCCTTACACACACACACACACACACACACACACACACACACACACACACATACACACACAAAGCGCCCAACACTCACACACTCACATGTGTATTGATGTTATCTTGTGACCGATGATGCCCACGAATGATTGACAGGTCCTAAACAAGTATAAATCAATCAGCACGCCCTCAAGCCTGTTA
>JAODXP020000026.1:5966931-5971931 GCA_027497455.2 Sardinella longiceps | reverse complement strand
TCCATGTGCTTCTGATTCCTACAACTTCCTGGACCAGCAGGCAAGGGGGAAGGTATATGTAAATTGCTAAAAGTTGCATGATGTCATTTTTTGAATGTAGACTCTCCACCAATGGTGTGCAAGATCAAAAGCACTTCGCTGCTGCTCATCGCCCTTGGCAGAAGTTGAGTCTACAGAAGTGCAAAGTCTACGTTCAACTGTAGACATTTCAGCTCTCCCAGTGGCCTGGTGTCTACATTCAGTGTAGCCTCTGGGCCAATCAAAGTGTTGGATTGTCTAGATTCAGGTAGACTACCAATCAAATGGGAGATATGCAAATACAGTCGTGGCAGTGAACAAGCCCCTAAGGTCCGCCTTCCTTTGGGAGATCTCTGTTGACTTCACAGTGAGACGTAGTGTGAAAAAATAAGAGGCGTTGTAGGCTAATGAATAGGGGGTTTATGTGTGGTCCTTTCAACAAAGCTGCAACTCCTGATTTGCAATGAACATAAGACATGTCAGATGTCACTTTTTGTTTGTTTTGATGATGTCGGAGCTCCATGTGCTTCTGATTCCTACAACTTCCTGGACCAGCAGGCAAGGGGGAAGGTATATGTAAATTGCTAAAAGTTGCATGATGTCATTTTTTGAATGTAGACTCTCCACCAATGGTGTGCAAGATCAAAAGCACTTCGCTACTGCTCATCGCCTTTGGCGGAGGTCTGCGCTCTCTCAGTGCTTTTCTAGTTTGTCAATATTAGGCTATGCCGCCAAAGTTTGAAAACCCACGATGATTCTTTCTGATTACAGTACATACAGTAGAGGTAGATACCCTAAATTACAGGAGCCTGGATAGGATCCCCCCCACCCCTCTCTCTTTCCTTATGCAACCTACTGTACATGTTCGGGGACACTTCATGACAAAAATGCATCTAAAATCTGAAATATCTATTTTTGCTTTAGTCCAGTGGTTCTCAAACTTTTTGAGCTCAAGGCACCCCATCAACATTTTTTGCATTCGCAGCACCCCTAAATTAGCCTACTTATGAATTCTTGCTTATGATACAGCTTACTTGTGTCAGGACACCGTATTAGGCTATACTCCCATCATCATTAACACTTTAACTTTCAGGATCATATATATTATTGTTCTGAATATGTTTATTATTTACCTTTATATTTATCACTCATGTGGACATATAAGGTTATACGGGGCTCATCATAAGAGAACAGGATTGGGTGAGAGCCGTCTGGCCTCAATCCGCAATTCAGCGCACAGACAGGCGCATGCTGACAATAGCTTCAGTGATCTTTCCACATTTCTTTGAAATACTCAAAATCACTGCATGTTTGAAACACTTTTTAAAAAAATCATTACTGACGTGCTATTTGGCTATATTTTCTTAAATCTAGCCTCATTCATAGCACTGGTGATTTGCAAAGTCAAGCTAGCTAGCAAAAATGACGGTTCATTTGAAATCGTTTTGATCCTTACGGGGCTTTGACGGATAATGTAGTCGAAATGAATGGCATTACGAGGCAAAGACTAGTGAGCGGATATGAAAACACGAAGGCTATGCCTCAAAAGACAGAGTGGAAGTAATTTCTAAATGGGAACTTTTTAACAGATGACAGACAAATTCAACATAAAAATTTAAAATGTTTTGCGGCTCCCCTCTTGCGCTTCGACAGAACGGTTTGACAATAAATAGGCTGTAGGGGTTTAGCGACAGCGATATATAGTCTCGATGGATATTCTCATCGGCAATGACCTGCTTCACCCACTGTCTCTGGTGCAACATTTATCCTTATGGGTGTTTAAGTCCTTAATGCAATAGTATCCCTTAATGACGTGACAGACAACTAAAAAGTGGCGACAGTTTCACTCATAGCCTTTTACCTCAAGTCGTCTAATCTTCATAGCCTTTGTTACGGTTCCTTTATTTGAAATTAACTAATAGCGAACTTGCGAAGAGATCTGGCAGGTAGCCTACCCAGATTGATTGAGCGCGCGTGAGGTAGGCAGGCGTGACATCATCTGCAGCTTATCACTCAGATTCCACTCGCAACGCAAAATAATACAGTAGGCTAAGTCCACAGAAATTTAGTAATTTAACGAGTTAGGATGGATTTGGATTTGAAAAATTCATAGCGTCATTTGGATGGGGGCTCAAAAATTTACTACCTCGTCAGAGGACGCTTCTTACTTTTTACTACTTTTTACTGGCCTTAATTTGACCTGATTTCATTTACTACCTTTTACAACTTTTTACAAACCCGCGGACACCCTGGATTAATGATTATTTTTTTTTAGCTGCAATCTGAAACTGATCAATTGGAGAGTTGCTTCAAAAGGCGAAAATTTGATTGGATAAAGGACTTGTCCATCATCTTTATTGACGTGCTACCTCAACCATTCACATCAACACCAACCGATGACGCTGGTTGAGAGCACCTCACGGAAAATCGGGAACTACCGATCTGCTGGAAACCAAAATAAAATAGCAGTCCTGATTGTTTTGTTCGTTTCTTTTTCATCCAGGAATCCCTCTCAATTTTCAAATCGATGTGTGCAGCTTAACACGTCATCTGACATGAGTGACATGAGGGACTTTTTAATCCTTTTGAAAGTGGCATGTGTCAAAAGAACCCCTGAAGCATTCATCAGGCACATCTGTCTCATCTAGTCCTGTCATAATTTAAATGCAGAAAACAGACCTATACTTTCTGCTTTGCTCTAACAAATGAAATCATATAGTAACCTTCTATTCAAATAGTGTCTAACACCTCGTCATTCAAATATTCTCTGATAACAACTCGTTGCTCATGTTACATCCTCATTAGGCTATTGAATAACTCAAACAGCTGACTTTCAAAGGCAGAATTGCACTATGCAATCAAGTCAAAAATTAGCCAGGGCTTGTCCATACTTCCTGTCGCATACAATTTCGCGATCAAGTCAGTATGGCCAAGGAGGCAATTACCTCAACTCTCGAGTCCAGAAAAATCAGGACCTAATGAGAAACGAGCTGGCTGAAGGCGGCGAGCTTACCTTACGATGACTCTGTTCAGCTCTGTCCCATAACACTGATAGAAGTTTAATAGCATATGATAGACGTTTAAATTAATCCTAATTAATGCTAGCTTTACCAGACCGCAGTTCATTTCTGAACATGGTCGTGCAAGCAAGGCTAATCAAAAATATAGAGGCAGACATTCAAACTGAAAGTTGGTTGTTGTGATTTGGCCTCAAGGGAACATGTTGCTGGACATCTCAACATCAATTAGCAATTCACAAACCTAGCACACTGTCCAAGTAAAATGTTAATGTTAGGTATTATGTTTATACTGTAGCATGCATATGTATAACATAGTTCAGCTTTATTTTCCTTGTTTGTCATTAGAGCTACTGCTAGCTAACATAATCATATGTCAATTCCCAACACACATATTATGATCATGTTATGATGTTATCAAGTCAGTAAAAAAAAATCTGTTAATATAAACATATTGTGTCTCTCTATCTTTGTGTCTGTCTGTCTATTTATCTATCTCTCCTCCCACTGTCCCTTTTATTTCCTCTCTCGCTCTCTCTCTCTCTCTCTCTCTCTCTCTCTCTCTCTCTCTCTCTCTCTCTCTCTCTCTCTTTCTCACACACAAAGACACACACACACACACAACTCCGTCTTCTCATTGGCCCACGATCAGGAACACAGGCATTTGCCTTTGTCACAATTGTGCAATCACTCATAAAAAAGGTCCACTTCAAGACATAAAAGGTGGGTATGATTTCTACATTTGTGTGTGTGTGTGTGTGTGTGTGTGTGTGTGTGTGTGTGTGTGTGTCTGTGTGTGTGTGTGTGTGTGTGTGTGTGCGTGTGTGTATGGAACACGTACTCATGTGTGTCTAGGTGTTACAGTATTACTTTGTACAAACCTTCACATCATCTTATCCTTTCACAGTGATAGTGCCTTACACACACACACACACACACACACACACACATACACACACAAAGCGCCCAACACTCACACACTCACATGTGTATTGATGTTATCTTGTGACCGATGATGCCCACGAATGATTGACAGGTCCTAAACAAGTATAAATCAATCAGCACGCCCTCCAAGCCTGTTACCATCGGCGACAATGCTCCCCGGAGGGGAGGGCAGAGGCAGCCAGAGATGTTATTGGCTGATGAGATGCTAATCTGTAATTGGATGAGTTTGTCCCTGGCGCCTCCCCATTACCCATAAGCACTTTCTACCATCTTATGTGGAGTGACAGCAGGCAGGCTGTCATCGGTCTGTCTGTCAATGTGTGTGTATGTGTGTGCGTGTGTGTTTGTGTGTGTGTGTGTGTTTGTGTGTATGTGTGTGTTGCTAACTGCCTATAACCTAGTTTTTTTTTTTTTTTGCATCGACCATTGTGTATTCAATTCCACACTCTTTTTACCAGACTTTATGCCTGCTTCTCTCTGACATAAGCACACACACACACACACACACACACACACACAGAGTCATTCGCCCACTCACACAAGCACACACACGCACACACACGCACACACACACACACACACACACACACACACACAAATGGAGAAGTGTTGTAACACATGTTGTGACACATAAGGTGACCACCTGAATAATTTGAGGGTTCACCCAACCGGCTTTTTCAGTGACCACGAAACCTCTTGCATTCAACAGAAATCCATTTCCACCACATAATGCCTCTTCGTTCACTGCTCTCTCTCTCTCTCTCTCTCTCTCTCTCTCTCTCTCTCTCTCTCTCTCTCTCTCTCTTTTCACATCTATTTCTGTTTCTCCTCTCATCACTCCCCTCCAGCCTGAAACCAACCCTTCATTCTACACGTTTCGTAGAGCGAGCAGAGCAGAGCCGTTGCAACAGGACCAGCAAACCACGCAATTGCCTGGGGTCCCAGGTATAAAAAGGGCCCCTGAGATTGGAGATTAACTGTTTAACCATTTTAGTAGTTTAGTTGGTGGTGTCTTCCAAT
>JAODXP020000026.1:5956931-5961931 GCA_027497455.2 Sardinella longiceps | reverse complement strand
CTTGGGGGGACTTTCAGTTACCTGTAACTCATACTGTTATCTCTGTCTCTTCTCCTGACTAAAGTATTCTCAACTGACTCTTTCTCATTATTTTTTAGTGGTCAAAATGATATTCAATCTCTAATCACAAGGCATTCCTTTCACGGAATGTCAATAGATCTAAATATTCTGTATTCAAACTCTGGTTATGGCATGCCTACAATAAAATAACATGCTGTATGTCCTGTTGGCTAAATGGAATATTCTTGCATTATGATCAGTGTTACGACCCAGCTCTCTTGTGCTATGGTCGTCTCTCTCCCTCATCACATTACACAATGGTAACCCGGTTTTCCTGCTCCCAGGCTGCAGGGGAGCTGGTCGGCAAAGCTGTGCGGGCCATGGTGGCCATTTTGGGAAGCTGATTGGAGCTAATTGGGAGGGGTTTAAAGCACCCCTTCAGCTCCTGCTCACTCTCTCTCGTTCATGCTCTGACTTTGGCTGCTCCGGCCCGTGGCTGTTGGGCTGGCTGCAATGTGGCCGTCTACCCTTACTCTCTCTCTTCTTTTGCTTTTCCTTTGATGCACTACATTCCACTATGCTGACTCTCACGACACTTTTGATACCTCTACATATACTGACTCCCTTTTGATACTTTATTTAATAAATACTTATTTAAGGTTACTACCGGTGTCGTCTCCTTCCATGTTATTGCCACTCAGAGCCAAGTGGTCGTAACATGTGGGGGCTCGCCGTGCCATTTGAATCCGAAGTTTTGTACGTTTAATTTTTGAGATTTTGTTTAAGTTTTCCCTAGAGTTTGAGAACCAGCATGTTTGGACTAGGCTACTCCCACGGCTATGGTAGAGCGTGAGGTGCGTAGGCTTACGTCATTGGCCGCAACTTCTGAATGAATGGAACGTAAGTTGGGCCTGCTGGGTTAGTGTGTTTACCTTGGGGGAGATCGATATCGGTAGTGTAACATTAATGTGGCCTTTGATCCAGTAAAAGTAGAGCAGAATAGAGTATAGTCCAACCATTTTTGTTTTGTTTTTTGATTTGTTTGTTTTGTGAAGTTTGTTTGCAATCTGGTAGTGGGGTATCAGCATTAGGGCATACGTCATCCCCATTTAGCGCGTGGGTTAGGCCGCTGTGTCACTGGAGCCTGGGCTTTGGGCACCGCCGTGGATTCCCGTGCTGGATCGTTTTACGAGGCAGTTCGGCTCCAGCGGTATTGGTGAGTGAATCTTTTGGTTTACTGATCCTGGTCCTTGGGCTCAGTGTGAAGATAAGTTAGTCCAGTGGGGGGTAAATGTTTAGGGGAGCTCTGCTGTTACCTTGTTACTTGTATTGCAAGCAAATTCACATTTATGATTTTGAGGGCACTAGTCCAAAGATGCAGTCTAACAAAGCAAATGAGTTAACGTTTGAACAACAAAAAGAACTGTTAAAAATGCAACATGACCAGTTAATGGAACAAAAGCGATTAGAAGCTAGTGAAAGGGAGAAAGAGCGTCAATTAGAAGCTAGTGAAAAGGAGAAGGACCGTCTTGCACAGGAGAGAGACCGTAAATTGGAAGCTAGTGAAAGGGAGAAAGATCGTCTACTGGAACTGGAACGAATTAAAAACCTAGAGCAGGGTCGTGAAGTAGAGCGAGAGCGCCTTAGATTGGCAGCTGGGAGGGCTTGCTCGCAATCAAACCTCTCTAGTATGGTTAAATTCCTTCCCAAGTTCGACGAAAAAGATCCCGATGTGTTTTTCTCCTTATTTGAGAATATAGCTCTTGGTCAGGAGTGGAGTGATGAGGATAAAGTATTATTACTTCAAACTGCGTTGATTGGGCGCGCGCAGCAAGCGTTCATTGCACTGTCTCCTACCAACAGGAAAAGCTATCCAGCTGTAAAGGAAGCCGTGTTGAAATGCTATGAATTAATTCCCGAAGCTTACAGACAACGTTTTCGATCATGGAAAAAATTAGATAAGCACACACATGCAGAATGGGGTAGAGATCTTTCCAGTTTTTTCAATCGTTGGCTTACAGCTGAAGGGGTTGAGTCATTTGAGGCTTTACGTGACTTGATGATCTTAGAGCAATTTAAAAACCTTTTGCCCGAACAAATTCGCATTTATGTTAGTGAGCATCCGGTTAAGAATGTATCAGAAGCTGCAGTTCTTGCGGATGGGTACGCTCTTATTCACAAACATCACATGCGAGATTATGTGCCGCGTCAAGAGTATGACCGCAGAGAGCAGCGCTCTTATCGTTTTAATGACACTGATGGTTCACCTCCTAGGTCTTCTGATTCAGTCACTCATGTACACTCTGATCAACCACGAAGTCATAATGTGGACAGTAGGCCTGTATGTCATTATTGTTTGGAGCCAGGTCATATCAAGCGAAATTGCATGAAGTTATTGAACGAGCGTAAAAACAGGGGTGAGGATCGGAAGTTAAGTCTTTGCGCTGTCTCTACCCGTGCTCCGCATAAGAGTAAAGTCAAGTCTGAGGTTGGTCGGTTTTCTCCATTAAAGTCAGTTAGTCATTTGCATGATGTGTCTAGCGAACAAGTCGACAATGTCCAAGGTGGCAAGCGCGATGAAACAACTGTGGCCGACATTGCGGACTATGCTCCGTTTGTCACAGAGGGTTTTGTCTCGCTGGGTGATGACTCTCGTAGAGTTAAAGTTAAATTGTTAAGGGACACCGGCGCATCTGAAAGTTTTATCCGTCAATCAGTTCTACCCTTTTCTGCTAAGTCTGACACTGGGAATGTGGTGTTTATTCAGGGAATTGGGCTACAGTCTTTTCCGGTGCCGTTGCACAGAATACGGTTGTGTTCTGGTTTTGTGAATGGTGATGTAACCATAGCGGTGCGTCCATCTCTGCCTATACAGGGAATTGATCTGATTGTTGGGAACAATCTTGCCCATGATTGTGTTTTCCCTTATCAGTTTTCACCTCAGCCTGTGGTTAGGACTGAGGCTTTACCAGCTGAGCCAGATGAGTGCGCTACAGATGTTTCAGAGATTGTTGCATCGTGTGATGTCATGCGCGCAATGGTGCGTAAAAGAGTTGCAAAATTTTCTGAAGTATCTGACTCCGCTCATGGCATATTCGTTCCCGAATTTATAGCACCAGTGGTACAAGCAGGCGTGGATAATGCCCAAAAATATGACAAGAGTCTGCAGAGTAATGGTGAAGTGACTGCTGACGCCAATGTTCTCGATCATGGTTGCATTCTACAAAATGACTTGTTAATGCAAAGGGGGTCGCCAACTGCAAACTCTGATGTGGCAGATCAGGTTGTGCAGGTGGCGAAGCCTGATAAATTTCGAGAGGTTGCATTAACAGCATGTGGGGTTATGTCGGGCCGTTTTGGGGTAAACATCAACAAAGCTGGTGGAAAGTGTTTATCTCCATTTATGTCATTGCCCAAATTTGGAATTAATTGTGGGTCTAATTTCACATCAAGGACGTTTTCTGTTGCACTCAGGCAAATGAAAATAACACAGGATATCAGTTTTGCGGTTCGCGCTCAAAGCGTGCTTGAAAGGTTTGGTGCGTCTTTGCCTCTTGCCAGTTGCGTGGCGATTGGGTGCTTCAGCCCCAATGAGTCATTCGGCCATAACGTGTGCGTGTCGTTGTCTGTCTTGGTTTCTAAGTCAGACACATTTGACCCTGCGGGAAATTTGGCCAGTGAAAATTTGTTTGATGCGAAACAGACAATGAAGTGCAGTTCTGGTGTTGAAATTCTGCCCCTTCTCGGTACTCCAGTTGCAGAGAAATATTTTTGTCCGTCTATCGTCGTGCCGCCAGTGGCCGACGTTAATCATGTGGTCGCTACTCCCGACAGAAATAAAGCTTCACGACTTTGTCATGTCAATCTTTTAGACACACATTTCTTCTCATTAAGGGGGAGGGGAGAAGGCTGGTGTGCGAGCTGTGGGTTTGGCGGCAAGTGCAAGCGCACCTCAGACTTCTCTGGTGGCAGCGGAGGAATGGGTGCGTGAGCCTGAGGTCGCAGTTCTTGATGGGTTAAGTCGTTTGAAAGTACAACAGCGAGACAAGTCTTTCATTTCAGAACCTACATGTTTATATTCTGACATCTCTAGCGTTAATACTGATCAGGATAGACGCATTCATTTCTCAAGGAAATTGAGTCACCATCAGTTAAACTATGCAGCGATCGAAATGGTGGCTCATGTCTTCCTTTGGGCCTTCGAACAATATCAAGTCTTTGATGGTGGTGGTGTGCATTCACTTATTGTTTTATTCAGATCACAACATTTGATCTTTCTGGAATTTCAACCAGCCTATGCGTTTAGAGCTCATTAACCCTTTATGCTCTGTCAGTGAGTTTGAGGGTTGGTCTGTCCTGTCTAGTCTTTATTTCTTTCTTTTGTGTCTTTCAGGATAACTGTGTAGCTTAGTTGTTTAGCTTCATTTTAGAGTAATACGTGTTTTAGTATTTTAGGTAAAATTGTTTTGATTTATAGAGTTTGGGGTTTGATGTCCCTGCCAGAACCCAGAGTTGGGTGTCTGTCTTATGGGGGGGGTGATGTTACGACCCAGCTCTCTTGTGCTATGGTCGTCTCTCTCCCTCATCACATTACACAATGGTAACCCGGTTTTCCTGCTCCCAGGCTGCAGGGGGAGCTGGTCGGCAAAGCTGTGCGGGCCATGGTGGCCATTTTGGGGAAGCTGATTGGAGCTAATTGGGAGGGGTTTAAAGCACCCCTTCAGCTCCTGCTCACTCTCTCTCATTCATGCTCTGACTTTGGCTGCTCCGGCCCGTGGCTGTTGGGCTGGCTGCAATGTGGCCGTCTACCCTTACTCTCTCTCTTCTTTTGCTTTTCCTTTGATGCACTACATTCCACTATGCTGACTCTCACGACACTTTTGATACCTCTACATATACTGACTCCTTTTTGATACTTTATTTAATAAATACTTATTTAATGTTACTACCGGTGTCGTCTCCTTCCATGTTATTGCCACTCAGAGCCAAGTGGTCGTAAC
>JAODXP020000026.1:5950869-5956831 GCA_027497455.2 Sardinella longiceps | reverse complement strand
TTACCTGTAACTCATACTGTTATCTCTGTCTCTTCTCCTGACTAAAGTATTCTCAACTGACTCTTTCTCATTATTTTTTAGTGGTCAAAATGATATTCAATCTCTAATCACAAGGCATTCCTTTCACGGAATGTCAATAGATCTAAATATTCTGTATTCAAACTCTGGTTATGACATGCCTACAATAAAATATTTTAATGCCCAACATGCTGTATGTCCTGTTGGCTAAATGGAATATTCTTGCATTATGATCAGCAAATAATTCCTCCTAAATGCAGTTTCAGACATAAGGAACAATTAGTGATTCAGTGTTACTGTTTGGGTGGCAGGCTGCCTGCTAATTGTCAATTTTCAGCCAGGTGTTATTTATTCAACTAATTTATTTTTTTTATTTTAAGTAGATTAGGCCTTAGTGTGACTGAAATTATTAGTTAATTGTTAACAAGTGTTCTTGATTGGGGGGGCGGGGGGCAAACTGCCCCCAACTGTTTGGGTTCAGTTTTCAGAGCCTGTGTGCCATAAAAAGACCTGATTTTTTTTTTTTTTTTTTTTTTTTGGACAGTGACCCAAGAGAATGAAGAGGTAGTGGGTCATGAGGAGATTAGTTGAAGTATCTTTGTAGAGTTCCTCCACCATGACAAATCCCAGTGGCTCATTTCTTTGTGAGTGTGTGTGAGTATACTGAAGTCCATGCTAGTGGTGATATATCATGCACTAGAGGATCATGTGATAAATAGCACACTTCTCCATTTTTTGCCAATATTTTAGCTAAAGAGAAGTTGCATGTCTGAAGTAGATTTGAATAGGAGACAGGAATGATAAGTCTCATCAACTCTAGATGAATTACAGAGGACCTGACCTTGCAAAGATGGCGGATAAGGACAAGAATTCAGGGTAGTGTTTATGGGAGAAAGTGGCGATCACATCAGATCTGCCAGCTGCTACCCCAATCAGTCACCCTCACTTCCGCTCAGTAGATGTAAAAGCCTGGTAAAGCCCAACAGGGCAAATTGCATTCCTCTCGCTAATTTATTTATTTATTTATTTATTTTTTGTATTTATATTGATATATTGTATTGTATGATTTTGATAACAGACTTGGTGAGCACCTGAATAAAAGTTGATTTTCTCCAGATTGGAGAGTCATATAGTCACAACATTTACCTGAAATGGACAGGAGGATTTGGAGATCATAACACCATGTCCACAATGTGCTGTACATCCATTACTCAGAAAAATAAGGCTTTAAAAAGATTCGGTGAAATTCTTCACTGTAAAAAGGCGGGTTAATGCCCGCTTTGTGTAATCAGTGTGTGAACCATGTGCGATCAGTTTATAAAAAGAAGAAGAAAAAAATAAACATTGCGGTTCCTTTAAGTGGCTCTTCATGGTGTATCTGCCTTTATCTAGAATCTCGGACCTTGGTGTCCTTAATGGTAGATATGGCCCATGCTCACACACACAGACACACACACACACACACACACACACACACACACACACACACACACACACACACACACACAAGAAAGAATGACATAACAAAAGCCTGGGTCAAGCAGGTGTGTGTGCGTGTGTGTCACCAGGTCAATAGTGTCACCACATATCCTTTGACATGATTGAATGTCCTCAGATCATAAGAGCCCCAAGGATTCATCAGAAAATCCATTCCCTCCTATATTACTGTCTGTGTATGAGCTATTGTTCTTTCTCCACCGCCCCACCCCCTCTCTGCCATCCTTATGAGGCATTAGAAGAGACATTTGCACCTATAATCAGTACAACCTGTGTGTGTGTGTGTGTGTGTGTGTGTGTGTGTGTGTGTGTGTGTGTTTGAGTGTGTGCCACTAGCTGTACATGTGGAATGTTAGTAATATCCCTCAACAACACCATAAGGCAGAAATCTGATGTAAATCAACCCAAATCCTTGTTGTTCCAGATCATGATTGCTATCAGAAAGCAAAATAACCTGAATATTTGATACAAAATAGCCAAAATAATGTTCACTACAGCAGCAGATTCTTTATTCAATCTATGATGTATCAAATTTCTACACTCTTTGTCCTACCAACAAAGATCATTGAGCTAGAACAAGAGGAATATGCATTGATTCACTGGATCCCTATTTTCAGTTCGAGCTAACAGAAGTTGACTGACTAGCGTGTTCGACTCTCAATCCCATGACATTGTGAGGTCGCAGATTCAGCCCTGGAGTTGGTCTGTATTGAATGACCTCAGTTACACATGTGTAGTAACAACTTGTCCTGGCTGAGGTTGGCCGCAACAGTGCTGAATGATAGTAGGCCTACTTCATCTGGGTGAATTTTTTATTTTTTTTGAGGAGTCTTTCAGTGCTTTGATATGGGAAATGTCAAGGTAAATGTTCAGTGAATGTCAGTGGCAGGGTGATGTAGTTGGAGGAGCTGCATCTCTGCATCTCTTCCTATGCACCTGTGGGGCAGTGACCAGGCATCGGCACAGTTTATTTACTGGTGCTTTTCTTTTCTGATTTTCTGATTGCCTGTTTGTGATCACTGAGCCTGTACAGCAGAGGTCATTTTCTTCTTTCTATAGCCTGTCAATTCATACACTGTGTGTATAATCTTTAACCTCCCTCAACACACCCACACACATACTGTACACACACACACACACACACACACACACACACACACACACACACACACACACACACACACACACACACACACACACACACACACACACACAGCTCCCACTATCTCCATCTATGACAGGTAGGAAAACATTCAATCTGATTAAAGCCTTACCATGCTTAATAATGAATGTAATACAACACACATACATCCAACCATGACACTGCCTCCACACACACACACGCACACACACACACACACACACTACTAAAGCACATTCATGCACTTGTGCACAAACATGAAAGCCATACACAAAAGTCACATCTACCATGTACATACTAAATATAGAGTTTGACTCCTGTTTGTGTTTTAATGAGATTCTCTCCACCATTCTCTCTCTTTATCTCTGTCTCTCTATCCCTCTATTCTTGTTTTTTTTTCTTTTAGTAGCGCTGTTCATTATTGCTTCTAAAGTATTCCATCTTTTATTGTGTGAGCCAAGCAGCAAGACCAAGGTGCCTGCATTGACAGAGAGTTTGAAAAGTAAACAACAGTAATTATGGCATACGTGAGCTATCAGACACATGGGGTTGGCATGTGTGTGTGTGTGTGTGCTGCTGAAAGTCACACAGACACACAAAGACACAATACATTACATTTGTGGCAACTGAAACAAGTTTGAAATAATATGACCAATACTTTTTTTTATGGATACTGAAACAAGTGTGGGAAAAATACTGTGAGCTCCTGTTGTTGGAAGTCAGTACACAAGTCTGTATTAACACACACACACGCACGCACGCACGCACGCACGCACGCACGCACCACACACACACACACACACACACACACACACACACACACACACACACACACACACACACACACACACACACACACACACACACACACACAAACCTTTAATTCTAAACCTAAGTCTTTTTCCACCCATTTCATCACTCACGTTCATGCTGGACTCCTCCACACTGTGATTCCCACTGATGAAAGTGTGTGTTTGAATGCAGGGCCTCTGACAGCTGAAAATAATGGAGGGAACTTTTCAACAGCTGTCTCCGGATCTCTGATACTGCCGGATACAGAGAGAGAGAGAGAGAGAGAGAGAGAGAGAGAGAGAGAGAGAGAGAGAGAGAGAAAACATGTCAATACCTTGTGTCATGTTGAATGCCCAAAGTATCCCGTATGAGAGTATTGTTCCCTCAACATTAATGTAATTCAGCAACACTGGCGCATATTCCGATGCATTATTCATGTCGGCTGGATGAAATCTCAACAAGGTCGACCCAAACCTCTCTGTGAGAGATTTAATATTCTCAGACTAACATGCCCATCGTCCAACCAGTCATCAGTGTCATTTTTGATTGGACTTGATTTTTAGAGTGCCAGTGCTGTGATGCCGATGTGAAGTGTGTGAACATTTGTTAATGTCCAGGCTTCAGCCAGTACAGTAGACAGTAGTGCTTCTGATGTGGGATCTCGGAGAGTGAGACTTTAAAGCAGGGGTGTCAAACATAAAAAAACAAGGTAAGCACACCATTCACAGACATTCCTTTAAACACACTACATGCTTGCTTACACCCAGGGCCGTTTCAAGGTACTTAGGGGCCCCAAGCAAATAGAACATGGGGGACCATCACCCCTCATAAACATCACACATTGAACCACATTGTTATAATCTTCAAGCATCTTTAAAAAATTATTTGTGTTGAACATTTGTCTAACTCCAGTCTAAAGTCTTTTCCAATTGAAAAATACCAATGACTAAATCGCTAAAATGATTGAACAGTCAATCTTGGGGGCCCCTTTCAGTCTGGGGGCCCGAGGCTATTGCCTGGTTTGCCTGTCCTGTTGCGACGGCCCTGCTTACACCAATTTAACAACAAGTTTCAGTTAAAAGTGATAATTCAGAGCCATTCAATCGAGTCAGCGGCACCAAAATCTTATCAAATCCAAAGATTAGTGGTGCCATTCGCTCTGTTCAATCTGTGTAATTTGAACAGTAACTATTAGTTACACAATACACACCAGGCATGGACTGGCCATAGGGCATACCGGGCAATGCCCGGTGGGCCGACGGTCATTTTTGGGCCGGGGCTGTCATTTACTCATAATTTTCATGAAGGATATTGGGCTAGTTTAATTAAATCTTTCATATTCATGCAATATATCCAACTTACAGTGTTATTTCAGCTAGCCACAACGTTGTTAGTGAATAAAAATGATGGTGGGCCGCCATGGCTGAAAATGCCCGGGCCGTTTTTTGGTCCCAGTCCGGCCCTGATACACACCATACCATTCAAAAGTCAATGGTTTCCAATACCTAACAGACAGTGGATGTCAACTGACAAGCCTTTATTGATGCATGTGTTCATCCATTGCATCATATTGGTTAAAAAAAAAAAATGTTTTGTTTGTGTGACAGATGTGTAAACAGGTGTCACTAATCCGTTTGTGCTTGTGAATAACACCTTGACAATGGAGTAACGACCTTTGTCTCTGCTTCAAGGTTACACTCTTTATGTCTAACAAACACAGTTCACTTCATTAGCAGCTGTTGCATTTCTTTTGTTTAAATCCTTTAGTGAATCGGGGCATTATGTCTGAATAGAAATATAATGAAATGGAAATTTAATTTAGCACACACATTTTTAAATAAATCGATTACAATAAACTGACAAGTTTAAGTGCAAATAAATGATACATACAGTATATTTCTGCTTTTAAAAATAGAAAGATGTGCAATATTATACATGTAATATTATATGACATAGCCTGTCATTGGAAATAATATTATATATATATATTATATTAAGATGTCATGACAAACTAGAAAAAGTACTCAGAGAGCGCAGACCTCTGCCAAGGCAATGTGGTCACAGATACCATATAAATTCCAGATGGTGTTCTGGATGACAGATCGCCACCAAAATTGAACCAGTTCTTACTTGTCCCAATATACACGTTGTCCGAAAATTTCATCCTAATCTGTGCAGTACTTTTCGAGTTATGTTGCACACACACACAGACACACACACACACACACACACACAGACAGACGCAGATGAAAACGAAAACGTAACCTCCTTGTTGGAGGTAATAATAATTACAATGAAGGCTCTATGGCAATATTATGTCATTCAATGTCAAATGGTACGACAACCTGTGTCAACCGAGTCAATTGATAGTTACACAATATCCCTATAATAATAAGACTATGTGGACCTGACTGTGTGAGTATAAAATAGGCCACTGGACCTCCTCCGGACAAAACAGGCATGGACACAGTACAGCTCTTCCATCCCTGCTGGCTCTATGGTTTCATCATACTG
>JAODXP020000026.1:5943369-5945869 GCA_027497455.2 Sardinella longiceps | reverse complement strand
CCTGAAACGTACACAAAAATCATTTCCCGAATTAGAATTTCATCTGCAGCCAGCTGAGTTCCTCCTTGTACTGTAAACTTAGACGACAGGGAGTTGTTCTCATTATCGTTTTGCTCCGTAGTATAACCCAACCTCGATATATCTGTCCTCCCCGAGTCGCTGAGTCATTTGGGGTAACAGTGTGACTAATAGGGCACATAAAGTCATGTGTGTTTTCCATTGGGCCCTGCTGGGAATCATGTGAATCGGCACAGCATCAAGCTTAGCTGGCTTTCTCCGTCCCACCCATCGTTAGACCCAGGCAAGCGGTTCACCTTTGAAGTTTTCTGTTTGAGTCCACAACGCTGCTTTGAGCTCGTTGGGGGGTCATTTTAATGACACCAAACACACTAAAAACACAACTCGCAACACAGCGCAAAGTCTGAATATAGTAAAAGTATACACTCGTGTTAACTAAACACACAGCAGACTCAACACAACTAGAAGTCGAAACGGTAAAACACACTTACTGCTCACTACCCCATGTAGGTCTTTCTGCTCCTCTGTGTGTGTGTGTGTGTGTGTGTGTGTGTGTGTGTGTGTGTGTGTGTGTGTGTGTGTGTGTGTGTATGTTTGAGCTCCTTTATTAATTACACAGGCCCTTGATTTCAGGATGGAAATTTCCAGAAGAATATCTCTCATATTTCGGCAGAGTATGTGTCTGTGTGTGCATTTACGTATATACTGTACATGTATGTTACATTTACTGTAGCATTTAGCATTTGACGCTTTTATCAAAGGCAACTTACTAAAAAAGGACTCAAGTTTAAATTCAAGAACATTCAAGCTACAATACAATTAAAACACAACTTCAACACAGTCTAGGGGCACCCCTGTGGTGGGGTTGTGTAGAACAGATGTTCCCTAGACATGACATATTAAACCATTGAGAGGGAGCATTTCTATGTTTCTGTAGGCATTATTGCACTGCCGAATATCCCACGTTTTATACCTGGATTTAGTGGGTTCAAACATTGAAGCCTTTTTTACACTGGAACCTGCTTACATACCTTACATTAATTTTGAATGGGTAATGTAAACATTATGCATTCAATATTCTGTAGTGCTGTATATTTCTGAGACTGTTAGTGTATGTTTGTAGTGTGTGTGTGTGTGTGTGTGTGTGTGTGTGTGTGTGTGTGTGTGTGTGTGTGTGTGTGTGAAGAGGTGGGGTGGTGTTGTAGAATGGGAAAGGATATTATCGGAAAGTGCGCTGTTGGAGGGTTTGTCTTGGTGGCTTGGTTTGACATGTTGTCAGGGCAAACACTCACCAGGAGCAGATTATCCCCCTCTCCTGTCAAGATGGCCAATGTTGTGTTGCTAATGGAAAGGGTAGAGTGTGTGAGAATCAGCTTAAATCTGCCTCAACACACACACACACACACACACACACACACACACACACACACACACACACACACACAGGCATACACACAGTCACAGCCAAGTTACATAAATATACAAATGATCTTGAAAGGGTGTCAGAAATAAGGATATATTTAGGCTTTCATTAAAACAAAGGATTATATTCCTTTCAAATACATGACAGACAAACACATGCAGACATACATTCATACATACACACTCTGATTCCCCAGCCCATACCCCTGTTCTGTCATTTCATGTGTAAAGCTTTGAAAAAAAATCTAGATTCTATAGAAAACGCTCCATATTTTCACATATGTACAGTATATCAGCTCAAACACATACGAAGAAAAGAAGAATATAAACACACACAAACTCTCATTCAAATGTAAAATATAGTTTTGACTGTTTTTTTTCTCTCTCTCTAATGTAGATTAGTACAACAAAGGCCTCAGTCCCTTTGTCTCTGTATGTTATGTTTATTTGTGTGTATAGTATGTGTGTGTGTGTGTGTGTGTGTGTGTGTGTGTGTGTGTGTGTGTGTGTGTGTGTGTGAGGCAGAGAGGAAAGGTGGGTGGGGGTATGGTCTTGCTTACCACCGGATGAATTCTGTTTACTGTTGGACATGACAGAATGCAGTCCAATGTACTGTATACACTGTGTGTGTGTGTGTGTGTGTGTGTGTGTGTGTGTGTGTGTGTGTGTGTGTGTGTGTGTGTGTGTGTGTGTGTGTGTGTAAGTACATTGATTGGCAGTAAATGAAGGTGCATATTGTAAAGTGATCCCCAGAGTGACACAAGGGCTGTAAATAAACCATGAGGACACATCAAATATTAATACGTGACAGAATGAGCCTACTGGAGCTGTGAGTGTGTTTGTGTGTGTGCTGCGTGAGTCTCCCTCTGTGTGTGTGTATGTGTGCTGCGTGAGTCTGCCTGTGTGTGTGTGTGTGTGTGTGTGAGTGTGTGTGTGTGTGTGTGTGTGTGTGTGTGTGTGTGTGATGAGAGATGGACTCTAATGGTTAGAATATACTGAGGTAGAGAAGTGGGCAGTGTGTTGACACCTCTGTCAGGAGAAAGGGACTAGAACATTGAGG
>JAODXP020000026.1:5930869-5938369 GCA_027497455.2 Sardinella longiceps | reverse complement strand
TGTGTGTGTGTGTGTGGGTGGGTGTGTGAGTTTGATGACGTGCTTCAGGAGGGTCTTGTCAGTGTTGGGTCTTGTTGACAGAGGATAATTTCGCTTTTGACAGCAAATGTGTTTTTTGACCCCTCTTAAACACACACATACAGTACAAACACACACACACACACACACACACACACACACACACACACACACACACACACACACACACACCCCTTGAAGGCAAAGACAAAAAACAGACATGGAAATCACATGAATGTTACTGAGCTTTTCCCACCAAACACATAGCAGCAGCCCACAACATAATGGATGTCAAGAAGTCACTCACTCTCACACACACACACACACACACACACACACACACACACACACACACACACACACACACACACACACACACGTGAACGCAGACACGAACACTCATAAATACAAACGCAAACACACAGCAAACACACACACATACACATACACAATCCGTTCTAAGAACTTCACTCTGACATTAAATCCCCACCTGCATAATTGGAGTCCACATCAGTGGAAGGACGCTAAGCATCAAACAGACTTCTGCAAGCTGATTGGTTCGGAACTAATCCCTCCAGGAGAGGGATCAGCTTCTTAAAATCACTCAAGGGGCCCTGGGCCCTCTCAGAGAGACAGACAGAGAGAGAGAGAGAGAGAGAGAGAGAGAGAGAGAGAGAGAGAGAGGGAAGAAAGGTTCTTTGTCCACAAAAGACTCCACCAAGACCCTTGTGAGAAGGGCACCTCTTTTGAAAACTATCACTTAAACATTGGGAGTTTTTATTGGTAGAAAATATGTATTTTAACATGTCTATGAACCATATGAATGAAATGTACCTTTGGTTTTAACCCTCTACAAGTCAATATGAGTAACACTGAAGTCTATTTTTGTCCCTGTTTAAGTTACAATTGCTGATAAGGAGCTGTTTTCTATCAAGTTCTAAAATGTTCATCTCATTCTTGTGGCACATAACTGACATGGTGATGATGATGATGGTATTATGATAGGTTGATTAGGTCACATGGTTGGGAAAGCACTGACTGAGGCAGAGGTTCTGTGATGTCACCACCTGTGGTCAATTTGGTAAAAGCACACGTGAGCTCCAGGTGAGTGGTATCACAGGGCTCTGCCAAGCTGACATGCACTCATACAGTCATTGGTCCCACCTCATCATCTAGGGCAGTTTGTAGGATTAGCTGGGATCTTGTTTTTTTTCTTGTGTGGGAGGCATTTTAGTACCATACACTAGACATCTAAAACTGGCCTCCCCGCAGTGCAATTATCTAAATGTACTTACTGCCTGTTATGCAGTGTCTGTGAATTTGAAAGAATTGGCAAAAATGCATGTAAATAGGCTCTCCGCTATATGGAGACCCTAAAGGGACATGGAAAAACTTTTATGTTTTCGCATAAGAAACTTCTGTGTTTTTTTTGTTTTGCTTTGTTTTTTTTTTTCCTTTTTTCTTCTTTCTTTTTTTTCTTTTTTTTTCTGGCCCTTTAGGGAGTCCGTAGCCATCAACAGCAACAGCGTAGTTAAATTTCAGCAACAGAATGTACATAGAAACAAGATCTTATATTCAAACTATTCCCAATACCAATGTGTTCACATTGTCTTTCAGTGGAAATATTACCAGTATTAATTTTTGCAATCTGTCTGTGCTGTACTCAGTACAACGTAATGTATCTCTGGAGGAGAGATGGCAGATGAAAATTTGGCAACCTCTACTCTAAAAGAGCACTTTATTGTTTATAGATAAGACATAAACCTCAATCTACCAAAATGGCTGCAGGATGTGTTGCCAGATCTGAGCCAAATCAATGCCAGGTCTGGGCCGAATCCCAAGCCAGATGTTTGCTGTTCACAGAGTTTTGAGTGACAGTCTGAGGCAGCCTGTGGATAAGTAATAATGTCTGATGCATCGGCTCTCTGTGGTGAAAAATTGATTTCGGATTCAAATTTAAAATGCAGAAGGGTTTAATCACAATGGGGGAAAACACCACGATAATAAGATTCATGTCTGGGGTAAGGAATTGAGATCATCCACGCACACACACACACACACACACACACACACACACACACACACACACACACACACACACACACAGAGTCACATTGTCACACACATACACATCAGTGCGTATTGATCCTCCACGCTGCCACAGTCGTTAGGAGTTGCGCTTGTCCGTGCTCCTAGTTTAGCTGAGAACACGCACGTCTAGACAGAGTGTAATGAATGCAGCTTCCCTTATCTGAGGCCAGCTCCGTGTTTTATTAGATAAACACACCCCAGACTCAAACACACACACACACACACACACACACACACACACACACACACACACACACACACACACACACACACACATTGCCACTCTGTCCCTCACTCTCTCACACACACAGCATCTCTCTCTCTCTCTTTCACACACACACTCACACACACACACACACACACACACACACACACACACACACACACACACACACACACACACACACACACACAGGAAGAGAGAGAGAGAGAGTGGGGGATTAATTCAGAGGGATTTATCTCCCGATGCATTCCGCCCTTAGCACATTCTTGTATTGGGTTCACACATAGTGCACAAGGCTGTTTGGAATACAAGGGGGACAAATTCACCCAGATTGAAAATGTGTATGTGCTTCTCCATGTGTGTGTGTGTGTGTGTGTGTGTCTGCATGTGTGCGTGTCGAGTGTGTGTGTGTGTGTGTGTGTGTGTGTGTGTGTGTGTGTGTGTGTGTGTGTGTGTGTGTGTGTGTGTGTGTGTGTGTGTGTTCTTTAGAGTATAAGTGAGAATGTTTTCAAGTGTGTATTTCATCCCGACTATATTCATTCACACACTTCACACAGCTCTTCATACAGACTGGCTGGAAAGAGAGCACAAGCTCTCACATGTACGCCTGGAGATGCTCATACACACACACACACACACACACACACACACACACACACACACACACACACACACACACACACACATGTAGTAGCCAACACACAAACACACACACTCACTCACTCATACACACACACACACACATACACACACACTCACACACATGTAGTAGCCAACACACAAACACACACACTCACTCACTCACTCACACACACACACACACACACACACACACACACACACACACACACACACACACATGTAGTGCCCAACACACAAACACACACTCTCTCACACACACATACACGCACACTTACACGTAGTAGCCAACACACACACACATACACACTATGTACAGTATACTGTATGTCCTGAAGATGCAATCATACAGACATACAGTTTGGACTCTGGGATATTTTCTGTCACACAGCGCACTCACACAATGCTGTCTCAACAAGAGACAAGCATACAGTCAATTAAAACAGACACACACACACACACACACACACACACACACACTCACCCTCCCCAACGGCCCACCCTCTTAGCTGTCTCCGGAGGGAGCTCTTCCATTAGCGTTTTCGGGCTGATGATGCGTACGGCCACCTGACAGGCCTGATGTCACGGACGTGTCACCGATGTCAGCCACAGCCGGACGTCTGGGTAATTTTTCCGAGGGTTCCATGTCTCAGTTGTCACGGCGATCAGCCTCTCCGCGCTGACCGGTTTTATGGAAGCTGACGGATGATGTCACTCCAGTTTCCCGTCTGTCTGGCTGCATATTACAGCATAACCGTCGCCATGGCTACTGCCATCACTCTGAAAGGTGATAGTCAATCTCCTCATAGTTCGAACTGTAATTGAAATAAAAACAATTAGGACAAGCCAATGCAATTAACACACCCAATAGTGCCATAGACACACACACACTTTTAATTACATAATATAGTCTAAGAAATACTATTAGGCCTGAAACGATGAGACTCTTATCGCATAACACACCTAATGTTCAAATCATTGCATAATGTCTGGGAAATATGATTACTTTATCTGAAAAGAGTCTTAATAAGTTCCTCCTTATTCACAGTTGGATCCTTTTTGAAGGGAAGCATAAGCAACCAGTGGACTAGCAGCAGCTAGCAGCAATATGGGGGTCAAGCAGACCAGCACCGGCTGCTAAGTGGGCCTCAGATTTATATATGTCCTCAGAATTGGGTCAAGAGTCCATGTACTAAAAATAGCCCCCTCACACATCTACATGGACTACATACTGCACTTCATTCAGGAATATTCAAGATTTTATGTATTTATTTATTGGACTGTGCTGCCCTTATGTGAACCACAAATGACCAGACTATAGCCTATAGGCCATGTCTGTGTTTTTATGTATTTATATTGTCTATTTATTTATGGATTGTGGAGAAGTGTCATGCAAGACAAATTTCTGTGCAAACAGACAATGAGGTTTTATCTTATCTTATTTAAATTTTAAGGTCTGAGAACCTAATGGACATGAGTGACATTTTGCTCAAAATTGAGTCACGCCAGGACTGATATTGGCTGTTTGGTTTTACCTGTTACCCGGATGTGTACTCAGCCTGTGTTCTCTCTCCTCAGTAAACATGCATGGTAATTAGTTCCTTGCGTTTGTGACTCATTGACAAATAAACCTACATCATATATATATATGGGCAATTCCAGCGTTATGGACGTGACATTTTCGTGCATTATTGATGAACAAAAGGCCAGATAACCTCCGCAAACCTAGCAGTATTTCACAAATTTTTTTCATATTCTTCTGCAAACTCCATGGCTGAATACAGGCAAACAGAAAAAAATAATATCATGATTTGCATCATAAGAATATGAGCCTTTCAATTTGCGTTATGGACGTGACGAAAAACGGACAAACTTTTGAGAGAGCGTAGTTTTTGCTGTGAAGTGTGTGAAATTTCTAGAGAAATGTAAATATTACTACATTCATACTAAACAGGACACCTCAGTAAAGACAGAGAAAGACTTAATTTCAAATGTAAATGTAAAAAAAGTTGGTTTTCATTGGGAGACATGACGTTATGGATGTGACGTTATGGACGTGACGTCTGGAAAAACCCTCCAAAACGATACAAAACAATTGTGAACGGTGGATTTTAACCTGTAACAAGAGAAATAGTAATATAACAATGAAAAATAACTGATAGCATTGCAGCTTTGTGTGTGTTATCACCCACTTATGCCCATTATAAGCCCCTCCATAGACTTACATTATAGCTGAATAGGGTAAAAATTTTAACGAACAGATATCCTTTCGAAACTTGCTCAGTTGAATATTTACATCGAGACAATACTTTTTTGTATTGGAAGTTTTCTGAAAGAATTTGTATGTCCATGTAGGTGAGACTTAAAGTTTTAAGGTGAGGTTTACTTTTTCGTGGAATTGCCCATATATATATATATCTCCTCAGGGGCGTAGCACTAAATTCTGGGCCCTTTGATCAAGCAGTGGCCATGGGCCCCCCACAATTCCAGACTCCTTAAGGGCCTTTCTCTTAGGGGCCCTGGTAACTCAGTCCCTCTTTTCCCCTGACTACGACGCCCCTGTATTTCCTCAATGTTCTTAACGAACTCTTTTAAGAGTTATTCAAACAAATCCCTCATACCACGAGTTTGTTGTAGTTGAAAAGGTGCTCTGAGCGGTCAGACTGACATTGGCAGCACATAGATAACTGTCTTAGTTAATTTATTAGCTGTATGGAAGCAAACCACTGTGGCTATAGCCCACAAACTCAACAAATACAAACAAAACACTGTGGGGTTGCTGTGATTTACTGCTACCAGGAAGAAAATATATCTCCATTGCGGTCTTGCATACTCCATCACATACTGTACACATTCACACACACACACACACACACACACACACACACACACACACACACACACACACAGAGAGAGAGAGAGAGAGAGAGAGAGAGAGAGAGAGATGGATAGAAGGTGAATGGTTTGCCAGAGCTATGAAGTAATAGCACTACATTTTCTCCAATTAAGCATAATTCTGAAGCCTATAGCCTATTTTATGCCAGAAAGGGCATCAAGTTTGTCTAAAATTCGAATCCTAATGGTCTGTAAATGGAAGAGAGAGAGAGAGAGAGAGAGAGAGAGAGAGAGAGAGAGAGAGAGAGAGAGAGGCATGAGCACACACACATCCAGACAGCCCTATGCTATAATGTTCTTTATTGGCCATAGCCTTTTCATTGGCCAGTAATCCATGTGGTCTGTCTGGAGGCTAATCTTAGCCTAGCGACGGGACGTCTGCCTGGTGAGTGTTAGGAAGTTGTAAAAGAGGTGCCAAAGAAGAAGGGAGGGTTTGTGTGTGTATATGTGTGTGTGTGTGTCTGTGCGCGTGCATGTGTGTATATGTGATAATAGAGAATGTGATTTGTGCTGGGTGGTGTGCAGTGATCATTATCTTGTGGTGTGTGTGTGTGTGTGTGTGTGTGTGTGTGTGTGTGTGTGTTTGAGTGTGAGACGGATGTGTGCCAGGAGGTTTATGTGTGTAATGATCGTTACGCAGTTTGTCAGCTTTCAGAGTGATGTATTATCTACCCACGCCAACCACAGAGGGAGGCTGAGAGAGAGAGAGAGAGAGAGAGAGAGAGAGAGAGAGAGAGAGAGAAAGGCTGATATATAGTATGCTGGCAGAGAGATGAATATACATTGATAGGTGATAGGGAAGAAAAGAAAAAAAATGAAGACAAGAGCAGAGATGGGTTTCCAGAAGTGGTTTTTACATTAATAATGGCTGATGTCTTGTCGGTAAATACATGTCATTAAGCTCCCCTTCAAACGGTGCTGCTATGGGTATTTTATGTTGTTGTATCATTTTACTATGTCTGCAATATCAAGCCCTTTCACTTCTTTGTGTGGAGATGAGTGATCTGCTTCATGACTGAATCTATGACATGCCTCTAATAGTGTGAATCTGTGGGGTTGCCGCGGTTTACTGCTAGTAAGAAATATGTAGTAGCTGTCTTGCTGTCTCTTACCCATGAGAGACACACTCACACTGCACATGCTCGTTGTTGTTCAACTTTTCAGGCAGAAACGGATCCGTCAGCCAATCAGATCGCCTCCTCCTACGTCAGATACGCTCTCCATCGCCCGTTGATGGACATGAACAGTGCGAAACAAGCATTATACACACTAACTAACATGCTGTACACATTCACATACACAGAGAGAGAGAGAGAGAGAGAGAGAGAGAGAGAGAGAGAGAGAGGCAAGGTTACATTTTTGACAGAGCTCCGAAGTGATAACTTCACATTTTTGTCTGAATCTGTTGATGAAGGGGACATACAGTATGAGGTAGCACACGTACACACGGCCAAACGCAGCTTACCCTCAGAGCAGCTTCCGCAGCAGTTAGACTGTGACCTGTGAAGGATCCCCAGCAGCCAGAGACAAAGAACCATACAAGTTCATATTTCCAAATTTTGAATACAATTTTTTTTACACATACTGTATAAAACGGTAGTAAACCTGTCTGGAACCAGAATTGTTTAATTTGA